>CM053598.1:104991762-105033238 GCA_028646575.1 Pseudocheirus occidentalis | reverse complement strand
TGTCTCTCTAAAATTCTCCTGCTTATAAGCACTGGCCTTCTCCCAAGTCAACAGGGGAGTTCACACCTTTTCACCAATGGACAGAGTTCTATACTTAGCCCTAAGTATCTGATCTACTTAGTCCTAAATATCAAACAAATTGATTACTATTACAGCCATGTGAGTAAACAGAAGGGGACAGGTTATATAATAGAATCAAAAAGACTTAGCAACTGATGGATACGGAAGTTGAGCAATCTGAATTTTAGTTACAATTTGCTATCTCCTCAAAGCATGACCTGATTCTCCAAAGCACAATAGAAGAGAACTAGCCCATGTAAATGTATGGATTCCTAAGATTAGAGCAGGGGAGAAGAGTCACAAGAAATCTATTTCCACTCAACAGGAGTCAGAAGAATTTGCAGAGTACCTTGTGTGCTGCTGGAAATTCTCCCAGGTAGAGATAACCTGTGAACATGAGGTATAGGTAATTTTCGTAGTCATCAGCAGAACAATTTGGAGACTACTCACTTTCTATTCCTATTTCTCTTTGACTGACTGAACCCAAGCATCCAATGCTCACGTGTTGTTTCTGTGAGTTCCCAGGAGCCTACATTTAAGTATTCCACTTTTCTATCTATTCTGATGCAACCCTGCATGCTCTAAACCTTTCCTTAACACACTTAATCAAAACTCTCCTATCCTGTGTCCCAACCTTAGAAACTTCCCATAACAGACACAGAATTCTACTGAAGAGTTTGTCTCCAAAAATTCAGGTTAAACAAAAGTTTTTTTTCTCTTGGTTTCTGATAGGTAATGACCCCTTTTTGACCCTAGCCACAAGAAACCTCCCCCACTCACTCCCTTTTTTTCCTTATGTGTTACACAACACCTAAGTGCTAAAGCATTGAATGATGGGTTTTCAAGATACAGTGACTAGCAGGTTCCAAAACAATGAATTCACTTTCGTCTTAAAAGCACTACTATGGCCTAGTCCAAAGGGGTGTCTACTCAGATCAAGCCATGATGCTAGAAGCTTCCCATAATAGTAATAGTGAACATTTTATATAGTACCCTATGGGCCAGTAATTGAGCTAAATGTTTTACAAGTGTTATCTCAATAAGCCTCACAACAACCCTAGAAGATAGGTACTATTATTAACCCCCATTTTACAGATAAGGAGACTAAGGCAAACAGAAGTTAAGTGACTTGCCCAGGGTCACACAGCTAATAAGTGTCTGAAGTCAGATCTGAACCCAGGTCTTCCTGATTCCATATTCAGTGTCCTATGCGAAGTAACACCTAACCACTTAACAGGGATATTATTGCCTTGCCCCTTACTGTTGGAAACCTAAATTTCCTCTTATTTATTTTTTCTATCACTTTAATAAAATCATTTCTGCTACTTACATTGTGGCTTTCGTTGCCATGACATTCCTCATAATCCCTGAACCTGGTTCTTCTTAGTCAGAATTTCCTAAAATGACTGGCTATCCAAGCGGCTGCTAACATGCAATATTAGCTTAGCTGATGACTTCTACCAGGAAATATACATCATGTTAAAATTATAGAGTTAGAGATAGAAGAGACTTTAGAAATTATCATGTCCAACTTCCTCATCCAATAGAGGAGGAAACTGAGGTAGGATTGTATGAAGGTCTAGTACACGTCTGAAGTAGGATTTAAACTCAGATTTCCCAATTCCAAATCCAGCACTATCCACTAGTGCATGCTATCTTAGAGTCTGAACCTCATTCTTCTACCTCAAAGGAATTCATGATGCAAGAAATTCAAATGCTAGTAGAAAAAATATTTTAAATTAAAGGTCTTTTGCAGCTACTTAAATCATACTATGCACATGGATAATTATGCTACTTTTGATTAAGGCTGATCTTACTAGCAAGAATGTAGCAAGAGTCCCAGATGTTACAATAAGGATGCTGGGACAGCTGAACTGTAGGATGGGAAAAAAAAAAACAGCTGCTTCGAAGAGCATAAGAATTTCTTTCCATAAAAGCAAGGAGAAACAGGACCTATCAGCTGTTGTTTAAGGCTTACATATTATACTGCATTGGAAGATTTGGTTGTTTTTGCGGGAAGGGGTAGAGAAAGAGCCAGGTGAGATCTCTTTATGGTAGAACAATGTGGTAATAAGGTGTGTGTGTGTGTGTGTGTGTGTGTGTTGTGTGTTGTGTGTTGTGTGTGTCCCTTGAGGAATCTTGGCATGCTGTCCTGTACTGCAAGATAGCAGTCTTTCCTATTTAGACCACCAAAGGTTTTAGAAGTTATGAATCTGAGACATAGTGTTAGTTACAGGCAGTTGCATTCTTGAAAATACCTTCATATAACCCTTTTCTAGTTTCCCCCAGTATACTTACATCAGAGATTCAGGGTCCTTACAACAAATACTTTTGATGAGGGCTATCATCTATATAAAATTCTTTGACCGTTGATCATACAAGGAACAGATATCTATTCCCAATTAAATGATTGTCTCATATCAGTCATAAATAAAATTTTAAAAAGAAAACGTAGCACCAGGACACATATGCCATCCAGGACACAAAATAGGAAGAATTATATAATAAAATTCTAACTATTAACAAATATTGCATAAACATTAAGCTCTTCAAGGGCAGATATTTTTTCATTTTTGTCTCAGTATCCCCAGTACCTTGCCCAGATTTTGCCCATACTATAGTAGATACTTCATGAATGCTCAAATTGAATAAAATCAAATTTTCATAGAATTTAAATCAATTGAGAATGGTTGCAAAGCATTTGTAAACCTCAAAATGTTACTAATATTACATTTTATTTCTTGCATTTATCTTAATAAAAATTTAAATATTTTGAATTCTGCTGCACCCTAAATAATTGTTTCTTCATCTTATACTTGCTATAGAACTTTTCAAAGAACACAGAATAAACTTTCAGTTCCAAGTGGGTCAGACCTATAAATTAGTGTACATTTTCATCATAATTCCTCTAACAACCACCTAAGACACTTTTCGCCCACAGATTTCATCACTTTCTCAAACCTCTTCCCCCTCACACTTAAAGGAATGGAAAAAATTAAATGACAAAATTTCAGCAATATCATCTTCAAATCACATCTTTGTAACCTTCAACTAGATGATTAAATTAACTCAAACATATATTTTCACCTCTGTAGGTAAATGAATAGCAACTTCTGAGGCTGTGAATATATTTGTGTAGGAATAACTCTTTTAGCCATAATCCATTACATTTCTGCCAGAGTGAGACAGTGCAGTCAGGGCGGATGGGGGGAAGGAGTGTTACAAAGCAACAAGGCACCGAATGGAAACTGAGGCTGGGGCTTTCTGATCTCACCCTAGGCATCTCTCTTTACTCTAATTTGAGGGGTGGAGGTGGTCTTGCTATTTCAAATGCTTCTGATTCCAACTTTCCCTGTACCCTGATGCAGCTCTTATAGTGATTTCACTGCTCCATGCTAGTCTTCAGTGGAAATCTGTTCACATTAAGAACTCCTCCAACTTGTCTAGCCTCTAAAGCAGTGGTTCTCAACCTTTCTAATGCCACAACCCTTTAATACAGTTCCTCATATTGTGGTGACCCCCAACTATAAAATTATTTTTGTTGCTACTTCATAGCAACTGTAATTTTGCTACTGTTATGAATCATAATGTAAATACCTGTTTTGTAGGATGTATTTTCATTGTTACAAATTGAAAATAACTCACAGGTTGAGAACCGCTGCTCTAAACCTGTTTATTGATGACGGTCTTAGGCTGCATTCATAGTAGAGTACAGGATGAGAGAGGGAATAGTCTCATTATACTCCTTTCTGGTCAGACCATACCTAGACTATTTAGCCCTTAGTACTATATTTTAGGAAACACTTTTGCCAAACTGGAGTACATTCAGAAATCAATTAGATGATAAAGAGATTCAAAGCTATCTCAATTAAGAAACAGCTAATTGTTATTAAGGTCTTTAAAGTTAGGGAGCGGATGCTGTATAATAAGTCTTTGAAGACCTATCATACATACATATATGTGTGGATATATGCGTGGTATGGCATGTGTGAATATATGCCTACATATACACAAGTACACTCTTTCTTAATATATACATAAACATACATATATACCTATGTGTGTGTGTACATATACACACACACGCACTAGGTGGCAGTGGAGAGATGGTCTGGGCCTAGAGTCAAGAAGACTCATCTACTTGAGTTCAAATCTGGCCTCATACTCTTACTAGCTGTGTGACACTAGACAAGTCACTTAACCCTGTTTGCCTTAGAAAACTTCAAATGGGGTCATGAAGAGTTGGACACAACTAAAAATGACTGAATAAATCTGCCTGTCTCTCTAGATCAGTGGTTCTCAACCCTCCTAATGCTGAGACCATTTAATACTCGTATGTGGGTGTATCTGCAAGTGGGAGGACCCACCTGGAGACAGATAGAGGAATGGTGTCTTGGTTCCTAAGACCATCGGAAATATGTGTTTTCTGATGGTCTTAGGTGACCCCTGTGAAAGGGTCATTTGACCCGGCAATCCACAGGTTGAGAACTGCTGCTCTAGATAGATACAGATGAGACTTGATTATTGTGTTTGTATTCTTTGCAGTAGCAATAAACTGTAAAAATTGATATGCATAGATCAAAGTAGGAATAAGCAAATTTCAGTATGTGAATTTAATGGAATATTAACTTGGAAGAAATAATAAATATGATAAATACAGAGAAGCAAGGGAAGATTTAGGAACCCAAGTAAGTAAATTAAACAGAACTAGGAAAAAGATATATTTGTTAACCACAACAATGGAAGGAATAGCAACAGTAAAAGAAAACAAAAAACCAAACAATTGAAATTGATTGTTGTGAAATTATAACGACTAAGTTTGGGTCCAAAGAAGAGATGAAAATGCACTTTTTTCTGAGGTGGGATACTATGGGTGTGAGACTGAATATAATGTAGGATTTAATTGATATGTTAGTTCTACTAATTTATTTTTTATCTTTTTATTCTCCTAAGAGATGGCTCAGTGAGAGGAAGAAAGGGAAGAGAAGGGGAGATGTGTAAGAAATTGTAGAAGAGTATATCAATACCATCAAAATCATTATTCATCAAAAGATATCAATAAATATTTCAAAGTTATTTTGAGTTCTAGGTAATACAGATTTTGGTTTGACATATAATCCTCTTTATCCTTTGTATGTGAAAATGTTCTCTTCTGTCTCTGTCTCTCTCCATTGCCTTTGTTTCTTTCTGTCTCTGTCTCTATTTCTGTTTCCATCCATTTCTATCTCTGTTTCTGTCTCCTCTTTGCTGTTTGTTAAATTCAGAATGATTTTTAAGGAAAATTTATTTTGCTTCTCCCCAGAGAGCTAAACTAGGCTAGATGTATGAAAGTTGTATTCTATTCTATTTTAACATTACTTTCAGCTGTAGCTTTACCAATGTAAATGAACTGATGCTAAATAGTTACTAAAACACATATTATTAATAGTTCATCACAAAGAATTTCTTAAGTGCTTACTATATGCCAAGCATTGTGCTAGGGACAGGGTATACAAAAAATACATGCATACACACATACATACATACATACATACATTGTCATTATTATTATTCATCCTTCCTTCTTGAAGAGGACCACTGACATCAAGAGGGTGATTCTTGCAAGTGAATTGGATTTAAGTGAGGCAGAGTTGTGCAAAGTCATCAACCTCACTCTGTCCTCCAGAGTCATCAGAATCACACAGTAAGACACGAGTCAAGACAACTAGTGATGGCCCAGCATACATACATACATACATACATATGCATATATAACAAAAAAAAACCAGACCTTGCCTTTGAGAAACTTTCATTCTAATGGGAAAATTCTTTATATCAAGTTCTAGAGTTCTAGTACAAAGCTTATTAAAATAGATATCAGGACAATTGAATTTAAATTCTTAACTCTGATATTTTAGCTTTTGGATGCCACATATTACAAAAGAAGCTGATAAACTAGTGAGGGTATAGGTGGGCTATTAGTTTGATGAAAGGTCTAAAAATCATGCTATATTAGGGTTGGTTATATTAGGACTCAACTAAAGATATTTAGTCTGGAGAAAATACAGGGAGTGGAGTAAGTATTTGAAGGTTACCCCTTAAAAGAGGGATTATTAGACTTATTCTTTTTGTCACCTGGGTCAAAACTAGGAGCAATAGATGGAAGTTATAGATGAATATTTTAAGCTTTCAAACGCATGATTATCAAAATGTAGAATGGGTGTACTTGGTAAATAGTTGGATTCTATAAGGTGTCTTTAGGAGTGGATGGTGGTTGTTGGAGATATCATTTGGGTGATGATCAGTACTGTATGGGCTGAACTCGATGGGCTCTGAAAAACTAAAATCTGAAATACATTTAACAGTTCTTCATCCTGATGCATATTCTGACCCCTTTAGACTCAGGATCACAGCTATCAATCTGAAAGAGACCTTAGGGGTCAACTAGTCTAACTTCCTCATTTTACAGATGAGGGAACTGAGGATAGAGGGCTTGTGACTTGCCCAAATACATATCAGTAATAGGTAGCAGAGCTGTGATTTGAACTAAGATTTGCAATTCCAAGTTCAGTACTACACTGCTTCTTGGTTTCGTGCCCCATTTGCCTTACACGTATGTTCTGTCCTCTGTCCACCTGCTCTAGCTAGCCAATGTCTCTTTTAAAATGTAGTGGCCAGCTCTATACACAATATTCTAGCTGTGGGCTGATGAGAGTAGAGTACAATGAATTCATTACTCATTTTGTACTGGGCCCTTTACTTTTATACACACAGTCTAAAATCATAGTAACTTCTCAGCCAAACACAATGCATTACATGGAAGTGTGCACTTTTGGAACTAGTCCTAGGAAGGCTTAGGAGACAAATTTCTAATGCATGTGGCAGGGCTTGCAATTTGCCAAGGCAATGTACCAAAAGCTAGTAGGATATTGTTGAAACATCAGTGTACCCTGGGACTAGTTGTGGGTAGTAGGTGAAAAGAAATGCCAAGCTCTGCATCATCTTCTCATTCCAAATCTAGGGACTTCTCAGGCTCACTGAAAAATCACTTCCCACCGAAAACCTAATGGAAACTTGATAAAACTGCTCTGCTTCAAAGTCTCTACACTAATCCAATCCTCAAGGACATGGGAACTTATAGAGAGCGATAAAGTATAGAAAACTGGAAGATGGGTGGAAATACACAGTAATACACAAATTGTTGAAAGATGGCAATTTCAACTCCTGCCAACATCTAGTTATTTCAACATTGCCTCCAAAATGAAAGATAGCAGTAGGAGGGCCCCCAACACTTGGCTTTCCCAATGAGAAACCAGAAAGTTCCACCATTTCCAGACATAATTTACAAGACTCTAATATGGTAATGATGTACCATATTAAGTAGCCCAAACAAGGACTTATTTGTCACTAGTCAAAATGGAAAAGACTAAACCTCTTATTTCTTTCTTTTCTCGATGATGACAACAGTCCCTTCTTTCCATCAGCACAGACTTAGAGTTCTAGTTTTCTCCCTGTGCCATCTACAGAAAGACCCTGTTTAAAGAATCTCTCATTTTAAAAATGAAAAACCCCAAGCCATGCGACTTCATTTTCCCCCTCAATAGGGCCTCTACAATTGGAAACTTAAAAAAAAAATGAAAGAAAGAAAGAGATAGAGAGAATGCCGCCTTTTAAAAACTTCTCCGAATATTTATGCCACTTTGTTTTCCATTCACACGAGGGAAATAACAAGAGGTCCTCTGATGAATGTTGCGGATCGCCATGGTTACGGTTCAGAGATGCAGCAAAAAGCAATTATGGTGGAACAGAAGAAAGAAATGCACCTCTTTGTCAGAATTTCATAACAGCTGTAATAACACTAGAGCACCCAAACGAATGTAAAATAACTGAAATATTGTGGCATGTTAAATGCCAGCACATTAAAAAATTGTATTTCAATGTCACATTATTTAAAACGACAGGAAGCATTAATTCCAGCTGCACCAAGGAGCTTGTTAAGAGATATGGGGTGGGGAAAACAAGCCAGCATCCTCACAGTGAGGTGACAAACATGATGTGTGAAACACAACACTGTTTGGAGACTAGTACAGGAATGTACTGGAGCAAATTTAATCTGATATTTAGAAATGGTTCCTTTATTCCATTATGCATATTTCCATTTTCTGTACCACCCTCCCCCCACCCAAAATATACTAAACACTGAAAAATAATAACCACTTTACCTTCTCTGGTACCTTTTATATTTCTTAGCAAGTACTTCAAATTGTTAGGTTTTAAATTAAAAGTCTCCTTGCTGAGGAATGTGTTACCACAATTTTACAGAGGGGACGATGAAGGCCTAGTTTTTTTCTCTTCTTTATTCCCAGGAAAATGGATAAAACAGTTTTTTTTTTTGATGATCAACGAGAACTCAGTGTTTCAGCTAATTTCCATTGAGGAATAAAGTTATAAACTTTCCTATTCCTGAAACTGCTTCATTTCTAAATGCAAAAGAAGAAATAAAAGTGAGATGTTAGATTCTACTGATCTTTTAACATTTTTTCCTATTGAAAATGCTCAAATGTGCTTGTATAAGTGATAGAGGAAAGTTTTCTTCAGTGAGCTAACCTAGTTATCAGTATTCAAAACCATCTACCCTTCCACAAATTGCCAATCCTCTCCTCAGAATTAAAACTGAAAGTTATATGGGCACATTCCACTATTATACCACTCAATTGTTTTGGCATAACTAAGTTGATGGGCATTTTCACAAAATCCACAAAGACAAATACTGTTTCACAACTATTAATTATACCCCCAAATTGGTTTAGTTATTTAATAAGTGTGGTTAGTCACAAAGTGAGGGGCACTTAGATAATATGGCTAAGATTAGTAACCATCTATTCTTTTAAAAAATTTATTGATGTTTTGATTTCTACATAACTATAGTATCACATATATCCCTCTCCCTCCTCCTCTGAGAGTCATCCCATAAGATAAATAATATTTTTAAGTGAGAAAAAAGAGCCAGCACAACTGATTTATACATTGAGGAAGAACAAAAGCAATGTGCAATGTGTAATATTTGTGGACTAGGAATCCATTCGTCATCATCATTACATGGTCATATAACACTTTCAGATTTTTACAAATTATTTTCCTCTCACTGACCCAAAGATATAGGTATTATTATCCCCCCTTTTACAGGTGAAAAATCAGAGATGGTATGTGACTTGCTCAAGGATTCACAGCTAATAAAGCATGAAGCAGAGCAGAAAGGAGAAGCAAAAGTTTTATTTCAAGTGCATTGTTCTCTCCAATACATCATGGTGCCTCTCCAATAGGAAAAATACACTGACAAAATACATACAAAATTCTAATGAGTCATTTTTGCTACCTTCATATGTAAAGGAGAAGCTCTTCACATTGACTACCTATAGAGGTTTATTGGTTGAAGACATATTTTGAGAATTCTCTGCTTACCTAATTGAGTCCAATTCCTTAATCTTTTGGATATTTGACTTTCAGCTGATTGAACAGACAAATTTATATTTATTTTTAGATCCAGCATGATGATCTGTGAAGAAACAGGAACTTAATGCCAATGAGAATTTGTAATCACAGTCGAAATACATTATAAGGTACAAGTCACAGAAGTGAGGGACACAGACTCTGTTTTGTGTTAAAAGTGATCAGAGTTGGGTTTCTTGTTCAAAGCTTTTTGTGTAAGTTCCTCCCCAGCCTGGTAACCTAACACAAGAGTTGTTAGACATGGCATATACACCAATGTTACTGTCTCTTCTCCCTGTGTCAATATAACAAGGAGAAAGAGGCCCTTGGAGGCACAAAGTTGGAAGCAAGTGCAGATGGAATCTTGTGTTTCATACTGTTCTCTGGACCAGTCCTGCTACACTAGGGCTGGTGCAAATAGCTAAAATGAACGGCAGTTAATTGCATTGGTCCTACTGCCAAGGTATTAATTCGATCTGAATATAAAACCACAACTGTGAATTTAAGCAAGTAGGGGTAAATTCAGTTGGGGAACCAGGAGAGAGAGTGAGACAGAGACCCTGAAGCCACAGTGCTGAAAACGCACAGTCGTTACTGTTGATCGTGGGTATGTCATGTTGCAGCAATAAGTAATCCTTGGCCTATGGTCAAACACAGGGTCTATACCTCAGTTACCCACTTGGGTGCAGTTACACTGGTATAGTGATGGAAGAGGCGTCTCAGGTGGTGGTATATATATCACCAACAGAATAGTACTGGGAGTGGTAGCTCAGTGTGTTTGAGGAAGTAATGGAGGCCAGTCACATTAGAAAGTCTGGGCCAGAAGAGAAGTATGGAATGTGGATGACTGCCATGGGGAGAAAGCATCGTTCTCCTCATGTCAGTATTCTGGGGCAAAACCTTAGTTATCCAATACTAATGACTACTCTGTCCAAATAGTGGGAATTGAACAGGATAATGGAGATTAAGCTAATCTTGGATCAAATTGGCTGTATTGGATAGTAAGCAGCATGTGTAGGAAAAGTGAGTGAGAAAAACTGGTTAATGATGGAATGCACGGTGCATTTACAGCATCCATGGTGTTGGGTCTTTTTGCTTGTGTCTTCGTTGTGCTATATGAAGGTATTCATATATATATATATGTCAGTTCAGATTTATGGTTTAGGCTATTCTAGAGTCTAGATACAGTCTGTACTTGAAAGTAGTCAATGATGAAACTTAGAGCTACCTAAATTGTGCCAGCCCTTAACACCATGCCTTAAGTGAACCTGGGAGCTGACGGCCATCTATGTTGCATCACTATGCAGGAGTGGCATGAACTTGGAATGTTTAAGTAGTATCTGGATAACTCATCTGCCCTACACCTGGGGTGCTTTCTGGCAGATTTTTGTTATTTAAAGATGGAGAATCAGACACAAGTAAGCATCTAAAGCTAAGAGAAAGAGTTGTTTGCATTCTCTAGACCAGCGGTTCGCAACCTTCCTAATGCAGGGACCCTTTAGTACTTGTATGTGGGCATATCTGCATGTGGGTGGACCTACCTGGAGACAGAGGAGTGGTGTCTAAGACCACTGGAAATATGTGTTTTCCAATGGTCTTAGGCGATCCCTGTGAAAGGGTCGTTTGACCCCCAAAGGGGTCACGACCCACAGGTTGAGAACCACTGGTCTAGACCCTCCAGGAAGCTTCCTTGATGTGGGTCTCTATACTGCACTAATTTTGTGACTATTACACAGCAACTCATTTAATTTATCTGTTGCTGAAATTTCAAAGGAAGGGTTTTGTTCTGTTTTGGTCTGGGTTTGTAAGTGTGTGATTTACAAAAATCAGCATATATCAAAATAGTATGCTATAGGAAAAAGTGAATAGGACCAGGAATCATGAGAACTTTGCTCAAGACTTGGATCTGCTGTTAACCTTGATCTATGGGGGAGCAGTCAGGAGAATATCGTGTTGATTGTTTCTATATTTCCCCTTCTATTTGCCTCTCTTCTGTGCAATAACAAAGCTTGCTGTCTCTTCTAGTGGAAGGAAGTCTTTTTTTCTAGTACAGCTCAATTAATAAAACTACTTCAAGAAAGATAAAGCTGTATTTCTAAAAAGGCAATTGTTTGAGATATGATCATCTCCAAATGTTCTTCTAACTTTTCATTCTATGATGCTGTGATAAAACCTTCCACAGAACTGCTCTTCCTCAAAGAGGCTCCAGCCTTCTTAAAAAGACCCCTGGGTTAAATGACCAAGATTTCAGTTGCTAAGTACAGCTGCCTTTCTTAAAGGTGGACAAGGAGAAATCCACCACTGGATTATGTGAGAGTGAAAGGGACGTTAGGAGATGTCAATAGAATGGCTGAATGGGTCACTCCTTGGAGTGGTTTCTCTTCTTCCATGAGGGGATATACTGGGGATAGGGAAACAATTTGGACAAATGTAACTGCAGCAAGCTTCTGGAGCAATGGATAGTATTGTTGAGGCTTCCTTTGTGTTACAGGCAATCGGAGTTTAAACAAGTAGAAGATAAAGGAGAGGATTTCAAAACAAAGGTTTCATTTCAGAGGGTTGGATCCTCACTGCTTTATTTTTCGCTGTATGCACATGTCAGATAAGTAGACTTGCAAATAACCTTAATTAGAAATGAGGATTACTCTGGGCCAGAACACGCTGGACACATTGCTCTCCAGTGAGCCTGCTGGGAAACGAAGCATAGTCACAATTTGCCAAGGAATTGGACTGTTTTCTTCAGGAAAGGAACTTTAAACAGTACAAATTTTTCTATGGCTTTTCCGTTAACTCCAGCATCAAAAGACACTATGTATATATATAAAGGACTCTGCAAATTTTAAAGCATTTTATAAATGTGGGCTACATTTTACTATTATTATTATTATTATTATTAATGAAGAATTCTCCCATTCTTAGATGCTTATCAGAAGGGAACAAATAAAACAGCATTGAAATACATTAGCAAATATTAGGAAGAGACGACTGACTCACTTATGATCATGAACTCAAATCCAAAGGCTGTGTTTAATACAATTATGACACCTGACTTGGGTTCAAATTCTGTCTCTATCATTTACTACTTCTGTGAGTTGGAGAAAGTCTCTTAACCTTTCTAGGCCTCAGTTTCCTCATCTGTCAAATGAAGGGGTTGAATCAGTTCTCTCTCTATGGTCCCTTCCAGTTCTAAGGCAATGATCCTATTTTTCTGTTCCCTAATTAGAAGTCTTTGGGGGACAGCACAAGTAAACTGGAATTCTATAGGTAATCATAATGAAAAAGTGCCACCGGAGTTATTATTAGATATTATATAAAGGGAATGAGGAATTTGGATAGAGGGCTAGACTTACAGTCAGGATAATGGAGATCCAAGTTCTGCTTCTAACATATTAGCTATATGACCATGGGCAATTCACTATACCCATCAGTGGCTCAGGTTACTCTCTAAAACTTTGAGTTACAGACAAATTACTGATCAATGCAAGATGTTCCCCATACTTATACAATCAGAGGTCCAAACCACACCCCTAAAGCAAAGTATTTTTATTATAAACATTTTTATTTTTGTCTCTTATCTTTTATAAAACCTGGGCATAAAGTTCATCTTTTATGACAATGTTGTCCTTCCCTGATTTCTTTTTTTTTTAAAGCAAATACTGGTGTCATGAACCATGAAAGGGGAAATGAGAAGATATTAAAGTATACTCATTTTTTTTTGGAGGGGGGGAAGGCAGGGCAGTTGGGGTTAAATGATTTGCCCAAGGTCACATGGCTGCTAAGTGCTAAGTATCTGAGGCCAGATTTGGTCTCTATTCACTGTACCACGTAGCCGCCTCCTAAACCACATCTGAACTTTACATTTTATCTCTTTTTTTCCTTTTTGGAGGGGGGAAGATAGGGCAATTGGGGTTAAGTGACTTGCCCAAGGTCACATGGCTACTAAGTGTTAAGTGTCTGAGGTTGGATTTGAACTCAGGTCCTCCTGACTCCAGAGCCAGTGCTCTATTCACTGTACCACCTAGCTACCCCCTAAAGTACACTTGTTTGTGCTAAGTAAAAATATCCTAAAACAAAGAGAACTAGACTCTGCTGTCAATGTCACAGATGTTGTTGTTCATCCTTCATTCTAGAAGAGGACCAATGACATCATGTGAGTGACGTCTTTGTGAACTGGATTTAAGTAAGGTCAAGTTGCAAAGTCCTATCCTCATGTTTTCTTGTGCTCTGAGAACATTCAGAGAGAAGCAATTTTAAGTTCCAGAATCTTCATTTCAATCACCTAAATTTAGGTGATGCTTTAACTTAAAATTTATGACAGAGATCATAGGAGCTGATGATAAATTTGGGGCAAAGTGTTTATTCAGTTATTAGTTCAGACATTATTTTGAATGAATAGCCTAATTTTCTTGTACCTGTAGATGGGAGATCTACGGGCTTCAAAAATAACTTTTGAGGAAAAGGTTTGATCCTTCTCTGGCTTTTAGAAATTTGGAAAGTAAGCAGTAGAGATGAAAAATAGGAAAGACAGTAATACCCAGTGACATTTGGAATAGTTAAATCACTATAGAAATGAGACTAGTTGTTTATTAATATTATTATTGATTATAATTTATTTTCTTTCAAGGTTTGGATTTTTGACATTAAGCAGGGGAAAGGGAAAGGAACAGATATTTTTATAGAGTTCACTATATAGAAAGTACTATGTTAAGAGCTTTACAAATATTATGTCATTTGGTCCTCACAACAACCCTGTGAGGTAGTGCTGTGACTATTTTCATTTTATAGTTGAGGAAACTGAGGCAAAGAGATGTTGAGCGACTTGTCCAAGGTCACATAACTAGAAAGTATCTGAGGCCAAATTTGAACCAGACTTCACTACCTAGCTGCCTCAATTAATTAATTAATTTCACATTAATTTCAAAGTGGCAGATCTTGGAGCAAGCACAGAAAAAAAGAATCATGAATAGAAAGCATTTAGTGTATACTCCTGTTTAGCTTTGGGTTTTGAGATGGAGCTTAGGATTTTAAATTCAATTTAAAAAATGTAACTCTTAGGATGCCTAAAATGAGAAGAGAAAACTTACCAGAAAGTATGGAAAGTGTACAATTCTCTGTTCACAGAGAGATGCATTCAAAAATGACCTAATCATTTTTTCCAAATTCTAATTCCTATGATTCACTTCTCCCAACTCTAATAATAATAGTAGATCAAGCCAGGAATAATGTGAGTAGGCCCTGTATGCATTTCCTTCACACCACCCCTGCCACGCATTTGCATTCAGAGCAAGTTGGTATTAAAGTCTTAGGTTTTCACACAGCACATCTAACCATAGTCCCTACTTAGAGCACCCCTACTAGTTTTATCAAAGTTATTGTTTCAAAGGGAGGACTAATAGTCAAATTTGGTTCTTCTTTAGAATTAGGATCCTATTCAATGCTTTTAAAGTATTCTACCTATTTCAAGAGTCAGTCTGGTATCTTGGATTTGCATCAGGATACTTCAGTTTGACTCTGGTTCTATTGCTATGTGACCTTGGAAGCCTCAATTTTCTTATTCATAAAATGGGAATAAGAGTAACTTTATATTAGTTGATGTGATTGTTCTGAGGAAAATTGCTAGAGAAATATTAATACTAATTAATGACAAAAGTAAATCTCTGTAGTCATTAAGATGAACTATGCTAATTTTAGGATATTTCAATAAATGCAATAAATGTTGTGAAATAAACAAAACAAATGATCTGTCCAGCCCAGTGTTTTCTCTCTGGTATTTGCACCAAGAGATGCTTTCTAGAGAGGAATGGAGGCATAGTGGATATGTCAATGGATATGGAGTCAGGAATCACATTTTGACTTTCACATGTATTTCTGTATATTCTTGCCCTTGGACCTGAGAAGGAATAGTATATATGATCAGTGGGCAATATATGATATCTCTCCCAAGGGTTATATGGTCTCCACAGAATAGGACAGTTAAAAATCCCTATCATGTCAAAACAAAAGACAGAGTAGGATAATGATGACATCTGGTTTCTTTTCTCCATCAGAAGGGTCAAAACATAGAAGTCTTGCCATATTCCACTTGGCCAATTCTTTGAAAAATTTATTTATTTATTTTTTGGTGGTAGGGGGGAGAAATAGAATATGACCTTTTAGTGTCAGTGATCTATCAATATAGTATAACCTTGCCTGTCTTAGTAAAAAGTTTATTCAAAGAGTGGAGGGAAACTGTTGAAGGTATAAGTTTGTAGGTTAAATATCTGTCCTGAAGTCTAGTATTTAAGCAAAGTTAAATGTTTATTTAACACTGACCTTCACATGACCTTCCAGGATAGGACAGTGATTTAACAAAGTAAAAATGGCGGCCACCTCTCCAAGATTCTAATTCCTCCCTCAACAGAGGTCAAGAGTAAGAACTGATCTGAACTATCCCTGATTATCAAGGCAATCTATTTCAACAATGTGGATGTGATGGGCTTTTAGTGGAAAGGGCATTATTAATGTCAACATCAAATTCTAACTCCTTCACTAACGCTGTCTTTTGTTAGAAGGGCAAAAAGAATCTCACTCCATTTGGACAGTGATAATTGACTGGTCTATTTCGCTGACACTTCTGGTTAGAATATTATCTTTTCTTAAACAGATTCACAAACTATGCTTATGAACCCGCTGCTAACAATTTGGTGGTTTTCAGAAGTACAGGGAAAATATGTATTTTATTAAATTTCATTGCTGGATAATTTTAATGAAAATTTATAATCATACTTTTCTTTTACTTTTTAGCACTGCCCCATTCCTGGACAAGAGGAGGCCAGACTTAAAGTTCTTGGTCTAAAACTAAGTTGGCATTGCCCCTTTAGTCAGTAACTATTAAGCATTGCTTGCTAATGTTCATTCTGACACACTTGGCCTAGCAGGTGCATGAGGCACAGTATGTCAGCTAAAATCAAAGCAAAAAAGCTGGAGGAAACTTTGACAACTGATGTTTCCAAGAGAAAACATATCTATTTCTGCCATTACAGTTTTTAAATGCAAAATCTAAGTGTTCCCCAAAACTCACATGACACAAGGTCCATTGTATTTAGCATCAACACTTTTGTAACAGATTGTTTTTTAAAAAGGATGTGTTCATGCTGGCCCTAAAACTTTCTCCCTTTATCTTCCATACATTTCCTGTCTGGGAGAGAAAAATAAATAAATTCTTGAAATGATCCAAGAATTCAGGAAAAATAAATAATTCCTTGAAATGGTTTTCAAAAGGATATGAACAGGAAATTGACAACGAGGGAAAGATTGAATATTCAAGCAACATCCAAACAAACAAAAGCTATATTTCCTTTTCATTGTGCAATGGAAGTGTTTGCGACCAGGCTTAGCTCCATTTATGTTGATTCATTCTCAGTTACTCTAACAATACCTAGGCTTCCTTGCGCAAGAAGGGGTCATAATTATGATGCTCTTAGGCACTTGGTTAGGGGTGACAGCTGTAATCTGCCAACTAACTGTACAGGGTTATTTAAATCTCTTGCTGTCCGTCCCAATCCTTATTCTTACCACTATAACTATTAATAATGATAATGATCGATTATATAAATAGTACTGTATAGTTACACATTTGATACAGGTAATGTCAAATCACATAGACTGCTGTATTTGGAATCAAGAAGCCCTGGATTCAAATCCTTGCTCATACACTTACTAGTTGAGTAACCCTAAGCAAGATACTCTCTCTTTGTCTCAATTTCCTTAAGTGCAAAATGGAGAGAAGCATCCACAATGCAATGACAAGTAGTTACCTCGTTCCAGGTCCTGTGTTAAAAGCTAGAAAAATAAATACAAAAATGAAACAACCCCTGCCCTCAAGAAGCTTACATTCAAATGGGGGAAACCAAATGAATTCATACTAATAGAGACCAAATGAATATAAGGCAGTTTGGGGAGGGAGATAATGTACATAAAGGACCTTGTACACTTCAAAGTCTAAATAAAAGTGAGCTGTTGTTGTTGTTAATATTTGTTATTTCGCTGAATTCTCCAAATGACTCTGTATAGCTTGTGCAAGCACTATTATTCTCATTTCAGGGATCTGAACCTCAGAAGGGTTATAACATCACATAGCCATATGAAAGCGACATGCCTCCAATACAATCTGCCTCCACCTCCGTTTTCCATTAAGTGTATTTCCCTCCCTTTAAATTATGTTGGAATACTGAGAAAGGCCAGAGCTATAGCATATAAAGCAGGGGTTCCATTCTGAGGTTGTTGTGTTTTGTGTGGAGATGGGGCACAGACAAGGAGACCCATAATGGCTCCATAGGAGCCATTAAAAGAATAAGTATATGGAAGAAGAAGAGGAAAAGAAGAAATAGATGACATAATAACTGAAATTTATATAGGATTTTAAAGTTTTCAGTATGCATTAACTCATTTGGACTTTACAACAGTTCTGTGATTTAGGTACTACAGATATCTAATCTCCATTTTACAGATGAGGAGCAGAAAGGTTATGTGACTGATCCACGTTCACAAAACAAGGTCCGATAAGAACACCGGTCTTCCTGATTTAAAAGTCCATTACTCTATCCACTCTAACACATACGTATTTACACACATATTCTATCCACTTGGACACATACATAGTATTTATGAGTAGCACACTTTTTGCACTAATTATTTTATATAATCTTGACAAAAACTCCAGTTCAGCCAGGTTGACTTAACAAAGGTTACATCTTCAACAAATGTCAGAACAAGTATTCAGACCTAATTCTTCTTACTGAAATTCAATCAATCAACATTTAATAAGCACCTAGTGTGTACCAGGCACTGTACGAAGGGTGGGGAGTCAAAAAGAGACAAAAGATAATCCCTTCCCTCAGGGAGTTTCCCTTTTTCTATTATGTCCTACTGCTTCTCCCAACCACAATAAATATTGAATATATGCTGATATAATACCACTAAAAGGAATGTGAGCAGAGATTTGCAAAATATTTACTATCTACTCTGTATTTTACCAGTTCTCTCTGGACGTTTTTTTAAAGCATAACACAAACATAATACAATATACATTAAAGCATAATACATAATATAGGGTCATACAATATAAATGGGAAATAAGATCAGAAGACCATCAGTATAAATATAGAAGAGTTCTTCTAGGTCATCCTTCCAGTACTCTGATTTTACAGTGGAGGCCCAGCAATATTGTGTTAAGTGACTTACACAAGGTCATATATCTAGCAAAAATGGCATAGGCAAGGTTGAAATGCAGTCCACTAATGCCAATGAATCAACAAGCCAGCTAAACAAAATGATACTGTGATTCTGGGTTACACCGGTGAGAGCAAGGGATGAGATTTTAGACAAAGGAGAGGGCAGTGAGGGCTGGGATAGGTAGAAAAGAGAAGGAGGAGGCAGAATGTGCTGAGCCTAGAATGGTGGGAAGGCTTTGAAGAGGCAAGGGGAAATGGATGTTAAAGCTGAAAAACTAGTTGACTAGAGTCTGACATAGTGCTCAGGGGGTACTTGATGACTATGTCCTTGAGAGTATGGGATTTTGGAAATGCAAGACAAGGATGAGTAACTCAATTATTTCACAAAGTATTCCAGAACATTTATCAATTCTCCTTGAATTGCAACACATTTTATAACCGTTTTGACTTTTCCCAGTGTGGTTGTCAACCAGCTGCCTATAAAACAGATTCCCATCCAATTAATAGTTTTGGAAGCACAGAGAGGTTCTGTATGCTAACCTCCTGGCTTAGGGGTCTGTGCATGAGAATCCTCCAATGCAATAGGAGTAAGGGGCCAGTCAGTTCAGAGAGTCTTTGCCACACAGATCAAAGGCCAGTGACTGAAGTCTGTGAATAGCAGAAGTTACTTGCAGGATACAACACAGGACTTTTCATTTGAATTATGAATTTTTAAATAGACTTATTAAAACAGAGTCCACAGAGAACAATAATACATGTGATTTGAAAACTCAAGTTGAAGTATGAAATTCAAACCATGTGTAAAATCAGAGAAGCCTGCCTGCAGATTTTTGAAATAGAGGGCTTTAAACCTGTTCTCTCAGATAGGAAATGAGGTCATTTGCCCAATAGATGTCAAGGAATAATGACTAACTTCACATTGCCGCCCCTTCATTTTACAGCAACTATAACAGTGCATCACAAACCTTCAACACCTTTCTAGAATAATTAAACCAAAGGGATCTCTTTATTGATCCATGCCACCAGGTCCAACATGGCCTGAATTGGTCCTTATAACTTATAAAGGGTCTTAAAGATTCACATACTGAGAGAAGGAGAAAGTTGTCAGATCCAAGCCATATCATTTCTAGAAGTTCTGTGTCTTAACGCCTTGGCTTCATGGGAATTTTTCTGTACCCTATGGCTTAAAATGTCTCACATCTTCTACCTAACATAATCAATCAGCAACCCAACTTGTTTAGTGAGACCTCTTAGAAAGTAACAATTCAAAATTCAAAAATTCCCTTGCCAAAAAAAAGTCCCAACAACACAAACTCTAAATCTAACTCTGCTAGTGGCTAGCTATGTGACTATTTTCTTAGCCCTTTTGGACCTCAATAGCCTTATATGTAAAAGAGAAGGAACAGAGAGCCTGTGATGCATTTTCAAGCTCCAAAATCCCATGGTTCTATGACTATGACGAAGTCAATCATAAATAGTAATTCTGGAATGAAAGAACAAAACTGTGTGTTTTATAAGTGTTTGGCATAGGAATGGAGACTGGATCCATGATTTCATGGAAACAGGGAACTCCCAGATAAAGAATCTCCTTTACCAGTCCAAGTTGGTATCTTCCCTACAATTTATAGTTGCCTGAAGTACTGAAAAGTTAGGTGCCTTGCCTCAGGTCACATAGACACTCAGAGGTAGGATTTGAACTTAAGTCTTCCTGATTCCAATGGCAGCACTCTGTACACTACAACATATTGCTTCTCATTTATGATTGAAGCTCTGGGAAGGGGAGAAAGAGACAAATTCAGCACTTTAAGCAGAAACTTTTTAAACTTTACTCTCACGTGTCCCTGCTGATTTTCCATAGACCATTTCCTTCTGAGAGTAGTAAGATAAATCTTGTATCTTAAGATGATGGTTTGGTACCATGAAGTGAGCTTATGGGCTTTCAAAGTCTTATTGAGGGAGATTGTCAGTCCTATCTCTGGTATATTACCTAGTCAAGGTTAGAAAATGCACTAAATATTGAGCTTACTTTGGCCTCACAGTATTGGAAGAATTTTATTCTGCAGTTACTAGAAGATCACTTTTGCAATGATGGAAATGAGTTTGGGGGGTAAAGAGTGGGAGGGGGAGTTGAATGAAGCTCAGAGCATATGAGTTGGGCAGCCAAAAGCTACAACACAGATATGTGTAGGTAATGCCAAGTCTTTCATTGCTCCCCTAATTTGAATACCATTGAAAGGCTAATTCTTCAAAAGACATGAAAAAGAAAAAAAAAGAGAGACTACTCTGCCAATGTTGCTCAAATCTATCAAAGTCTGAATCCTACATGCCAGCTCCCTTGTTGAACACAAATAAATAGTGCGGTATTCTACATAATTTTCATTGATTTAATCGTAGATCACAGGACTTTGGAGCTGTAAGGGACCCCAATGGTCTTCAAGTGCACACTTCTCACCTTACTCATTTTTAAAGATGAGTATACTAAAGTCCCAAGAGAGGAATGACTTGTCCGAAGTCACATAGTCATGGGATTCAAACCCACAGCTTTTTGTTTCAATCCCGTGTTCTTTTTCCCCAGCTCTTCCAAACAATGGCTTAAAAGTGTTCAGAAAAAGCAAAAAAAAGGGAATTTTACAGGCAAAACCAGTTAGAGAAACAGTGGAAACTGGGGGACCACATAAGAAAATGCTTCAGAGGATAAAGCCCGTGTCCCACAAGTTAATGTGAAAAGAGAAAGAGGAAGTAAAACTAACACAGAAAGAAGAAAGAAGCCCAGTGAGAAATGACCATGGCAAGGAAGAGCAGAAATCTCGCAAAACAGTGGTGCCAATTTGTTCCTGTAGGAACCACCTCAAAGACAGAGGGGTAGGATTACACTTTGTAGAAATCACAAAACAGAAAGTTTGCTTCATTTGTCCCCACTCACTTGCCATTTCCACAGCCTCATGTTATCCCTGTGAGTTCTTTGGACACACAATTCAGAGTTATTCAAAGATAGCTAGTCTCCTTCTTGGAAGAAGAAAAAAGGAGGGCCTATGAAAACAAAAAGGGGAGCGGGGATGAGACAGACCCTGGCATCACTCCAGAGTGGAAAGGAAAGTGTCAGATCACAGCTGGTAAATAAGATGTTACCGTGAAGCTTGAAAAGCCAAGGTTCTTTCTCCTTTGTAAAGACTCTACCTGCATAACATGAAGGGGGCTCAGTGACAGACACATTAAAACACCATTAAACTGTGAAATAGAACACAGTGTGAAAATAGATTTAACCTTCACAGCGTATCGATCTCTACCCCGCGCCGTGCCTAAGTTCTTGGACAACTGTTTTATAATAGGTTTTACTTATTTTCCCGTTGCTATTCTGACTTCCTCAGAGGAGGGTGTTATTTCTAAAATCTCTTGACAGCCAAGGGAAGCAGGTTTGTTTCTCAGGGAGCGCTTGGCTTCCTAATGCTCCTGCCAGCATCTCTAAAACAGATATCAGTTTAGCAAAAGAGGAGATTTACTTTGGGTAGTTGATAGGGATGACAATGATGTAAGAAGGGGAACAGGAAAAACAGCATCAGGCTTCAAGAAGGAAAGGGAAGGGTTATGCTTAAATGACCCTATCCACCATCTATGTGAAAGATCTGGATTCTAACTCCAGCTCTGAACTTCCTGGAAACTCTTGTCATTTTAATACATTCTACAAATAATGGTGGAAAATAATATTGACTTGGGCACCAAAAGGCATGGGTTCTAGGGTCCTTCCTCAGACACCAATTGCTGTGTCACCTTGAACAAGTCATTTCACTTCTCTGGGACTCAGTTTTTTCATCTGCTAAATGAGGAAGCAGAACTGTTAGATTATCTTGACCATTTAAATTTCTTTAACTACATGATTTCCCCCTTCCTCCTTAGGCAGAATCAAAATGATATTAGATGTTTCTGGGGGAGGCAGTGAGATATGGTAGAAAGGGCTGGAACATGAAGTCAGGAGGGCTGAATTGAGGTTCTTTTGCTGGTCCTCAGTAGCTATGCACCTCTGGTAAGTCATATTTCATTTCTCTGAGCCTCGGTTATCTAAAACATGGGAATAACTATACTTATACCATCTACTTCACAGAAGTGTTGTAAGGAAGGCACTTTGTATGCTTTAAAGTGCAATAGAAATGTGAATTATTATTACTCCTAAAACTTAACCAGAAGGGAGAAGCCCAGGACCATCTCACTTAGGAGAAGTCACATTGATGTAACTCTTTGCTAAATACCTATGAGGTAAAGCATGGAATATCACAAATCATACTGCTCCCCAAATACCACTGCAGATAACCATTTTGTTCTTCTCTCTCCCTACACCTTCTACTCCACCATGAGAACCAAATGGTGGAAGAATCAAATGTGCAGACTGAAATTCAAAAGGAGAGAGATGGGTCAGACATCCAAGTAATTGTACTGTGTTAATCACAAAGGACATGGAGAGAGATGGAATACTAGACTCCTGTTTACACTGGAAGAAATCTTCATGAGACATGTCTTTATAAGGTCTACACTAGTTCTAACCATCTGGTAAAGGACCTAATAGCATTAGACTCTTCTCTGACAAAACATTCTATCTTTTAATGAGAAGTCTTACTGCCTGAAATCAATCCTTTTGGTTTTGTGACATAGACACTCTTGTCATTCTGGACAGATTATTTTCTATTGGGTTAGTACAATAAACACTTCCTATTTACTTATTTATTTATAGTTGAAAAATAAGAGATGGGACAACCAGGTGATACAGTGGATAGACTGCTGAACTTGGAGTTAGAAAAACCTGAGTTCAAATCCTGCCTCAGTCCCTTACTAGTTGGGAGGCCCTGGGTAAGTCACTTACCCTCCATTTGCCTCAGTTTCCTCATCTATAAAATGGGGATAATAACAGAATCTGTGTTACAAAGTCATTGTGGAGATTAAACGGGACAACATATGTAGAGCATGTTGCAGACATCAAAGCTCTACAAAGAAAAAAAAAGAGAAAGCAAACTGAGGCTGGAGGTGTGTTCAAGTTTCAAAAATAGAAGAATTTGGGTACTACAGATCCAAAGGGGCAAAACAGAAAGTACAAACAAGTGGTGGTTGGTGCCTGGAGTGTTCATTTTTCTGTAAGGGGCTATATTTCAGTTCCTCTCACTTGCACCCTCTGTTTGCCTCCACGCTTTGATATTCTTCCCCCTTCTCAGTCCCTTGACCACTATTGTTTTTCACATAGGAAAAAGCTGAGTTTGTACAAGATCAAACACACATATAAGTCACTTGTAGAAGGACAAATATATACTGAAATGATTTGTTGGATTTCTCTGAAAATAAAGATACTTATCCTCCAGAGTTTTGAATTTGGGTGCATACTTTAAATGTTATTCCTAATTGCTTTTGCATACAGAATGAATGAACAGCAGTGTGAAATAGTGGATAGAAAACTGAATTTAGAGCCAGGATGATCTGGGTTCATGTACTCCCTCTGGCACATACTCTCTGTTTGACTCTAGACAAGTCAAGGACTTCTCAATGGTTTAGGAAGCTCTTTAAGATTATAAATTGCATGAAAGGCGTCAACTTGCATCAGTAGAGGGAGTTTTCTCACCAGGGAGTTCTATATACCAGCTTATATCCCTAACCCTATGAAATGAATATTCTTGGGCAAGAGTATTAATACCCTACAAAGCTGTTGTCCCCACTTACCTAACTGCCTTTGCTTCCTGCTAAATAGATAGATTTTTTTGAAGTTTTCAGGTGGGAGAGATATTAAGCATCATCCACCTAGTCATAGGATCACAGATCTGAGAATTGTAAAGGCCATCAATGTCCATCTAGTGCAATCCACACTCAAAAAGAATACAGGTTGTAACCTACCTGATGAATGAGGCTTCTGTGTTTGCTTTGAAGCCCCCTAAAGAGGGGGGTTTTACCACCCATTCCAACATAAGATAACTCTAATTGTTAGGAAGCCTTTTTTTTTTCAGGGTTATCACATTACAATACTTGTTTCTAGGTCCCACTTCTGAAGGAATGAGGGATCAGAATCATGAAGTAAAATTTGATATGCAGCTTTTAGGATGAATCTGTAACATAAGTAATAAGAATATTTTTTAAATTATTGATAATTATCAATAATAGTAAGTAATTTTTAAAGTTATCATTATTCAGTTCAACTTAATTTCTTATTTTACAGATGAATAAACTGAGTCCCAGAAAAGTGAAATTGTAACTTGCGTCTTGCTCCTGGAGCATGACTGGATATGACTTCATGTCTTTATAGAAACACTGAAAGTATTTCTTATTATCTCTGTCAAGGGTATCAGAGGTAGGTTGTACATACCACATGGATACAAAGGAGAAATCCCCAGAATCCTCGTAGCTATGTAACCTTGCCAATCCTCAAGTCATATTTGCCCCTGAAATTTTCCCAGACACTATACAGCATTTATCTATCTATCTATCTATCTATCTATCTATCTATCTATCTATCTATCTATCTATCTATCTATCTATGTATCACTTCAATGTATCCAGTTTTGTACTGTTCACCGCTAGTCCTGTCTAAATATTCTTTCTATTCTGAACCCCACATGGATGAAAATGGATAGGGTTCAACTTTAACATCAGTCCTCAGCTGCAATTCTCTACCTTTGTGCTCATCGTACTGGGCTAACAGACATTTTGGTTCATCAAACATTATGGTTAATAGTTGCCAAATAGATCATATATGCATTATTAATTTTCAAAGAACCACAATCAAATACAATTCACATAACACTAAAAACCAAACTAAGCACAATTTAATCATTCTCTCTGGAGTCAGAAGTCATCTGGAGTGACCTTACATATGTAAATAAGAGTTATTAGCTTGGAAATCTTATATCTATGAAAGGCTTTTTATAGAAGCATAGAATCCAAGAATTTTAACAGTACCATATTTATATAATACTCTATAGTTTAAAAATACTTAGGTTGTAATAATCATATGAAAAACAAATTATTATAATCTCCATCTTATTTTTTTAAACATTAAGTCTCCTTATCTTACTCAGGCTGTAAATGCTGGGGCTACTCATGGGTCCCACTCCATTTTTTTTACTAGGGCTGGTTCACCCCACATTAGACAACCTGGCTCACCTCCTAACACACATACACTTTCGACAGTTTCTATCCCACCCTTACAAGGAATTGACCATATTAATATGAGTCTTAGTGCCCCCATTTGATAGCTTCAGCACTCTTTGGCATAGAAATTCATGAAGTCCAAGTGATTTGTCAGTCTCTGACTTTCCAACTACAAGGATTACAAATTGTGAATTACCATACCCAACAATAATAATCTCACTTTAAAGAAAAGGAAGCTCAGGTTCAGAGAGATGGTCTGACTTGCCCAGAAGTAAGAGATAGTGATGATCAGAGCTGAAACTCAAGCATGAGTCTTTTGAATATAAGCCTAACGCTTGCCCCACTCTGTCATGAAGCCAGGTCCCAATCCTCTGATACATTCTGATAGATGTTTGCCAAGGAGCTATAGACTGTTAGGGCATCCTACAAATATACTTCACAACTCTTAGAAAGCCAGATTTACTGTGGATTAGTGACAGCCCTGGGAGATAGCATTCTAAAGGTTGATATTCTTTGTGCCCAACAGGTATTTAAAAAAAAAGTAAACTGAACTAACTATTCTAAGGTATGTGTGTGTGTGTGTGTGTGTGTGTGTGTGTGTGTGTGTGTTTTCAGGTCTGCATGTGCACCAGAGTGTAGAGGGGGAGGTAGGAAGAGGGATTCTTTGCTACTTCCAGCAAGCAGCATTCAACCATGTAAACTTATTATACCTGAGCTTAAAGTTTGGAATAAGAAACCTCTAGTTTATGTCAACATCACAGCCACCCAAGGTTACTTTGACAGATTCCAGGTCAGCAAGCCTTCCATACTGACCAGGGAATCACAATACTTGGACTCTAGTCCTGGTTCCAGAACTTATCTAGTTATCTGACTGACCTTTAGTAAGTGACTAAACATTACAAAGCCATCTACTCCCATATATTTTTGGTTTAAATTTCACAGTGTATAGAATTCTATAGTCTTGGTTTAATAATAATTTCACATTGTAAAGAATTCTATATTTTTCATAGAATTTTTACATGTAAACTGCATCTTGCAAGAATCCTGAAAGTTTATGAAGTCAACTATTCTTATTCCTTTCTTATATATGAGAAAAGGAATGCTCATGGAAATTAAGTGACATGACTTGACCAAGGTCAAACAGCTAGTAAGTGACAGGCTGAACTAACATTCAAATGGAATTTCTTCTACTACGCTGTCCTGTCCATGACACCATATTTTTCATTAAATCAAGTCAACCCTATCTCAGTATGAATAGTTCAATAAGAGAGTCAGATTGTTTGCCCTCCCAGTACCAGAGATACAAGGTGATACAGTGGAAAAAGTAGTCAACAAGCATTTATTTAGTGCTAACTATCCTAAGTGCTGTGAATACAAATTCAAGAAGAATAATAGTCCCTGTCCTCAAGAAGCTTACATTCAAAAAGGAAGACTAGAAGAAAGCTGAAAAGGGGGGTTCATTTTTGTTTGTTGCAGTTTGTGTCTAACTCTTCATGCCCCCATTTGGGATTTTCTCAGCAATGATACTGGAGAGGTTGCCATTTTCTCCTCCAGCTCATTTTACAGATGAGAAAACTGGCAAATAGAGTTATGTGACTTGCCCAGGGTCACACAGTTAGTAAGTATCTGAGGCTGGACTTGAACTCAGGAAGATGAGTCTTTCCGACTCCAGGCCTGGTGCTCTACCTAATGGGCCACCTAGCTGACCTGAAAAGGAGGGAGGAAGAAGAAATAAAAGACCAATATGGACGTTGTAGAGCAAAAACAGGGAGAGCCAAGAGTAGAGCCTGGAGAAGAATAAAGAAATGGCTGCCCCCTTTAAAATGGGAGTTCTTGAAGTGAGGCTACTTCCAGGGTATGAAGTCCATGGCTTTAATGCCAAGGGCAGTTTCCTGGGGGTGGAGTGAGCTTCCTGGGTAGAGAAAAAAATGATCTCTGTCATTTTTATAGGTTCTTGCAAAGCATTTCAAAATATTATTTCCTTTGATCCTTACAACTGGTAGGTACCCATTATCATGTACATTTTATAGATGAGGGACTTGAGGCGTATATAGTGACTTGCTCAGGGCCACACAGTAAGTTATCTGAAGCCAGATTTGGTTCAGATCTTCTTGACCCCAGACCCTGTGCTCACTCCTGTCTCACCTAAAGACATTTGAATCTAAGTCAGAAGAGACCTAGTTCTAATATTCGCCAAATGTGCACCTATGGTCAAATCCTCTGACCTCTCTGAAACTCAGTTTCCCCATACAGATAAGGGGAAGACAACACCTTTCATACCTACATCCTAGGGTGGTTGTGAAGGTCGAATGAAGTTGTGAGTATAAAGTATTTTGTAAACCATAAAATGCAATAGAAAGGACAGTTACCAAAGAATTAGCTACTGTCATCCCACTAAGGGAATGGGAATTTTGACTGAGAGGGCTAGGTAGGAAAGTGGGATAAATTTAAAGCCTGACTAAGTTTAAAGGAAGGAAAAAAGATCAGGATCTTCAGACACTAGAGTGTAGACAGAAAGCAGGAACCACAGGGGACAAAAGTAGAACTCAGAGATTTTGAGGAGACAAGGAATTCAAAAAGGGAGGTGTGAGAATAATGGAGATTTTGCCTACAGACATGGTGGTAACAATGCCCTCTCAGCACTGAGACTTATTTCCCTAATGCCATTGGCACTTGTGGTATACATTGTTGATGCCTACCTTAAACATATATAGCACACTCCAGAGAAAGAGAATGTAGAGGAAAAAGAAGAGAAGTAATTTCATCTGGGGGAACAAAAGAAAACATCTAAAATGTCAGAGATAGAAGAAAACAGACAGTTGATCTAAAATTCTCCCATAGAAACAGGTTTCGGCAAATAAAGTGATTTGCACCGAGCGTTAGTTACAAATACACTTTTCAGGATTGTGAGGGCATATAAACTTTTATTTTTTCAACTAAATTGATAAGTTGGCAGGTTTGATGCGTGTGTCCTTTAGAAATCCCATTGCACTGCTTGGAGATTTAACATGGCAAGAGAGGCAATAAACACAGCGAAGGTCACTTCCAGTCTTTACTGTAAAGGGAAAATGCTTGGTTTTGTGAAAGACACAGAATACAGAGAAAAATTGAGCTTAAGAAGGCACAATATAAACACCAAGGAGAATAAATAATATAATTCTTTATTCCCATAGTATCTTTCTTTCAAGAAAATTCCTTTGATATAAGGTCCACCAGTCTAGATTACAATGCAAAGTATTTTCTAATAATCAGCTGACCCTGAAGACAAGCACTTTTCATATTTAGGTTTGCAAAGCCCCAGGTGAATAATTTTTTCCTTCCTTTTTGGGAAAATAATACTGATAATGCTCATGATTACAATAAATAGCACTTTGAGGTTTATAGATTGCTTTATGCAAATGATTTCATAAGCTTCTCATAATAGCCTGTGAAGTCTGTATTATTATTATCCTCATTTTATAGATGGGGGCATTAATACTCAGATGATTAAGTTCAAAAGATTAAGTGGTCAAATTGAGATCTGAACCTAGTTTTCGAGCAAGGGCAAGTTCCATGCCTTTCTTATTTGAAAGAAGCAGGTGACACAGAAGATAGAGAGCTAGGCCTGGAGTCAGAAAGAACCAAGTGAAAATCTGGCTTCAGACAATTATACTAGCTGTCTGAGCCTAGGCAAGTCATTTCACTTGTCTGACCCTGTTTCTTCATTTGTAAATGAAGGATAAATGGGAATAATAACCATTCAGCTGTTTTTCATTCATGTCTGATTTTTTTTTTGGACCCCATTTGGGATTTGCTTGGCAGAGATACTAGAGTGGTTTGCTATTTCCTTCTCCAGCTCAGTTTACAGATGAAGAACTGAGGCAAATAGGGTTAAGTGAGTGACTTGCCCAGGGTCACACAACTAGTAGCTGAGGCCAGCTTAGGACTCAAGAAGACACCACGCCCAGCACTATATCCAATGTGCCACCTAGCTGCCTCAGGGATAGGAATAACACCAAGCTGTAGGAATTATATTGAAGATTAAGTAAGATAATATTTGTAAAAAACTTACTTAATGCCAGGCGCAGAGTAGGCACTTCATAAATGCTCATCCCTTACCCTTGTTCTTCCCTTTTTCACAGCATTGTCTAAAACTTTGATTATTGGGACTTAGGGCTACTCCAGAATTAGTTGGTTACCTACGGGATATGATTTAAGGAATCCTGGGAAGGCTTCCTTTGCCCCAAGAATATCTCCCCTACACTTTCTGAAATCATTCGCTTTACTAAGTAGGTGCATGACATTTATCAATTAGATTTCATCTGGGACCAATTCAGTTTAATTCAGTGATTCAATGGATTGGAGACCTCATAAGCATGGGTCCTCTGTCTCTCAGTACAGACTGAAGCTTCCCTTAATCCTCTTATAATGTGTGATTCTAGTCTGTGTCTTTCTATACATTCTCCAGAGACACTTATCCAAAGTATGGAGGACCTTCCTCTGTTTCTTTACTATGTCATACATACTAATACAGTATTTAGGCTCTTGCCTTGAAGCCATTTCACCTCCATTTTTATTTATTCAATTCAATGGCATTTATTTATCAGATATCTTCTAGTAAAGTATGTTATACTAAATGCATACAAAGGTAGCCAAGGCATAGTTCCCGTCCTTATGGAAACACAGTTTAGCAGAGGACAGCAGTGAGGTGGTGCAATGGGAGTGAAGAAGAGACGTATTCAATTCCTTTCTCAAATTTACTTATTGTTTAACTTACTTTAATCTTACTAATTGTTTAAAACTAAGCAAGTAACAGCCTCTCAGGCCTTCAGTCTCCTCACTTGTAAAATGAAGGGGCTGGACTTCATAACCTCTAAGGTCTCTTCTAGCATTAATTCTATGATCCTCTGATCCTTAGGGAGATCTAAAATTTATACATACTGTGAATATAGACGCGATCAGGACGAATGCATGAAGATACTACTTGTGGTTCTTTGTCTTCTCCCAGTGACTTCTACCAGAAAACTGAGAAACGACTCAAGTAGTCAGGAGGCAGCATACATAGCACAATGGAAGCAGCATTGGACTAGGGCGCACAGCCAAGCTCCATCATCTATCACTTTTGGTACAAACCATTTAACCTCTAGGCCCTTGGTTTTGTTATTTATAAAACAAAGTAGGTAGACCAAATACCATTATGGCGCCTTGAAAAACAGGGCTGGGTTTAGAATCACAGGACCTGGGTTTGAATCCAAGGTCTGAGATTCCAGGCTTCAGTTTCCTCATCTATGATACCATCTGAGATGCATGGGAAATCACTCCAAGAAAAGAGCCCCAGGTCTGGAGTAATCCCAGGTATTCTGACACTAAAGAGACCAGTAAAGTTTTTCTTCTTCTTCTAGCACTCTGGTTCCTCATGCCTCCTTCCATCCCAGAGTATAACTTCAGGGGAATATATCATAAAGTAAACTCAGGTATGACACATGTTTAGAGCTTCTTCTAAGAAGAATTAGCACAGTCCCTCTAGAAAAGGGATGTACAAAGTAGACATCAGATACAGAACAGCTAATTATTTCCTCTCCCACAAAAAGCATACTTCAAACTCAAACACTTATAAGTATGCATATGCAAATACTTAAAGTATTAAACAATAACCCATCACATTTATTCTACTCTTCCAGGAGATAAAAGATAACTTTGCAAGACTACTAACAGATCATTTGCATTCATTGCAGATATATGTATTGTCCAAGCAACTCACAAAATTCAGATCTTCCAGCCATCCAGAACCCAGTTCTTTATTCCCTTCAAGTACAGGGCAATCCTGTCAGAGGTTATCTTCTCAAAGAAGTAGGGCAGTTGCAGGATGGACTTCTTACTGGGTAACCTGTAGTAACTCAGGGTCTCCAGGAATTCTTTAATTCTGATTGGACAAGGCTAGAAATCTCCATTTTTTAGGATCACCATTTGGTGACTTGTATATTCTACAAAAGTAGAAGACATCTGGACTTGAGGTCTAGTCTAGGTGAGAAGTAGTAATGTCAGTTGATGGTTAATAAACTGACCAAATCTGCAACCAGATCGATATGAAATAATGATCCACTAGGAGCTTTGAGACTTCACTGAAAAATATGTATTTTATCCCAAAATAAATACCTTTGTACTATGATGAAAGATTTTCTGGCATGAAAAAATGCATGTTTTTCTTTAAAAAGTATTAATGCTTTTAAATAATAATAATAATAATAATAACAACAACAACAATAATAATAATAATATGCATTCCACTTCCTGCCCTAAGCTATTGCTAACCTTTAGACCCATTGGAAATATATAAACCATCATGACTCCACACACAAATGAATCTTCTCTTTTTTTAGTGGTCAAAAGAACTAATATCTATGAAAGCCTTCGAACTTTATCAAAGAAAAGTTGGTAGATACTCATTTGCAGGATTATTACCACTGTGAGCTTTCCCTCAGTTTCCTTCCTTCAGGTATCAAACATCTTGTTATTGTTTAGGAGAACAAGACAGAGCCAGCACTTGACTCTAGCCTTTTCTAACAGATACCTCAAGTGACAAGTCCTGAAAACCATCACACAGCCTGCCTCCAGTGGCACTTTTAGTGAAAACATGATTATACTTCAGTATTTTAATGTGTGTATTTTTAAGGTGTGGGTAATCAGTCTATTTAGGCTTATCACACCCCCTTCTATAGATGGTCCTTAGTAGTTGTACTTAAAAAGATAATTTGCAGCAAGTTGCTGATATTTCTCTTGGGTTAACATGATGATCATTTGATGACAATCAGACAACAGGTCGAGGGGCCATACTGTAAGCTAATCCAGGTAGTCAGGACCAGCTATACTCTGTTTTCCTCTGCTATAGACTGGTGACAAAAGGAAAGTCCAATGCTGTCAAGATCAATATTGCATAGGAACCTAGAATGTAAGATCTATGAATCAAGGTAAGCTGGATGTGTTCAAATATGAAACGGAAAGATTGACTTTTTTGGTGCTGGTGAACTCAAATGGATGGGAATGGGATGAATTTAATTCAAGTGATTGTTGCATATACTACTGTGGACAAAAAAACTAGAGGAAATGGAGTAGCTACCATAGTCAATAAAAGAGTAAGAAAAGCAGTTTTGGGGGTACAATCTTATAAAGAACAGAATGATATCTATTCAAGTCTAAGGCAAACCATTCAACATCACAGTAATAAAAGTCTATGATCCAACCCACTAATGCTGAAGAACCCTGCATTTCTCAGTTCTATGAAAACCTACAAATTACACAAAAAAAGAAAAAAAAAAGGTGTCACACTCATCATAGAGGATTGGAATGCTAAAGCAGGAAATCAAAAGATAATTGGCCTTGGAATATAAAATGAAGCAGGGCAGAAACTAATAAAGTTTTGTCAGGATAATTCTCTGGTCATAGAAAATTCTTTTTCAACAATCCAGAAGGCGACTCTACACATGGACATCACCAGCTAGTCATTTATCAAAATCAGATGGATTATATACTTTGCAGCCAAAAATGGAGAAGCTCTATACAGTCAGTTAAAACAAGACCTAGAGTTGACTGTCGCTTACATCATGAACTTCTTATTTAAAAATGTGTTAACAAAGCAAAATGACTGTCTACTGAGGCTCTAGAAATAGCTGAGGAAAAAAGAAAGGTGGAAGGGAAAGGAAAAAGGAAAAGATATTCCCAATTGAATGCAAAATTCCTGAGAATAGTAAAGAGAGATAAGAAGGTTTTCTTAAGTGAGCAATGCAAAAAAATAAAACATTAGAATGGGAAAGAGATCTCTTCAAGAAAATTAAAGACATCAAGGGAATGTTTCATGCAAAAATGGGTATGATAAGAGATAAAAATGATAGGGACTTAACAGAAGTAGAAGAGTATAAAAAGAGATAGCAAGAATATGCAGAAGAACTATGCAAGAAAGATCTTTAACGTTGCCAATAAGCATGCTGAAGTGATTATTAATCTAGAATTAGAAATCCTGGAGAATGAAGTCAAGTGGGCCTTTGGAAGCATTGCTAACAATAAGACTGGTGGAGGTGATGGAATTCCAGTTGAGCTTTTTTTTTTAAATCCTAAAAGATCATGCTGTTGAAGGGCTATACTCAATATGCCAACAAATTTGGAAAACTCAACAGTGGCCACTAGATTGGAAAAGTTCAAATTTAAATTCCAATCCTAAAGAAGAGCAATGACAAGGAATGTTCAAACGACCAAACAACTGTTCTCTTTTCATGTGCAAGCAAAGCTGTGCTTAATATTTTGTAAGCTGGGCTTCAACAAAATGTGAACTGAGAATTACCAAACAGGCAGGCTGGTTTCTGAAAAAGCAGAGGAACTAGAGACCAAATCACTGACTTTGTTGGATTACAGAAAAAGCAAGGGAATTCCAGGGAAAAAACAAAACAAAACAAAACAAAAAGCAAAACAACTTCTACCTCTGCTTCATTGACTGCACTAAAGACTTTGACTTGGCAGATTACAACGAAATGGGGCAAGTCCTCAAACATAATGGAGTATCATCTTATTTGTCTCCTGAGCAACCTGCATGTAGACCAAGAAGCAACAGTTAATACCAAACATGGAATAATTGATTGACTTAAGATTGGAAAAGGAGCATGACAAGGCTGTATTTTGTCACTTTATTTATTCAATTTGTGGGTAGAGTACATCTTGCAAAACGCCAGGCTGGGCTAATCAAAAACTGGAATTAAGGTTGCTGGGAGAAACATCAATAATCTCAGATATGCAGATGATACCACTCTGGTGGCAGAAAGGGAAGAAGAATTAAAAACCCTCTTGATGAGGGTGAAAGAGAAGAATGTAAAAGCTGATTTGAAACTTAGTAAAATTAAAAAAAAAAAACTAAGATGTTCCAATGGGTCCTATCGCTTCTTGGCAAACAGAGGGAGAACAGGGTTCAAATATCACTGCAGATGGTGACTGTAGTCATGAATTAAAAGATGCTTGCTCCTTGGAAGAAAAGGTATAGCAAATCAGGACAGCATACTATAAAGCAGAGTCATCACCTTACTGACAAAGGTTCATAGAGGCAAAGCTATGGTTTTTCCAGTAGCAATAAAAGGCTATGAGAGTTGGACTATAAGGAAAGCTGAGTGCTGCAGAACTGACACTTTTAAATTATGATGCTGGAGAAGACATTTGATAGCAAGGGGGTCAAATAAGTTAATACTTTAAAAAATTAACTCAGACTGTTTATTGGAAGGTCAAATGCCTGAAGCTGAAATACTTTGGTCATGTAATGAGAAGACAGGACTCATTAGAAAAGACCATAATACTGAGAAAGATTAAAGGCAAAAGGAAAAGGGAATGGGAGAGGATGAAATGGATAGATAGTGTCATAGAAGCAGTGAATATGAGTTCAGATAAACTTTGGGAGACAGTCGACAGAAGGGCCTGGCGTGCTATGGTCCATGGAGTCAAGAAGAGTTGGATACAAATGAATGAATACATAGACCTAGAACCCAGTGTCATCTCCACACCACCAGGAGGACTAAGCAAACTGAATGGCTATGCAGAACTTCCTGGTTATTGTCATCATTTTCCTATAACGCTTTAAGGTTTGCAAAATGTCATTTCTCACAACAGTCCTGTGAGACTGATAGTATCAATTAGCCAATCAATTTTTTATTAAACCCTTACTATGTGCTTGTCACTGTGCTAGACATTAGGGATATAAATGCAAACTATTTCTACTCTTATTGAATTTATATTCAAATGGGGGAATACATATTATATATATATATATATGTATATATGTATACATATATACACATATGTATTTGTATATGTATATACGTGTGTATGTGTGTTTGTATGGTGTCCTGAAAATCTTAGCACAGTTTTAAGTTTTAATAATTTCAGAAGTATAAATGCTATAAACTTATAAAAATTTGAAATGTTAATTATTTAGCATTTTAAAATATTCATACATTTCTTATTAAATTCTACATAAGCATCATTTTGCGTTGTACATTGCTCCAGTCAATTTTTGAACTTTGTAAAATCTGTCATCAGATGCTCTTCAGTCCCTGAAAGCATTGTATTTGTAATCTCAGCCTTAAGATCAAATAAAGAATGAGGTTTTCATGGATACAAGATAGTTTTAAAGTGACCCTGAAAAAAAAAGTCTAAAAGAGAGAGATCAAGTGATCAAGGTCACCCAGGAAGAAGACTTTCCCTGACAGGCCACTGACTTGAGAAATTGTCATCCAGAAACTTGCACAAACAAGGCGTAATGACAGGGTATCCAATGTTGTTAAAATTAAAATTAAAACTATACAATTGAAAATTCATAAAACTAAATAGGTATAAAAATCAAAAATTAAACTTTCAAATGATGGTTTGTAGTATTTATATTCAGACGTTAGTAAAGTTTAAGTTCGTACTAAGACATGTGGGACACTACATATATGTGTATATATATATATATGTGAATATATATGTGAATACATATGTATATATGCAGATAAATATAAGGCTAATAAATACAAACATATACAAAATGGTTGAACAGTATACAGTTTGGGAGGGAAGGCATTAGCAGCTGAGGGAATCAGAAAAGGCAGAATTTCTACAGAAGATAAGGCCTTAGTTTCATCTTCAAGAAAGATGTTTTGTGAAATGGAAGAAGGGAGTACATCTGACCTAAAAGAGCTGGCCATGGAAAAGCCTGGGTCACAGAGTGTGTGTGTGGGGGGGGTGAATAATATCCAATGAAGTTAGAATGATAGGTTCTTGTTGTGTTATTGTTGTTATTTCAGTCATGTCTGACTCTTTGGGACCCATTTTGGGGTTTTCTTGGTAAAGATACTGTAGTGGTTTGCCATTTCCTTCCCTAGATCATTTTACAGATGAGGAAACTGAGACAAACAGGGTAAAGTGACTTGCCCAGAGTCACACAGCTAGCAAGTGACTGAGGCCAGATTTGAACTCAGAGAGATGAGTCTTCTTGATTCCAGGCCCCACAGTCCATCCACCATTCCAACTAGTTGCCCAAATTCAAGTATTATTATCCTTATTTACAGATGAAGAAATTGATGCTCAGTGAGACAGAGACTTGCCTATCATCAATTCATCTATTTTTGTAATAAATAACAGTAGCACACTGTAGCACCAGATTTAAATATCTCCAGACCCCAGGTCCAGCATTGCTTCTACATCATTTAGTCTTCAATAAGGGGTAAAATGTGTTTCTCTCCCTAAAACATTTTACATCCTTCCTATTTTCTGTTTTCTTGCAGACCTTTAAATCATTCCTCTCTATTTAAGACTCTGCTTCTACAGTCTCCATTCCTCTCACTACCAGGGCTTCCTTATAATCTACTCTTTTCTCTTTCACTTTCATTCTTTTCTATTTCTTTCTCAAGGAATTTCAGTAATTTGAGGACATCCAGAAGTTGGTTCATGCAGTGCAGTGGCCTTAGTCTTAGACAGCAGGACATGTTTAGAGGCAGCGGCTTCTTCCTTCATCCTCATTTCCCATGTGTTTCTCATTCCTTCACCCATCACTCATCAGAATGCTGGTTTATCAGACTTGTTTAAAGACTAAGAGAGCTCTCTATGGCTCTTCTCTTTCTCAAAAGTGGAATACTTTCAAAAAATGAGAATCACATTCACTTAAGTCTTAGGCAAATCCTCAATCAAGTGTAAATACCAAATAGTTCAAAGCAGTCTGTCTTTAATGCTCAAATAACTTTTTGAATTTGGCTGACCACCCAGAATTCCAAAGCTCCTTTAAACAAATAAACAAACAAAAAGTATGTCAAATCCTAAGAACGTTCATTCACTTTGAGTTAACACCACAGTAGGCTTTGGCAATGACTGTGGCCTGGGAGCCCCATATCCCAAAGATGGAGGAACATAAGCTTCTGGGTATCAGGGCAGATTTTTTTTTCTCTCTTAAAGAACCCATCGAAAATGGATAAACAATTAAAAATGTATTGAATGTAAGAAGAAAAAGAGAAATCATCCCTAATTAATTCTGGTGCCCTGCTCACCCCCAGTCTCTTTGTAATCCTACTGGGAACATCTTTATTGATCTGGGGGCCCTGCAGCAGACTTCTGATGCTTATCTCAGCATAAAAACCAGGCTCTTGTGATGAGCAGTGATTTAATTACATGACAATCACTGTTAACAATGCATGGTGAATACCAAAAATATGCAGAGCAAGACTGGCAGTGATAAATGCAAAGGGATAGCATTGACTTTCACTAGAGTTTCTGCAGCCTTCTCCCATGCTGATACTTTATCCTTAGGAAAAAGAAGGTAACAACTTTTGCTATCCAAGACTTGTCCTCAAAAATCCCCAGCAACTGGAGACTATTGTGAGGCAGAGAGTACACATTGAATCAGAGAGTGGGGGTGGGGGAGATGCTGAAAAAGAAAAGCTAAATTTAGTTAATCAAGCAATAGCAGCGTCTACTTCAAGAACTAATGTGCTTCTTCTCTGAGAAGACAATGAAACTGGGAAATAACGAATGGAGTCAAGATGGCAGAGTATAGAGTACAGTACCCATATGAACTTTCTGAATATTTCCCCCCAAACAACTTTAAAATGACTCCAAAAATCAAATTATGGGGTGGCAAAGCCAGCAAAAGGTCAGAATTTTCCAGCCTAAGGCAACTTGGGAGGTTGGCAGGAGAGAACTGTGATGTGGGGTTGGGGATATTCAAAAGTACGACATAATCACCAGTGGGCCATGGAGGGTGTTGTATTAGCAGCAGCAGCAGCTTTGGAAGCTCTTAGCCTAGAGATGGTAAGGGCGACAAACAACTGGTCAGAGAGAGTTTACAGGGAACACTTTGCTGGCAATGGATTCAGGACTTGGTGTTGGTTGTCAACTCTATTGTCCATATATATTTCTGGGTTGCAGTATCAGGACAGAGAAGAGTGCTTTTGGTAGGTCACAAGGCAGCAAAGACCCTGGAAGCAATTCCAAGGCAGAGAGTAGTGCTAGTGCTTATGGCTATAGGGGAACATCAGAGCCCAGACCGGGAGAGTAATAACCACACTTTTCCCAGGATCACACCACCTTGGAAATACTGAAAACTTGCAAGGCTTCCAGAACTAGCTCTAAAAACAGTAGCACCAAAAATACCAAAGCTTGGGATAATGCCTTTTCACCTCTACGTAAGCCGAACCCAGAGTTCAACATATAGTTCAATATATAGTTCAAGAAACATGTCAGACAAATGAGAAAACAACAACAACAACAAAAACCAACTTGGCCATAAAAAGTTACTGTGGAGGCAGGGAAGATCAAGAAAACTCGAAGAAGACAACAATGTGAAAGCAGCTTCAACCAGAGACTCAAAGAAAAGTGCTACTTGGCCTCAAGCCAAGCAAGAATTCTTGGAAGATTTAAAGGGATAAGAATGGCATAAGAAAGTCTAGGGAAAGAAATGAGATTGAAACAAGACACTTATAAAAAGAGAATTAAAAGCTTGGTTAAAGAGGTGGTAAAAATACTGAAGAAAATAACACCTTTAAAAGAAAAGAGGCCTAAAAAAAGGAGGTACGAAAATTGACTAAAGAAAATAATTCTTTAAAATTTTGAATTGAGGAAGGGGAAGCTAAAGACTCCATGAGACTTGAAGAAACAATAAAATAAAATCAAAATAATGGGGAAAAAAAGAAAATTTGAAATATCTCACTAGAGATATTTAAAAATTATTGGACTACCTGAGAACCATGATTAAAAAAAGCTTAGATATCACATTTCAAGGAATTTTCAAGAAAAACTGTCCAAATATATTAGATTCAGAGGGTAAAGTAGAAACTAAAAGAATCCACTGATCATCTTAAAGATACCAAAAGAAAAACTCCCAAGGATATTGTCACCAAATTCCTAAAGAGGAAAATATTGCCAACAGCCAGAAAGAAATCATTCAAATATTATGAGCCACCGTAATAATAACAAGATATAGCAGCTTCCATGTTATAAAAGAGAGGAAGACTTAGAATATGATATTCCAGAGTGCAAAGGAGCGAGGATTACACTTAAGGATAACCTATTTTGCAAAACTGGGTATAATCCTTAAGGGGAGGAAAGAGATATTTAATGAGACAGAGGACTTTCAAGAATTCCTGATGAAAAGACCAGATCTGAATAGAAAATCTGACATTCAAACCCAAGACTCCAGAGAAGCATAATAACATAAACATGAAAGAGAAATCATAAGGACTCAATAAGGTTAAACTATTTACATCCTCATATGGGAAGATGATACATGTAACTCCTAAGAACTTTATTGTTATTTGGGATATTAGAAGGATTCTTCATATAAAGAGGAAGCAGGATTGCAATGTTGTCATGATCTCAAAAAATATGAAGTAAGAAAGAGGGATGCACTGGGACAAGGTAAAAAGGGAGATAGAATGGGGAACTGTTGTGTTCTTACATAAAAGAATCATATAAGGAAAGGCTTTAAAAATAGAAGGGAGAATGGGGGTGGGCAGGCAATCCTTGAATCTCACTGTCATCTGAATTGGTTCAAATATGGAATTCAATTGTGTATACAAATTGGAAATAAGGAGAAAGGGATAAAAAGATATGGGATGGGGAATAGAGGGTGGGGAGGGAAATGGAAAAAAAGGAGGAAGGATTAAGGGAAGCAGTGGTGAGAAGCAAAATAAACCTTTGAGATAGGAAAGAAAGAGAGGGAAGGATAAAAAGAAGAAAATAGGAGGGAATAAGAAGTCAGGGAAGCAAAGAAGTAAAAGATGAGGAAGGAGAGAATTCCAGCCATGGGAGACATGTGAAAATGCTGAGAGATAGAAGATGGAGTTCTTCAAGGAACAGCAAAGATGCCAGTGTCACTGGTCCATAAAGTATCTGGTGGGAAGGATGGTGTAAGGTGTAAGAAGACAAAATGAAGAAAGTCTGAATCAGATGCTTTGTGCTTTAATCATTCATTCGCTACCACCCTAGATCAGAAATAGTTTTGTTTGTTTGTTTGTTTTTGTCATGGGGCTTCTTTAGAAATCTAGTGAAGCCTATGCACTTTTTCTTTGTATGTTGTTTTAAAATTATTGAAGGAATGTTAAATTTTAGTTAGAATTTAGCAAAAATAAAGATGTATTTTTTTTCATTGAAGTTCATAGACTTCTAGGATTTTTTGGTTTTTAGAACCCTTGCTAGATTAAGAAAAAATAATTTAAGCAACCCCTGTCTTTGCCTCTTTGCAACATTTGACAACACAATATAGTGGAAAGAACAAGGGACCTGAAGTCAGAGGATGTACTTACTAGCTCTGTGACTAAGGGATCCTCTGACTGTTCACAACTCCTTACTTTGCTATTCATCAACCTTAAAGGAAGTCTGCCCATATGTTTTTTTTTATCTGGAATTTCATAGAAAGTCAAGAAACAAAGGTAATTTCACTCTCTTTAAATTTAAGATCCATTTACTCAGCTGGCCCTTATTGTTATTCAGGAACACGTTTTACTCTACTATTTCATTTCCCACTTCAACTGTTCTAATTTTTTTTTCTGTTTTGTAAAGCTCTGAATGGCACATTTGCTCTCCAAAGTTATAACAGATGACAGTCTCCTACTTTAGTGAAGACATTGAGACCATCA
>CM053598.1:104921629-104991662 GCA_028646575.1 Pseudocheirus occidentalis | reverse complement strand
TTCCTTCCTTCCTTCCTTCCTTCCTTCCTTCCTTCCTTCCTTCCTTCCTTCCTTCCTTCCTTCTTTTATCAGAGGAAAAAGTATCTTTGTTAAAAAAAAATAAGACTAAACATTCTATGTATACCTTTGTGTGGAATGAGTGAAAGCTTCTCAGTTTGGGGTTGTTAACCTTCCCTTCCTCCCCTCTTCCTCCATTGCTGCTGTCAATCACTTTTACCTTCCTTTGTCTGTTTTCCCACCTTGGTGGGACCCTCCCCCTCTCTTCTCTTGCTTTTCCAGTTCGGAAGAATCTGGTGAAGTATGCCTCTCCACTAATGAGAGAGGAAATAGTCGGGAAAAGGGACTTGACTAAGTTAAGTTATAAATTCTGGTTCTGCCCTTTGTAACATGCTTCTTCTCCATGACTGACTCATTGGGCAGACTGGCCTCTTCTCCCAGGGAAGAGAATAAACTCCTGTTCTTATCCTAAGACATCTCTGTGTTTTCCTTTTTTTTTTCTAAATTAAGGATGAATGGTATTTTTCTAGCCAAACACCTTTGATTTCATTACTTCTCAAATAATTTCAGACTATGTTCTTACAATCATCACTTATCTCTCATGCATGTTTAAACTCTTCCTCTCCATTAATTCATTTAATCAGCAATCAATAAATAAACATCCATTGATCATCTACTCTGTGCCAGGCACTGTGCTTTTCACTGGGGATACAAATAAAAAGAGTGATATAATTATTATTTTCAAGAACTTTACATTCTACTGGCAAAATGATAAGTACATGTGTATACATATATGTGTATATCTGTATGTATATATATCTATATTTAAATAGATACAGATATAGATATAAACATACATGTGCAGCTACACGGTGCAATGGATAGAACACTGAGCCAGGAGTCAGGAAGCTTTGAGTTCAAATTTGACCTCTGATACTTATTAGCTATGTGACCTTGGGCAAGTAGATTCCTCATCAGTCAACTGAGATGAAGAAGAAAATGACAAACCACTCTAGTATCTTTGACAAGAAAACCCCAATGTCATGAAGAATCTGGTATGACTGAACAACAGTATGTGTGTGTGTGTGTGTGTGTGTGTGTGTGTGTACATTTTCATAGTCAGAGATGTAGGTATATCTATTGGGAGACTATATGTGAATAGGTCTATAGGGGGAGAACAGGTAAATAGGGGGCAAAGATATTAGAAGGGTCACTTGAACTATGTCTTGAATAAGAGAGATATTCTATGGGGCAGAGATGAGAAGAATGTCCATTGCAGGAATGGTGGATTGTCAATACAAAGGATGTAAACAGGAAGGTCAGTCTGTCTGGATTACAGAGCATAGGAGGGAATCAGATGTGTAATAATATGAAAAAGATAGGTTAGACAAGCTTGTTAAATGTGAAAAAAGAGCTTACATTTTATCCTAGAGGCAAGAGGGAGTTATTGGAGTTTTTTGAGTAGGGGGGGTGGTATGATCACACCTGGGCTTCAGGAAAATCACTTGGGTGGCTATGTGGAGAATAGATGAGGAGAGGCAGAGACTTGAGACAGGAGAAATCAGTTGAGAGGTAGTTGGAAGAAGCTAGGTGAAGGACTGTGAGGGCATGAACTAAGGAAATAACTTTGAGGAGAGAGAAGCGGTTGGATGTGAGAGATGTAAATAAAGGCTGCAGTAGTAAAATCTGGTATTAGATAAATTGGATGAGGGAGAGTGAGGAAATAAAGTGGGTGCTGAGATTATAAACCTAAATGACTAGAAAAATGATGGTGCCTTTAACAGTCATAGGAGAGGGTTTTGAAGGGAAAGATATATTCAGTTTGAGTAATGTTGGGTTTCAGATGTGTCTATAACACCAACTTTAAAATGTTTAATAGGAAGTTGGGAGCACCGTATTGAAGGTCCCAGGAGACTAGAACTATATGTATAGATCCAGGAATAATCTGCAAAGAAATTAAAATTAAACCTATGGCTAATGTTTGAGGCCACCAAGATATGCAGTAGAGAGCAAGCCAAAGCAGATCTTTGGGGAGCACCTGGTGAGGGGGGCATGATACGGCTAATGAGCTAACAAAGGAGATGGAGATGGAGTGGTTAGATTGGAAGGAGGAGAAATAGAAGTCTGAAGTGCTACAAAATCCCAGAGGGGAAAGAATATTTAGGAGAGGGTGGACAACAGTGTCAGAAACTTCAGAGAAGTCAAGTAGAAGGAGGGTTGAAAGAGATCATTTTGTAATGTGTGTAACAAAAGACAGGGACAGCCAGTGTAAGAAGAATTATGTCAACAGCCATACTGAGTTGATAGTCAAGGAAGGAATTCATACAACTTTTCTAGAAAACACTTCAGAATTCTGCAAATGAAGTAACTAAAATACCCAGATATTCCAAGGCTAGGCATATAGAACATAGATGTCATTGACAAAAGGGCCCACATACACCAAAATATTCATACTATGTTTTGTGGTAGCAAAAAACTTGGACAAGATGATGCCCGTCTATCAGATAATGGCCAAATAAACTATGACACATGAATGTAAAGGAAAGCATGGAAAAATCTATATGAACTACAGATGCTAAACCAGAAGTCCCAGGAAAACAATACACATGTAATATTCTGTTATAATAATTAGGCTCATTTTAAGCCTAGGAGCAACATAATTACCCTTATGGTTCATCTTTTTGTTGTTGTTGTTCTTCATCTTTGGAGATCTTATTTTAGACAAAGGATTATGATCATCAGAATTGCTCAACCTCATTAGGGAAATTTCTAACTTTTTTTTCTTTTTGGGGGGAGGTAATTGAAGTTAAATGCCTCACCCAGTGTCACACAGTTAATAAGTGTCTGAGGTTGGATTTGAACTCAGGTTCTCCTGACTTTACTGTACCCACTGTACCATCTAGCTGTTCCCAAATTTTTAACTTTTTTTTTTTTTTGCTTTTTGGAGGGGGGAAGGCAGGGCAATTGGAGTTAAGTAACTTGCCCAAGGTCACACAGCCAGTAAGTGTTAAGTGTCTGAGGTCAGATTTGAACTCAGGTCCTCTTGACTCCAGGGGTGGGGTTCTATTCACTGTACCACCTGGCCACCCCCCAAATTTCTAACTTTTAAGCAAAGTTTGGGCTCTCTAAATTTATATTGGTGATCTTTGAGCACATACATTTCAATAGAGCGTTAGAAACTATATTTGCAAACGGCAAATTTTGTTGTTGTTGTTGTTAAACAGTACATTGATCTTTGTAACATTTAGCACCATAATATAAGAGAAACCATTTGGGATCTGAAGTTATAATACCTAATCAATCTGATCCTATCTCTCCTCTCAAAAAAATCTTCAATAGCTCCTCTGTGACTCCAAAGTAAAGTTTAAAATCCTTTGCTGATTTCATAGCACTATATGATCTCATAACATTCTGTCTTACTAATTTTAACTCAAACTACTTTTTTCCCCACATAATCCAACTAAATTGGACTGCTTGTACCATAAATACAAAGAATGTTTTCGCACTTCTGTGACTTTGCTCACAATCTTCATTCTAACTAGAACATTTTTCTTCTGCCTCTTTGCCTGTATTCTTCATTCTCAAAGCCAAGATGCTTTTTCTAATCCAGAGGTTCTCAACCTGTGGGTCGCAACCCTTTGGGATCCAACGACCCTTTCACAGGGGTCACAGGGGTTGCCTAAGACCATAGGAAAACACATATTTCCCATGGTCTTAGGAACCTCCTCTATCTGTCCCCAGGCTGGTCTGCCCACATGCAGATATGACCACATATGAGTGTTAAAGGGCTGCGGCATTAGGAAGGTTGAGAATCACTGTTGTAATCCCATTCCTCACTAACAAGTATTTCCTTTTCCCCTTTGAGGTCTTTTACTTACTTCTTTCTCTCACAGTTGTATATGTGTCATATAACTCCATGAAATGCAAGTGCCACAAGGACAGATATGAGTCTGATCTAAAGTTTGTTTCTTTTCTCCATTGCTTAGCACAGTGCTAATGAAAGTTGATTTAATTCAGCACAAACGAAAGTCATTCAGTACAACGTTAACAGGAAGATTTGACCTAATGTTATAGGCCATAAAGCTGGAAGGGAGCTTTGAGGTCATCTAATCCAATCTATTCTTTCCAATGAGGAAACCAAGGGCTAGAGAGACCAAGAAACTTGTCCAATATATCTTAATTCCCATCTAATGTTAGACACAGTTATAGTTTGAACATAAACATAATTGAATTAACACATGCTAGACCTGGTCTCGTTTCACCACATTTACCATCACAGGTTTGCCAAAAATGTGCTTGAAACCCTGGCTCGTAACATTCCAGGCAGCTGCAGAAAGAAAACTTCCACCCCATCAGTATGCAAATGCAAAGTTAAAACTTGCAGGAATACATTGTTGTAGCAAGAAATAACTATGTTCTTCCAAAATTGTAAGCCCATTAAAAAGTGATGACATTCTACTGGTTAATATTACTTAGCTTCTCTGTCTATCGACTAGCATGTACACAATTCCCAAACCAGACGCCTAATTTTCCCCTGAGAAATTGATAGGGGTATCAATTCAAAAGTCACAACAAGAAAGGTAATTTAATGTCTTCATTTTGAACAAAGTTTTAACACTCCATTCACAACATGCCAGATTAATGGGCATTTATAGTGTCCCTCGGTTTCAAACTTAATAATTCTAGTCCAGACAGAATCAGTTGCTTGTGTGAGCAGAAAGGTTAGACTCAGTGGTATGTGTAATGTTACAGTTAAAATCCAAGCGGATTGTTAAGAAGATCCATCACCTGAAACAAATTGTGTCCTGCTTCCAGAGACAGTTTTCCAAATCATTTACCTTAAAGGGCTCCAGTTTTTATTTATAAAACTTTATTTCTGACAGCCTGTTCAAAACGAATTGCATCATTATTATTGCCAGCTTGTGACGTCCTAGAGTGGTGTAGTCAAAAGAGCACTGGAGAATTGGTTCAACTGTTTATAGATCATAGATTTAGAGTTGGGAGGTACCTTAGAGGTCAGAGTCCAACTTTCTCATTTTATAGATGAGGAAATCTAGGCCAAGAGCGATTAAGTGACTGGTTCAAGGTCACATAGGTAGTGAGCAATAGAGTCGGGAACTGGACCCAGATTCTCTTGTTCTAAATCTAGCAAATTTTCCACTGTTCTACCTCATTTATCAATGGCAGGATTCTTAAAAGTTGGCAATACAGCATATGCATACAAAGTCTAGTTCATATGGCCTGGCAATGTTATGGGTCCTAAGAATGAGGTAGGAAAGAGGAACCTCTGGAGAAGCAGGAGAGAGTAGAGAATCAGCCACCCTGGTGGGGAGGGGGTGGAGGTCTGCCAAAGCAGAAGTGTCTAACACAGGGCCTGAGGTTCCCTATGGCCCACAACCTACCCAAGTGCCATGAACTAGATTAAGATGAAATTGGAAAATACTTAACAAAGTAAATAAAAATAGAATAAAACATAGAGATAATGTTCTTTTTTAAAGCTAAGTCAACATGTGGCCTTCAGGGATCCTTATGTACAGATTAGCAGCCCTTATTTCTATTTGAGTCTGACACCACTGACCAGAGCACTCAGTTTTCCAGTGTCTGGCTATATTTCTGAAGTTATATTTTCATATCTGAACTTGTCAGATGGACTGGAGATGTAGGTAGCTCCACTCTAGCTGATCAAGCTCAGGAGGAGGTCCAAGAGCCTTCTCATGATCCTACCATAGGAATTAAGTTCCCAAATTACCTGAGGACTGGGGTTGCAAAGTACAAACATGAGATCAGAGGGATGGAAAGAGACAATCAGAATCTAATGTGGTTTTATTTAGAAAACAATTTGGAATTGGATGATAAAAGTCATTAAAATTCTCATACCCTAGACACAGTTATTTGGTGAGGACAGAGTGCTGAACCTGGGGGGACAGATTTGAGTTCAAATCCTACCTCAGACACTTACTGGCTTGTGTGACTCAGAATAAGTCGCAACTTCTGTCTGCCTCAGTTGTCTCAACTATAAAATTAGTGAAGTAATAACACTGACAGCTTGGGTTGAAATAATACAAAACGAAGTCAACAAGTGAGTATTTAGTAAGCAATTATGTGCCAAGAAAATAAAAAAGAAAGCTAGCCTTTACCCTCAAGGAGTTTATATTCTAATTGGAGAAGACAACACACAAACTGGGTGTGGAGGAAGTCCAAAAATTAGTGTCAGAGCCTTAAGAAAAATAAAGATAAAATGGCCTAGTTCCTTCAACAAAAAAGTAGATGCTCCAGGAAGTACTCACCAAAACCAGAAGGGGAGTAGATCTCACAGAGAAATATTCTAGGATCAGCAGTTCAGAGGGGTGGCAAAAAGGCCCCAGGGGCTGAGGGAAGTTCCAGAATGAATTCCTGACCACCACCCTCCCTCCCCAACACCCAGCAAATAGAGCATGATTTCAAGTACAGAAAGTCAGGCACATAGCCAAGAGGAAAATGAATGAGTTGATATTGTAAAGCACTTTGCACACCTTAAAACACTATATAAATTCTTTTTCCCTTTCTTGTCACCATCATCATTATCATCATTGTCCACCTTGGCATGGTGATATCACTCCTGGGCACTCACTCCAACAAAGTCAAAGACAGAAAAAAAGGAAATAAATGATTCTGCCATTCATGGATGACAACCAAAAATCCAAAGACAACCTCCCACAAAATACTCCCTAGTCCCATACTTGTTGAGTTCAGATACCTTTTATATATTGTACTTTATTGAAAAATTGGTAACAAGTAGCCAAATAGGGTCAACCAGTCTGTGTGTCATCTCCTCCAAAATTCCATAGATATTATCCACATTTGAAGTATCACTGCCAGAGGCTTATCCGATTTTACTAACGGAAAAACAAGCAGAGAGTAATGAAACACTTTTCTCAAGGTCACACAAAAAGTCAGTGATAAAGTCCGGAACAGAATGCAGTCTTCAGCTCTGTCTTTTGGGTCATGCGGTCTTGTGCTTGCTAGGTAAAGGCATTATCAAATCCCCATCATAATTATCCCTGTGCTGAATCTGAGCTGAAAAGATCAAGGATTGAACTTCACCTCTAGAGGCTAACCTTCTGGGCCTGGTTTTGAGGCACTTAATGGAAGTATCAACTTTAATGAATATTTAGGAGATGCCTGCATGAGCATGTGCTGCCTTTGAAGAACATACAAGGTGAAAACCATTACCAAGAGCAACTATTCCCTCACTGGTATTCTTACTTTGGACACTTGGGGAAGCACTTTGAGGACACCATTGTACCATTCTGCAGTCCATCTACCCTTTCTAAATAGTAGCCTCACAGTTACTAACCTATTACCTTGTTGGAGTCAGGGATGGGGAGAAAATACCCCAAAAGTAACTTATAAACTCAGTATTTAATTCTTTGACACTTTTTATTAAGCATAATAATAGAAAAAAAGTAGGAGATTTGAATCCTGTTTATGATGGATGCAGATAAGAATCTTGGAAAACAAAAGGAATCATTATCACCTTCTCTGAAATACACAGCTATCATAATATGAAGAGGAAGGACAATCAAAACACATTAAAAAGGATAAACAACTTTTTTAATACTGGGCTTTCTGATGCTATAGATACCCAAATTTCATATGCAACAGGAAATACCAATTACTGAGGTTTCACATCATAATCTCTGAATTGGAAAACATCTGCTTTTGAGAAAGAGAGAAGCAGTTGTTGATATTCTGCCTGTTCAGAAAACACAAAACAAAACTTCCCCTCCTAACCCTCCTGCAACATTTCTTGAAAGCATAAAAAAAGAAAACTATAGCTTGGATGTCAGGAGCAATGAAGTCTTCTCGACTTACAAAAAGTGAAGGGCTTATTGATGAATAAAAAATCACAAAGGGATGTGCATTTCGACATTAAATCTCTAGGTATTTTGTAGGTTAGAAGGTTAGAGCAGGTACAGTACTCTCAAGGGATGCTATGAAGGCTTTTTAATCTAGAAATTGACCAGTTTGGGCAGTAACTCATTTCCAACTTCCTTGCTGGGGGCAGGGTCTGTCATATTTATTCATTTTCACAGCAGAATTTCTTAGAATACTTTGCTTGTATGTGGTCTACATGCCTACACATGCACATGCATACACAATACTAGTCAATGTGTAATTTTAAAATAATAGTACATGGAAAAAAACTCTTTTAATTCTCAGTAACTCAAAGGACATATCCATGATGTACCCACAAGGATCATGTAACTCAATATCATTTTAATAACCATGTTATAATCCAATTTGTTCATTTAAGATGTTTTCAATTACTCCTTTTTCAGTTATTCACATAAAGTCAAAACCATATAGTATTTAAAAATGTGAACATTTCAGTCTAAGAAATTTTAAATTCAAAATAATTTTAAAATGCCTACTTCCTGCAAGGTGGGAGGCAGTCTGAAGTCATGGTTCCAGGGCCAGCCTTTGAAGCTAGACTTAGCCTCAAACCCCTTCTCTGACAAGTGCAATCAGGAATAAGTCACTTAACATCTAGCTACTCCCAAATAACTCTCTAAGACCATTAAGAGTTATCTGATCTTCTGTGGGAGGAGCTCCATCAAATACTTACATGGATATTTTTTTGGGGGGGGAAGGAGAGGCAATCAGGGTTAAATGACTTGCCCAAGGTCACACAGCTAGTAAGTATGTCAAGTGTCTGAGGCCAGATTTTAACTCAGGTCCTCCTGACTCCAGGGCAGGTTCTCTATTCACTGTACCACCTAACTGCCCTTCCATGGATGTTTGAACTCATCAATGTGGATTTTCCCTCTAGCAATACAGGTAACAATGCATCTATGCCTGCCCATCCTATCTAACTCTTATCTATGTTCTCTTATAATTTCCCTATGGGAGTCCACTTGGGACTTTCCTCTCTTACTTTTCCTATCCTTGTTTTCTTTAGTGATGTTTCTGCTTCCTTTTTAGGCACATCTAAGACTGTGGTATTAGAATACAAGTGTGGTGCCTCTATTGTTTGTAATAGTAAAAAAAAAAAGTTTATTATAAATTTTACCTTTAAACATCTTTCTCACTTTATTGACCTGGTCAGGATACCATTGGACCATGGGTTTTTTAGTATTTAATACTTGGTCTGGCCACATGATAAGCCTGTCTTTTTGCTATTATATGTTTCTCTAGTGGCATCCTTTACTCAAGTTCTTCTTTAAAATTCATAATTTTGTGTATGTCACATCCTGTCAGACCCACAAGGCATCTGTACCTTTATGTGATATCCATTTTTAATTCTTTGGAGACTTTTGTGTTCTATAATGCAGTCATAATCATACTGGTAGTTTTTATTTTAAATTCATCATTATTGTGGTATAGGGAACCTCATAAGAAGAAACCTCCATTACCAGTGAAGACCGATACCTACTTTGCACCAATAAAGTTGAGAGAGTAAGCGATTTGCTGAGGGCCACACAGTTTGATCTCGCCACAATCAGATTTCCATAACATCTATCAGCCTTCATTTCCATACCATACTGGCATCATCTTCATCTAACCCCTACCAGAACCTTGAACACTATCCTTGGGAAGCTGGGCTCTAATAGGTATGAGCTTTTGATTTATTTTTATCTTGTCCAACATTTCCAAACCATGTTCTACCTCCCAACAGCCCTTCGATGTACTACTGTCTTTCTCCCTTAGAATGTAAGCTCTCTGAGGGAAGCGGCTATCTTGTATTTGCTACTGTTAAACTTGCATGTTCTCTTCTAACACAAACACTGAGTTTGCTCTCAACGTGTCTATGTAGATAACATAAACATCGTATTTATATGGGAAAGTAAGTATATAGGTTTGTAGTTGCTAATGATTTGTTTTTTTCCATATTAATAAGATCTGAGTTTTTTTTTCTGCACCGTTCATGTCTTTCCTTCTTTTAGATACCTTATGATCAATACCTCAGGGACCTCATATTGTATCACCTCTATCACGAATATTGTCTTCTGAATGCTGGGTCTAATCCAACTACTTTTCCCATTTTTGTTCTGTTCAGTGATGTTTCTGCTTCCTCTTAAGCATGTCAGAGACTGTGATATTCAAGTATAGTGGCTTGATTGTTCTTCTTGGTGAAAAAATTATTATAAAATTTTACCTTTATAACATTTCCCATTTTCTCTCTCTTGCTTTCCTCCTTCCATTTGCATCCTTAAATGCCCTCAAGAGGATGTTCCTCAGTTTGATCTTTCACCAAACTCCCTGGCAAAAATTGACCATTGCGTTCTGCTGCTTCTCTCTGCTTTAGGAGGGATATTTAGGACTACAAAATTTTAGTCAATTTTGCTCCTCAAGATTTTTAAAATGGATTTATATGCTAAGCCAGTATTGCTCTCAGCTGCCAATTCTCTGCATGGCAGGTAAATAAAATTTTTGTGAAGATGTTATTAAATCCTGGACCCAAACCAATAAGAAAATAAATGCACAAGACACTGTACTAGGTGTTGGGTATAGAAGAACAGAAAGAAAGCATTCCTATTCCTCAGGAAGCTTCCTTCTAAAGCAGTGGTTCTCAACCTTCCTAATGCTGCGACCCTGTAATACAGTTCCTCATGTTGTGGTAACTGCCAACCACAAAATTATTTTTGTTGCTACTTCATAACTGTAATTTTGCTACTGTTATGAATCATAATGTAAATATCTGATATACGGAATGTATATATGTATATATGTATATATAACAATTTTCATTGTTACAAATTGAACATAATCCACAGGTTGAGAACCGCTGCTCTAAAGGAAGCCATATCATATACATTGATAAGTAAACACAAGGCAAGTTGAAGAGGAAGAGAGTACTAATAGTTGAGAGGTTTGAGTGCATACCCTTTACAAATATCTCTGCAAATACATATGGCTTAAGTTTTTCTTGTAGAGTTGGTTTCTCCAATGACCACAATAATCTTTTAATTTTCTTTTCAGACTGGTAACTTTTCAGTATTCTTATCAAATGTTTTACCATCTCAACATTAGCAGCAGCACTGCAAAATAAATGCCAGTTGTAAGAGTTTGCCAGGGTTAGCCCAGTCCCTCATAATTTAATGAAGACTATTCAGAGTGGTGTGTACCAAGGCTGTACAAGAGCAGAAGGAAATAAAACATCTCCCCATAATATATGGCCATTCTAATGTCTCTTCTACTATGTGAATTAAAGATGCCTAGCAGAACAGGCCAGCCTCCCTGACAAAGGAAGCAAATAAAAACAGACTGACCTTTTTTGACTTGTCTTCCATTAACTCCTGCATTAAGGCTCGTCTACAAAAGCAGAGAGAGCGGTGCACTGCTGAAAGTATTACAGTGTTAATAACTCATCACTACAATTTTTTATGGTGACCACATAATGTAAATTAATGCAAACAGTCTGAAAAGGGGAAAAAAGTGCTTTTTGGATTCCTAGTTATATCAAATGGACAATCATTCTTATGTGAAGTTGATGTGTTTGATCTACCTTCATACACTGGGAATTACTTTTCTAGGTCTAGTGCCAACTTTGTGCTGATCTTACCTAAAGGTTTTTCTCTAGCCAGTGGTATATGTTTAGGAAATGGCTAGCCAGATCAAATGGTGCAGTCTCTGACTTTGGAATATAATTTGATGGAGACAAAATATCACTGGATAAAAAAAAATCTCAAGAGACCTGGGGTTCTAATCCTGGTTCTAGCACTAATTTATTGTTCAACTTTGGATAAATCAGATCACTTTAGTTTTCTCATCTGCCAAATGGGCATATTACTACTTTATCTACCTAATCATTCTTACGGGGCTTTGAGGTTCCAATGAGATAATATACAAACAATCATTAAATGACACATGGATTTATCATTTTGGATTTTTTCTCAATGCAAAACTGAATTGTACCAAGACTAATTTTGTGATCAAAGCATTTTTGGCCCCATATTCCGAGCTAGTTGGCCCAGATTTATGGTTAAAGAGCCTTGAAAAAAAAGCTAAAAAGTCTATTATATCTTTTTTTTACCAGTGTATCAATCATTGAGCCACTGCCCTTTCTATTAAACACACTGAGGCATCTATAAATACGGAAGTGCCCAGGACAGAAGTCTTTGGAACAGAATAAATGCAGATTTTGAGTCATATCATGAATTGTTGTTTTAGATTGTACCTTTCTAAGTTTGCTCTAAAATGTTGACTCTTCAGAAGTGCTTCCATCAGGCTCTAAGCCCTTTGCTCAATTTTGGAAGTGGACATAAGTGATTCAGGTTCAGTCTTGGGAAAATATCCAGTGATGATAAACCCATATCATACACAGTCTTGTATAGAAGGAGAAAAGTGTGTAGAAACAGTTATCCAGCCAGAACTAGAGAAAGTGGGCAATGAGGAGATGGTGCCATACACAACAATCAGAAATGAGAAGTGGTAACTTGAACCGAAATCTGCCTTTGAACTTGAAGCTATTAGAGATCATAATGGACTATTCAGCCAGTCATATTCCAACAAAATCTACATTAGACAACTCTCTAATGGAACAATTTGATGAGGAAAATATCTTCTTCAACTTATTTTAATACATTAAGGATCTGAGTGGGCACTTTCTTCACTCAAGCACACCCATATACACATATATACATATACATACACATATAGAGACATAACAGTGTGTATATACACAGACAGTGCACACACATACAATGCATACATCTACATATATACATGGGTACACACACACACACACATATAGAGGGGGGAGAGAGAGAGAAAGAAAGAAAAAGAAACTCTTCTTTAATTCAGAAGAGAGTTTCTATGGCCAAAAATGTAATCACCTGTTGAGAAACCTTTTGGACTTACCTAGGCTGTGCTTAGACAATGGGCATATCACCAAGTCCAAGATCAAAGTACCTCCATCTTGGAGAAAGAAGATTGTACTTCATTCACAAAGTCTTCAAGAACCTTGATGTTTTCAATGAGTAATCAATCATCACATCTCAGAATAAACTTCATTGATTATGATTCTGTCATTGTACAAAGCTAAAGAATCTTCAAAGAAGGATAAGTAGAAGACCCGTTTAAACATGTTAGCTTATGCATCAAATGAAATATTCAGTATCTGATAACATCATATTATAGACAGAACTTTCTTGGAGCAAAAAACAGGGTCTTTGATCAATTATATATTTTTTTCCATAAAGAAAAAAATGGTTTTATACTTAATCAGATGACCCTTGGGCCTATATTTTTCCTTCTCCTTCACCTTCTTCCCTGGAAAAGTCTTCCAGAACACATTACTACTGAATGACAGGACAACATAATTCCACTGTGGCACCATCTCTTTATCTTCTCTCTCTTTTTGGTTCCCCCCACCCAAACACAAAGATACTTCAATGGAGGACCATTATGCTCTACCATCTGGCCTGTGTCTACAACCTGCAGACCTTGAGCACCATTATCTAATCTTTTTTTGTTGTTTTTGTTTTTGTTTTTTGGAGGGGGAAAGGCAGGGCAATTGTGGTTAAGTGACTTGCCCAAGGACACACAGATAGTTTTGTGTTAAGTGTCTGAGGCCAGATTTGAACTTAGATCCTCCTGACTCCAGGGCTGGTACTTTATTCACCCACCATTATCTAATCTTATGTAGACTAAGTACTCCTTGGCCTTGCCATGAATCTCCCCATTGAATTCTTAGGAGTTCCAGGCCTTTTCATCTACTTTTCATCTGAACCCCCTTTATATCTTTTCTCCTCCCAATAGAGTATGAATTATTTGAGAATGGGGACTGATGGTTTTCCATTTGTGTCTCTAGCACTTAGTACAATGCGTGGCATATATTAAATATTTAATAAAAACTTTTTCATTCATTCAGTCACTCATTCATTCATAAAACAAGTACACAAAAAAATCAATGAATAAAGAAGTATGAGAAGTGCATAGGAGAGGTCCTGATGTAGGCCAGTGAGAGATTTGTGAAGGGAGAGTTCATTTTATTTTTTGGCTGGAGGGGGAGGAATCAGAGAAGACTTCATGAAAATAGTGCCATCTGGATTTGGCCTTCAAAGAGATTCCACCGAGATGTAGAAGGGGAGGTATGAGACAGTTCAATCATATGGAACAGCATGTGCAAAAGTGTGGAGAATGGACACTCTGAGAGCTGGGGAGACAAAGTCATTTACTTTGGAACAAAAAGTGCTTAGAAGGTTAATAGATTTAGGCCTAGAAGGGACCTCGGGGTACTTCTAGTCTAGTCCCCTTCTTCTCCTGATGAGAAAACTCAAGCAGAGAAAGGATGTGATTTGCTCAAACTCACAATATTACTTCAGGTCTGGGGTAGAATTTGAACCTAGGCCTTCCTAACTCCAAGTGAAGTGTCTTATCCACCAGAATACAAAGGAGCCCAACACAGTTATGGGCTAAACGCAATGACCTCAAGACTCAGAAGCACTTGGTGAGTAGTATAATACAAAACTGGGCTGAAAAATTAGACTGGTATCAGACTTTGGAGGGCCTTGAACACTGGGACCAGGCATCAGTATTTTATTCAATAGGCCAAGGAAAGCCACTAGGAGAGTTTTACTAGGAAAGAGATGATCAGAACAGTACTAGGAAGATTATTTGGGCAGTTGTGTGAGGGATGAATTTGAGAAGAAATAGACTGGAGACAAGGAAACTGGGTAGGATTTAATTACAATAGACTAGGTAGAATGAGACAAGGGTCTGGACTAGGGTGATTGCAGTGGGAGTAACAAAAAGAGGAATGATGTTAAAGGTGTGAAAATTCAATGGAGAAACAGGCTTATTTAAACTTTAAACTAAAATTAACTATGAACAGAGTGGGATTTCAATAGTGTCTTATAATGATGAAACACATTTTGAGGAATGGAAAAAAGAAACTTAAACACCCTAGCAGAGACTGAAGTAATCGCTATATCGCCCACTTTCTTCTCTGAGATTCCAGGCATGACTAAGTGGAAAAAAACAGTCCACAAATTGTGATAATATCTCCTTCCTCATGACAGGTTCCAAGTATCCCCTTTGGCCTGTAGACTACAGTCTTCCGCATTGAGTGGGAATTTGTACTTTTTACAGATGCTAATTGATGGTGGGAGCAAATTCACAGGGACAAGCAAAACAAAAGGTGAAAGACAAATTGAACCTGGGTGCCTAGGGAATGAGAGAAGTGTGAAAAATGAAGGGACAAATCAAGACACATGGAGGGAAATAAGGAAAGATAGAGGCTGGAAGCAGGTGGACAATTTAAAAGCTGAGAATGTAAATAACTAAGGAAGACTAGCTCATGGTGATTCCATGGGGGTGGGAGGGAGGGAAGTTATCACTTCTTGAAGGAGACAGCATGTTAGTGAGATGAGGAATGCCTTGGAGTAAGATATGCATGGTCAGTATTCTACTCAACTAGAGACCTAGGGTTTATTGGACGAGAGGGTGGGATGATTGAGGATGATGTAGGAAAGCTGAGGGAGGGAGGTTGTATAATAATAAGGATGAAACTAAGAGAAACCAGTCTTGTTTAAGGACTAGGTAAATAAACAACTTGAAGAAAGGTAGCACTTGCTGAAGTAGAGATGTCTAAGTAGGACAATGGATAGAATGCTGGACTTGGAGTCAGGAAGGCCTCAATTCCATTCTGGCCTCAGAAACTACTAGCTGTGTGACCCTGAGCAACACACTTAAACCTCTAGTTGCCTCAGTTTCCTCATATGTAAAATGTGGATAATAATTCTACTTCTCAAAGTTGTGTGAAGATAAAATATTTGTTAAATGCTTTACAAGTTTAAAATACGATATAAATGTTTATTGCTATTACCCAAAGATACATGTACAATTTTTTTCTGTTTATGCTCTAAAGGAATAATTGGGTGTAACTTATGGATGGGGAAGGAAAGTATAAAGGTCACCCATCTCTATGCCCTCATTTTATGTCCCCAGACATTTCAAATTGCAAGGGTAGCAACAGTCAACCCTACAATTATGTAACCCCAAGCCTAAACCCCAAAAATCTTAGTGAAATTATTGGTTGAAAAGGGAGTTCATTTTATCTTAATGCCCACTCTCGACTGTTAAGAATTAGTTAGTTTGTATATCATTTAAACCACTTTGTTTTTCTTCCTTTTACATCTTCTCTCCTTTTTGGTCATTCTGCTACTTGTTCATTTGCATTATCAGGTGGGCAGCAGGAGGCCAAATCAAATGATATTGCCACTTTATAGTAACTTATGTCAAACATCAACATGCAGGAGAACTTAATGGTTAAAATAGAGCCTTAAAAACATGTGTATTCCATTTACCCATGCTCCCATATGGCTATGAGCAATCCAAAATTAGTTAAAAATGAAGGACTGGGAGAAAGAAGAATAGTTATAATTAAAATGGATGAGGCACTAATGTTGTAAATCTTTCCCAAGAAAAGCATATGCGAATACTTAATAGATAGAAGTGGAGACTTGTAACTCCTTATAGTAAGCAAGTAAAGGCTATAACAACTCTATAAAATAGGTAATGCTGGAATGATGATGCCCATTTAGTGCTTGATTTTAGCTCAAATAATCTGAGAAGCTAATCCTTATTTTATAGGTGAGAAAACAGACTCATAAAGATTCAATGACTTGCCACTTTAACATACCTAGTCAGTGACATTGGGAGACTAGAATTTAGGTCTTCTGACTATATGTTTACCCTTTCCAATACACCAGGTCAAAGAATACATTAAATAATGCATAACCAATTAAGATCCCTATCAGAAGCATCACTCCATGTATTAGGGTAGACACAATGACTTTGATTTATTCCAAAACACTGAGTTTAAGATGAACACATCATCAAATAAGAATTCTATTTGGGGAACTAAGGTCCATTCTTGATTACAGTCAATACTGCATTTCTATAGTTGGACTTTCATAGAGTATTTAGGAGTGTCTCTAAAGAAGCTAGTAGGGGTAATGCTTTAAATTGGTGGGAGAACACAGCTCCAACAATTTCAATAGAATTTGAAAAGATTGTAAACAAGGGGTAGAGATAAACAACAATGGATCAAGTGGTTGAGATATTTCTAGGAGAAAGTCAAGAAGTTCACTGTCAGATGTGGTTTCATTTCAACAGCTTCATTAATGAAATGAAAGGAATCTACTTCACCATCAAGGCATATAACAACAATATTAAATTGGGAAACATTGCAAAGAACAACAAGGAAAAAGAATTATTCACATAGTTCTTATCAATTTCTCAGAAACATACATATTCATATATATACACACACATACACACACACATATATATACATACACACACATATATACACACACACACACACATATGTCATAACACTAGGGTCTTACTTCAGCTGGTGATCCAATAGAATTGTCTGATTCTGTGTGTATGTTCATATACAGGAAGAAAATATTTATTAATATAGCTTATTTTGTCCTATAACCTTTAAGTTCTAAACTGTGGCTACTTCTCCAACTTGTTTCAGGTGGGGAGGGGTTGAATTTGGAGAGGGGATCTGACTGGCTTTTTTTACACAGTTTCTAAGTATCACCCACTGGGAAACATGATGACTAATGACACAAGTATCAGTTGTAGCTTTGTTACATCAAAATATCTGGTTCAAAAGCTGCTAAACATGTTATTTGGCACTATAGGATGATAGGTTTTAAGTGATGATAGATTATGACTTTAGAGATGATATAGTCTAGCCCCCACAGTTAAAGGAACTGATAGACTTAATTTTTCATTTCCATCCAAGTAGGTTTGATGCCACGTTTCTATAGGAATAGAAGGAAGCCTTTCTACAGTGAAATAGGTTGTTAGTTTCCCATTACTGTCATTTTTTCAACCAAGTCAGGATGATCATTTGCTAATGATACTGTAGAAAGAATTCCTATTCAAGTGGTGGTTGAATCGATGACCTCTGAGATTCCTAGTGTAACAAATGTAAAATATACTAAAATCTTTGGTTTTATCCATCCTACAAAACATGATATTGATGTCTTCCTAGCAACATTAAAAACTGCATTAGATAAAAGAACAAGTGGTTGACAGTATGCAGATACGTAGCATATCACTTTCACTTAAATATTGATAATAGTTTTGATTCTCCAACCAAGAGATATGAGGATAGGGAAGTGCATTCTTTGGGATGGCTTCCCTCTACAAATTTAAATGTATAGATAAATTTGACTAACCCTCTGAGAAAATCAATTGAGGAAAGGGAAGGAGTGGAAGCAATTTGTTGAATAGAACCAAAACAATTTAAATTAATAACTAGGAATTGTTAATGAGACATTAGGAGTATTTATTTTAATAAACACAGAAGCCTCAATGGGCAAGATACAATCGCAGTTTTCAAAATTTGTAGTACTGTCATAAAAAAAGAGTAATTTGGAGGATTTCTGATCTTGTGAATGTGGGACTTCTTTCAGTGATTCAGACTGCAACCCATCTGCACAATTTCATCCATTTCAATCATTGCCCATGTCCTCCCACAGATTGCCCATAATGATGCTGTTCAGGAGGAGTCCATCCTCTAGGTCTACTATTTTTTAATTGTATTTTTATATTTTTCCCAGTTACATGTCAAGATAATTTTTAACATTCATTTTTACAAGACTATGAATTCTAAATTTTTCTCCCTCCCTGTCCTCCATCCACTCTTCCTAAAATGGGGGGCAATTTGATATAGATTATACATGCACTATCACGTAAAACATACTTCCATATTAGTCCACATCTAGATGTGGAGAGCATTTTCCGTTGTGGGTCCTTTGTACTTGTCTTGGATCATTGTGTTGCTGAGAAGAGCTGGTTTATTCATAGTTGGTCATCACACAGTGTTGCTGATACTGTGTACAATGTTTTCCTGGTTCTGCTAATTTTGCTTTGCATTAGTTTGTACAAGTCTTTTCTGAAATTTGCCTCTTCATCATTTTGTGTTGTACCATAGTATTCCATTACATTTATATACTACAGCTTGTTCAACCATTCCCCAATTGATGGCTATCCCCTCAATTTCCAATATTTTGCTACTATAAAAAGGGTTGCTAGGAATATTTTTGTTCACATAACTCCTTTTCCTTTTTTTAAAAAATGGTCTCTTTGTAATACAGACCTAATAATAGTATTGCTAGATCAAAGGGTATGCAGAGTTTGGTTGCCCTTCAGGCATAGCTTCAAATTGTTGTCCGGAATGGATGAATCAGTTGACCACTCTACCAGCAGTGCATTAGTGCTCAAATTTTCCTACATTGCTCCAACATTTATTATTTTCTTGTTCTTTTCTCATATTAGCCTGATAGGTATGGAGTAGTACCTCATAGTTGTTTTAATTTGCATTTCTTTAATCAAAAGTGTTTTGGAACACTTTTTCATATGCCTATAGATAGCTTTGATTTCTTCATCTGAAAACTGCCTGTTCATATCTTTTGACCATTTATCAATTGGGGAATGGCTTATATTCTTATAAATTTGACTCAGTTTTTTATTCATTTGAGAAATGAGACCTTAATCAGAGATACTTTCTCTAAAGATTGTTTCCCAACTTTCTGCTTTTCTTTTTTTTTTGTTGTGTTGGTTTTGTTTGTATAAAAGCTTTTTAATTTAACATAATCAGAATTATCTATTTTACATTTCATAATATTATCTATCTTGTTTGGTCATGAATTCTTCCCTTCTTCAGGGAACCTATTCCTTGTTCTTCTAATTTGCTTATGGTGTCATCCTTTATTTCTGAATCATGTACACATTTTGCATCTTAACTTGCTATGTGGTGTGAGATGCTAGTCTATACTTAATTTGTCTCTTACTGTTTTCCAGTTTTCCGATCAGTTTTTGTTGAAGAGCTAGTTCTTATCCCAAACTTTGGTGTCTTTGCCTTTATCAAACACTAGGTTACTATGGTCATTGACTATACATCATATGTACCTAATCTATTCCACTAATCCACCACTCTATTTCTTAGCCAGTACCAGCTAATTTTATTGATGGCTACTTTATTAGAATATAGTTTGAGATCTGGCATTGCTAGACCACCCTCCTTTGTATTTTTTAATTAATTCTTTTGATATTCTTGACCTTTAATTCTTCCAGATGAATTCTGCTATTTTTTCTAGATCAAATAATGTTTTGGTAGTTTGATTGGTATGGCATTGAATAAGTAAATTAGGCTGGGTAGAATTTTCATTTTTATTATATGATTAAGCCTACCTATGAGCAATTGATATTTTTCCAATTCTTTAGATCTGACTTTATTTGTATGAAAAGTGTTTTGTAATTGTGTTCATACAATTCCTAGGTTTGTCTTGGCAGGGAGATTCTCAAGTATATTACATTATTCAGTTATTTTAAATGGAATTTCTATCTCTTGCTGCTGGGCTTTGTTAGTCATATAAAGAAATGTTGATTTACATGGTTTATTTTATGTCCTACAACTTTTCTAAAGTAGTTAATTATTTCAAGTAGTTTTTTTGTTGATTCTTTAGGGTTCTCTAAGTACACCATCATATCATCTGCAAAGAGTAAGACTTTTGTTTCCTTATTGCCTACTCTAATTACTTTGATTCCTTTTTTCTTCTCATAGCTATAGCTAATATTTCTAGTTCTATATTGAATAATAGTGGTGATAATGGGCATCCTTGCTCTACCTCTGATCTTATCAGGAATGCTTCTAGCTTATGCCCATTACAGATAATTCTTGATTATGGTTTTACACAGAGATTACTTATAATTTTAAGTAATGCTCCCTTTATTCTTATGCTCTTGAGTGTTTTTAAAATAGGAATGGGTGTTATATTTTGTCAAAAGCTTTTCAGCATCTATTGAGATAATCATATGATTTCTGTTAGTTTTGTTATTGATATGGCCAATTATGTTGATAGTTTTCTTAATAGAGACCAACCTTGCATTTCTGGTATAAATTTTTTTAAGTCTTTTAACATTTGGTGTGTATGAATAGAAAAGTTAGACTTTTCATTTGTGTTATCTCTTGCTCTTATTAACTGTCTAACACATGATGATTATTCAGTAATCTGTTCCCAACTAATATTACATCAAACTGTATACTTCAAACTGTTCACTTTTGCAATGTAGTCCTCTATTGGCCTTTGGGTCACCTGAAACTTGTATTCTTCAGGAATTTATGGCAATGTGGCCTTACTTAAAGTCATAAAGTGTCACCTGTCTTAAGAATTAGATTTACTCTGTCTGACCCAAAGAAGCAGAGCTGGACCAAGGGCTGTAACTGAAAGGGAGAGATTTCAACTCAATCTAAGGAGAAACTTCCTAACAATGAGAGTGAGAGAGTAAATGCTCTATTATTAGAGGTTGTCTAGGACTAGGAGATTAGAAATGAGATGTTTTGCAATCCTCCAGTCTAGAATAGTCTACAATCCGAAGGCTTGTACATTTTCCCAGGTCTTTTCTCTGACACAGTCAAACTAATGCAAGAAGAATGAGTTTACTTTAGCATCCTGTGGCACTCACTCAAAGCAGAGTTATTTAAGCCCTGACTCAAAGACATTAAGGGTGCAATGTAGCAGAAACTACAAATCACTATTCAGAATTGTGACTTTCCATTAGTGACCAGTTTACAACACAAACATAGGTCCAGAGATTCCTTTACTTGCATTTCTCAACTGTTCTCTTGTCAGAAATGTGATGTATAACTAGGTAAAAATATTGAATAATATTAAAATGTAGAAGTACCTATAGTTTATTAAGTATGAACATCCTTTGTAAATCTAAATCATAAACATATGTACCTACCATCTGCACATGTAAGAATCTTAGGTGATTGGTGAATTTATGACAAATCCAGATTATCATCCTCATTCAAACAATTCCATACATCTAAAATATATCTGACAAAAAAAGTGGATTACTACTCAGAAGCAAAAGCATATTTTTTCTCTCATCAATCTGTATGGATTTTTTCTAAATAAACATGTAATGAAGCATTTTGAACTTGGCGTTTATATTTAAACATGGTCATTTGACATGCTAAGAACCAACAGACTGAACTTATTGCAACTAAGGAAGAGGTAACAATATTATTGTGGGAAAAGCGCTGGTTTTGAGACCTCAGTTCTAGCTCTGTGGTCTTGAAAAAAAAAGTGTTGTATCCTTTTTGAGTCACAGATTTCTTGAGTTAACAAATGAGAAACCTGAGGCATAGCATTTCTGAACTTCTTCCAGTTATAAAATTATTTTTTCTACTTTACATAAGAAATTCCTAGCTTGCCAATGGATTCTCTACTCCAGTACTCTATTTCTGACAATGGTGCCCAAAAAACTTTTGGGAGAAAGTATAGCCGTAGCAACTTTCTTTGGCATAGTCTTCAGAAGGTATGAACATATTCCAGCATCCATAATCTTCCCTTCATAACATATACAAGGTTCATAAGTTACAAATTTATTTAAACTTTTCTAGAAACTGTCTGCAAAGTCCTACTTTCCTGTTTCACTGAAGCATGGAAGTGATACTAGATTTTCAAGATCTATGTTGCCACATTTTGGCAGGTTCTACCATGCTATAAATTCTGTCAATAAACTATGTCTTCTTCTAAGGATAAGCAGAGCCAAGTACCAAGAATCTCATCATCAGTGGGATGGTCATATCTTGATTCATTCTTTGGACAAAGCAATCCATAGAAACAAAAATAAAGTAGAAAATGGTCTTCAGTCCTACAAGAATAATCTATTTCTGATGTACGAATCACTTCTGAATTAAACTATACAAATCAACTTGTTAGAGTAAAAATTAAATTTCATGGAAACTAAGAGAATAAAAATGAGAACAAGTCATGGAGTATAATTAAAACAATTTCAACATGACCTACTTAAACTAGCTGGTAATGACAATAAAATTGTAAATGGATGGAAGAACAAGTATTGACAATTTTCTTAAGAAGTTTAACTAATGTAAATTGACTGGCATGAGACCAAAAGAGGCTAGAATAATTTCAGCCAGAAATACTATATCTCTTTGCCAAGTGGAGAGATATATTATAGAGTGGATACACTGGCTTAGAATAAAATTTGTTTGTAACATTTATGGGGAAGAATGGTAGAATGTTATTAGCAAGATCACCTTCATAAGATAATGAGAAGAATTGGAGGAGGAAAAAGGCTTAATTAAAGCTGGTCAAGAGATCCTATTAAGCAGTTAGGCCATTTAAAGATCGAAACAAGGACAGCCATCAATAGATGAAAAATGCTGAAGATATGTAATAATGTATGTAATAAATTCTTTTCATCATGAAGGGTGGTGGAGGCATCACATTTGGATTCAACATTATAGTCCTTGATGTAATATGTAAAAAAAAATAAGTGTAACTGGCACTGATGAATACAAAGATAAGGAATCTAGCTGTACAAGAATATACAGAGGAAATCCAGGGTAATACAATTTTGAGGATGTGAGGGAACTGATAGTCAGTGGATTGGAAAGGAAATAACTATAGTCACAGAAAACAAATCTTGGATCTTATTACCAAAATAAAGCAACTGAAATAGTATTAGTAATGACTGAACCAAATGGTTACTTTGCTATCTGTTGAACATTTTTATGGTGGAAATCCCCTACACATACACATCAAGGATATACTTGATGAAAATGTAAGAAAACAGGGAGTCTTTTCCAAATGATTTTTCATAGTAGACCATATCTTTACAATCACACAATTTCAGGAAAGAAGAGAATACAATCCTCCAGCCCTTGCCCTTAAGAAACAAGTAAGTATAAAGAAGGGAAACATATGCATAACAAAAGTATTTATCTTTGAAATAAAATACATTTTTCATATAACCCTACTTGTGTGTAATACTAACTGCATTAAACATGAGAACATTACAGATTTCATTAGGAGGCTATGCAATCACTCAAATACTCCCTGATCTAACCATGCACATTGGGAAAACTAAGTGAATGAAACTCCAGAGTAAGATGAGAAAATTGTCCAACCAGAAAGCATTTATTAAGCACCTACTATATATCTGGTACTAAACGGTGGAGATACAAATGTAAAGAATGAAAATCAATACTCTCAAGGAATTTATATTCTAATGGACAGTTATGAAGTTAGAACTGCATAACATAGAGTTCCCCATTCTGGATCATGGAACCATAGATCTAGTTACAACAGAGGTCATCTAGTCCAGTCCTTCTTAACTGTGAGTCGACCCTGTATGGTGTTGTGAAAATTTTGGCAATGGGTTGACGTGCAACCAAAAATTAAAAGTCAAATGCATAATGCATCATAGGTATTTCTGGGAGTACTTGCCAATGTTGCATCACACAACTTTGTTGCTTCCTTGGTTCTGAACATACAACATGAATGCATTGCAACCATTATGCCCACACAGCACCAACAAACTGCGGAAATGAGAAAAGGGGTTCTGAGCAGAAAAAGTTTAAGCTCTGATCTCTAATCCAACCTTTTCATTTTATAGATGAAGCATATGAGGCCTTTGGATGCTAAGTTATTTGTTCAAGTTCATATGATATAAAGTGACATAAGTAGAAATGGAACTTCCAAATTTAGACCCAGTGTTCTTTCTACCGTACCATGTTGCCTCTTACCCTAGACAGAAACATAGAAAAGGAATCAAGGAGGAGAATACTGGGATGGAATGTTTTAACATTCTTCTCCTTCTTTTTGAAACAAAAGCCCATCTTAATTCCCATGTAGCACTCTAAAAATGACAAATTATGTGGGAGAATTGATATAAATTATGCTGTCAGAGAAATGTAGGACTTAAAAAACAAACAAAAAAACCAAAGGGTCAATCACAATTCAAGCTGATGCTGCTGTTCAGTCATGTCTAACTCTTTGGGATTCCATTTGGGGTTTTCATGGCAAAGATCCAGGAGTGGTTTGCCATTTCCCTTTCTAGCTCATTTTGCAGATGAAGAACTGAGGCAGACACTTAAGTGACTTGCCCAGGGTCACACAGCTAGTAAGTATCTGAGACCAGGTTTGAACTCATGAAAATGAGTCTTCCTGAATCTAAGCCCGGTGCTCTATCCACTGTCCCACCTAGCAGTCACAATTAAAGAGAGAGGGGTAACCAATACATAGCCTGCATCCTCTACTGATGTTCATGTGTTGTCAAAAGAAAGCACAGACAGCCTCTGTATATTGGGTGGACTTTCGGTGTTGGTTTTATGGGAAGATATGTTCAAGATGCTCAAAGAACAGGCAGGTACAGATGGGTTATAGTCTGCATGATTGGAAAGAGCACCCACATAATGTGATCACAAATCTAGAAAACATTAACATCAACACAAAGGTCATTTCTGATGGCTGACTTAAGCATCAACTCCTTCTCAATAAAATATTGGTTGACTTGTAATGTCTACTTATTTAAATAACAAAAGATCCTTTATCAGATAACACATTTTAAGTTTTTTGGTCACCTGGCTTATTTGAAGAGTGCATTCCTTGTGTGCTCACCTAATGTAATGAATGAGTTCCAGAGTAAGGTAATGGTAAAAAACCCAATTTAGAATGCTTTCTGACCAGTCAATTATTTCATTTTGAAAATCCCATACAAAAGAATGCTGATAAAATACCAGTTCTACTTCTGAATAAATAAGGGGTTATTTGGCTGCTGAAGTATTTCATTGAAATGACTGATCGGATCTCACATGTCTGTTTAAAAATGTCTGCCTTAGGTCCTTACAAAATGACAGACTATGATAAACTAGATGATAGTTGGGAGGGAGACAATGAGGCATTGTTTACACAGAAGATTGAGTAACTGGTTGAACAAAAGAGATTCTTGGGTATCTATTGTATGTACAAGTAAGAGCTTTGTAATTTTTATGAAGCTCTCTCCAACCAGCTTCATTAACTTGAAGTAAATCAAATCATGCAGAAATCTGGCTCAGTCAGAAAGACAACCCAGGAAAGATACAATATGAAGAAAAACAGACACAGGATGATAAGGTTTAGAATCTTTGGCATTTTTCATAAATATTTCGTTTGAAGATTATTAAATTACAACCTAGAAAAAAAGAATGAAACTATGAAATCAAGTCTAGTTTTTTTCAACTTAGTTTCATACATATATACAAAACTGCATGTACAAAGTTATGTGTCAACAAAATACATTTTTATAAACTTAATTTTCATTTGAAAGAGATGGTTCCATTTAATTCTACATTATGATAGAATAAGAATTTTTAATTATTTGGGAAGGTATAAATGTTCTGTAACATTGTGGAGAAGAATGGGCAAACAGATAGAGATTATTTTTCATTCTTAGATTGCTTTTGCTTCCAAACACATAGTAGGATTTTAGGACAAATTCTATTGTGCACATTACTCGTGTCAGAACAGGTTCCTTAGATCCAGTATTAGAAAGTCAATCTGAAGAAGCTTATAAAATAAATCTAATAGCATATAAGTTCCTTGAAGGCAGGAGGGACGTCTTTTTCTTGGTTTTGGTATGTCCAGTGATTAGTATAGAGCCTGGAAGCTGTAGGTGCTTAATAAATGTGTGTTGAATTAAGTGAACAAATTTTGTTTTTAAAGCAATAAACCAACTTTAGATTAATTTTGAAGATTCTTCAAAGATCAAGAATCCCATTGTTTTGTGCCCTCTGCTCCATTAGCACATGTAAGAATTAGCAGCTGACATTTTAGAGGCATTCTGCACTCCCCTCTCCCGAATCTGTCATCCTTTATACAGCATAGTGATAAGCCTTTATACATTTAGCTAAGCTGGTCCTGTGAAAAACATTGTTAGTCTTTCCCTAGAGCTATAAGAACTAGACTGATATCAAACCTCTGACACTACCTCTCTGAGCCTCCATTATCTTGTGAATATGATGAGGTAACTGAACTAGATGGCCTCTGAGATCCTTCTCCCTCTAGATCTCAGGTCCTAAACCTTTCTTTCCATCCTGGTAGAAATCGCCAAAACTAGCATTTTGCTAACATAGTCTTTAGAGATTCAGTGCCACCTCCATGTCAGAATAAAGCACTGGAGGAGATCATTAGAAGAGATGTGCTTTTACAGAGAAATCAAGTACTGGAAGAGATAATTTTAATCACCAGAGACCTAATCTTTTTTTGTCCCCTCACATTTTAAAAATCTATTCTTTCTTTTTTATTTTTTATTTTTGCTTTTTGGAAGGGTAATTGGGGTTAAGTGACTTGCCCAAGGTCACATGGCTAGTAAGTGTTAAGTGTCCGAGGCCACATTTGAACTCAGGTCCTCCTGACTCCAGGGCTGGTGCTCTATTCACTGTGCCACCTAGTAGCCCCCAAAATCTACTATTTCTAAAACTGTAGTGTTGAGTCTTTTTTGACAAATAAAAGCAAACAATGATAAAAATCAATGAGATAGTATTGGAATGACAATTGAAAATAAACTCTTTGTAGGTCAGAAGATTGTATTTCTTTAATTTATTCAAACTGGTTGCTCCTGACATGTCCATTGCCTGCAATGGACCTTATGGAGCCACATGGCATCCAGCACCAAGAAGTTAATTACAACTAGATAATACCTACTAAGACATCATTGAAGCTTCAGCTTTTTGCCCCTTCCAGCCATCATGAAATACATATTTTAAATTATACATTATTTGAAAAGATGATGGGTATCAAATAAATCAGAACAAAAACTTTAAGTGAACAATGATCTAAATGAAGGTGGAAAAAATAGCACTCAAATGTTAATGGTAAATCTGTTTGAAGAATTTTAAAAGGTCAAAGTTTCTCCTGAGTCCAAGAAGTCTAGATGTGCTTGGGCAAACCAGTCATTGGTATTCTCCAATGGAGAAGCCAAGATACCGAAGGTCTTACTCCAGTTCTTCTGAGAATGAGAATGGAACAGCTGTGCACATTCCCTGTATTGCCTCCTCCAACTGGGCTGACCCTCTGTGCAAAAAGCAATGCCAATGCTCCATGAGTTCCTACAGGGGGGGCAGTTGGGAGAATGTGAAATAAATATGCCCTTCCAGAATGACTATATGGACACTAATGGTTTTAGTGTTGGTCTAAACCAAACCGAAAAAGAGATGCTGCATTCCAAAGTCGGTATGTGTCCTAGAGAGCACTCCGCTTCTTCCTAAGGGGACTGTGGTTGCTGTATGGTTTCAATTCAGCATACTGCACCTGTAAAAACAAATAGACATGACGTTTGCAGCTAGGTAACTCAAGCTCACTACAGTGTGTGTTAATGGCTCCCCAAGGACAAACCAAGGGAAACTAAGGAAGGTTCAAAAGTAATGAATCATTTTCTAAACACAGGAACATGGGGGATTAATTGCAGGAAGGATTTGAGAAGTCATGCATCATTTTATGAAACCAAAATATTAAAAGCAGATTTTTCTAATGAGATGCATAGGTTTCTACCTGCTCTCAGCACTACAAGATTATTTTTATGTGTGCCAGCATTAACCTGTAAGTAAGTTTAATAACAGTGTCTGGGGGATTTGTAAATTATGTGTTAGACGTCTAAGTGTACAGCAGGACAATTTTTCAGAATATCTCATTTTTAAATGACCATCTCAAAATGTGAAAAATATCAGCGAATTACATATATTTATTTTTTCTCAAAGGGAAAAAGTACCAAATCTGATACTGATCCCAAGAATTATATCTACTTCTGTTTAAAATGAATTTCATTTATAGTGTAATGGCTAAAACATATGTGATAAATATGACCATGGTAGAGTCCCTAGTGGTAAACTGTCCATTGTATTATTGAAAAGTATTCCCAGTGAAGCACTGAGATTCTTACTCATAGAACAGTATATCTTCCTTTAATCCTCCTTTTTTCTCTCTCTCTGTACTTGTGCCAGCAACAACCTGGTCTTAATGCTATGAGCATCAGCCCTTATTCTGTGTATTGATATGTCACTGAGTCGTTTTGATGGGAATTTCAACTACAAGGAGGACTAGAGAATTGGACTCACAAGTAGCTACATGAGTGATAGTGAGCCATGAGCACAAAGTGGTCCAGAGCAGGAGTTTTTGAGATATTCATGGTGGAATGGCTTTAATTATGATATTGTATTACATGCCACATGTGCTCACTATTTTTGGTGTTTGTGCCAAACTCCCTTAGGACTGTATATTCTATCTCACAGATTCTAGCAAGACTCCCTCACAAGAAAATAAATGAAAAAAGCATCTACTTCCTTAGAGGATTCAGGGATGATCCCTAAGGAGGACAGACCCATTTAAGGGAATGGCATAAATATAAATCTCAAATATTACACAAATAGGAATTGGGCTATCTTTACCCTCAAATGTAAATGTCAAAGGACAGACCAATAGCACATTGAACAGATACTGATCAAATAATAGTGAAAAATGAACAGAAATAACCAAGGAGCTCTTGCCTCAATTCACAAACACTTTAAAGGAGTCTACAGGCTTTTGAGGTTATAATTCTATGCAAATATGCCTGAGGGTATATTGACAATTATTTTATAATCTTACAGATTAAAAACAAGACCTGATTTTAGGTTCTTTCAGATAATGGTTCATTTGTTTGATTACTTCCTGGAAATTTACCACAAAATGTCTCCCTAAGCACTAACCCTCTACCTCCCATTTGTTCTGCACCTGTGATAGCTGCCATTAAAAAAATAAAATACATATTCTAAAAAAAAAAAGCAAGCATACTGCCTCCTCTCTAGGACCCTAGCAAGTCAGGAGAAGGATTAGTCAATTAAATGAGGCTAGTAAGTACAATATCTTACTTGGATTTTTCATAAAGAAGATGTTATGAGATTAAATTACAACCATTTGCCAATACTGCTTTTTATTGATCTCGAGTCCTTTTATTCAGTTCTTTAGTCTATACTTATTAGGAGTAAAAGGGGCTGAGAACTGAATGGATTCAGGAGACCTGTATTCTAGTTCCATCTCTCTCATGAATTTGATGTTTTCTTGAGACCTTAGTTTCCTTATCTAGAACATAGTGAGGTTAGAGTAGATGATGTCTGTGCTCTTTCCTTGCTCTAACATTTTCTGTGAATGTGGATTCTGAAGTCTGCAGAAGAAAAATATGGGAGTTTATCCCCACCAAGCAGATAATCGTGGCAAGTACAAAATGAAAAGAATAATCCCCCTCCTCCCAACATCTCTTCATCTGGAGGTGGGAAAAAAATAAGTAAAACCTCCCCAGGCTTTGTATCTCTGTCTCTGTCACTTACTGAGTGTATTTTATCCCCTTCAGGGAAGCCAGAGAGCAAAAAGGTGAGAAAAACATTGCTCGATGGCCACTCGGTGTGAGTTCCAGATCATTTTTAAGCAGCTCTTTTTCAGGATAATTTTCCACAATCATCTTATGCTTTTGACAAAGGTTTTGTAGCTGCCTCCCCTGCTAACCATCTCCCTTTATGGATTTTCTGATTTCTTATCTCTGTTATTCAAAAAGCTTGCGCATTGTATTCTTCCTTCACAGTGGCGGGCAATGCTACTGCTGCCTGATGCCCCTGTTGGTGGTGGTCATTCATTACTTACCTTTTGAACATCAGATGGTACCCTGGAGAGGAAATCTAGTAGCTCATTATTGTCGATGGCATAGGGATTTCTAAGCTTCTTAGTAAATTTATTTATGCCTAAAAAAAAAAAACAAACCCAGAAACACAGGGCCTTTTAAATTTTTTTATATTTTTGCAAACTCTCTTGGCCAAGTGGTGGTGATGAGAGTGGGGGTGGGGAGGGAAATTCACAAGTAAAAATTAGTGTGAAAACAATTACTAGACCTCAAGTCATGCACATGTTGCTGTCATGTGGAATCATTCACAAATGCCTTTTTTTGGAGGAAGGAAGGGAGAAAAGAGAGAAAAAGAACTCAGCTTGCTTTAGTTGTGAAAATCCCATTACAGCCTCAGCAGCAGGATAGAAGGTACACAAGCAGAAACTGTGGAGCTCATGTGCTTTTTTGGAATATACTGATTAACAGCCTATTCTGTTATGAAAACAAATGTCCCAGAAGGGAAAAGGCCTTTATTAGCCCAAACATGTTCTTGCCTGATGGCTTTAGACAAAACGTATTGGAGAGGAGGTTAGGGAGGGAGGGAGAGAAGGGAAAAGGAAATGAGAGGGTTTTTTTGTTTGTCTGTTTGGCTTATTTGTTTTGTTTTTCTTAAATCTACCCACACCCAACTCTTCTTCCCCTTTATAATTTTCACAGGTTCCTTTTGCTATGGAACAGAACTTGGCACATCAATTATTCCCTGATTCTGCAAGAAACTATGAAAAGTTATTGGAATATTATCTTAATACGGTTACAAACTTCATTTATCGACTGTAACATCACTTCTAGTTTTCTCGGCAGTGAAATGAATGTTAACTTAGGATTTGGGTGATGATAATTAGAAGGTGGAATCAACATTTAAGATGTTAATACACTGCAAACTCCCACAGAGGTGTCTATAACTTATGTCAACACGCAAGTTCAGACTAAACCCTCTCTGTATATGTGTTTTCTCCCCTAGGAGATGGAATCTCCACAACCAACTGTCACCATTTCTCTCTGTTCTCAGAATGTATCTGGCTCAGTGTATGACCAGTGGCTTGTAAGCTATCTTATTTCTACGAAATGTCATCTCCATTTGTTTAAACGTTATTTTTTAAAAGGATAAATTCTAGGTGGTCTTCAAAGTTTTGCCATTGGATCCTTGTTTAACATGGGTCATATTTGAAGGCTCTGTCAGTCTCAAGGATACTGAGTGGATGCATAGTTTATATGTACTCAGTCTCTTACAAAGAATCAGAAATAACATTTATCTATTGAACTTTTTCCACACACATGAAAGGTTTGATGTTTTCTTGTTGCATTAAATATCGTTTCAGTTTCATCTCCAGTTCTGGCTTTCTCCGTGTTATTATCCCCCATACTGCCAACCTCCATTTATGCTGAAAGGGAGATTAACAACTGCTTTACTACCCTAGAGCTAATAGAAACTGACCATTGTCCAGAAATACAGGATCATGTGGTGGTTTGACAGTGAAAGGCTGCTCAGTAATGGTACCCTTTTCCTTGACAAAAGGCTGTTCCCACCAGGGCTTTTTTTCCCCTGTACCCCCACAGAAAAATTCATGCTTCTAGCTAAAATTTCCCCATAGCTTCTTTAAACTAAAATACACTCAACTATGCTAGTCTGAAGAAATTTAATTGTGGGCTTTTTTGGCAAAAGAAAACAGACAAGGGAAAAGGATGAAGGGAGACAAAGACGTATTGAGAAAAGATATATCTTCTATTGTTAATTATATATAGTGTGCGCATCTGGAGTCTTTACAATGAACAGCAAGGCAAGGATAATATCACAACCGATCAAAACACTGCATTCTTAGTGACTGAGAAGATTATAAACCTGAACAGCAGCTCAAATGTACCAATAAAGGCAGAAGTTGTCCACAATGCACTGACGCTGTCTGAAATACTCTGAAAAGCTTAGTTAGAATAAAAAATTAGATGAAACTGAGATCAAACATTTCAAAAGCACACATTAGTTTATAAGGTTTTGTGGGCTTAATTATTTTTTTCTTAGTCACATATAATTTTCTTGAGTATGAGGCCAAGGGTCAGAAACCTAGGAATTATCTTGAATCAAGAAAGGCAACTGATGCAGTGATAAGTAAGACCTTGAAACAATACAAGGAATGAGGATAAGCTATGGAAATTTAAAAGTGCTCCTGATGCCTAGACCAGATGGAAACAGGGTCCTATTATCGGCATGCAGTTTGAATACTTCAGCAGAGTCACAAGGAGAATAAGAATTTTTAATGCAGGGATTCACTCTATTGGGAAACTAGCAAATGAACAATACTGAAAGGGTTCACAAGCCTATGAAAGATGGTTGATTGGAAGAACTCAACAAAGGAAAGTATATGAAACCTTTTATTTATTTATTTTTTTTAAAGGAAGGAGTCAGAACGGCAAAAAAAAAAAAGACAAGATTCTCTGTTGTCACATGGCTACCTTCAGACCACCTCTGGAAATAGCTTTATACCACTACTTTTGTAAGCATTAATGGCAAGTATAGTTCTAGCTGCAAATACACAGGGGCCCACTCTTGCCTGGAAGAGAAGAATTAGCTCAGCCCAGGGAACTGAGAATCTAAGGTCATATGTTATGATAAACAAAAGAATTGCAGCATTGGGTTATTGCTTTATGGAAAAGACAGAGAGAGCGAGAGAGAGAGAGAGAGAGAGAGAGAGAGAGAGAGAGAGAGAGAGAGAGAGAGAGAGAGAGACAGAGAGAGACAGAAAGAGAGAGAGAGACAGAAAGAGAGAGAGAGACAGAGACAGAGACAGAGACAGAGAGAAGAGGGAAGATTCACTACTGTGAAGGTTCCCAGGACAGGTTGCTTATTGCAGACAAAAATCCAAAAAAAAGTTCAAGTAAAACAATGATTTGAGAGGACAAATTCTTTGCATATAATATGGACACAAATGATATCATAAGGTATAAAGCTATGTTAATTTAAAAGAATGCACAGTTTTGGACAGGAGGGTAGAGATAAAGGACAGGATTTCCCTCAATCCTCTTTGGTATGGGAAGGGGTTATTAAGACAGACAACATGAGTTGTCTTTCAACTTCATGACTGATGCTACCCAATTTTTCAGCTTCCTTGATCATGGGATGTGACATTCACATGAAAAAAAAATTAGAATAATGCTTTTAGAAAGAGATCTGCTAATGAAGAAAGGGACATGTTAAATTGCATTCTCTCTCATTCTAGTCTGTGGGCTTCCTTTCAATTCAATATTTTAGATTATTATTAAGATACATTTTGTTGGTACTTAAAAAAGAAAACTGAGATGACTGCAAACTTACTTGGGATCATCCAGATGACCATTCTAATATCAGTCTGTCTAAACTCATTTCCTTTCACAGGGTGATTAAATTGATTCATCAGATCATTATCTATCATGCTTTAGATAAAATATACCTGAATTTTGGGAAGGGATTTTGTAGTGTTTCATAATAGTGTGTAGCAAACCAGTGGGCTAGATGATAATACAGCTTTGTAAAATATTTAAATTAAATTGCAAGATCATGTTGGAATCCCAGGTCTGATATTTACTATGATTGCAACTGACCTTGGACAAGTCACCTAACATCTTCAATTTTTTTTGTAAAGTGGATTAGATTATAAGGTTTATTCAAGATCTATATCTTATTACTGTAGAATCAAAGAGTTATGATTAATGTCACATTGCCACAGTAATCTTTTCTTGATCTTAATATGTTCAACATTTTGGTCAATACTCAAAGCACACAGTTGTTTATAAAATGTGAAGATGACAGAAAGTTTGGAGGCACAGAAAAACCAGAATCTAGATCTCAAAATATTGAAATAGGTTAGAGACAATGAGCCAAATCTACTAAGATGAAATTTAATACTTATAAATAAAAATTCTATTTTTGGATAAGAAGAATCATCACCCCAGGGAGCTGAAGACGAAAGAGAAGAACTAGCAAGATTATAGTTTAGGTGAAAAAAAAAAGATGGGCGTTTTTTTAGATTGCAAGTTCAATGAATCAACAATATGGTGAGGCAGCCAAAAAAAGCTAATGCTAATGTTAGCTGAATTAACGTAATCATAGACTCTATAATGATGGAGGTTGGACCTGTCAGTTGGATCACATATGGATTATTGTGTTCAGTTTTGAGAATAATATTTTAGAAGGGACATTGACAAGCTGGGATATACTTAGAGAAGAGTGACCAGATGGTAAAGGGACTTGAAACTATGCCACACGGAAGGAACTGGGTAGTATTAGCACAGATAAGAGATATCTTATTGGATTGGAGGTGGGGATATAAGATTTATTTTCAAATATCTAAAGAGCTTTTAAGTTTTACTTAACACCAGAAGGCTAATCTAGGAGTAGTAAGTTGCTGAGAGGTATCTTTTGGCTCAAGATAAGGAAAATCCTCAGAAATAAATTTGTTCACAAGGGTAATGGCCTGCCTTGAGAAGGGCTGAACTCACCATCTACAGAGGTCTTCAAGTAGAAGTTGAATCATCATTTTTTATGGAATCTCATTGAGGGGATTCCCATTCATGCAAAGCATGGATTCTAAGATCTCTAGAATCCTTTCCAAGTGTAAGAGCATATAATTCTATATTTTAGAACAATTCAAACAATTTGAGAACCTACTATATTCAAGGTACTGTGGTAGATGCTGAGGGAGACACAAAGATAAATAAAAAATTATTCTAGCTACTTTCTCCCATTGAATACTCTCTTCTTTCTGTGTATTCATGGCACTGGAGAATTGGAAGAGGATTTCTATATACAGTGCAATGCATCAAGCAGTCTCAGTGATCAGATTAAAAAAATACTACACAGTCCATCACACATTACAGGGAAATGCAACCTACAAGGAGGTAAAAGCATATCACAAGGAGGCTTAAATGAGGTCTTAGAAAAATGTCTTTATCCACCAAGTCATCCTCACATTCTCTTTACCATAAAGGCCATAGCTGGCTATTATGTCAGTCTACTTAGGGGCAAAGTTAACTCAAACTGCCCTTGTTTGTACCTCAAAGTCTTGGATCCAAATAACCCTAGGTAGAGGTGCAGAGTTGGGAAGATTAACTCAGGTTAACACAGGTTCTGGTCAACACCATCAGAACTGAAAGACATCTTCACTATAACATATCTGATATTTCATCACTTAGCCTATGTTTTGGGACTTCCAATAAAGAAAAACACAAAATCTCAGAGTAGCCCATTCTATTTTTGGACAGTCCAGTTAGTGTTTCCTGACATCAAGATTAAATTTCTATTGAGATTATTTTACATCATTGGAGATAAACAGAGAATTCAAGGACAAGAACAGTGTCTTGTAATTATGTGGTGAAATGAAGAAGTAAGAGGTATTAATGAAGGATAAAGAAAATAAGTAGTTAGAAACATAGGAGAATCAAGAAATTCTTTAAGAAAGATGAGCTCTAGAAAAAGAGTAAAAATACAAAGTCATTGTAAGATATTCAGGAAATTCAAACAAAAGGAAAAAAGCTAAGAGATAAGATATGCTACTTTGGTAAACTACGTAATAATCATAGCTGTGACTTGATTGATCTAACTAAAACATTAAAGACAAAATTTCGGGACCAAATGCACAATTAGGAGAGTTCAGACATTTCAGAACAGGTGTTCTTTCCTTGAGGAAAGGTAATATATAGCAAGAAAAACAGATTACTTTTTTCTCTTTTAATCTAATCTCTTAGGGGCGGCTAGGTGGCGCAGTGAATAGAGCACTGGCCCTGGAGTCAGGAGTACCTGAGTTCAAATCCGGCCTCTGACACTTAACACAAAAAACTAGCCATGTGACCTTGGGCAAGTCACTTAACCCCAACTTCCCTCCAAAAAGAAAAAAAAAATCTAATCTCTTGTTTAGTCATGTGGGTTTTTGTCCTATAACTGTACTATATTTGATATATATCTATTTTTACATATATACATATGTGTGTGCATCTCTTCATGTGCACACATACACGTGCATGAGCACACACACATGCATATATATGGTCCCATTACCTACAAATATCTCACTCACACAAAGAATGAAGTAATAACTTATCATGTGCATAGCACTATATTGGAAAAAAATCAAGTGTACAAAGGAAAAACAGGATATGTTTCTTTCCTCAAGAAATTTATAATTTGGCAAGGCAAAAAATGCATCATGTAATGAATAGTGAGATCAAATTTCCTGGGTGATTTCTGGAAATCAGCTTATTATTCTAAACATAATGGAAAATGTTTATATATTGTACATGATACTAAAGTAAATATTATGTGAATCTTACACAGTAGAATATTATAACCTTCAAAATGAGGGAGGAAGAGTCCCAGCAGGATACTTAATTATCATTTTGAACATGCATGGAAGGCTAGAAGCTCTCTAACAAAACTAATATTGAAGTAATATTTTTTCTCTTTCTTAAAAATTAAGGGGACAGAAGAATAACCCAAGCAATATAAAATTTTTTAAAAGTTTTCAAAAATTCTGGAAAATTAAACATTATATAAACTGGAAGCTAAAATTTAAGAGGTCAGGTTACTGAGTTACAAACAAGATACCTTTGTAAAGGATGAATTTTACAATCAAAATAACTTAATATTTGGTGCCAGCATAGTAGGCCTAGAAGAATGGGAGAAAGTGATTGATAATCTATTGTAAAGCTTGAGGTTTTTGTCCTAAACAGTGTTATCAATAAATGATAAGCCATATTAAAGGACTGCACACAGTGATCAAGGGATCAATATCAGTATCGTGTGTTATAACAAAGAGTACTGTGGTCCTTCTGCACTATTCAATGATAACAATATCAGTTTATATTAAGCCAAATTGAAGGAAGGAGTAGCTAGGACCTTGAAAAATCTTTTTTGAGTGATTTTGGTAAATGTGAGAAGAGAAGCAGGAAGAATTAGGGTCAATAAGGACAATTTCTGATTAAGTTTCCTCAGCTAGAAAAACATATAAATGAAAAATTGTGAGGGGCTAGCCATATACAAATATGGCATAAATAGAAGATGGATAAGTAAGATGAACTGGATTCCATCCCCTAATATTCTCCCCATTTCCAAAAGTCCCTATTTTCATTTCTTTCAAAGCCAAACAAAATTTCATTTTGGGGAACTCTATCTGAGGTCTATATATGTTCCTTCATAACAAAGTTGTGGATTTATCAGCTTTTGCTGAACCCTTGCTCCTTCTTAGAAAAAAGGTCCCATGTCTTAGACACTAATGCTTACCAGAGCATACTGTCCCATCTGTATGGCTTTCCTCAAAGTCATAGAATCTGAAGAACACCAGAAGTGGCAAGAGACTAGATAACAGTGGGATCCAGAGAATTTTGGCACTGAGAAGTCATGATTGATGGAATTCCAATGAAAAAGGTTCAGTTAGAAATTTGGGTCAAGGATCAGAAGATCTTTCAAAGTTAACCAGCTTTTCTCAATATATTAAAAAAAAAATCCTGCAATGAGTTGTCTTCACATCACATCACGACACAGAGTCCAACCAGAGGCTATGTCCAGTGCTGTTTATTACCAAGAATACTAAATCATAACTTACCAAGAATATTAACACTAGTGCTAAAATTTTCTATATATTTGCCATGTATGTTTCTAAAAATATGAATAGAGCTGTACATCAATAGTGTCTTTTTTCTCCCTCTTCCTATCGTTTCCTTGTCTTTGAGGCATTAGTCAGGGAGGCATAGATTATTTCTTTAAATGTTTCTGAATTTAAAGACTGTGTTAGTTTATTTTGTTTTTCCTTCAGAGAGAGATAAAGTTTTGGGAAAACCCTTAGAAGGGTCCAGATTTACTTTTATATTATATAGAGGGCACTTCTTAGGTGTTCATTCAATATGTGAACAATTGAGTTCCTGAAAAGATGTGCAAACTCAGCTGTATTTTATTCTAGGGTATTTATAGCTGTGAAAACCCAAAGGGACAAGGCACAAACAATTATATGTATAATATATAAGTATATCTGTGTTTAACATTATGCATGAGGTGTATGAATATACACACACATATACACACTCACACCACAATCTTCTGGACAATTGAAGATTTAAAGGAAATCCTGAAATTTTTTTATTTGAGACTATTTTTATAATCTCATATTTAACTGTCAACAATAACATCATTCAGTTTTAGAGTCCATACTTCTTCACATGTGAATTAATTGTATCATTTCCTGAAACTCAATAAGAGAGAAGAAGCAAGCAGAACTTACCCCATATTAAAATAATGTAGCGCAGTGGTATGAAGTACAATGTGATGGTGGCGGCTGCCAGTGCTAAACAGGCCAGTCCAGAGAGGAATGGGACTGTCCAGTTAAACGTGCTGTAGAAAAATGAGGACCTTAGTAAAGATGTTTCTGAAATATTTAGTATCACATTACATTAAACCTGGAATATCCATCTGTCAAGTATCTCGTAAGTGATTACTAAATACCAAGTTCTGTCTGTCTGACATTCATATAAACTTGAAATTTCCTTTCAAGCAACTGAAAGAGATGCTTTTCTGAAAAGCCAAGTGGACACTCAGAAAGATGACAGTCAGAATACTGGTAGTTTTATATTTATGGGACTGTTCACTCATAAGAGCATGTTTTGACCATAATAGTAATTATCCTAGGAAAAAATGGCCATTTGCTCCTAGTAAGCCTTAACACTGGAACGGAATCTTTGAAGGCTTAGGGATAGGTCTGCATTGACACTGGGGCTTAGAAAAGATCTATTTCCTGGGACCTCTTCTGGTTCATTATTTCTGTTTCCATTTTAGTTATCTATTTTTGGCAATAAATACTGAGGAATAAATATATTCATATGATCATTTAACATTCTATATCAAATATCTACTCACGAGAAAGACCTAAAATTTTTAGTTGGGAGTGAGAACATTTGGCTGAATACTATTCTATCTTCAATATATATTCCCAATAGAATGAATAGCTTTATAACTTTGACAGGGATATGACTGAGACATGGTCCTTTCCATTGACTAGATCTCCTTCCACAATTATAATGGATAGAAACAGAGTAGTTGGTTATAGAGAAAGGCAGCACATTTATCTGACTGTATCAGAGAATATTTCTTACCATTTTTGGCAAAACAATTCAATGTACCTTCTTTGTAGAATGAACCATAGATGGCATCGTTATTTTTCTGGTTGTCCAGGCAGAGAAAACCAGTATGACTTCCTCCTTCCTAAATGAATCCCCATATCTACTTTCAGTCACCCCAGTGCTATGGTCCTGAAAATTCTTCCTCAAAAATCTCCCAAGTCTGTTCTCTTTTCCTCCTATTCCCAGTTTAACATTTTACTTCTGTCCCTCTTGTACTTGCCTTAAAGCAATCTCTTTGGCTTCCTTACCACTAATTTCTCTCTATACAATTCTTACAGAGTGATCTTGCTAAAAGACTTTATTAATGACAACAAGGATGAGAATATTTATATATAGTAACTTTAGAGTTTGAAAAATGCTTCACATGGGATTTCATTAGAACCTCAAAATAACCCTGTGGGGCACATCTTGTTACATCTGAGGAAACTGAGACTCAGAGAGATCATGTGAATTGCTTGGGGTCGCAGAGCCAGTGAGTATGGGAAGCAGGACTGGAATCCTTACTCTTTTTCTAGCATTCTGACCTCTATGGCACAGAGTTAATCCTCTTTTTTAAAAGCCCAAGCAAGTAGCTTAACCTTTGCCTGCCTTAGTTTCCTCAGCTGTAAAATGGGGGTAATAATAGTATCTAGTTCCCACTGTGGTGTGAGGATAAAACAAGATTTTTGTAAAGTGCTCTGCAAATCTTAAAGTGCTATATAAATGCTACTGTTGTTAGCATTATTATTGTCATGAGATATTCTTCACCACCAATATTATGAAGTTTAAATTCCTTAGCCTAAGGTTCAAGGTTGTCCATTCTATGTGTCTATATCTGCCTTTCAAAACTCATCTTCCACTATTCTAGAATAGAAATTCACTGTCCCAGATTTGTCTACTCACTAGCAATAGACATATCTTACATGTACTGATAGAGTCTTTGTGTAAGTTAGAGTTCTATCCATGCCTATAAAATTCCTATTTATTTTGAAGGCCTTTGCTCAAGTCATGCTTGCTTTACCTCCCCACCCTTGACCACCCTTATTGGCAATGATTGCTTTCTCTGTTGTATTCTGGCAGTACTTGTCTGTCCCAATATTTTTACTCTCGTTTGTCAAACCAGTACTATTTATGGATAGTCATACATACGTGTATATGTTTGTTTGTAAGTGCAGTCTTTGCATTCCAATTAAAAGTCAGAGATTATGTCATTGACTTTCCGTACTCCTTGTCTAGGCTAGCAGTATACTTACTACGATAAGATAGAATTTAGAAATGACTCTGGTTTTGAATTCAAAGACTGGGGTTCAGGTTCTAGCTCTTGCTTCTGTTATATGGCAATGAAGTGGTATAGTGGCCCAAGTGTTGGAAGCAAAGTTTGAATTCACATCTTCACATTTCCAAACCCAATACCCTGACCACTGTACCACCTTACTCACATACCAGCAATTATAACCAGACTTTAGAGAAACAAGGGGAAAAATGAAATATTCTCTATCCTCAAAGACCTTATAATTCATTATTATTTATGGAACACCTATTAATAAAGATAAGCATTCAAATACATATACATATACATATATATATGTGTATATAGTGTTTTAAAGTTTACAAAATCACCAGCTGTTTGACCCTGGGCAAGTCACTTAATCTTTATTTGCCTTGGTTTCCTCAATTGTAGAATGGAGACAATAATAACACCTACCTCACAGGGGAATGGTAAGGATCAAATGATATAAAATATGTAAAGTCCTCTGGAAGCCTTAGACGTTATATAAATGCTAGTTATTATGTTCTAGATGTTTAATAAATACTTGCTGATAGATATATTATACAATATAACAAAAAGACTAGGGATCAAATGAAAATTCAATACATTATAACTTTGTGTCATGACTATGATGTTATAAAAAGAAGAGTCTAAAGTATCTCTGATATTATATATAACTAGAAGAATACATATATAAAAAAGCTTTCATACTCCAAAGATTTTGCTTAAATCAGTCCATCCATCAACTACAGAAAAGATGGCTAAAAGTTTCCCTGGTTCATGAACACCAAATTACAATGGAATTCCAATGGAGTTACACATGACATCCCACTTTAATGCCCAAAGACTCTTTAAGGTCATTATTATCAAAATGAATAGCAAACAAATTAAAAGTAGCAGAGCTGTAGAAGCCTTCCTGTATCGCAGCTGGTCAGAACAGTACCCTGTTCATGGACTGGAATATATGTCTCAGACATTGCCACCACAGCTGCACAGGCAGGGTAGAACCTCAAAGCCCTTGTAAATTTTTGTTAAATCATTCTTCTGTCTTCCTCTTAAAAAAAGTCTTTCCTTGGTTTTCTTTAATCATTCAATGGACATATTTGTTCATGGAAGCTTTTAATGCAATTAGAGTCTCTTAGGCACCTACATGACGGTACTCCTTCTATACCATCACCACTTTTGTCTTCTACCTACTACTAGTGCTTCTGTGAAGTAAAATATTTCTGAGGCTAGTTCCAATCTATATTAGTCAGTATTGCTTTTGTCCCTAACAAAAGATGCTGAAGATAATTCATCATATATTTGAGTAGAAATCCTACTTTTCTTCAAACTTTTCCCTTCTTTTAAGTCATAACCAGATGAATAGTGTATGATTCAATAGGGACAGACTAAATTAAAAGAAAATTTACCTTCAATCCCCAAAAGGTACTCATTATAGTAATAGAAAAATGAGGTTATTTATATACATTTATCTGAAAAAGATAATTATGGAGCAATAGTAAAATATATTCATACTTTGAATCTTTTGATACAGTTAAGAATAACAATAGCAGTTAAAAATTAAATGTAGTATTTTATGGTTTACAAGTAATTTTCTAATTTCAATTCTCTAAGGTTTTAATTTCAACTATTATTAGCATTTTATTTTATCCACAAAGACACTGAATTTCATTGAGAGTTCCCCAGATTAGAGGGTTGGTAAGAACCAGAGCCAGAATTCAGTTCCATAACCTCGGGCTGCAAATTCAACACTTCTTCCATTCTATTACCTTTTCTTTTCTCTGTCTCTCTCTGTCTCTCTCTCTCTCTCTTTTTGGAGGTGGGAAGGTAGGGCAATTGGGGTTAAGTGACTTGACCAAGGTCACAGCTAGTAAGTGTTAAGTGTCTAAGGTCATATTTGAACTCAGATCCTCCTGATTCCAGGGCTGGTGCTCTATTCGCTGCCCCACCTAGCTGCCCCAAGGGACCAGCACATTTAAAGAGTACCCTGGGGCACTGGAAAGTTAAATTATTATCTTTTTATCAAGAGACTTAAACCTAAGTTTTCTTGATTTCAAGGCTAATTCTCTGTTCAGTATACTGCTATCTCTAGGCTACTTTGACTTCTGAGTTAATAAACATTTACCAAATTAAGTGGACTCTAATGTATAAAATGACAGCTACTACTTTTCATTTTCACATTTTATATTTTCATTGATCAAATAGCTTCTTCAGGTAGGATGTATGTTGTGGTCACTGGTTTTTCATTGACAAAAATCAATGCCACATTCATATTTATTCATAACAGAGGCCAGAAGCTATGGCTCCTATTTAGCAGCAAGCATTCAAATGAAGACATAGCTTTGCTTTTGAAAAAGAAGCTGGCATTTGTCATTAAGAGAAAGAAAAAAACCCTCTCATTCAGTCAACAAGCATTTATACAGTGCTTATGGTATGCCATATATTTTGCTAAGCACTGGGAATACAAATACAGTCTATTCAAGCGAAGATTAGATTGGGCATGGTGCTCAGTGTAGAAAAAATATCAGGAACTACAGAAACAGAAAGCAAAATAACATCTCTACTTACTCCTCTAACTGAGTCAAACTCAAATAGAAACAGATCTGAAGGTTGCATACTGATTTAAAAAAATGCACAAGTTAACATTATGTATGTTGTACTGTATTTTTATTTATTTTGCTAAATATTTTCCAATTAACATTTTAATCTACTTGAAAGTTTTTCAGGGCAGATGTTTTGCAGGCCAATTGCCCTCTGAAACTACTTTGACATCTGTTCTCCGACTCAGAACATTTAGTGAAGGGGAAAAAAAAAAACAAATTTGCTTCCTGTATCACTTCTAAATGAGTTAAGACATTGTGAGGAATGCATACTTCTGGTCATGGACTATCCAAAGTCAAACAGGCCTTACAAAAAACAAAATATCTCTTCATTAGCTGAATATTTTCTGCAGCATATTTGCATCACATTGTCTTGGTCCTTAACCATTTGAACGGGTTACTTTACAAAACTTACTTTTTAATGCGTTCTCCAAAAGATGCTATTTCCTCCAAGACGTTTTGAACAGTAGTAATAATGTCTTGGACCATGTAGATTCTTTCAATTATACCTTTTTTCTCAGATTCCTAAGAAAAAGAAAAAGTATTTTATACATATATTCCACTTCTTGCTTATGATAAACATGAATCAGACAAGGATTTTTTTAAACAAAGTATATAGATGCACACATGTACAACTATATGAATATAGGCATACATATATATGCCTATATAGCTATATAATATACTATATATATTTTTTCTATGTAACTTTAGTGAAGCTGTCTCACTTTGAGATTATCACCTCTACCTACCTCTTTTCTTCTCATATTCTAAGTTAAATCTCTCTGCCAATTAATACGATTAGTTAATATAAGGTCATTGCATTATAAAAAAATGTGGTCAAATATTAGGGATATACATAGAAGAGACTTGTAGGAAATTGTAATTTGCTAGGTAATGTTTTATGGTCACCAAGTTAATTAATTTAATATTATTTAATGTCAATGGCTACATGAGGTACCCAAACAACAACTAAGATATTTCAAATAGTTTCAAAATAAAAAATAAAAACAATGTGGAGCTCCTCCTCAGTATATGTCCATAAATAAAGCTGAAAGGGATCTCAGAGGCCATCTTGTACAAACTCCTTATTTTGAATAAAAAGACAGGGAGACCCAGAGGGGATGTCTATGGTCTCACAGTTAGCATTTGGTCACATCAATGGTAGCATTTGAACCCAGGGCCTCTGATTCCAGTGCTAGCATTCTTTTCACTGTATCTCACTGTCTTCTGAATTTTGTGTTTAATATTACAGAAGTTTGGGCTCACAGATCAATCAGAAATGTGGTAGACAGCTGCAGAAAACCAACAAGAGATCAAAACACTACCATGGATAATTCATAGTAATAGTGATTAAACTTTATGATATCTGAGCCATCCTTTAATTGAAGCATTTTATGATCAACAAAAGTGGATAATCCATATAAGGAAGCGTAAGAGTTGATCTCTGCTGTATAGAATCTAAAGTAACGTGGTATCTGTTCTACTAATTTTCCATTTTTTTTTCAAACTGAATGGAATTTTGCTAACGGTATAAATATTATTTTACTTATAAAATACCTATTGCTAAATCACGGGATGAGTTTGCTGTATTTACAAATAATAAATGTCTGCATTTAACATTTTAAAAATTAGTCAGATGATGGGGAAAGGGGACAAAGTTCCAAAATAGGAAGCATTATACATAGCTGGAAGCAAGATTCATCTTGCATTCTAATAATCATAGAACCCTCGATTTAGATCTGGAAGGAACTTTAAATGCCAGCTAATTCAACCCTATATTTTATGGATGAGGAAACTGAGAGCCAGATAAGTAAAGTGAGTTGTTCAAAAATCACATAAATAGTAAATGACAGAACTGGAATTTAAATCCAGGTTCTCTAACTGCAAATCCAATGTTTTTTCATTATATCATGCTGATGTATCCTTGCTCCACAAAGGCCACACATTCTAACACATTCTAGCCAGTGTTCTTTTAATTAACTATTGCATGTGTGTCATCATGGTCTTTAGGCACAATATCCACTGTACAGCTCCAAACAATACTCTTTCTAAAATATTTTTTCTTCCATACTGAAATTTGGAAGCCACAATAGAATTGTATTGAACTGTTGATCTGAAGGTTGAATTTTGAGACCAGGATGGTTATTCAGATTATTCCATTCAGATCCATTATTCTATTATTTCATTCAGCTAATCTCAACTTCATCCCATTTCAGGCCCAGATGTACTGGAGAGCAACTCTATCACTCCTATGTAGCTTTTGGCAAAGGAACCATCACAGCAGAGAAGTTTATCATTGCTATGAGATATATTATTAATATATACAAGATATATACTGCTTCTTTTTGTCCCAGTTTATAGCTTGGATCTGTGGGCAAAGGATTTGAAGAAGGGGGCAGAGACTGATGACCATGTTTCACTTCTGCCTTCCCTGGGTAAGAATATCCTGAATTTCCCAGCAATAGTATGATAATTCCAAGTTTAGTTGCTTCTACTACTTTCTCATACTTTATATGAGGAATCAAGCTCATTATTTCTTTCTTTGTACTACTCTAATGGCTCTGGCAATTTTATATTTTTCGATCTGGTTTTTAAATTCTTTGCTTCCCTTTCTTTTTGAACTCCCAAGTCTTTTAGCATCTTGTATTCGATAATTAGTTACGCTGTCTCTCTGACCTAATTCATGCTCAGCAATCCAAAAACATATATTAACTGACCACAATCATGAAAACCCATCTATGTTTGCTGTATAAGGGCTCATGTGTATAAAGGGACGTTTGAGAACATTTGGGAATTGGATACAAAGGGCAGACGTTGTCTCCCTCTTTCTAACAGCCTACAGTTTAGGTCAAAACAATTTCTTGAGCAATGACTAAAATTTCCACCGGCTTCAATTTCATAAATTTTTCCCTTTTTAATGAAGCAATTCCTCCCAACCCCCAGATGCCAAACATCCATTGGCTTCTTGTTATCAAGAAGAATATTAAGTTAGCAAACCAAAATAAGAAATAACACTTATAAAAGTCATCTTACTTTCTAACTAGCTTGACCTTTGAGTAATTCTACATCAAAGATGAGCCTTCCCCCCCAAAAAAAAGCCTTACCACATGAATTTGGTCTAGTAACGTTATCAGCATGCACAAGAGACCAAGTCTCTCCTATGCTTTCTCTACAGTAAAAACAAAACCCTCACTTTCCCTGGATCCTCTTCTTCTAGATTCTTCGGTAAAACTGGTTTGGCATTCAAATTGGGGTGAAAAATTAATTGTTGGAAACGTTTGTATGTCCATATCAGTAGCAAACACATCTCCTTAAGAGGATTTTGTAGACATTTGGAAAAGTGCTGGAATAATTACTTGTACTACTCTAATGGCTCTGGCAATTTGAAAAATGAAATATCACATAATTGTAAGCACGGGTGACTCAAGATACTGTCCTTAAATCCTCTTTTCTTTTCAGGTAGGTGGCCCAGTGGATAGAGTACTGGGCCTGGAATCAGGAAGACTTGATTTCAAATCTGACATCCAACACTTACAAGCTGTGTGACCCTGAGCAAATCACTTAACCCATATTTTCCTAGTTTCCTCAAATGTAAAATAAAAATAATAATAGCACCTTATGTCCCAGGATTTGTTTGAGGATCAAATGAGATAATTACAAAGTGCTTAGCACACTGCCTGGCATGTAATAAGCAATAAATGTTAGCTATTATTAAAAATTGGCTATCAGCTCCACACATTTTCCTTAAGCAACCTCATCCATGGCTTCAAATATGCTGTGCATTTATGTCCCAAATAAAACTCCACTTCCAACCTCTTCCCAGAGCTCTAGTCTCATATTTCCACTTGTCTGCTGGGTATCTCCATCTAAATGCTTGACCTACACTGTGGGGCATCTCAGAACATAACATGTCTAAAACAAGACTATATCTTTTCCCTTGAACTTCCTCCTAACTTATCTATTTCTGCCACTCAGCAGCTCTGGCTGGCAACTTCAAAATTCTCTTTGACGCCTCCTTTTCTTACCCCACAGTCCAATTAGTCTCTAAGCTTAATTGACTCTTCCTCTGAAGTCTTGCAACTGCACTCCTGGTAGGACCCTTGCAAAAGGCCTTCTTTAGGTCTTCTCCTCTCCCCTCCTCTCCCTGCCTTTTTTTTGGTCTATATTCTTGTACCAGGCTATCATCTCAAATCCATTCTTTACATTAATCTTTAAAAAAAGGAACTTTTATTCTGAACCTAACAATTCCCTCTGGCTCTCTTCATAAAATTTCCATTAACAAAATAGAACAGAAAAAGAAAATATGTGAAACCATGAATCTCTATTGTGTACAGTTGCTTTAATAAAAGCATATAACAGATTCAACACAGTACTTTCAACTTTAAAAAAACAGTCATTTTTTATTATAGATTAAGTGCTGCTTATCTGTATTTTCTTCTTATTTATCATGTTGTTTTCAACTGATGTGCTTCTCTGTGTTTTCTTCCAAATTTCCTCCTATTTTTTGTGTTTATTAAAAAATACTTCACTGACCATCTTTTATTTTTTCTTTTTCTGGCAACAGTATTGCTAGGTCTTCTATCTCCCAAATCCCCAATCTCTGCTGCCCATTAGAAAAAAAAGGAAAAAGAAAAACACAATCTTTTAATTAATAAGTATACTAAAACAAAATAAACTCACATGTTTTTCATGTTCACAAAATAATTCTCATTCTACATCACCTCTGTCAGGAAGTATAACCCGTGCATTGGGTTCCCAATTTTTTATTACAATCAAGTCTATGAAAAGATTTCACTGGCTCCCTACTTCTTACTTGATCCAAGGCTTTCTCCAGTCTGCCTTGAGCCAAACTTTCTAGTCCTATCTTCTATGGCATCCCTTCACATGCTCTATACACCATCAAACTAGACTAACAGTTTCCTTCCTCTATTCTTAGCCTGTCTTATTTCATCCCTGTGTCTTTATTCATGCTATTCCCCATGTCTGGAAATCCTCATCTGCTAAAGTGCTTCAAGGCCCACTCAATTTCAGCTTCTTCCAAGAGAACTTTCCTGACCTCCCAACTGGAAGTCAATCTTTTAGCCTCAAATTTCTCGTAGTACTTGACCTGCACCTTTTCCTTTGCACCTATTGCACTCAGGTACACATCAGAGTTCTTTGTGTCCATGCATTTCTGAACACATACCCCTTCACTTCTGTTCCCCCGCACCAATTTCTCTTTAGTAACTAATGTAGTGTCTTCTACATATTAAGAACTTAAGGCACACTGACCAAATTCGACATTCCAATGGGACCAAACCTTCGTATACACCGCTCGCTTTACCTCTGAACCAACCACCAAGTAGAAAAGACATTGTTGTTTTTTTTTTTGGTGGTGATCAGCATTTTATAAGTATCATATATTATCCCAGTTGGAGGAAATAGTCTTCCTTTCTGTCCCTAGCTGGTCTCAATGCATGAAGCCATGAGGGTTGTTTTTTGTTTGTTTTGTTGTTGTTTTGTTTCAAAGAGGATTTATAGTAACTTGTTGAAGTGTTTCTACAACCTACCTGTCCCTTGAGGCCCAACCCACCTCATGTCTTTTTGTGATGCTCGGCCAGTAAACCCAGCCTACAAGGTTCTCTCAATTTCTTTCACATCTTTTTTGCTGATCGTGTCAGAGAGTAAATGTTGATGAATTGTGCAAATAGCACATCACTAATGGAACAAACATTTATTCAATGTCTATCGGGACAGAGCTTTGTGCTAAAGCTAGAGTATATAGAAATAAGATGAAGATACAGAGAACATGCAGCCCTTGCCTTTATAAAGCTTACAGTCTAGTAGGCATATAAATCATGGATACAGATTATTATAGTACATAGGATATAAGTATATATGTTATGTTCTCTGTCTGTATTTCATTTACTATGCTATTTTATACTATATATCATCATAATCTCTAATTATTCTCTTATTATTCCATATAGGTCATCATTTCCCCCCACTTCAAAGGAATCATGACCTCTTTTTGAGCAGAGACTATATTTTATATAATTATTTCACAAAGGTTAACACAATTCCTTAACACAATTCAGTCATTCAAGTCACTGACAGATCGCACATTTTTTTTTGCATGAAAATTATTTCTGCCCACTCTGCCTCCTCTCCTTTTCAATGGACTGCATGATCTTAGGTATTCTATCATTTGTATATGTTTTAAAGAAACATGAATTTGAGAGACAGCATGGTGAAGTGGCAGAAACGTTAGACTTGGACTCAGCAAGACCTAGCTACAAATACTGCCTCATTTACCAGTTGTGTGACCCTAGACAAGCCACTTAATCTCTCTAGGACTCAGTTTCCTTCTCTGTAAAAATGACCTTGATGAAGTACTTCTCTTTCCATTTTACCTCTGTTTTTAGGATTCTGAGATCCTTTGCATTTGTGGAGGAACTATGAAAACATTTAGCTGCAAATATCTACTTGCATTTTCACTTATTGGTACAAAGAATGATAGTGATATGGGATGGGCATGGCTTGGCAAGTGAAATACTAGGTAAAGGCAAAAATGATATAGGAATCTACAATTTTATGATTTACACGCTGAATAAGTCATCAATACCAGCATCCAACAGAGTACGGAGACTCACTTGTTCCAGAGTAAATACCCTTATCTAACTTACAGAAAACTGGAGATAACATAATTTTCAAAAACATGATCTTCCAGGACAAGCCTACTCATGCTGCCCTGAGCTGTAAGAAAGATCATCTGGCAGTTCTATCTATATCATGCTGGCTTTATTTACACATTTCAAATTGAACTACGAAATGTGGTGATAACACAGTTTAGCAAAGACAACATTACATCTGCTGCAGCTACTAAGCCTCCAAGAAAAGTAACACTGATTCATTCAGAAAGACATAATGGCAATCACAGATGCTTACTATGTTATACCTAGCACCAAAAAGTAAAGTTAATATTTTCAATATGTAACATAGAATATGCAGGAAAAGAGAGAACTACAATGACATGAGTAAGTAGATAAACTAGATAATATGTGCTAAGGAATATCTAATTATGTTAAATTCCTATATTTTAGGGGAAAAAAAGAAGAAATGTCACCATCTCATTTTCATGAATTTTAAAATAATGGCATACACAACTCTATACCATAGTAGAATAATTAATATTTATATAGAATATAATTAATATAAATAATATTTACATAGGGTTTTAAAAAGTTGTACAATGGGAGAAGTTATCAAGTGATCAAACATGTCACGTCACAAGAAACAGAAGGGTGGAATTTTGAGTTCTAGAATTCATATCTAATTATTTTTTATTTCACCATGGATTTTCAAGTAAACTGGGCTCCTGTAGTCCTAGGAAATTTGACAAACTATGCATATATGACATAAACACTTAATTTCTTACTTAAAGATGCTTGTGTTTCCTTTTCCATTGGTCCTTGGGAAAATATAAACTGAAACCTAGGTCTTTTCAAGACATTTTACTGTCACTTGACTGCTTTGCTGATATTAAGACAATAACTATATGATTCACTAGAAATAGATTGATTTTAAAGGTTTAAAATGTATGTTCTGGAGTGTTTAGGTAGATTAATAATGAATATTCTGCCTGTTTCTGAATAATAACTTATTCTTTTTCCACCAATCCCAAACCCCAACTGCCACAACTGATTTTTTTTAATAAAGAGTCCAATCTTTCTTCAAGGCCTTTTCTCTTCCTAATTTCTCAGATGATTACAGCACTGTAGGTGAAATAAACTAGTCTTGAGCCTCTGGGAGAGAATTAACACCATCAAAATGAATTTACAACTGAGAATTAATTATACAATCAGTATGTTACTTTAAATCTTTCCTGCATGGTCTGATTTAAGAAAAAAACCCTTCATTTCTCCATTAATTGCCTGAGCAAAAACAGGGACACATTGCTGAAGATTAACTATGCCAGGGAAAAATATATTTTACATGTTTAAAAATTAAGTAGTGTTTGTCAAAATAGTTAACATCAACTTTGTCAAAAATAGATTCAAATCTCTACCTTCAAGTTCTTTGCTGAATATGTTATTCTAAGTATAAATCAGACTAAAAAATACCTAGTTTTGCCAAAAGAATGTAACTTGTTTCTCTAAGCCTGATATAAGTGAATATTGATAAACTGATTAGATTTCAAAGTGACGTTTAACATGAAAAAAGTCATTATCTGTCTTAAAAAAGTCACCAAGAGTATGAGCTGATTTTTCTTTATAAGCAATAGAAATTGTTTTGAGGATTTCTATCTGAATGTACCAGGAACTGCCTTTATGACTACCTTGCTACAAGAAAGCTTATACTTTAAAAGAAATCAAACCACTTTGTATGTTATTAGAATGGGGGTGGAGGAGATGTTCTAGATTCTAATAGAATACTTCCTACTCAAGTAGTATCTAACACACTCAATGTTAGGGAAATGAACACAAGTGAGAATTTAGGCTTTGAATCAATATCAATTCTAAGTGGTTTTATGCTGTTCTAATTTCCTGTACATTACATAAAGCACTCACACACTGCACATGTAACTTTCACACAATTGGTATTCATCAACACATTTTTTGGCACGCAACAGGAAACTCATCTGGTATCAAGCCAGAGGGCTCAAGCAGTAAAAGTAATGAAGAACAAAAAATGGAAAAATAATGATAATTCATGAATGAAAAACCTGGGACAGTTTAGAAAAATCTTTTTTGGAACTTTTTCTAGCCTTCAGGCAAGTTTAAACTTTCATGAATAGCTTATAAGAGGCAGATAACCCAGAATGACATTGTCATTGCAAGCTAAACAGGGCTAATGTTTCCAAAGAATTCTTTCAGTAGTGAATATAAAAAGGGGTTTCTGTTTTGAAAGAGAACCTTAGAGTCTGAGATTCTGAGGTGTTTTGGGTTCTTTATGTATGTGATATAAAAGACAATACAAATCACTAACAATGCTATATTTTCCTCAGAACCCTAATTTATTAGATATATTCCTAGATGATTTCAAAGCATTACTTTGAGAACTTTAAAGTTTACTGGGGGATGGTGGTTGTTGATGGGAAGTGAACAAAAACTCCTACTCCAAATTTTGTATAACAAAATGGCACATTAGGAATATTAAACCTTGGTTTCCACAGGAGTGATAGTAATTCATTAATAACTATTTCATATGTTGTTATATAGATAACAGATAATAAACAACAGCTGCTGTTCTAATCTGACATATGAAAAAAATACATAGAGGAACAGGTGACTTTAAAATCAAGACTACTCATAAGACTATTCAATATTGGAGTGGGAAAGAACTTTTGAGAGCATCTAGTCCAAGGCCTGAATTTTATAGATTAGGAAACTAGGCCTAGTTAAGTGGCAGAATTGGTACTAAAATCCAAGACAGCACTCTCAAAGAGTAGGGCTCTTTCTACTATGAATACTACACTGAATCTCCTTTATTACATTTTGAATGGAGAATTATCCTTGGTTGACAGGAGGATATAACACTTATTTAAAAGTCCTCTACACAAAAGCCAAATTACAGTACTGTGAAGCATGCTTTCCTCTTCAGCACAAAAAGTGTCAAATGTGAGTTGGGCTACCTGAAAACAGTATAAAGGACTCAGCAAAACATTTGGAATACCCCAGAACCAGAAAGTAACAAAACTTCCTGGAGCAACTGGCTTGATTTCAAAGCAGGTTTAAATATGTCTTGTATAAGTCCTACAAATTTTCCAATATGACCTTTATTGGTAATAAAAGCCAAAATTCTGCTTTGAAAATTTATGAGAATAAGGGTTGTGTTTTTAAAAAAGAAAATTTGAGGAAGTTGATGTCTCAATGAAATGCCTACAGGAAATGGAAAAAGCAATCCCTTCTCATTCACAACATGAATAAACTGATAATTAAGAATTGGCTCTGATCCACTTTACTATTAAAGTCTTGAAACTATGATGGCACGGTAAAAATGTTAGCAATTAAATCAATTCATAGCCAAAATCATATTAAATCAAATTAAAAGGAGTTAAATCTAAATGACCATTTACTTTATTACTTTGACAATTATTCATAATCAGGCTGCTACAAAATGTCATGTAGATGGCTTTTTTCTTAGCCTTTGTATATCTCCCACATACATATATGAGCAAACAACTAATCTCTCAAAATTAATTTTTGAACCAAGTTCTTTCCTTTTAATTCCTAGTTTAGGAAGTAACACTTCACAATTGTCGATTACTGTTTAACATACAGTAATACTGTCTTCCAGCTGGCCACAAAAAAAGCACATTACTAATAAAAAAAATGGTTCTAAGTTGAGCATTTTCCAAGGAAGGGATAAAAAGAAACTCAGCCAACCATCCTTTCACTATCAGTTTGGAAGAAAAAAAATTTCCTCCAAGAACAACGGTTTTCCCTGATAATCCTATGGACAATCTTTTCTCTACTTTGTAAAAATTCAGCAAGATAAATCATTCTAGACTTGACCTACCTAATCCAAAGTATCATGAGTCTGAATTCTCAGAGAAGACAATTTCCAGTGCGTATCATGTGTGTCTCTCTCCAAAAGATCTATGCCTCTATTAATGATATAAGGATTAAGTGTTTGGAGAAGACAATCCGATTTAAACACTAAAAAACCACTGATTTCAAAGCTACTTAAATGTTGAGGATGATGACCTAATTGGTCAAAGATGAGAAAACTAATATTTATTCATATTTTCATTACAATATATTTCTCAACCAACAAACATTTATTACATATACTTCTAGTCTCATAGAGCAAAGGAGATGTACCTCCTTCTATCTATATATTCAGGCAGTAATGCTTTAGGAAAACCTGTCCTAAATGGAAATTTAGCTTAGTGGAATGGAAAAGTTTAGTCCTCTCAATAAGATGTAGAAGACCCGGAATCTGTGTGACTTCTGGTAGTCAGATATTTAAGAACACCAGGTAGGCAACATACTTCTAACTTCCTTCTACCCAACCTCCGTCCCAAACAGCAGTAAAAAGTTCTTTTTGCTTAATTTTTCTCCTTGTGCCCTTATCATTCCTCCCTTCTGATGTTAATGGTGAACACTGAAAATCTTCTATGTCAGTGATTGTTGGGCTGGAAAAAGAGAGAAACTCTAATGCAATTATTTATACCTTCAGGAATGAAAACAAGATATTATTGTCTTGAGTGACCTTTCCTAAGTATGGGGATACAGCATTTTACACAATAAACTCTTGGTTCATGTTTCAATTACTGACCTTTACTGTGTAGAAAATTAATGCAATTTTCATTGTAATCCATCCGTACAAATAAGGCCCATACGGAAAGATTCCACATGCTAAATCTAACACAAATAGAAAATGTCATCTCTTTGCTACCAGATGAACCTTGCCATTATCTGTTCTGCCGGGTCCTTACTGAATTCTACTTGCAACAAGCAATTTCTTACATGTACCATTAGTTATAAGGGAGAATGGGCATCTTATTTTTGAAGTTTAGTCTTTAAAATTCACTTTTATAAAGTCAGAAAACTAGCTACATTGAAAAGTCTTAGAGAACTGGTGAAGAAAGGAAGTCAATTATGCTAAGGCACATTTTGGTTACTAATATAATTACATTCAGGTACCATAGGTAATGAAAAGAACAAAAAGTTTCTATGATGTAATTTTACAATTGTTCCTTTTCCAGAAGATAAAAGGATGGTAGGGCCCAACACTGACACACTATAGTCTGGACTGTACATCCAAGACAGCCAAAATCTCTGCATGTATTTATCCACTGAGGAGACTGCCAAGGAGGCTAAGAATTTAGTAGGCAGGAGAGCTGACAATTAAAGGTTGTCATTTTCAAGGTTGATAGTTTAGGTAGAAAAGAGTTCTTTTGCTCCTCTGTTTTTGAACGAAATGTCTGTATATTTAGAATTTGTAAACAGTTCATCTCCTAGAGGGTGGGTTACAATTCCCAGAAGCAGGGTCTGTTATGTCTAACATACAACAAAATCCAGAAAAGCCCTGAATAAATATCCTGATGCATAGCATTAATGATGGCAAATAGAAATGTGTGCATCACATCATGAACCTTGTATACTCTATCATGATCTTAGCCTTGGCAGCTGCTATGAGAGGATTGGAGGATTAGAAGAGTATATAAGTCATGATGTGTATACAGATGTGTGTACAAATATACATTCATTGCCATAAGAATTTTAAAGTTTCACATTTTTATTCATTTCAAAGTCAGTATTATAGTTTGTCTTTTTAAGGATGTGAGGAAATGCACATTGGTAGAATGCAAAGGTTTTTTTTTTAAACTATCAAACCTCTTGGTAATAATGCAAGAGTATTTAAGAACTTCAGGATCATGGAATTATATCAGAGAAAACAGATATTAGAGTAAAATTTTTATATTTGAGGGCAATGCTTTGCTAAAGCATTTTCTAAAGATGCTAATGGCTTATATCAAAAAAAGACCCTTAATCCTCAACTAATGGCAAAGAGGTGCCATATCTTAGGATAGAGTACTGGTATTGGAATCAGGAGACGTGAGTTCAAATCCTACCTGAGATACGTACTGACTGAAAATAAAAGGGCTAAACACAATTTATTGGCACCTCATTTTCTGTATACCACAGAAAAGCTGGTTATGGACTTGAGAGTAGTAATTTATAGTATTGTAATCAATATAATTAGGGTATAAAGTTTTATACAACTTATTTCTTTATAACAGTGCATCTCTCATGCTATTCATTAACAATCAATGATCAACAGATTATCTCTTATTGATTTATTTACATGTGCTTGGTAGTTTTCCTAACAAGATGATTGTTGTTTACCTCTAAGTAAAGGTCTAATACCAGGAAGCTAAGTTGGATCTTAAACAGCTTTCTTATTGTGGTTGTGACACTAAGATGTTAACTATGAACTAACTCTATCTACAATCCTGGCTATCCAGAAGTCAAAATGGCCATAAATAACAGAATACTACTTTTCATTTCAAAATTTCGTCATGTAACATAATTTACTTTAACTTAATAAATACAAAATAGAATAAATATAATTTTTATAAAAATACAAGATAACATAAATCAAGTTGATATAAAATAATATAAAAATAAACTAAATATTGAGCACCTACTTTGCATATAGATAGAAAGTTTTGATAAGATGACATTCTTCACCTTATTGAGCTTTTAGCTTGATATAGTCATAGCCTTTGACTTAAAAGCTAATTCTGGGCATTGTCCTCCTCAGTGCTGAGCTTTAACTATTTTTTTTCCAAAACCCAATGCCCTGCTCTTCTCTTTTGCTCTTTCTCTCTGATTTAGTCATCAAATCTCTTAAATTTAATCTATCCTAGTTTCAAATCTCTACATGTTTCTAGAAAGGAGGGAGGTACATTAAACAAATTATGTCTAATTTGGCACTTCACTTTCTTCATTTTATTCCATAAGGTTTTGCCTGAAAGTCTAATGACAATAAACCATCAGGTTCAAGAGGATCTCCCTTGAGAGGAAAATGGGCAGACATACTTGGATATCCAGATGAAAATGGTGCCAGCAACAGCTGGGGAAGTGACAGACTCACACATTTGGTGACCAGACCAACAGAGTGAAAATATCATTCCAAAGTAAGAGCTATTATACTTTAATTATTTTTGTGATTACATACTGTCTTTTCTCCAAGAAATAAAAGGCACACCTCAGGTTGCTTCACTTAAAATGCTTTGTACAGACATCCTTTTATGTTATTTTACCATCTCATCATGTTTTGCCTCTCTCACATTTGTCTTTTAAAAATAACCACAGACTAGACATTACTGTGATCTCCAAATTAGCTTCCTCATAGATTTTTTTTTTTTGCTTTTTGGAGGGCAGTTGGGGTTAAGTGACTTGCCCAAGGTCACACAGCTAGTTTTTTGTGTTAAGTGTCTGAGGCCGGATTTGAACTCAGGTACTCCTAACTCCAGGGCCGGTGCTCTATTCACTGCGCCACCTAGCCGCTCCTCTCATAGATATCTGATTGTTAGGTCAGTCCTGCACAACTTGCAGCCCTCAGAGGGTTACTTATGTTATGGTCCTTGGGCTCACCAAAGGATTTCAGGCAGCCTCTGAAAAATGTAGGGGAAAACATCCTTTGTATGCAGAGGAAATTCTTGGTATGCTGCAAGCCTCCTGAGGGTTATAAGGGGCACGCTGTAAGCAGCCTGAGGGCTGCAAGTTTTGCACACCTCCTTTAGACACACTCACCTTATCGTCTTCATCACAGTCATCATCTATTTCTGTGGTTTCCTGAAAGAAAAACACAATTCATTATTAATCATATCCTCTTGACAATTACATTCAAAACATACATTAAAATATTCCATATATTTTAAAAAGATCTCTCAAAATTTAAGTACCATTCATTATTTCAAAGTTCAAGAAATTGTAAACATTATGCTACCTCCTCTTATGCCCCTCACTTAGTAAACTCTGGCAGAAATCTCTATTACTGCAGATCCAATATATTTTCCTCAGTATAGCACTTATTTCACAATCTGATCCTTTCCTGTCTTTTAAAGTTCTTTTTCTCATTACTTCTTTCCACATGATCTGCAGACTAGGTATACTGGCCTATTTGCTGTTCTTCACATATATTCTACCTTTGCATTGAGTGTCCCCCATTCCTGGATTATTTTCTTTCTTTGCTTGTCCCTCTTAGAATGGGTGCTTACACCCAAAACTCAACTCATATGCCACTTTCTACATGAAATTTCTTTCGGTCTCCCCAGTTGTTTTTGCCCTCCCTCTCAAAATTAACTTGTAGTAATTTTATTTATTTTTACATAATATCTATATTCTAATCAGATATATATTACATAAGTGTAACATATATATTTATGTTCTAATATAATCATTTTTACATATATCCTATAAATAATTATATAGGCTAATTTTGTCTTCCTATTAGAAAGTAATCTTGAAGAAGAGGTCAGTTTCATGATTTTCTTTAAATTCTCAGCAGTATTGTGGCTGACACTCATTAGGCAATTAATTAATTAATTGATTGTTTCATAATCTACATAAAATTGTTAAGTATAAATATAGCTGTTAGAATTGTGCCTATAGTTTGAAGGCAACAAGCTTTTTTATATTCATTGCCAAGATTTACTGTCTGTAAACCATTTTGTTCTTAGTCTGACAAATGAACCAGTTGGCATATTAAGGCTGAGGACTCCATACTTAGTTTATTCCAGGCTCATTGCTACAATGAGTGCTTTCCCTTTCATATACTGCTGAAAATTTAGATGGTAGAAAATACAGCAGTATGAATATAATCAATCTCAAGAATAAGATACAGATTTCTCTATGGCATTTATAATTTTGCTTTGGTTTCTGTGGTGACAGGTGATTGGATTAAAAAATGAGGCAATGATTTGAACTTGAGGGCACTTGGCTCTCATTCAGGTGGTGCTAGAACAGCTGTCCGACTAACAGGTCTGTTCAGTTTAGTTTTTAAATTTTTAAAAATTTAATAGGCAGATTTAAATCATATCACTAAAAGCGTAAAGAGCTTATACACATCTATGTGTAATTAATTCTTAACAACTGATAGCTCTTTGAAAGGAATGCTGGATATTAAAAATTGGGGTTTGTTTTAAGTGCTAAAATCTTCCTTATGCTTCCTAGTTAGACATATAGGACAGAGAATCAATTTCTCTCTATGCTCTGTTATCAAAAGAGTTTTAGAACAGCAAGATTAAAGGGGTGACTCCTTGAATTTGCTGGAGTGGACTTTACTGATCACATAATGTCAATTAACACTGGCTAGAATTTGGTACCAAAGACTTGATTATCCTTGAATTTCACACGCTTCCATCCTGACTTCACAGAATATGATGAGTATTCACTAGCAGCCTGTATGACACTCAGAGATCTTCAGATGAAAGGAAATAAAGCGCTCAGCATTGTCAGCAGGTAGTATTTCATGAAAGCAAATGAGGTCTTTAAAATAATAATAAAAAACCTCATATCTGACTAGGGATTGGGAATAACTTGGCTTAAATGATTCATATCGCCCTCAAAACTTAGAGGTACATATTTTACCATTTAAGTTTTTAAAAATGTGAAAAGTTATTATGCCACTAACTACCAGATCTCAAGTTCGCCTTAGGAAAAAAAAATTGTCAGAGCTAGAATTTGGTGACCCTTATGTCCTGGTTATTTTTCTAGATAGAAATATTTTTCTTACTCTTTAAAAGACTCAATGTATTTGGTACATTTTACAAAAGAAAGTTTACTTCCAATATTTAACAAAAAGAAAAAAGAAGAAAAAGCTATGCTATTCAAAGCAGAGATATAGTAGATAAAGACCTAGGTTCAATCTTATGCCATACTTAATGAACTATATGACTATGGGCAAGTCACAGGATCATAGATTTTGTAAGAGACCTTAAAAGTTACCTAATCCATTTACTCCTCTTACAGATGAAGAATACAAGGGCAAAAGAAGTGAAATGACTTCACCAAGAGCACACATGTAGTAAGATACAGGACCGGAACTGGAACCTAGGTCCTTTGACTATAAATTTGACATTTCAGTGTATCATCATCTATGACTGAATTATAGACTAATTCTTGCTCAACATCAATGGAGGAATTTTTCATAATGCATAATCCCCATACAAATTAAATCACAGGTCTTAAGCAAAACAAAAATGCATATATTATTTGGTCACAGAAAAGAGTAAAAAACAAAATGAAACAAAACCAAACCACTTGAGAGTCTTTAGGAACTTCACGGCGTGAATTACATCAAATGTGAAGTAAGACAAAATGAAATATTCTATGGACAAAATAACTTCACACATCATCACAACAAAGTTCCTCAGCTACTTATACTGAAGTGAATAAACAAATAAAACACATTTTTTAGCATCTTTTTAGGTGCGGAGCACTGTGTTAAGTACTGGGGACACAAATAGAAAAACGCCCATCCATTTTATTTTAATAGGGAAGAAAAAACAAAGGAAGTTCAGCTGCTGGAGAAATGGAAGGGCCCTATGCTCCTTAGGATGAAGCAATTGGGTAGATATATTAGATATATGAACATACACACATTTATGTATCACAGAATCCTAGAGTTGGAAAGGATTCTAAAAGTCGTCTTATCCAACCTCCTATTATATAAAACTTTTTATGACCATCTCAGGGACATGATGCAAAGCATATAGCAATACATTTATCACAATATCTTCACAAGGGACTTCCAAAGTCATCCCAAACAGACCAGAATTAAAACCCATACCCTAACATCCCTGATAAATGGTAATTTAGCTTTTGTTAATACAAAACCTACTTTTATGCAACTGCCATCTATTGTTTCTACTTCTATAACCTGTGATAAGTTTGATTACTTTTTCGTGTTTTTTAGATACTTGAAGACTGTGATCATTTTACTCCAAAATCTACTCCAAACCAAACTTCTCCAGTTAAATTAACCTCTGTACAGCATGGTTGTGTGTCTTCTAAATATTGGTCGTCTGCCTTAGGATTCATTGCACAATCAATAAAAAGAGATCTATTGACCTTTCAGCTTCATTTCCATCCCCGGTTCCCCAGTGTCTGGAGAAGGAATACATTGCAAATGAACCACCACTGATGCCACCCTCCTACTTAAAAAGCTCTTGAAAGGTAAGGGATAATAATAAATTAATTCTCCTTTTGTTTTATGACTCAGAAACTTCCCCTTATGTTCCTCTAAGTCTTGTGCACTAGAGTAATCATCTTAGATACCTTTCCCAAAACTGATTTACTGCTAATCTAATGGCCTTTGCCATTGTCCTCCTTGACTTTTTAATGACTTCTTACACTATCCATCATCTCTTCTGGATGTTCATGTCTTCCTTGGCTTCCAAGGCATTGTTCTCTCTTGGTTATCTTTCTGCCTCTGTGGTGGCACCTTCTTAGTCTTCTTCGTTGGGTAATTATCCACCCCACCACCCTTCACACCCATAAACACACCAAGTGTATTTGTCCCTCAAGGCTCTGCCCCCAGTTCTTCTCTTTAGATGGTCTTCTTTGGCCATTGCATCAGCTCCTGGGAGTTCAATGATCGCTTCTGTGCAGATGACTTTAAAATTGAAATGAGTAGCTCTAATTTCTCATCTAAACTCCAGTTTTTCACTTTCAACAACCTGTTAAGAGTCTAGACATCTCTACAAGCAGCTCAAATTCAACATTTTTGAAATGGAATTCATTATTTTCCTCCTTGAACTTACTCTATTCTCCTAGTCCCTAGGGTCACAAATGCAGAATCTTCCTGGATTCCTCCTTTCTTGCCCCTCTTATTGAATCTGTTGCCAATTTGTGTTGATTCTACTGTGCTTTCACAAAATATGCCATGTTTGTCCTCTTCTCTCCCTCTTTACAATCATAGTGAGAACTTACCAGTGTAAAATATGTAGAGTTCACCAAGTTCACAGTTATGTAAGGTATACAGCACAAATATTCTCCTCATTTTATAGATGAGGAAACTGAAATTCAGGTTAAGGGACTTGTTCTTGGTTAGGAAATGGTGGATCTAGAAATCAGATTCTGGTCTCTTGACTCAAGATATTTTCCAATGTCCCACATTGTCTCTTACATAATCAATTTATTACATCCCCAAGGATATTATTCTTGATATAAATCCCATCCTAATAAAATAGTATGAAAACTAGTCACAAAGCCAAGTCTATCAAATCTCTTATACGGAACCTAGATTTAATCATACAAAGGATATTATCAACCCACATCCTTCTAATGAAGTCAGATTTTGGTAACTTGCTTAGAAAGGGAGTAGAAGAGAATTGTATACCATAAATATGTATGTTTTTCTGCATATATATAATAATACAATGTCTTCTAGAGTGTGAAAGATACATACATGAAGGCCAAGTCATTGATACCCTTAAAGGAAAGAGGCTCTGCTATATACAAATAAAAAAATAGCCTCAGTGAAACTAATAGGCGACATTGTTAAATATGTCTAAAATAAAACAAATTTGGATTATGCTTTTAAACCAACAAATTATTCTTTACTCAAATGTCAAAGCTGATGGGGACCTTGGCTTACCTGGCTTTCTTGGACACTGCTGACCTTTCCTTTCATGGGTCTGATGAAATTATAAACAAAGAGCAGCAATAAACCCAGGGGGATCATGTACAGGTCAAAATTCCAGACAGTGACCAGAAACACCTGAGGGGGAAAAGTGAGACCACATGAGAAAACAAGGGGAAGAGAACTGGGGTCTGTCACTGTGTCACTGAATATCAAGTTCCTTTTTAAAAAAATTAAGTCAAAAACCATTACTATTTAAAATAATGAGAAGGTACTCTGACTCGCAATAAAAACAAAAAGGAAGATGAAAAGAGTTTTGAGCCACCAGGAGGGGGAGAAGTTATAAGAATAAACAGTCAGTTAATCAGGATATCATTCAGTTTTAGAAGTCCCATCCACTAAATTACTCTTAAGCTTTTAAAGTAACTATTTTTTTGTTTTGTTTCTTTTCTCCCTTCTCTCCTTCATTTCTTTTTCCCCACCCTCCTTCTTCTCTTTCTTCCTTCCCTTTCTTTTCTTGATTGCTTGCTCCACAAGGTCCTCTGATTAGCTAATAGCATTGTCAATCAGGAAAATGGAGTAAGAAGAAATCAAAAAAGAAATTATTCTTTGAAGGGTATTCCCAGGCTAAAAAGTAGAAGTTTAGCCATCTGAATTCACTAAAGTCATCAAGAAAAGATGGCATCATCCCTGCCTCGCCTCCTACCCCATTAGTAGGTGGTACTACTAGTAAGTGATTAGAATTCTGGACCAGGAGTGAGATCTAAGTTCAAATATGGTCTTAGATACTTAGAAGCTATATGACCTTTGGCAAGTCACTTAACCTGTTTTCCTCAGTTTTCTCATCTATAGAACAGGGATAATAGCATCTCCCTTCCAGGGTTAGTTGTAAGGATCAAATAAAGTACTCTGAAAATCTTAGAGCACTGTATACATGTTAGTGACAATGACGATGATGAAGCAAATGACCAAGGGATTTCTTTAAAATGTTTGTAGTACATAATTAATACGTAGAATCTAGTAGGTCCTTTCAAATAAAGAAAACTTGAATATGATCAACCAAATTAAGATCACAAAGGTTATTTTCAAAGAGTTAGGGTGAAACATGATGGATTTTTCCCCTCCCCGTAGCAGCTCATAGAAATGTGTGTATCTATGTATACAAGTTAGTATACATAGACGTGAGTTTGTGTATATATATATATATGTATATATGCACATACACATGAGATATGTGTGTATGGGTACATACAGATAGATGGACATATAGATAGACATAGATATAACCTGAGGTAAAGAGGGTAGAAGTAGGGATAGGATTTGATTCAGCAGATAAAAATTAATGCTATTAGATATTATGAGTACACTCAAGAGTCTCTGTATTCAAATACCATTTAAGGCTTTGGAAAGGATATAAGGTTTGTATAATAAGAAAAATAGAGTAAATTGTGGGTTATTACCTATGAAAACTTGTCTGTTTCCTCATAATATTCTCAGGGATGCTCCTGATGCTTTTGTAAATTGTTTTTATAGAACTGTATAGAAATGGGAAATGTGTGTATGTGTATATGTATATATATATATATATGTAAATATAATATACACACCTCCATATATATTTGTGTATATGCATACACATAAACTTAATATCTTCAAGGATGACCCTGATTCTTGTGTAGATTATTCTCATAAAATTGTATGGAAATGAGAAATTATGTGTGCATATACATATATACATATTTTATATACACACATATATGTACCTGAAATCATAGAAATATATGTATATGTGTGTGTGTGTGTGTGTGTGTATATATATATATATATATATATATATACACACACCTAAATATTGATGTGTCTGTCCATCTATCTCTCTATCTTTATTTTCCTATTCCTATAATAATTTTCATGAGAATAATCTACAGAAGCTTCAAGGACATCCTTGAAGGCATTATCAAGGAAGAGGCAGGTTTTCACAAATGACATCCCACAGTAGACTGTCTTTACTATCATACAAAATCACTGTGTCCTTTGCAAAGCTTGAGATGATGTCTGAGTGCAGTGACTTTTGACTGTACTTATAACATCTCAATAATCAAAGATATTTATCTATTGAATTAGCTCACGCTCTCACCTCTATCCTCTTTACTCTAGTCCTGAAACACACACATACACACAAACACACCCATACAAACACAAATACATGCACACATATATATCCATATATATACCCATATAAATACATACATATTCCCAGCAGCTGCTATGGAAATAAAAACAAAACAAAACATTTATCACCTTTGACCCTAACCTTTTGAAAATTGCCTCTGTGAGCTTAATTAGTTTAGTCCTTAAGTGATAATCACAAGAACAGCCAGACCATATCTGATTTGATGGCAGTGTCATAATGAACGGAGAGCAGCCCTAGAGTCAGGAAGACCTGAGTGCAAGTTCTGCCTCTCTGGTCTGTGTCCAAGCTTTACACATAGATTAAGAGAGTTTCCTCTCTGGAAGTTTTCTGTATCACTGAAATCATAGGTGCATTCCACTAAGAAAAAAAAAAACAAACTTTTTTTCAAGCCAAGCTTTGAATGGTTTCTTTTTCTTTGGATACTTTAAGAATTGCTCCCTTAACTTCCTCAATATCATGTAAACTCAAATACCGACCTCTTCTCTGTATATTTTATCTCATTCAGTCAATTTTGCTACCCTTGCTTTCTTTCTTTTATTCTTGCATTTCCTATGGGACTGCTATGTTAGAGTCCAAATTATGTGGCTCCACTGATGATGAAAAAGGCTCATTTGAAAACCCTCTGCAGGTCTTTTCCATCTTTTGTCGCTTTATTGTCCTGGTTCACCCCTGAAATTCCTCAGGATGTATCTTTTACCAATTTTGTTCAATTGATTTTGCCCTCCAAACTGCTTATTTTTGGTTTTTGAATCAATATTGCATTTCATGTCCCACCACACTTCTCCATAAGATTTTACAAAATTAATTCATATTGTAAATCAGTGAGTGCCTTTGCTGCCATATTCCTCCATTAGTCATTTAAGTCAAATGTTTCCAGCTTTTTTTTGGACACCTTCTGGTAACTCTTAAAAAACAGGGACATAGTAGAGATTGGACCTATGATTTTATTGGCATAAGGAAGTCCTGGATTAGGAAACTTTCTTTACCATTGTGGGTTAGCATCTTCTCTATGGTTTATGAGATGAAAGAATATTTAATTTAAAAACATTAAAGAGTCTAGAGCATGACGATGTTAAGTGATATTCCCAGGGTCACAAAACTAGTATGTACTAGGGGTAGAACTTGAACCCAGATCTTCCTGGCTTCAAGGCCAACTCTCTATCCAGTAAGGTAAGCTTCTTCTAGGCAACTGATATAATCTGCTAATTTTTTTAAGGAAAGGTTATCATCAGTTTTGATGGCCTTATCCTTCAACCATTACTCATTCTCTATTATTAATAACTTCTTTCAATAGCTGATTTAATGATAGAGAAAATCATCTAGTTCTTTCCCTTCAGTTCAATGTTTCAAAGCCTTGCACTGGCCTGAAGACCTCACTGGTGCAGATGGCATTTTTGCTTTTCCTGATTTGATTACCTCTATGACAATGGCAGTTGTGCTTCCAAATCTAGATGGCTGAGTTGATAAATCTCCCAAAGACCGACCGACCGACCGACCTTCCTTCCTTCCTTCCTTCCTTCTTTTTTTGGGGGTGGGGCTCTGTATGCCAGCATCTCTTCACAGAGATCATTATCATCATTCCTTTGCTTTATTCATTTTGGCCTTGGCCTCACACTCCTGAATTTCTCAAACTGCTTGCCTTCTCCTCACAAGAGTCCATTTTTGTGAAGGTCTGTATCAGTCCTAAATGAACATTTTCTCAGTAAACCAAGACAACAATTTAATTACAGGCAAAATTCAGGTTAAAGTAGTACTTGAGCATCTCATGCTCTTCTCAGTCTTGGCAATACTCAGGGACCACTCTGACTAAAAAAAACAATAAAGAGCCACACAGCCCCCAGTCCTACAAGATATCACTATTTTGGCAGGTGGTCAGAAGCATGTGCAACTTTTCCTGGGTTGATAGACATACCATATATTGTCTCTCAATAAATACTTCTAGTATTCATAAACTTGGAGAAAACTGCTACCAATCTCTCCATTTAATTAATCCAACTAAATTAAGTATATTTTCTCTTTTATATTCTTTCTTCTAGCTTTATATCAATTGCTCTCTAACAAGATAACTTCCTGACTGTATTGGATCGAGCAATGACAACCAGTCACCATAACTCACTCTTGAGTTAAAATGTTATCAATTTAATGTGTGTGAATATGTATGTGTATGTGTGTGTGTGTGTGTGTGAGATTGAGAGTGACAGAGAGAGAGACAGAGAGAGAGAGAGAGAGAGAGAGAGAGAGAGAGTTATTTTGCCAGTGTCTTCTGACTGTTCAAGTCCTTACGACTTGAGGCTTCTCTGTAGTCTAACATTCCCTAATCTATTTTATTTCCTACTTCTGAATCATGTTTTTCCAAAAATGGTTTTCCCTATCCTCACCAATGGTCTCTTTTCCAATTAAATCACTGAATGTCATTCCATCTTCAGGCTCTGCCTTTTCATTAGTTGTTCCCCATTCTTGGAATTCTCATCCTTCTCACTTCTCTCTTCTATCTTGCTTCAAAACTCACCCCAAAGGGGCAGCTAGTTGGCACAGTGAACAGAGCACCAGCCCTGGAGTCAGGAGGACCTGAGTTCAAATCTGGCCTCAGACACTTAACACTTACTAGTCATGTGACTTTAGGCAAGTCACTTAACCCCAATTGCCTTGCCATCTCCCTCCCAAAAAGCAAAAAAAAAGCCCAAACAAAAAAAAAGAAAAAAACTCAATTTCTTCTTTACATAATAGGCTTTTCCTAGTCTCTACCACCCTCAACTCCTTGCTTTCTTTGTATGTCTAGTAGTTATCCCCTGGCACCAAAAGAGCACTTGATCAATATTTGATTTGGATTTTTTGACTTCATATAATTTCTCTACTTGCTTACTCTTTGTAAAAAAAAAAACGTCTGAACATTTCACGCTTTCATGGTGGTCATTTTGCATATCATGAACATAGCACAAGAAGATAATCAAACATCTCATAAAAGACTTGTTTCCCTTGATTTGCCTCTCTAATGAGAACCATGAACCATGATTCTATTTAGTTGCAACTTACTTCTATCTTCTGGTTTCATAGTGAAAATCTTGAGATTCATATTAAGTAGCATGGTCAATTTTTGGTCACAAGCAAAGTATTGCATGGGTCTTGGTACCACAGCAATATTATTAATGGTCTAAAATATATTTAGCACCCTCTGACACATCTTCTATCACTTCAGTTGTTACTACTACAGAACCAGAAGGTAGGCACATATAACAGAGGGCTATTTAAATTTCCAGCTACTGGATAATTTGAGACCAAGTGGCTTACTTAATCATGACCAACATTTCCAAATTTAATTAGGCTGGTTCTTGTAAAGTCAATTGCTGAGTCAAGCTGAAAACACTTCTGGCATGGTGCAACCTCTCAAGGCTTGTTGTTAATTACCACAGCCTTTGAGAACTAAGGACCACCATCATTCCAAGGATAGGGATTGGGGTGACACTATTAAATGGACAAATGAGGAAAGAAACTGTTAAATATTCTAATTTATTTCTTTACTACCACTGAAATACAATGCAAATATAATTAAAAATTAAATTTAAAGATATTGAGGGGGCAGAGCCAAGATGGTGGAGTAAAAATAGGAACTCTACTGGGCTCCCACTCTAATACCTGTAAAATATGACAAATTTTAGAGCTACAGAACCCACAAAGTGACAGAGAGAAATAAATCTCCCACAGAAGGCAGTGTGGCAGGACAACAGGAATGGTCTATCACACTTAACTGGCAGCTGAGCACAGTCCTGCATGAACCACCGTGACAAGACCAGGGTAGTCCTGACCAGCAGCCCAGACCAGCTGGAGCAGACTGCAGGAGAGTGAATCACCACTATCCGAGGCAGTTTGTAGACCTCTCAAGCCATAAACTCCAAAGAGAAAATAAAAGGTCAGTGGGGAACTCTGTTGGAACCAGGTGACTGAAGAGCATATCTGGCCTCCACCCCCAGGGCAAAAGGTGGAGAAGGTGGGGTGGCTACAGCTGCTGTCACATGGCTGCCTTCAGAGCTCCTGGCCTGCAGATCATAGGGGGAGCACGTAACTATTCTGAGGGTAACGGTTCTTGCTTTGACCTGGTTGGATCTGGATTGTGGTCTTGGGTGGTGGTCCTGGGATGTGTTGCAGTGTGCCAGAGCTTGGGGCATCTGTAGAGAGATTGCCCTCATCAGTTCTCTGACAACATTTGTGAAAACCTCAGCAATTTAGGACATAGTTCTATTCTGGAAGCAGAGTTCTATCGTGGCAAAGAGCTCAAAAGTTAAGTAATCGGCTGGCAAGATGAGCAAGCAGAGGAAGAGCAATCAGACCATGAAATCCCTTTTGGGGGACAAAAAGGATCAAAACATGAAACTGGAAGATGTTAATGAAGTCAAAACTCCTGCATCAAAAGCTTCCAAGAAAAAAATATGAACTGGTTACAGGCCATGGAGGAGCTAAAGAAGAATTTTGAAAATCAAGTAAGAGGGGCACCTAGGTGGTGCAATGAATAGAGCACCAGCCCAAGAGTCAGGAGGACCTGAGTTCAAATCTGGCCTCGGACATTTAACAATTATGAGCCATGCGACCTTGGAGAAGTCACTTAACCCCAATTGCCCTGCCTTCCGCCCTCCAAAAAGAAAAAATTTTAAAAATCAAGTAAGAGAAGTGGAGGAAAAATTGGGAAGACAAATGAGAATAATGCAAGAAAATCATGAAAAGCAAGTCAACAGCCTGCTAAAGAGACTCCTCCCTCCCCCCAAAAAAACACTGAAGAAAATAACACCTTAAAAATTAACTCAAATGGCAAAAAAGAGGCCCAATAAGCCAATGAGGAGAATGCCCTAAAAATCATATTGCCCAGAAGAAAATAGAATATCAAAAACTCATGGAAGAGAATAATCCCTTTAAAATCAGAGTGGAGCAAATGGAAATTAATGACTTTATGAGAAGTCAAGATACTATAAAACAGATCCAAACAAATTAAAAATAGAAAGCAATGTGAAATATCTCATGGAAAGACAACTCAATAGAGATAATTTAAAAATTATTGGGCTACCTGAAAGCCATGATCAAAAAAAAGAACCTAGAAATCATCCTTCAACAAATTCTCAAGGAAGATTTCCCTGATATTATAGAACCAGACGGCAAAATAGAAATTGAAAGAATTTACTGATTGCCTCTTGAAAAAGATCCCAAAAAGAAAACTCCTAGGAATATTATACCCAAATTCTAGAGTTCTCAGGTCAAGAAGAAAATATTATGAGCTGTAAG
>CM053598.1:104903559-104921129 GCA_028646575.1 Pseudocheirus occidentalis | reverse complement strand
AGGATTAAAACCAAGAATCACCTACCCAGCAAAACTGAGTATAATGCTTCAGAGGAAAATATGGTCATTCAAAGAAATAGAGGACTTTCAAGCATTCTTGATGAAAAAAACCAGAGCTGAACAGAAAATTTGACTTTCAAATACAAGAAGTAAAGACACATGAAAAGATCAACAGGAAAAAGAAATCATGAGGAAATTTTTTTTTTTGCTTTTTTTTTTTGGAGGGCAGTTGGGGTTAAGTGACTTGCCCAAGGTCACACGGCTAGTTTTTTGTGTTGAGTGTCTGAGGCCGGATTTGAACTCAGGTACTCCTGACTCCAGGGCCGGTGCTCTATTCACTGCGCCACCTAGCCGCCCCCATAAGGAACTTATTAAAGTTGAACTATTTACATTCCTATATAGAAAAACTATAACTGTAACTCATGAGACGTTTCTCAGTATGAGGATAGTTGAAGGGAATGTGTGTGTATGTCCATAGTAGTTATATTGTGAAAGACTAATATTTCCTTCCATCCTATCCCACCCCCCGTTTATTCTATTTTCTACTTTGACCCTGTCACTTTTCAAACATATGTGCTTCTAACGACCCTCTGAAAACTAAAAATAAATTCAAAATATTTTGGGGAAAAAAGAAGACTGGAATGGTAGAAGAGGACGGCGAAGGATATTAAAGTCTTTGAATGCCAATAAATAAATTTAAAGATATCTTTAAAGTAAAGATTTGGTGGGTAGTTTAATATAATCATTATTGATAATCAACTGGATGATTATTAAATTTCCATTTCACTGGCCAAAGAATGTATTGAAGTAGTAAAAAGAAGACACGTAAATACTAAGTACTTAATATCAATATAAAATTTTCAAATTTAATAATAGTATATATAAATAAAACAAGCTTAACCTAGAGATAAAAGTTTTATAAAACATAAGTTATCTGTATCCCTACCCAAAGTAAAAACTGAGTCTAGAGAAGGAAAATAAGTGATAAATGGTTTATTTTAAAAATAATATTTAATACTTAAAGTAAAAGCAAAGGCTGAACAGACATCTTGGAGGAAAACCAGAGAGAATAAGAACCCCAGAACTCAGACCTTACTAGACTTCTGTTCTAGCAATGAAAAGAACATTAACATCCCAGCCAACATTGGTGATGGGTCAAGTTGATTTCATCTGAATTATGTGATGCTATTCAAAAAGCCTAATGACTTTAACAAATGCTATTGAGGGCTAGAAGTTCTTCCATCTGGAAAAGTACTGATTGTGTGAGGGTGTTTAACTATTTTTGTTAAGTTCCTCTGGAGTCATCCTTTTGATAGAAATGTAAAAGATGAGAGAAGACAGTCTTAACTTAAATCACATACACCTTTCAAGAATATTGTTTGAATGAGGCAGCCCTCTTGTTTAACTGTACATCATAACTCAAGATTCAATATTATTCATTATTATAATAGCTATAAGGTATTTATTAATTGAGATTCCATATACTCTTTTTGGATGTTTGAAGTTTAGGCAAAGCAAGTAGATACTGAATTGATCACAGCTTAGAATGTATTCCAAAATGAAGAATCCCAGTTTCTAATCACATGAAATGCTCTTCTATTAGCACAATAAATGAAATGTTTTTTTTCTAATAGACAGTATAAAAATACCTTTTCTCAAGAAATTTTAGTTACTTTTAATGACTTCAATCTTGAACAATTTTATATCAAGGATTGTCTAATACTCATATCAAATCACTATAAAGATTAATAGTAATTCATAAGACACACAAAGAATTCCAAAAGGAATATCAAAGAAAGTTAATTGGGGATATTTGCTGACCCCAAACTACAGTACTGACAAATATTTTAAGACATTTATAGAATATATGACATTCTTTTGGGGGGGTGGCAAGGCTTTTATAAAGTTCAACTTGGAGTGTTTCTTGGCACTGACAAACCTAAAGCACAATGAATTAAGGAGCTGCCAAATAAAATTTAGATCTTACTTTATGTTTGTGAAATGCATATGCTTTATATATGCTTAAATATTTTATATAGTTGTATAAATATATGTGTGTATATATGTATATGCTTGTTAACTGACTACTCGACCGAAGAATACAATTAAGAACTGAATTATGTCCGGTGATTGATCAATAAACAGCATAACAAGGTGTACTGTTGACTAGATGTATATATATATATATATATATATATATATATAGTTCACGCACGCACGCGCATGCACACACCTGCATTGTTTAGTCATTTTAGTTGTGTCCAACTCTTCATGACCCCATTTGGGGTTTTCTTGGCAATGATACTGGAGAGGTTTGTCATTTTCTTCTCCAGCTTACTGTACAAATGAGGAAACTGAAGAAAACATGGTTAAGGGACTTTCCCAGGGTCACACAGCTAGTAAGTGTCTAAGGTCAGATTTGAACTCAGGAAGATGAATCTACCTGACTACAGGCCCAATCTTCTGTGCCACTTAGCTGTCACACACACACTCACTCACACACACACACACACACACACACACACACACACACACACACCACTAATATACATATATAGTTTCCACCCTATTTTGTTATTTTAATTGCACGCATACACATGTGTATACCTATAGTTATGCCCCTTGTTGTTTACTGATTGATCACAGGACCTAATTCAATGCTTACTTTTAGTCTTCAGTCAAGCAGTCAATAAGCATTTATTGTTTACCATGTATCAGGCACTGTATGAAATGCTGAGTAAACGAAGACAAAAGGCGGCTTCTCAAGGTACTCCTAGTCTAATGGTGGAGACAACACGCAAATAACTATTTAAAGACAAGAGATATACAGGATCAATTAGAGAAAATCAACAGAGAAAAGGCACCAACACTAAGAGATATATACTTAAGAAAGGATATAGAAATAGGATGTAGAGATCTCAAAGGAATTTTGGGAGGATAAGTATCCAAATATCTTTTCCAGCAGTTGTTGGTACATTTAGGAAAATATGTAAATTACTTAAAATGAAAATAACATAGAGCGTTTCTAGAACACTTTAAGATTTTCATATTTTATTTATTTGATCCTCACAGCCAGCTCATGAGGCAGGTACAATTATTATCTCCCTTTTACAGATGGTAAAACTGAGGCTCATGGAGTTTATCAGGCTTAACTAGGGTCACATAACTGGTAAGAGCTTTTCAAATAAAGTGCAGTACTCTGTTCACTATGCCATCCAGTGTCTTTGACTCAACAAATTTTTGTTATTGCTGAGGGAATTAACTTCTTGATCCTGACTTAGTAATGGAAAGATTTGCAATATTCAAACTTCGTGGAGATGGAAATCTGCTTTCATTGACTAAAAACTGTAATTAGGAAAGACGGTGACAGAGGTAGCAAAGTATGGTAGACAGACAATTTACTGACTGGTGTCAAAGGACCCGGGTGCAAATCCCACATGTGATGCTTTGCAAAAGTCATATGACCTCCCTGGGCTTTTGTTTTCCCATTTAAAAAGTGAAGGGGTTAGAGTAGATGGCCTCTGATAGCCCTTGCCATCTCTGAATCTCTGATTCTCTGATCATGTGAATAAAACTACAGTAATAGTTGATAATAAAGAGGTAAACAGGAACAGAATTTATGAGCTTAAAGCTTTGCCCTTTTGTGAACATTAGTCCATCTCTGTCTTTTTCCAGGGCATGTAGGCATTATAAAGTGCCACTTTATAGAAACAGGTGAGGAATCTATACAGGTCTGTTCCTGAAAAGTTAATTTAGAGTTTTATGTGCTGGATCCTATTCCAACTTTCATGACTAAATTGGAAATATGATCCTCTGTAAAAATGACACTTAAAAAACCAAGGAATCTTTTACAATTCATGAAGGAAAATACAATTATTAATTATATACATTGTCAGATATGAATATAATTCCTGCTTCGTATTCCTGAACATGGATCCCCACTCTGCAACATTTCACATGGGGTACAAGCACCTATCCTCTCTCTTTGCTAACTGACTTAGACAGCCTATCTTTCAGCTGGCAGTTTTGAATTCCCAGAGAAGGACTACCACCATGAACCTACAATTAAGCTCTCGCAGGTCCTAGAGGGAAACCTGTTGCAGGTATATACTCTTCCTAATCACCACTTTGAGTTACTGTCAGTGTGCTTCAATGTAAATACTCACACTTGCTTGGCATTCAAAATAAAACACAATTAGATCTTAAATACAATTTACTTAATAAGGTAAAAGCAATAATAATTATGGGTGCTTAATATAAAATAAATGCAGGAAAAATCAATAAATCACAGGTTGCAGATAAACTTGGGTAGTAGTCTCCCATTAAAGAACTTGGTATCTGTGGGGAAAAAACAGACACATACTTAAGTAAAACTAATATGGAGATGCATGAGTGAAGTATACTCAAGGTAATTCTTAGATCTGGAATGAGGCCTCCCTGTCTCTTCTCTGTTAACTGATCTACTTCTTGCCCCCCCAGTTTTCCTGCTGGGTAAACTCCTGGTTTCTCCTCTATGACCAATGAAGCATTGTCAAGTTCCTTTAACTAACAGTCTTAAAATGGTAGGAAAAAAGTCATACTATTTTATAGGCCAGAAGTCCTTTTTAAGTCAGAGAACTACAAAGCTTATGAGGCTGGCTTTTTTTCCTGTGTAATGCCCAAAAGCTCAGCTAGTTCTTAACTTACAAAGATTCTGTATCATCCATCCAATCAGCTTGCAGTCAATTTAGCAGCAAACCAGGTGTAAAATGTTTATTTCTCCTTCCTGCTCTTCCTTTTCACACCAGAGAGGGCAACATAGAATAGGTACAGTACTTGTGAAGAAACTGTCTCATTGTAGTTGGCATTAGCCAGCAAAACAGCCACCTCCTAATTAGAATCAGGTTTTTTCTAGGCAACTACGAACTGGCATGTGAAGCCTACTGTTGTTTTGTTCACACAAATCCCTCAGTTCTGCCTTTTCCACTCCGTATTTCATTTTCTGCTCTACTTTTAACCTGTCCAGTCAGGTTTCTCAAACTGTATTCATTCAGTGGCTTAAATCAGTGCATCCTCTGATAATGAGTGGGGTTAAATTTTAAAAAATGCCTCACAAATACCTTTTTTTCTCCTAGTTATATAAGGAAGAGTCTTTACAAAATCATTCTATAGTCTAAATTGTTTTGTGATTTCTACTTTTGTAAATTTAACTTCACATCCTCCCCATAAACTTTAAAAAAAACAACTGATACGTATATATATATATGTGTGTGTGTTTGTGTGTATATATATATATATATATTCAATATAATTGGCTTACTTTTATAATCCCATATATTTTATGCACTTAACATTATCTTGAGAAGGGATATAGGCTTTATGAGAGCAACAAAGGGATTCATGAAACATAACAAAAGATTAAGAACCTCTCTAATAGATTGAAAAATACTTGTTACACTAAATTCTTTTCCTGATAGGCTATACACTACATTACTTAGTTAATCAGACATCATATCCTTTTGCTTTGTAGAAGTTGCTTTCATTTAGAAAACAATGGGTTAAGCTAGGCTGAATGAAAGATGTAAATGATATACCATAGGCTAAAATGTAAAAATCAGTGGCATACAAATATGAAGCCTATTTTCTGCAAAAAAGTTTAAGGGCAGAGTTGTTACATATTTGCTCAGTCAAGTCACTCCACCTCATTTCAATTAAGTCATAAGATAGATGCTTAATTAAACAATTTCAATCATAGTCCTTAGTCTAAGTATGAAAAGTCTTTGAAAGACACTTGATGAAGGGAAATGACTCAACACTGGAAGTCTGTTCTAATAGGTTGTGGGATTTCATTACATCATTTGGGACTTGTATAAAAAAGCATCTAGTTAACTTGAAACAAGAGTTTTTCTAATGTACCTGTGAGGAGGAAGTGTTTGGTGGGAAGAAAGAGGGACCTTAGTTTCAGTTGTGGTCAGATTCTTTCCCCTAATCCTCTAGTTCTCCCTCCCCTTCCCCTTAGTCAGAGAAGGGCCTTAAAATTCAAAAGCTCTGAAAGATGTTGAACTTCTCATTTTCCTATTGGTATCTTAGCAGTAGCCCTGGTCTGGGTCTCCATTAAGAGCTATGGAGAGAAAACATGCCCAGCAGAGAAATGACACCATTAATGGTGTAATTTAATTAATGGTGTAATTAATTATACTATAAATGAGTAAACCTTTCAACAACCAGAAGCTTTGAGTTGTCCCTTTTGCCACATGTACTCTAAGTCTGAACCCACTTTACTTTGGATTCTACATGTCCTTGTAGGAAAGTATATCTCAGATTACTGGAGACTCTTTTATAACAAAAAGTTACTTAGGCATGGATGACTTAAATGACTTTCAAATGATAATCTTGAATGGGGGGTGGTGGTAAAGGAAACATGTAAATTCAAACTCAAATTGATAGCATTAGAGTGCCAGTCCTGACTATCTAGTGGTAACCTGAGAGCCCTGAAGGAGAAATGGAGTCAGATTCTAGAGATCCAACAAATCAGTGGGAGAGGAAAATGGGATATTTCCTCACATGAGCTGCAATACTAAAGTGAAATCATGAGGAATAATGTTTACTGAAATACAGTTCAAGAAGGATTCTTAAAATTCTGCCCAGTCAAACTTCAAATAATATATTTTGAAATAGCTTCCTAACTTATAATAACTAGTTTCTATATATAAAGATTTTGTATGAGATGTGAGTATAAAATAATGAAAGTGATTTCCACAAGCCACTGGGGAAAAAATTCTTTCATTGACTCACTTTGTACTTCTAAATAAAACTGTAGAATATGTAAGACAGAGGCATGGAATTTCACTAAAAGTTCAAAGGGCCATACATTTAGAGTTGGAAACTAGTTCATCCTCTTTACATTACAGGAAACTGAGGCCCAGAGTGGCTAAATAGCTTATAAACCATTCAAGTCATAGAAATAATATGTGATAGAACTGTGATTTGAATTACAGAATATAAAGGAAATTCATTTGTGTTTTTCCTTATAATTATTCTATTAGGGTTATTAATAATTGGGTCAGTGGTAAACAAACAAAACTAAAGAGAAATATTTAAGATGAGCTAGAAAAAGAATAAGATACTTTTTAAAACTTCTATTATCTAGAATCTTGAAACCAATTGAAATCTGATTTGTTCAAAATAACATTTAAACAACAATTCAAACTAGGTCAATTACATAACAGTCATGAACTCTGTGTTTTCTAGTAAACTTGACTCATTAAAAATAAAGATTAAAATGATAAGTAGATGTTTTAAATATTTATACTAGAAATAATATACTATGATTATTCATCAGTGTAACAAGTGCATTGTTTAAGGGCATACCTCTGGCAGAGATGCTATCTGCCCCATTCATTCTTCTTGTCAAAGAATTTGAAGTTGCTATATTTCTGAAAACTTAACCAAGAACATGTGTAGTCACTACCACATTAGAAGTCATTACTACACAAAAAATCAATGAAAGAAGGAGGGATTTTTTTCAATAAATATTTAACATAAGAACAATACATTAAATATTTTTATCAATTGAAAGACATGGAATTCATAGTGAACCATGACAGTTCTATTGCTACATAGAGTAACAATTTATTTTTGAGGTCAAACTTCTGACAATATTAAATATCTATATTACAACAAAATCAAGAAATTAAAAAAAACCCAAAAGCCAAAATTAATAAAAATTAATGAGCAAATAATAAATCATAAATATGACGTTAAGTATTAAAAACACAAAAAACGTATCTTATTTTAATGAGGTTTTTTTGCTTCTTTTCTGCTAGATTTTCTTCCACTTCTTTACATTTTATTCCCAAACTACTGTCCTCTCTTTTATTTGTTGAGACATGTCTGTGCAGATTCCAGTTTTTCTATTTTGCCTATTTTGTTGTTGTTATTGTGCAGCCATAAATTCTGCTTCCATAGTTTTTATTTCTCTTTTGAATCACTCAGGAACAGAGTGTTGTGGTTTCATGTTCTCCTCACATTCTAGAGGGTTCTCTGTCTAATCAATTGTTGGACCATTTTCTTTTGTTTTGCAGTACTTATTCATGGATATTTGAAGTTATTTACCAGATCCTGAGGCAATATTTCCTTCTTTCTCTTTTATTTTAACATTAATTTAATTTTTTTCAGTCACAAATTTTCTCCTTCTCTTCAGCCTCCCCCCCCCTTGAGAAGTCAAGCAATGTGGTAGCCCTTATACATGTGAAGTCATGCAAAACCTTTTTCCATATGATCTATATTGTTAAAAAAAAAGAAAAATAAAGAAAATTTTAAAAAAATGCTTCAATCTGTACTCGTCATTAGTTCTCTCTCTGTCTCTCTCTCTCTCTGGAAGTAGATAGCATTTATCACTAGTCCTTTCAAATTGTCATGGATTATCATACTGATCAGTGTAGCTAAGTCTTTCACAATTGGTTATCATTACAATGTTGCTATTACTGTATATAATATTCCCCCTTGTTCAGCTTACTTCACTTTATATCAGTTCATATAAGTCTTTCCATGTTTTTCTGAAACTATCTCCCTCAGCATTTCTCATTGCACAATAGTATTCTGTCATAATCATATACCACAACCTGTTCAGTTTTCTTTTTCTTTAATCTCTTTGGAAAATAGAAAGAGTAGCAGTATTGCTAGGTGAAAAGGTATGCATAGTTTTATAACTTTTTGAGCACAGTTCCAAATTAATCTCCAGAATGGTTGGATCAGTTCACAACTCCACCAATAGTGCATTAATGTATCTATTTTTCAAATATTTCCTTCTGTTGCTAATGTTTTCCCTGTTAATTTATCTGCTTATGTTCAAGGTCTTTGTGTTTTTTCCTTCCTTAGATCTTTGGTTATTTCAGTATCCCCCCCCCACCCCACCTCCACCTATTTTCCCCTTTTATTCCCTTTCTGACTCTATGCTCTCTAATGGAAATTTTCTTAGGGCCTAGCTCTCAAAACCTTTCATTTCCCTTCCACACTGGACAATTCAATTTGCCAGTCTAGGTCACTGCCTCAGGTGACTTATGTGTAGACAAAACTGGCCCTGGCTCAATGTTAAGCTCTTTCCCTCAGACTTAGTGGAGTGATTCAACACTGACCCTTATCCCTTCTTCTATCTCCCTGATAACCCACCTCCTGCCCACCACACACAGATGGTTCTGACCTGGTATCTTATTGTAATGGTAAATAAAATTGTACTTAGCTCCTTGTTTAAGTACTTAGATTTTTGTTTCAGCTCTTCAAGTCTCTTTGAACCCAACCTATGATTATAACAAGTCTTTGTTAGAAAGAGAACCTGTGAATGCTACAGTGGGAGGAACTTGCCATAAGTAGGAGCACAAGCTGGGAGGAAGCAGAACTGGGAGTAAGGATGTCTGTAGCATCAGAACTTTGTGTTGATGTTACTTTGTCAGACCTGTCTGCTGATAGAGGATGTTGCTGCTGTTATAGAAGCTCTGGGACCACTGGTTTAGAAGCCCTGAGGGAAGACTTTCTTGTTGTCTGTTTACAGAAGTCCTAAAAGAGGGTTTTACTGATGTTTTCAGAGGTCCTGGGATGTTACTGATGATTTGTGTTATTTCTAGGACAGAGCCCCTGTCTGCTGTTCTATTTTGATTTCACAGGCAGAAAATGAATTGATGATAGTGCCGGCAATGTGTGTGAACTTTGTAGTAGCTCTGCTAAGCTTGGTATGTGGAGATGGACTGGGAGCTGAACCAGGAGCTGGGGAGCTACCTACCTGTGAACCCAGGTGATGGTTGGGTGAATTCAGACAGGAGCTGGCAGCATGGAAGAGGAACCATGGAGTTTGGGAATCAGCCTTGAGTCAATATGAAAGGACCTTTCCTTGGGTACCTAGTGCTGACTGATAAGATCATGATTTACTGTGACCTAGAGGTAGGAGAATTTTGTATTTTATACATTGTACCCCTTAAGAATGATTGGGAGCTAGTCTCCAATCAAGATGAAAGAAGACTTTCTGACTGACAAGATTAAGACAATATGACCTAGGGGTGGGAAACCTGTGTACTTTGTATCCCTTAAGGATGATTGAGTTAAGGACTTACTGAGTGACATCTTTTGTTTAAGACTATGTGGCCTCTTTGGTAATAAGTTGTTATGTGATATTGTTGTGAATGTTGTACTTGCATTTCTGTGAATGTTTTGATTTAGTTTATTGCTGAATAAATAGAGAGTTCACTATACTATGTTATCAGAACCTTAAAGCTATTCACAGCAGAAGTCCTCCGGAAAGCTGTTTGTGCTTGGCTTTATACTTGTCCCTTTCCCCCTGTTCCTCAGTTTTCTGGTCCTATACTGACAGTTCAGAACTTGCAATGCTGGTTCTGTGAGGTTGTTTACCACAGTGCTAGCTATCTTTTGGGGCCTGTAAAGCCAAGTATGTGCACCTTTCCAGAAGAATGCGACTGTGCACAGCTTTTAAGGTTCTGATTACACAGTATAGTGAACACTCTATTTATTCCATAACAAATCAAAGCAAAACATTCACAGTAAATCAAAGTACAGCATTCACAATATTACAAATTATCACAGAAAATCAAAATATGGCATTCACAACAACTTATCACAGAAAATGGCCCCATAGTTTCCATTACAGTCACAAAGTTTTGAACAAAGAACAATCATTTAGTAATTTAATCATCTTAATCATTCAATCATCCTTAGGGAGGTTTGCCTCCTCAAGGGACACAAAGTACAATTGTCAAAAATCTCCACTCATGAGGCATACTAAGTTACAAATCAATTACTTATTCAGTCATCAATCACTAAGTACAATCTAGTCAATCAATAATCATTCATCACTCACTATTCAATCATCAGAAAATACACAGACCCTCCACCCCTAGGTCACTAGTAAATTTACAATTTCTCAGTCAGGCCACAATATCCAAATAAAGTCTTCTTTCAGCTTGGCTCAGGGTGGTCCCTCAGATTCCCTGGATCCCCTTCCATGGTCCCAGATCCTACCTGGATTCATCAAACTGTCACCTGGGTTCAAAGGGAGAAAACTCCTAGGTCCTTGTCCAGCTCTCTGTATAGTTCCTGCTCCACAATGGAGCTCACAGTGTCCAGTCCATCTCAAATCCTTCACAGTTTCTGTTTCTGGGAAGACAAGGCTTAACAAAACCACAAAGAAAGTCTTAAATCCCTCACAGTCATACTTCCTCAGTCATTTGGCAGCTCCAGCTGGCCCTTGGACTTATCAGAAGTTTCAGCTGGTTCCCAGAATCAAAATCACTCCATCTAGTTTTTCAAAATCAAAATCATTCTCTCCAGCCTGGAAGGCGCTTTCTTCTTCATCCTCCCCAGCAGCAGCAGCTTCAGCCTCCATGGAGTTTGCTTCAAGAAGATCTGTCTCACTTACCAATTCTCATTTTTCTTCCCATTTCTCAGTACAGCAGTAACAATGCAGCCTCCAGATGCTGTTGAGAGAAATTCTCTTTTCTCCAGCAGCAGCAGCAGCAGCAGCTTCTGCCTCCAGATCCTTGTCCCAAGAAATTCTGACTCTCCCTCTCTGGGTTTTTCCTTATATACAGTATTGTATTAGCTTCCTGTTTCAGCCAACTCCTTCCTGTTACATCAGCAACAGGGATTCATACCTTCTTGATTAATTACTAAGTGCTAAGTACCTGTTATCTTGGCTATTACAAAGGGATTTTCATATTCAAATTACATTACCATTACAGGCCCCCAGCAATGTTTTGCTCCTGAAAAGCTATCACCACACTAGCTGTTTGTTGTAGCCCAAGAAAACTTATGTAGCATGGAGGCACTGTCTCAATGGCACTGGAAAAAAGTAGGGGGTAGAGGGACTAGAATGTGGAATTCAGTTTTGTTTCAAGGCTGTGTGTAGATCCTTGGTTCAGCTGGTACAATTTTGCAGCCAGTAGTATGGGAGGTGAGACAGGGGTGCTATGAACTAGGCATCAGCTCATTTTTACTTTTTAAAAAAGCATTCTTTTGCATTCTGGTGTATTCTAGACCATATAACTGGAGTTGCTTTATCTTTGATATAATTTCTGTTCTGGAGAGGTTAGAAGTTCAAGGGGTTGTGGGGATTTAAGAAAAATGTATACTCCATCTTGTTCATTTGCTCACATGATATGGAACTACCAGGAATACAAAAATGAAACAGACCTTGCCTTTATGGAGCTTATATTCTATCAAAGTCATTGCACTGTTAAAAAAGAAAAAAAAAGCACAGCCACAATGGAAATAGTTGAAGACTTGAAGGTGATGCATGAAATACCCTTTGTCAACCAGAAGCAAAGTATCACTGTTACTGGTGGGTGAGAAGGGGAAATGAAATGACAAAAAGGCTATTTAGCTACAGAACAAGCAAAATCCTAAACCCTTTAAGAGCCTCTTAAAAGATCACTGTATTCAGGAAATATTATACAAAAGGCCTGCTAACCATTAAAATGCAGTAGTCTGGGAGGAAGTAGATTCATTGTGGTACAAATACATGATTAATCATTTATACAGATGATCACTATATCCTGTATAATAGAGTATAAATAAGGGCACAACAGAGGTATACTTTAGAAGCTATCTGACTATATGGATCAAAAACTTCCACAAGAGAAAAGCAAAGTAAAGGGTAATGAGAAAATTGTGCTAACCTTTAGATTACAGGGCACCCTTATATATTGGATCCAAAGCTAATTAAACAAAGGGAAAAATTTCATAAAGTAAATGCAGCTGACCTTTTCTGATGGATGAATTTGGCATGGCAAAACAACAGTTAGCAAACCATGACACTGCAGAAGTGTTTTGTGGTATTTTCAAATCATTCATTTCTGAGAAACCTCTAACCCATAACTCCCAAACTCTTTTTACTTCCACTCTAGGATGATCTACAAACAAAAAAGTTTTATAAGAATGTCCCACTAGTAACACAAATTCAACATGTTCCAAACTCACTTTTTCCTCATAATTTCTACTTTCTCCTGACTTTCCTATTTTTATCATTAATATCTATCATTTCCAGTCAACCATGGTAAAGACTCTTATGTTTTCTTTGAGTTTTCTTTCTCCCTCTTTCCTCATATCCAATCAAATTTCTTCCAATTTTATCTCCAAAAGCTTTCTCAAAGGTTTTCTCTATTTTCTAGTATAAGGTCTCATTGCAATCAGGCTCAACTATGGGGAAAATCCCTTACCCAGTATCCCTATGTCCAGTCACTAACTTCTTCAATCCATCCTTTTTTTGATTGCCAGAAAAATATGCTTTATGCAAAAATGTAAGCCTGTCACTCTTCTACTCCCCACCCTCCATTGATTCCCTGGTGATTACCACTTAAAGTTCAAAGTCTTTCCCTGGCATTCAAGTTCTCTAATAATCTGGCATCACACTATTTTTTTTTATTGTGTTATACTATGTTCTATGATACATAGTCAAATTTGACTGGCCTGTTCTCCATATTACTCCTCAGGTTACTCATCTATTGGTTCCTATCACTGTCTATCCCTGGAATACTCTGTCTAACTGCACTATTCCCATTGCCTCCTACTGAAATCTTTCCCATCTTTTATGATTTGATGATACTGCCAGTATCACCATGAATTTTTCCCTATTACCTCCACGTGGAAATCACAGAATCTTAATGTTGGTAGGGGCCGTGAAGATCATTTTATCCAAATTGTTTCTGGACCTTGGATTCTGACTTGGTTACGTACTATCAGTAAGATTTGTGCCAAATTATTTCCTTCTCTCTGAATTTCACTTTCCTTATCTGTGAAGGGAAGAAACTAGAGTACATCATCTCTGAGGTTTATTCCTGCTCAAAGTTCTGTGATACATCTTACTATCTTGCAGAGCACTTGGTCTGTATTTCCTTTCTGCTCTTAGTATATTCTGTTCTGTAATATAATTATTGGTATATATTTCATAATTTCTTTTAGGGAAGAAAAAATGTCTTAATTTCTCTAAATGCTCCCCAGTGCCTCTTGAAGTGCTTTGCACATAGTAGGTGCTTAATAAATATTTGTTGAATTGTACTGGATTTAATAAAATCAGTGATTACTGATTTAGAAGAAAAGATACCAAATGCTGGTAAATATATCACATGCAAAGCAACTTTGCTAGTAAAAGGAAGAGGGATAGATACTGTGCCTGTGATTTCACTGGCACAAGAAGCTGATTCCTTGTTAGGAAATGCCTTCTACCAATTTAGGTTGGTCTCCTCTCTGAAATTTTTAGTCTTAGAAAATTGGTAGAACACTAAGAGATCAAGTGGCTTGCTCAGGGTCATGCAAACTATTATTGGCTGGGCTGCCTGACTCTAAGGCTAGTTCTGTATTAATTATGATATACTTTCATATTAATTACATTTTTAAAAACTAGTTATAAAATAAAGCAGATCTACCCTGTTTTAATAAAATCAAAATATGCAAAAAAGTATTTCACATCATGAAATAACCCTTACAAAGCATGTATGAGTGGGTTAGTTTAACTTGTTTATGTCATTCATAAGTTTAAAATGTAATTGATTTACTAAGATTTAATTTGAAACACAATGATGATGATGGTGATAATGATTATTATGATGATAATGATGATAGATAATCTCCATGTTAATTCTTATGGGGATTTACCATAAATCAAAGTATATCTGCATAAGCATATGGCAAATAATTGGGCAGTTCTGCAGGAAGCTTAAAAGCCCAATAATTGCAATATATTAGCCATATAGGAAAGTTAAATGTTCTTATTTTCTTAAACCTGTACACATTTGTAAGAATATTAGGGTCTTCCTTCATACTTTGCTTCAGCTTCATAGTTCTCTCACCTCTCCCTTTCTTTCTAAATTCAAAGGCATTTAAACCAACAACAACTATTTAGTTTTATCATCTATTACACTTGAGGTGTCAAGTTAGGCCCTATGAGGAATAGAGAAGAGAATATAACATTAGCAAGTGCCTTCTAGTTTATAATCTGGTCAAGGAGACAAGGTTATGACAAGTTGCATGTGCATAAAAGATTTAAAAATGTTTAAGACAACCACAGAGATAAACAAAGAAGAGTATGATTAACTGCCAAAATATACAAATAACCACTACTTTTATGGGAGCTGGGCAGAAGGAGGGAAATCTCTAGAAGGATTGATTAAAAAAAAGTTTTGAATTGGAAATTTTAAATTTTTATTTGGGTCTTGAAGGATATAGAGAATTTCAATAGGTAGATGGAAAGGAGGAGGACATTCCAGGCAAATGGCCCAGTGGAGATGGCATACTAAGGCAATCTAGCCAGAGTTAAAGGCATGTGTGAGGAAACAGGAGAATGTAAGACTATAATGGTAGGGCTGTACTGGACTATAGACTGCCATGATTGTTAGACTAAGAATCTTTTACTTTACCCTGTGGTAAATTGAAAGTCCATGAAGGTTTGGGTAACATGATCATGGCAGTATTTTAGGAGGCTTTGTAAAATAGGTAGCAGAAAGATTAAAGACTGGGACACTGAGAGACCAGGGAGGAATATACTGAAGTAGTGTAGATGAAAGTAGCATAATTATAAATTTAGGTGATAGTTCAATGGGAAGGAAAAGGAAAGGATAGCTTAGATCTTATAATGAATAACTGACTAGGTTTTTTTGATTGACTGAATATGGTATAGGAGAAGGAAAAGGAAGAGAAAACAGTTTATCAAAGATGATTACAAGCCATTGAGTCTGGAAGACCTGGAGATCATTGGCACCATTAACAGAACTAGAGAGGTCATGCTTGGAGGTGGTAAGGTGGAAAAAAAAGATATCATCATCATCATCATTTCCATAGAATTTCATGGTATAAATGTCCTCACAAAGTACTGTAGAATGGTACAAGTATTATTATCTTAATTTAATAGATGAGGAAGCTGAGGCAAGTGATTTGCTCATGTTCACAGAGCTATGCAATGCCAGAGCTTGGATGATGATGAGTTCAATTTTGGACATGTTAGCTTAAGATGAAAACAACATGCAGTTGTGACAATAGAGGAAATTCCCCAAAGAAAAGAATACTAAAGAATACTTTGTGAAGGATGTCACACTTGAGGGACTAGAAGGAAAAAAGGAGTTAGTGAAGGTGAGAGAGGGAACAGTCATAGTAATAGGAAGAAAATCAGGTTAGTATACAGCCGGAGTAGCCAAGGGAGGAGAGAGTTTGGAGGAGGCTATGTGAACTCAAAAATTTCATTGAAATTGACAGTGAGGATGTTATTAATGACTTTCAGAAATATAGCTTCAGTAGAGTAGATGTAGAAGCTAGATTAAAGAGAGTTAAGAAGAGAGAGTGTGTAGTGGGAAATATATATATATATATACATATATATATATATATCTGTCTGTCTCTCTATCTAATTTGTTTAAGAAGATTGTCAACAAAAAGAATGAGAGCAGTAGTAAAGTATCTAAAGAATCATTATAACAAGTGGGATTTTTAAAAACTATTTGAGACCCATACTCATTCAAAGGTAGTTTAAGAGGAAAATGGATATGAAGAATTGAAGAGACTGACAATTAACAAGAGGTAGGAGAAGGTATGATGCTAGCCATGGAAAAGAGGAAGATCACCACTTAGTCAAGAGTCAATAAATACTTATAAAGAACCTACTATGTGACAACCAAGGCTTCCATAGAGGGAGACCTTGGGAGGAGTTCAATTGTTCTGTCTTCCGAACCTCCAATCAGAGGGGAGAGGCAACTGCTGAGTAGGTACTGAGTATTGAAGTGAATCAGTCTCCAATGTAATGAGATTTTAGGTGATAAACTTATTCTGGGGAAGGTATGGTATTTATGGAACTGAAGTCAAGCAGGGCAGGTAATGTCAGTTTTTACACAGTTGAGAACAGAGAAAAGAAGTATAAAGAAATAAAATTTAAAAAATTGATTTACTTCATTAGAAATTTTTTCTTATATCAAACATAAATCTGCCTTTCTAATTTTCTGTTCATTTTTTAAAATATTTATTAAGCATTTGTTTTACCAAACTCACAATACGTTTAAAACTAGCCCCTATAGTTTATTATGTATCTTCCACTTCACCTAGCCTTTATTTTCTTAAGATCAAAAATTTAGGGCTGGAAGGAATTTGAGAAGTAATTGACCCTCTTGTTTACAGGTGAAAAAGCTAATGCACTGAGAAGTTTTGATTTGCCCAGGATCACATAGCTATTAAGTATCTGAGACAGCATTTGAACTCATGGCTTCCTGACTCCAAGTTCAGTGTTCTACATGCTATATGGCCTACTTGCCTTACAAGCTAACTAGCTGCCTAAAGGACACCAAAAGAATTAGTCAATAAAAGTTCAATTAAGGAAGAATCTCAGTATTAGTGTCAGGAGTCTCATGGGCAAAACTGTTTCCCCCCCCCCCTACTATTTTTTTTTCTAATTTGGGGTAAGCAAATCTAAAGTGGAGGTCTTAATCTACTATCCTTTGTCAGCTGAGCATTAGGTGATGTGCTCCCCATTGGTATTTGCTGACAAATGTTACTGTGAAAAGCAACAAAACACATCATTTTTGTGGTAAACCATTAATGAAAGTTTC
>CM053598.1:104838393-104903059 GCA_028646575.1 Pseudocheirus occidentalis | reverse complement strand
AAAAAAAAAGTGGCTACTGAGCCACATGTACCACATGTAATTTTTTTTAAAGAAATGACTCCAAAGCCACTACCAACTGCTTGAATATATTTTGAGGAACCATACGATTTCATTCAGTCTACCTCTCTGACCAGTGGTCCAAAGGTTATCTCTAAGAGTCCAGAGCTGTTTTTTTTTCTTTGTAAATCAAGAAGTTCACCATAATGAAGCATAAAAAGTATGTATGTGCCTATCTATATAATTATCTTAACCAAAAAGTTCATCTTCTTGGCCTATGAAATTAAGTGCAAATTCTCAATAGATAAAGTACAAAAAACTGATAAAATAAAATAATGAAAATCAATAACATTTTAATATCTTAATTTTCAAATAAGAAAGTTTGATAATATGAACAGAAAATAAAGAACTTTCAACTCTGGGGTTTTCTAAGATCGGATCCTTTTAAGTACAGAATGGAAATATTTTAAAAGGCCCTTTAAAACCGCAAGGCAGATGTTCAGGTAAAACCGAAGCCAGAAGATTGTTTATTTTAATAAAGCCATTATATGTGCAGCCCCAAATTAGGAATGGCAGTGAGGCCAGGGGATGTCTAAACCATCACCACCTGTTTGCCCTGAAAATCAATTAAAGTCACACTATCACAGCAATCCCTTCCTAGCCAATAAAACTTATACAGCTTTACCGTGAGACTTTAGGTGCTCTGAGGGAATGGGCTTGAAACCTAAATCCTTAGTCTCACATTACTTTGCTACTCACATTAATATGAGCTAAAACTGTAAAACTGGCCTTCAGGGGGTGGTGGTAGGAATGGGAGGGAGCAAGGGAGGAAAGGAAGAAGGGAAAAAAAAGGAGAGCAAAGAGAGAAATATACACTATAATTGCTTTCATACTGTGTATCATACCACGACTCTGAATTCCAATAATTCTTCCAAAGACTCAATCCTATTTTTTTAAGGCAAGAAAAAAAAATCCTTCACAGCAGAATTCTGTTCTACATATTCTCTGCTACAGAACAGATCCAACTTTGCAAGTTGAAAGCAAGGGCAGTAGAGACATCCCAAGTGTTTTAGTAATTAAACGAATATGCATAATGAACCATATGCCCAAAGGGCCTGTTCTTCATGTGGGCCAGATTTTTGTTTGAATTTTTAATTTTTATATACAGATGAAACATTCAGTGTAATACACCAACAGTGTGAGATAGCATGCAATATAAAAAGTGAGAGGGAACTGTCCGCGCGAGAGAATGATCAGGATATACTAGACAAATTCTCCTCTTAGATTTTGATTCAAATGTGTTTTTCCCCCTCCAGCAATTGTTCTAGTCATCTGCTCAGAGTCTTCATAAGAGACACATAAAGAATACACTGACAGCTTTATACAGTATGACTAAAATACAGTGCTATCAGTAGAAAAGTGTGAAAATCCTATGGGACAAACAAAGGTTCCCTGCCCCCCCTTTAACATCCTGGTACACTCACTAACCAGGCTACCATTTTGAGGAATCCTCTCAGCTCTTATTGGAACTTAGACAGAACTTTGGATATTTTAGGCCATATTTATTAGAGGTTTTAAATTGTTATAAGTGAAAAATTCTTGTCTCAATGGAAATAATGGTTCCAACTATCTATTTTAGTAAAAAAAAAAATCCATGTAAGCTAATTATCAACCCCTCTATCCTCTGCCAAGGCTACATGCACGGTTTTACAGAATTGAAGATTCCTAAATTCTTATTGAGGAAAACTTTTTAAAAATTCCTCTTATACTAACTAAATATGAATTAAAGGCACTGAATGTCTACTTTACGAATCATAATTACACAAACATAAGGAATGTTAGGTCAGAAAAACAGCTATTGCAAGATGCAAACATAAAGCAGAATAAAAATTCCTAATAGAAAGAGGAAGCAGGTTTTAGGATGTGCTTATACAACATTTTCAATTTACAATGACATTCTAGGCAAATGTTACCAACTTCCAAGAGCAGTTTGGTCTTCTGCCTGCCAAAATTTGGATAAACTCTTGGCAATATAAACTACCACTGTAGGTTGTGTTTTTAAATGAGGGTTCAAGTTCACCAATCTCATAATCTGCCGCCTTTTCCCTGTTCCACCCTTTCATTCAGTCTTCTTAGTTTTTACTGAAATAACCTAAATGCAAAATGACAGACTGGAAGTTATGGAGTGGAAAGCAGGTCATGAAAACAAATCTGGTCAGAAGTAAAATTAAAGCCTAAGACTTAAAAAAAAAAACCCTCCCATTTTTCAACCTAGAGGTGCTATCTTTTCACAATGTAAACAATACAAATGGAATGTAAAATGTGAAATCTCCCTCTCTAGGAGATTTAGAGAGAAAAATAACTGAGCTGTAAATAATGTCATTCAATGCTTTCAGTCCTAATACAGGGTTTACACTTTTGAAACTTGCTGGGTTACTTGATCTAGTGGTCTCAGTGGAAAGACAGATAAACTTCAACTGTAGTCAGAAGACAAAAATTGACAAGAAGCATCACCTTTCCTGACTGTTTAAATCCTTTAAGGAAGTGTTGGAGCAATTAGAGAGGGAGTCTAATCTTTGCAGAGTGCATTAACACTCTCAGACCTCACAGACAATAGATCAGACCTCAGACACATAATGCTTCCCCAAGGCTTTTTAGCCTGAGCATTTGATCTCATAGTGACTCTGTACGTCCAGCTTCACTTAAATCTAACTCACTTGCAAGTCATGACATCACTTTCCTGATGTCATGGTCCTCTTCAAAAACAGGGACACACAACAACAACGCCAACTCAGTATGTGTTACTATAGGTATCAGACTAAGAGGCATTATTCTTTGTGTACTACATGTCCACTCTTTCTAGGTTGGAAATCTCACCATTTCTGAATAGCAAGAGTAATTTACTGCAACCCACCACTGTGTGGTGTATATATACACACATACGCTGCTCAAGCACACAGCCACACCATCAACAGCAACAGCATCTCACATTATCGACCAATTTGTTTCTGTTCTTCTGGCTATAAAAGGTAGTCCAAAAAAGTGACCCATTAATTAATACTTCTTGGTCGTTTGATAACCATATGGGTAGTACTAATAGGAATAACAGATTCATTTTAAAGTGTTGGATAAAGAACTCTCTAATATGCAGAAGACAGGAAGTAGGGGGCAGGGAGGGTCAGGAGAAGGAGGAGGAGAAGGAGGAGGATGAGGAGGACGAGGATGAGGAAAGAAGAATCCTGTACTGTGAGCTTTTACATTTTCATCTCTTCTGTAGGTCACTCCTGTTCCACAGGATGCTCTAGTCAGGCAATAACCTATTTCCTGATGAACACATCCTGTTCCAACTGCTAATCTCACTGTGTAAGCTTTGCTTTTACCATTTATTATAAACATGTTCAAGAACTGCTTACCACTATATATTTTTTAATGGATGAGATTTTGGTCAACTGCTAAAAGGGTAGAATACTAGATATTCTTTATACAAAGGATACAAAATGGATTTTCAAACAGGTCAACTTAGCTTCCATTCTTTTTGGTTTTTTTTTTGAGCAATCAGAATGAAAACTGACAAAGTCAAGGATCTTCTGCCTCTTCCCACATTGGAAAATTGCGTGTCTCTTGATACAGATTACAAGCCTCTTTTGGATTTGAACTAAGCACCAACGGACTGTGAAATGTTTGGAGGACTCTAAGACAGAAATCTATGTAATTTGCACAAGATCATCCCACTTGTCAGCTTCTGACACTATGTGTCTAAAGCCTCAGAGCATTTATACCAAAATAATTATATTTTCTAGAATCAACACATTTTCTCTGGTAAATGATCATTGTAAAGGTTTTCAAATGAGCAGGAAAATAAGACTCCTGAAAACTGGCATTACATCTAAGCAAATCATTTTGTAGTTAGTATTTTGAAATCCAAGCTGAAAAAAAGGAAAATGCAAATGTGTAACAGAGAAAGTAACTAATGGACTTCTGAAACTTAGCTAGCAGGAAAGATGAAACTCATTTGTTGAATGTTTTAACTTTATAATGCTTGCTGTCGAAGACAAAAACAAGTAACAGAAAAGCTATACAATATCAACAATGTATTTTCTGGTTTTTTTTTTAAAGGAAATCTTTCGTTGTATTTTCTCCCCTGCTGGTAAAATGGTTTTCTAGGAATTTTCAGTCACGCTCAAGGTAAAAATAAAGCCTAAAGAAGTAGCTAAGGAGGGAAATGCACTCTAGAAGCAATTGGATTTGATACAATGATTTGATTTGAGTAATTTTTTTTATTGTTATCCTTAAGCAACCTCATATCCAATAACAAGGGACTTCCTTGAAACTAAATCTAACCCCTGACATATGCATCAAATTTTGGCTGCAGGTGAAGAAAGCAAAAACAAAAGTATTTAAAAAAGCTTTAAAATATATATTTGCCACATGCAATCTTTTTCCCCTGTCTGAAAATCAACAAGCTTTGTCAAATAAAACTCAAAAGTTTAAGGGAAAGAATCACAAGAGAAAAGATTATAGATATTTTATAATACACAAAATTTTGCCAGTGGTCAAGATTTTTGCTAGGAGATGCTTGAGTAAAATTAAAAGAAATAGTTCAAATTAAAATCTTTAAGAAATAGCCTAGAGAAATATACAGCAAAACGTTAGTCATTTATGAGATTCTATCGCCACCTACAGGATTTTTTCTTTTTGAAATCCTTATGATTTGGGTGGTTTGGTTATTCAGTGCTTAGAAATGATTTTAGGGAGAAGAAACAGAATAAACTGGGTATTTTTCTTTTGAAAACTATAGTACTCTTATGTTGAAGGAAAAATAACTTACCTATTAGATATAAAATTTAAATTCCCAAGTAAACTATTCCGTATGAAATGCTTGTGATAGAGACGTACACATTGATAATCATTTGAAAACATGAATTTTGTATGAAAAAGTTCCATAATAAGAAGAAGAAATAATAACACTTGATATACATCTACCAAAAGCATGTGATTTAATAGCGTAGCACTATTTAACGGTGTATTACTGTGTGATATCACGAAATGAATGAAGTCTGAAATCAGGGAAACTGGTTTCAGATTCCAGTTCAGCCTGTTACAATCTGAGTGACGTTGGGAAAGTCGGAATTTCTCTTGGGCCAGTTTCCTTACATGTGAAATGTGGGAGCAGAACTAGATAACCTCTGAGGTCCCCCTAAAATGCTGATATTCTAGCTGTCATATGTATTAGTATTAAGGCATTTATTTTGTTTTATTATTGGATGATACATTAAGTTTTTTGCACAGAAGACATCATTTCAATGCTGAATTTTCACAAATAGTTTCCTCATTTGATCTGGTAAAAAAAAATACCATGCCTCAGTCACTTTCATTTTTCTCGACTTTTATTCTCTCATTTGTAAAATTCTATGACCTTCTTTAAAGGTTCATTATGATTACTAAATATGATAATAATGATAAAATCTTCTGAAAATTAAAAACCCTAATATTATGTAAGCTGCGGATATTATGCTACTGTGTTGGCTAAGTGAAAGAGTTCTTGAAAAGATTGTTTACAGACACATACTTGTAGAGTCTTAATCGGATTAATGCATTGACTACAATAATGTAAATGAGAAGGTCACTAAAAGGAAGCCACATTCTATGTGACTGAAAAGCCAATAATTCTCCCAAGAGATCAGATAATCAAATAAAAGGACTACTGAGGCAAAATGCTGTCTACATGGTCACCATATCTATTGGTTGTTTTGCTTAGTTTTTAAATTTGTTATAGAGACCGTTCAATTTGGAGTGAGAGCATAATTTAGAAATGCCTATGCTATTAAAATAAGAGGCATCAGTTAAATTTATTTTAACAAAATTAAAAAAAAACTTTTAAAAAGATTCTCATGTGATCCTCACAATTGCTGAGTGACATAAGACACTGAAATGAGAATCAAGTAAGGAATTTGAGTTTTGGCTGTTCCTAGAAGTTACGTAACTTTCAGCGGACTCTTAATCTAGTTGGGCCTCAATTTCTTCATCTGTAAAATGAGTATATTAGATTAGATCTTTAAGGTCCTGTAAGCTATCACATCTTCTGGTTCTATATTTTTCTCAACCTAAAGCAGCAAGTGTTTTGTTGGAGATTTTTCTTTAACATAGGTTGATTTAAACTGTGTGTGATATTTTGTCTGGCAAAACCAAGTAAGAGTCCTTGACAATGAGCTGAAAGATAGAATTAAAAGAACTTGGAAAAAAATGAAAACCTATCCTATTTAAACACCAGGCTAAAATCTTAAGGGCAAGGCAAGGAGGTAGAGGGAGGCAAATATTGCATGTGCTGAGAAAATAGTCACAAGTGGTCTCTGAAACGAAAAAATAAATTGTGAAAGTTTTATAGGTAGGGGTGTGTGTGTGTGTGTGTGTGTGTGTGTGTGTGTGTGTAACAATCACAAATTAACTAGTCCTATCCACTTTGGTATTGGCTAAATCTTGTATGTATTTTGTTTTAAGGCAAATCAATAATTAACATGAGGCAATTAGCCAACCTTCTTCAATAATATTAGATCCAGAGCTTCAATTGAAAGATAGGGGAAGGATATAAAAGGGATTATAAATCCAATAGCCAAAGCATAATACACTACAGTAAACTCTAACCAAATCACAAAGAGGGCTTCCCTTCTCTTCATAAACATCAGATCAGGCAGCTGAAATTATTACCAAGGCTCTCTGGTAACTGTCACCTGTGGTGGGTATAATTACAGGCTACCGCTGCAAGCACGCCCACATCATACAGCTATAAAAGAACCTGCGGCTTGCCAAGACCAGGCAGACAATGGAGAACACACGCGCCACCTGACGAGAGCCCAAAAAGATCAGCCAGGGAGACTAATAAAAATGACAGCTTAGAAACAAATGACAAAGCTCTGACCACAAAAAAGGCAATATCAAATTAGCTAGAAAGGTAAGTGCTGAGAGTGGTTCTTCAACACGTCACAACCCAAGCAGGAAATCAGTTATGGCTGTTTTCACACACACACACACACACACACACACACACACACACACACACACACACCCCTCTTTTTATTATTTCTAAATATTCTTTTTTTTCCTTTGCACGAAATATTTGCACATTTTGGTTCTACATATAAAAACAGCTGGGGGAAACAAAAATCACTAATTCAGTTCAATAAGCAGGGAAAAACAACAAGCTAAAACCAAGTTTATAGTACCATCATATAGGTTATGGATTAACTGGTTGCTTTGGATCTCCACCCCCTTAATGAAGCTGTCTGCCTTTTGGCTACTTCTGTCCTAATTAGCACCACCACAGGGTGAGGAGGGTCAAGAAAAGGCCAGTTAAAAAAAACACATGAATTGATTTTTTATGTTAGCACCTCCAGAGAAAAAGGTTGCATTTCAAGGCTAAGATGAAGTCCCTATACAATCTCAGCACTTTACTTACTGGGATTGCCTTGTTCTGTGACCACTTTTTGTGGGAGGCCTTTCCCTCCCTTCCCCATGTCATCCCCACTGATGGATTCCTTCCAGGGTGATTTCCATTTACTCTATATACCCAGTTCTTTACAGGTTGTTTCCCCAATTAGAATGTAGGCTCCTTGAGAGCAGGAATCACGTTTTTGCCTTTCTTTATATCCCTAATGCTTAGCACAGTGCATGGCACATAGAATATGCTTATTAAAAGCCTTTTGACTGACTGACCATGATAGATTAAATTGGTACAAAAACTCTTTGTGAAGGTAGGTGGAAGTCAATGTAGTTTTCATCTTCCTATCTTTCCTTAGAGGCTAGCATGGTGTTTATAAATATTTGGTATCCTTAATGCCAATTTTCAGAAGAATAAAACATAATGTATAGAAAAGTAAAAATGACCATTTTTCCCCCCACCATTCAGTCATTAATGTGATTTTCTTAAAATGTAGGTTCAACCATGTCACTTCCTACTCAATAAGCTCCCATGGCTACCTTCTGCCTCTAGGATCAAACACTGATTTCTCTGGTTGGAATTCAAAGCACTTCATAATGTAGCCTCCTCCTGCTTTTCCAGTCTTTTTATACCTTACTGCCTCCCCTACTTTTCAATCTAGTGACACTGGTCTCCTTGATATTCCATGAATAAGACACTTCATCTTTCAGCTCTGGGCATTTTCTCTGGCTGTTTCCCCCAAGCTGAAATGTTTTCCTTTCTAGTCTCTGCCTACTGTCTTCCCTACCTTCCTTTATAAAAGTTCCAAAAATCTCAATTACATGTAAACAAAAAATTTTCAATATTAGTTTTTTTAAATTTTGAGTTCCAAATGCTCTCCTTCCATTTTCCCTTATCCCTCCTTGAGAAGGCAAACAATTTTACGTACATTATACATGTCAAGTCATACAAAACATTTCCACATTAACCATGTTACAAAAGAAAGTACAAACCAAAGTTTAAAAAAAAAAGGAAACCCAAGAATAATAAAGTAAAAAAAGAAATATGCTTCAGTCTGTACTCAGATTCGATTAGTTCTTTCTCTAGAGGTGGATAGCATTTTTCTTCAGAAATCATATTTCTGAGAATAGCTAAGTCATTCACACTTGATCATCATGATCATATTACTGTAACAGTACAATGTTCTCCTGGTTCTGCTCATTGGCCTTTGTGTAAGTCTTCCCAAGTTTTTCTGAAAGCGTTCTACTCGTCATTTCTTATAGCCCAGTAGTATTTCTTTACAATCACATACCACATCTTGTTCAGCCATTCCCCGATTGATGGCCATCCTCTCAATTTCCAAGTCTTTGCCACCACAAAAAGAGCTGCTACAAATATTTTTGTACATTTAGGTCCTTTTCCTTTGGTATTGATGGGTTAAAGGGTATGCATAGATTTGTAGCCCTTTGGGCATAGTTCCAAATTGCTCTTCAGAATGGCTGGATTAGTTCACAACTCTGCCAATAGTGCCTTGGTGTCCCTATTTTCCCATATTCCCTGTAGCATTTATTATTTTCCTTTTCTGTTCCTTTTCATGTTAGGCAATCTGATAGGTGTGAGGTGGTACCTCAGAGTGGTTGTAATTTGCATTTCTCTAATCAATAGTGATTTAGAGGGAGACTTCCAAGAGCCAAGATGGTGGAATAGGAAGTAAATCACCATAATTCTCCAATATTCACCTCCAAACAACCACAAAATAGTGGTCCCAAACAAATCCTGGAACAGCAGAACCAACAAAAAGATGGGGTGAAACAACCTTTTAGCCCTTCCACCCCCCCAAAAACTTGGAAGATTGTCAGGAAAGGTCAGTTTCACTCATGTAAAAGGGAAACTCAGTAACTCAGTCCAGGACCGAAAGTATCCTAGGAAGCCAGTGGCAAGCCCACCTGAGCAAACCAGTGGGAGATCCTGAGCCCCACTGTGGTAGAACAGGCAAATGCCAATACCAGGATACCCCCATCCCCTCATGTGCCTCAGCATATCGAGGGAAACTGACAGACTCCAACTTAGAGAATAGCCATGTGCTTTAGCATACCCTTGAGCAAACAGAGGCTGCCAGAGGCCAGACTTCCACTGCTTTATCATAGCCCCAGGCATGAGCCTAAACAAACAGGCAGCTGCCCTCTTTGGCTCCTGCTATGTGCTTCAGCACATCCACAGGCAAACAGCTACCAGTGGCTGGACCACCACAAGCTTACATGTAGTGCTGTAGAAATGCAGAAAAACTCCACTGGCCTCAGCACATGCCAGACACCAGCACTAGCACCTCACCTCAGCACCAGATAAACTGCCAGACTCCTATAGTCTCCAGCCACCTCTTCACCCCTTCAGCCCAATATCAGACACAAGGGTTCTGGTCCACTGTGGGCCTCAGGACAACATCAGTGCAACACCAAGTAAATAGGGCCTGCAGCCTCTCTCACAAGAAGTCTGAAACAATGCCCCTGGGAACAGAACTCACATTTAAAAGAAAGGAAAAAGGCCAGAAAAGACGAGCAAAAACAATAATAAAAAAGAATCTGATGATAGAAACTTATTATGGTGACAGGGGAGATCAAGACACAATATCAGAGAGGACAACGATGTCAAAACACCTAATTGCAAAACCCTCCAAAATAGTGGGAAGTGATCTTGAGCCCAGAAAGAACTCATGGATGAGCTCAAAAAGGAGCATAAAAATCATATACGAAAGGTACAAGAAAAATAGTGGAAAAAATGAGAGTGATGCAAGAGAATTATGAAAAAAGAGCCAACTGCTTGGGAAAAAAAACACAACAAAAAACAGTTGCTTAAAAAGAAGAACTGGCCAAATGGAAAAGAAAGTACAAAAGCTAACTGAGGAAAACAACTCCTTAAAAGTTAGAATTGGGCAAGTAGAAGTCAATGGCTCTATGAGACACCAAGAATCAATTAAACAAATTCAAGAAAAAAATAGAAGAAAATGTGAAATACCTCATGGGAAAAACAACTGACCTGGAAAACAGATTCAGGGGGATAATGTCAGAATCACTGAACTACCTAAAAGTAATAATCAAAAGGACCTGGACACCTTCCCTGATATCCTGGAACCAGAAGCAAAATAGATATTGAAAGAATCCACCAATCACCTCAGGAAAGAGATCCCAGAGTAAAACTTCTATGAACTATGAACTATGTAACTAGCTAAGTTACAGAACCATCAGATCAAGGAACAAATACTGCAAGTGACAAGAAACAATTTAAATATTGGGGAGCCACATTCCACATTAGACAGGACTTAGCAGCTGCAACATTATCAGAGGTCATGGAATAAGATATTCTAGGAGGCAAAGGAGCTAGGATTACAATCAAGAATCACCTATTCAGTGCAATTAAACATAATATTTCAAGGGGGAAAATGGTCATACAATGACAAAAAAGAATTTCAAGTTTTCATATGAAGAAGACTAAAACTGAACAATAAAACCTTGATATCCAATATTAAGGCCCAAGAGAAGCCTAAAAAGGAAAAAGAAAACATAAGTGATTCAGTGGAGCTAAACTGTTTATATCTCCACATGAAAAGCTGATACTTGCAATTCTTAAAAGTTGTTTTACTATTAGTAAAGCTAGGCAGAATATACATAGACAGAGAGAGGGTACAAGTCTAAGATGAACCTGAAGGAATGATACTAAAAAATTAAGAGATGAGAAAACAGAATACATGAGATGCAGAAGAAGGGGAGGTAGAATGGGGTAAGTTATTCCGCATGAAGAGGCATGAAAATCTATTACAATAGAGGGGAAGATGGATGGGGGTGGGGAGATAGGTATCACTTGAACCCTATTCTCATCAGTATTGGCTCAAAGGGAGAATAATATACACAGTCAGTTGAATATAGAAATCTATCTTAACCAACAGCAAAGTAGAAGGGGAGAAGATTAAGTATAGTGGGGTGACTGACAGAAAAGAAAGCAGGCCAGGGGAGGCAACAGACTGAAGCAAAACACTGATGAGGAGGGAAAGGTTGAAAGGAGAGAGAGGACAAACTGGAGGAAAAATCAAATGGAAATACATAGTTAGCAATCATAACTATGAACGTAAATGGGATGAACTTTCCCATAAACTTAAAGCAGAGTAGATAAAAAACCAGAATCCTACAATGTGTTGTTTATAAGAAAAATATTTAAAGCAAAGAGACACACACAGAGCTAAGGTAAGGGGATGGAGCAAATTCTATTTAGCTTCAGCTGAAGTAAGAGCAGTAATTCTGATCTCAGACAAAGCCAAAGGAAAAATAGGCATGATGAAAAGAGATAAGGAAAGAAACGATATCTTGCTAAAAGATATCACAGATATTGAAATAACATCAATACTAAATGTATATGTACCAAGTGATAGAGCATCCAAATTCTTAAAGGAGATGTTTAGTTGCAGGTTCATGACCAAATAAGAGAGCTTTATGAGATGTAGAATAGATAATGTTAATTATATTAAATTGCACAAAGGATTTTGCACGAAGAAAACCAATGCAACCAATATTAAAAGAAAAGCAGAAGCTGAAAAACAGTTTAAAGCAGGTATCTGATAAAGGCCTCATTTCTCAAATATATAGATAATTGAGTCAAATTTATAAGAATACAACCAATTCCCCAATTGATAGTCAAAGGATATGAACAGGCAGTTTTCAAATGAAGAAATCAAAGCTATCTATAGGCATATAAAAAAGTGCTCTAAATTACTTTTGATTAAAGAATGCAAATTAAAACAGGCATCATATCATAAAAGTTAACATCTAAATTCATGTTTAGAGGTTTTAGTTACAAAAAAAGAAGGTTATATTGTATTTTATATATAAAAACTGTGATCATAGAGTCCCAGAAAATGAAAAGAAATACAACCAAAGACAAAATATTCAATATACTATAGAGAGTGGCTGGAGACAGTTAAGAAATCTTATTGGTTTCATAAATTCAATCTTTTTTTAATCTTTAGAGCAATATTTTAAGGGATTTAAATTTTACATTGAATTATGATTAGTAGAGGTATAAGGTCTTCAAATTCCAATTCTAATTGACTCTTTTACTGAAAAAGATTTAGCAATGTGATATAGAATTTGACATTTTGAATAAATGAGACCACTCAAATCCTTAGTAATCTGAATTAAATAAGCATATACCAAATATAAATATGCAAAGTGTCTTCATGAAAATGTCATTGTCAGTTCATACTGGGATAGTAAAATCCTATATACAGTGGCCATTTGTGAAAGAAAACTCTTGATTTTAGCAAATAATATTAAGAAAAACGTCCAACTTCACTAATAAACAAATATAAAATTAAATAATTCTGAGGGACTACATCTTAGCAATCAAGTTGCTAAAACAATTTTTAAAAATAAATAAAACTCAATGTTCATAGTATTATGAAGAAATGTACATCATTCCATTGCTGGCAGAATTGAAAATTTGGAGAAATTTTTGGGGAAAAGAATCTGATAGCAGTTAGAAAATATTACAGAAATAATTGCACTATGTGAAGCAATAATACATTGTTGAGTATATCCCTTGAAAAGGTTATCAAAATCTTTAAGAATGGCATTGTCAAAATGATTTCATAGCAATTTACAGGTAATAGCAAAAACTGGAAACACCCTAAATTTTTAACAATAGATAAATGGTTAAATAAAAAGTAATGACATAATGGAACACCACAACACAATTAAGACAAATACAAGGAATGCAAAGAAATATGGAAATAGTTTCATGAAGTAATACAAAACAAAAAATCAGAAGTACAATAGAATACATAGTATGACTATATGTAGATGGAAAGTTAATGAAAATGAATGAACAAAGTCTCCTAATGAAAATGCTGTTACATGTATGGATGGATGGATACATATTATTCTTAATACATCGTGAATATCAGCTCCTATCAAAGTCATCTTATTAAAAAGTTTTCCCCCATTTAGTAGCTTCTCTTCTTGCTCTAGTTGCATTGATTTGCTAGTCCAAAAGCTCTTTAATGTCATGTGATCAATATTATCCATATAATATTGCATGGTTGCCTCTGTTTCTTATTCACTTAAAAGTTAGTATCTAACTGTAGATGTGGAAGGTATGTGATCTGGTATTCTTCCAATTTGGAGAGGGAGAATGATTCTACATGTAACAACATGAAAATGTAAATAATACTTTATGCATTGACACTAAGTGGTATTAATTTACTCAAGTACAAGCAACTTCAACTGGTTACATTGATGTCTAATGTAAAGTTTTTAATAGAAGATTTAATTAAAATAATTCCTATTTTTTGCTATGATGTCTTGCCTGAACTTTTAAAAAGGATTTTCATCAATTGTAGAGACACTTTAGTGCCTTGAGAAGGAAGTAAGGATATTATATAAATTTTATTTTTAATATTGAATTTATTTAAAACCTCCACAACTGAGGATAGATGTTACTTTAACTGTCAGGAAATTACTGAATCCTGTCCCCATTTTGGTATATAAAAAAACCAAATATATGGAGCATTTAAATAATTTAATTTGGAGCACAGTTAATAATTGAACTTCTAACTGATATCTGTAGTACTTCAACTATTTTAATAATCTAGGATGGCCATGCAAAAAATGAGAACATACCCTTCCATTATAGGAAGTGTTAAAACAAGTAGAGTGAAATCACTTGATATGATAATATTTGGCTTGGAACAATAAATCTGGCCAAAAGGAAAGAAACATAGGCATATGAATCATTAAATAGCATTTAAAAATGCTGCTTGCTTCTAATTGGACAGAAATTAGATTTCAATCAACCTCCTACATCATATGCTACAATAAGCTCAAAATAGATACATGCTCTGATTACTAATGATCATTCTCCCTCTCCAAATTGGAAGAATACCAGATCACACACCTTCCACATCTATAGTTAGGTACTAACTCTTAAGTGAATAAGAAACAGAGGCAACCATGCAATATTATATGGATAATGTTGATCCCAGGACATTAAAGAGCTTTTGGACTAGTAAAATCAATGCAAGAAGAGAAGCTACTAAATGGGGGAAAACCTTTTTTAATAAGATAACTTTGATAGGAGCTGATATTCACAATATATAAAGAATAGTATAGATCCATCCATCCAACTACATACTACTACATACAACTACACCTGCGCTGATGTATAAGTGGTGAAATGATATGAACATGCAGTTTTCAAAAAAGAACTAAAAGTTATTAATTAAATAAAAACAGTGACAAAGCATAATAAAAAGTCAAAACAGCTCTTAGGTTACATCCTATACCCAGCAAATTGGCAAATATGATCAAATATGGGGAACAGCCAATATTTAGGGTTGTTGAAATAGTGTGTCCCAAAAATCTTAGTACAGTTTTAATCTTTAATAGCTTCCCTAGCCACATTAACGTAGAATAGCAACAACAATACACTGGAGGTGTACTTATGAACTGATTTGACCATTTTGGAAAACAACTCCAAATTCTGCTGGGAAAAGGACTGTAGTCTTTACCCTTTTACACAGAATTTCATTGCTATGCATCTATCCCAAGAAGGGCAAAGACAAAATGTTCCCGTAGACCAAACTATTTATAATAGCAATTACTGTGGTAGCAAAAAACTGGAACAAAGTAGATGCCCATCAACTAAGGACAGGCCAAAGGAATTGTACATGAAAGCAATGGAATTTTACTGTGCCATAAGAAATGATGGATATGAAGAATTCAGCAAAGCATGGCTTGGAACAGATGGCTAAGTTACTTTAAACTCCAAAGTTGCTGGATTCAATGACAATATTAGGTACAAAAATACTCATGATATATCAAAAAAAAAGTGAGTGAGGAATATATTCACACACATACACATTCGGTGCTATTAGTCATGGTGATGTTTGGATACTACACTTTCCCAGGCAATTATTTTTTTGAAGTACCTTTTTCACTAACTACCTATGACCAGAGTTCAATTCAATTCAATATTAGGTTACATTTCTAGAACCTTGCTTCAAAAAGAAGCACCTTAAGTCTTAAGTAAAATAAATGTAACAGGTCTCATTATAGCCTACAATAAGCAACAGCTCAAAAGGAGAAGACTAGCCTTGCCTGTGAGTAGTAGACAGTTGCTGATGATGAAGCCCCAGACTAGAAAAACAAGGTGGAAGGTAGTGATAGAGTTGTTGTGACAAAGTGAGGAATCAGGTCTATAATAACAAAGGCTAGCTAACACTGTATTGTATTATCTAACAGAGGCAGGGAGGTGAATGAAGGGAATTTCATGTTACTCAGAAACTACAACCTAGCAGGCAGCTTTGACAGGTCAGCACTGAGATATGCTAATGATACTTTTCTGGTTCTATGGGATTCTAATCAGTATACCTGTACTTTTCTCCCAAGCTGTAATTCCATTTTAAAATAAGGGAAAATGTAAACAGCAACAACAAAAGCATTTTAAAAGTTTATAGTGTCTTTTTAATTTTCAACAGATTATCTTTTTAATTCAATTACTATAATTTTATTAAAGGCCATAATTATTGTTGATGCCTGAAATGCTGTCAATAGAAGGTGCAATTATGCTTCATAAAATTGTAATCACAATGTGTAATGATGGATAATTCCTCAAACGCTATAAAATTAACTTTAAAATATTTTTAAATTTATTAAAATATATTATTCAGCTAATTCTTTTAATGAGTTTTTGGGAGATGTTTTCCAATAGGCTAGAAAAAATAAAAATTATGTCAACATTACAATGTTACTTAAAGTACATGTGTAATGAAGTTGACATCTAATGAGGCCAAAAAACCTTTCCCCTTAAAAAAAAAGTCTCTTTTCAATGGAAATGTTCTCAGGTGTCAATAGCATATTGACAACCCACAAGTGCAAAAAAGACAAGCAGAACAGACAGTAATATTTGTTTTACAACATCTGTATCAGACATTGTTGGGGTGAAGTGGGAAGGTAGTATTTTATGGGAGGGAACATACAAGAACCTCTAGGGTTAATGACATGTAGGCAGGCTAAGTTGTGAATAAATCAGTAATTGCAAAATATAAAGAAAAAATTAATTGTTCACAGTTTGCACCCCTGCACATGACTGAGGATCCTAAAGGATTATTACCATCACTTTGTTAACATGTCAACTCCCTAAACATAGATATACTCTTTTTGTTCTTCCCCTCTCAAATTTATTGGATATTCTTCTTGATTAAGTGCAATGTTTAGAGTCACTTATTGAAGGTTCCAAATAGACAATCCCCCACCACACATCATCACTTCTGGAAAGCACACAAGTCTACTTTGCATTCCTTTCTGACCTTTGTTATCATACTTTTCCTTTTTTACCCGCCCCAACTCGTGCATTTTCAAATAAGAAAACGATTATTTCTCTTATAATATTTTCCCCCACCAATACACTCAGAAAATACCTGTATCTATGGAAAAATATACTGCCACTTCACAAATGTAGTGGCATCCAACTAGGAAAAAAGTTGCTGTTGTTTTAAGATTCTTTAGGTAATAGCCCATAACTTAAAGCATGAAAATTAAATCCTTTCTTTTGCTTACTATTTACAGATAGAAAAACAACTGTTCGTAGGCATTGCAAATTTTCACATGGTATACATAGCTAGACACTATTAATTTCTTTTTAACTTCAAATATTGATGTAGTTCGTTAAAATTCTAGCTACTTTGAGCTTACCTTATTTAATATTTGTAGGCCTTAGAAAATTAAAATGCATTTCTTTAAAATGAATAGGCTTACTCTTTAAATAATACTAAAGTATATCCTTATGCTATGTATAAATAATAGGTATCATTTATAAAGCACTTTTTAATATTTTAAAAAGTGCTTTATAAATATTTCATTTTATGCTCAAAACAACTCTTGGAGGAAAGCACTATTATTATTCCCATTTTACAGATGAAGGAACTAAGGTAGACTGAGATTAAATCTTCTGTTCACATAGTAAGTGTCTGAGGCTGGATTTGAACTCAGGTCTTCCAGACTTCAAGTCCAGTGCTCTGTCCACTGTACCACCTAGTTGCCAAAAATTATTCTTTGTTTCATCATGGAGATGCCTTGGGATTAATGCAGGATCTAAGATCCTAGAAAGGCTTCAAGTGTAGGCCCTGAAACAGAGAGTTTGCTTCTGGTGAACAAGAGAGGCTTATCTTCATTCCTTAGCTACTTGATTTGTTTTGTTTTGTTTTGCTATTGCAAACCCATGCAACAAAGAAAACTACACAACATCCTTTAGTCCTATGGGTTCTTCCATTTCTGCAGTGACAGCGGAGTGACAGAATGAGTCAGAGAAACTAAGTTACAAAAGTTTTGGATGACATAGCAATTAGTACCCTAAATGTTATTTTATTATACTATGACCAGTTAGTAAACATATTATTAGAGAAACTGAATTGAATCAATCTTGACTTTCTTGCTGGTAACAAAACCAGAAAAAGAAAGGCTAAATTGAGAGAAGGCTTGCAGGTTCTGCTTGCAGAGTCAAATCCTATTAGGTTTGGTGTTACAATACACTGAAAGGAAAAGCAAACAAGCCAAACATCATTTCATGGGAATTGCTTCAGTGTTTGCAATGTCTTTTACATAAAGATCATCATGAAAATGACTGCAATTTATCTCAATGGAAACTCTACCGGTGGAGGGACTTTTCAGCCAGTTAGTTTCTTGTCTGCTGTATCATTACTCTTCTCATTTATTGTCTGTGGTGGATCTGTGAGTGGTTCTCTTGGAGCAGGACCACTCTGATGATCTAAGAAAGACCAAGACTCCATCCTTTAAGGGAGTGGGACTAAATAATCTTTGAGGTTTCTCCAGATCTCAATGCATTGTTCCTATAACATTTAGGCAGCACTGGGAGTATCAGTATCTCAGTTCCTCTTCATTTATTAGTGCAAGTGATTTTTTCCAGTAAATTTACTTTAAAATACTATTGTTGAAGAATTTAATGATAATAGTTTTAACTTGTGTGCCAATATGTCTGTAGAAGATGAAGAGTAAAAGGAATGTGATGAAGAACTTAGTAAAGACCTTTCACATTAAATATATATATATTTTAGATTAGATACATACACACACACTTTGATATTTAATGAATTAAATGCAAAAATTGTAATTGGTAAAGATGTAAAAGAATATGGGGTAATACAATTCAGGATTAAGCAACTTATAGACTATATAGAAAGTTGTATCTATACATTATGATACCAGATTCACAAAAATAATCAAGCACTGGACATGGAAGCACAAAATACATCACAAAACAGTGAAATTAATTATATTTTCATATATAGGAGACAAGTGAATATGAATATAAAAGTTACTGAAGGCTCAGCTGTCCTCGTACAGTTAGACTTGTACAGTGACTCACTAAAAACCAGAGTAACAGAAAGCTGAATAAAGACAAGAAAAAAATATAGGAGGCAAAACAACCCTAACCTGAATTATTTGAAGATGTTACTGACACCAAAAAATGGAAACTAGAGGAAAGGACATTAATACTGATTATACCAATTTCACTTATAAGTTTAACTGCTGTAAATCAATGGCCATACTCAAGATACCAAAAGAGACTAAAAATCCCTTAATCTGCAAATAATTAATTTACTTGCCAAATATATAGACATGACAGTAGTATTACTGAGTGAAAGGGCAGACACACTTTAGTGACTTTTGGTACATCATTCCAAAGTGCTTTCCAGAATGACCGGTTCAATTTAGAACTCTTCCAAAAATGTATTAATAAGTGTACTTTTCTGAAGCCTTTCAACAAATGTCATTTTCTCCCCCGTTCCATCTTTGTATATCTGATGTATGTGGGGTGGAGTTTCAGAGGTGTTTTAATTTGCATTTCTCTTACCACTGGTTATTTGGAGTGTTTTTGTGTATATGTTAATAGCTTTAGGCTTTTTTATTCTTCTGTGAACTAGAAGTTTACATTGTTTATAAATTAGGAAATGGTTCTTGTTCCTATATATTTCAATCAGTGCCTTATCTATTTTCATATCAAATATTTATCAGAGAAATTGACAATATTTTTTCTAGTTAACAATTTATAATTTTAATTAAGCTATTTTTATATAAAACAATTTTATGCAATATAATTGTTCAATTCTATTTTCTGCAATACTCTTGATGTCACATTTGATTATGAATTCTTTCCCTTATCAAGAGTTACAAAAGTTATTTTCTTCCTTGTTCCTCTAGTTTGTCTATTTTTTCACTTTTTCTATTTAAGTCATCCAAGCTCTACTTGGAGCCTGACTTAGTAAATGGTGTGAGCACCTTGTTTAAACCTGTCTTTTGCCAGACTGCTGTCCAGTTTTCTTAGAACTTCCTATAGAATAAACCCATTCCCTAGCAGTCTTTGGGATTCCCTTTGGGATTATACTATAATTCATATGCTTCTTCATACACTGATTCACTTTCCTATGTTTTAATTAGTAACTGATAGTTTTGACACTTTTTCCTTTGCAATGTTTTCATTGACAATGGGGACTTATAAAAGGATGGGGCCAGTTCTTACATTGTTCAGTATATCAAAGTGAATGGGTTTAGACATTTTAAAATTAACCTAGTATAAGAGAAAAGCTTGGTGGGAAAAGTTACATTCAGTTATATGTTATAACCAATGATTTTTTAAAGGAAATTTCAACAACTGAAAAAAAAAACAACTTTAAAGTTTTTCTTCTTTTTTTCTCATTTTAAAACTTAATTTAGATGCAAAATGTCTCTTTATTAAAACCGTCACTTTTCAATGACAGTAATTGTAGTAGTGGTAGTAGCAGAAGTAATAACAACAGCTAACCTTTATGAGGTAGCTTGGGGGCTCAGTGGAAAGAGCCCTGGGCCTGGAGTCAGGAAGACCTGAGATTCTTAGTAGCTGAGTTGTCCCTGAGCAAGTCACTTAACATCTCTTTGCCTCAATCCACTGGAGAAGGAAATGGAGCACCAGTCCAGTTTCCTTGCCAAGAATACCCCATGGACAGTATGGTCACAAAGAGTCAGACACAACCCAACAAGTGAGGAACAACAACAAAAAACATTTATGAAGCTACTACGTGCCAAACACTGTGCTAAACGCTTTTCTACACAAAACTCTGGGAGATGGGTGATTATTATTTCCTAGATCTGAAGATGAGAAAATCAAGGCAAATTGAGGTTAAGTGACTTGCCCAAGATTACACAGCTAGTATGCATCTGAGGCTAAATTTGAACTCAGGTCTTCCTGAATCTAGGTCCAGTGCTCTGTCCACTGCTCCATCTAGGTTCCCCAAAACATCTGAATGAGCATACACTCAAGAACACAGACTTATTTCCAGCATAATATAATATACAGTCCCCTCTGCTAGTGAAGTAAGATCAAAGTTTCATGAGCAAAATTGCATCTTTGCTAATTTAGACCTTTAGAGACCACCAAAGTTATTTGTCTGTCTTCAATTTCATGATTCCCCCCCACATACACACACACATTTTAAAGTAATCTACAGCGAACTATTCCTTGTATGCTGGCAAAACTGTCACTGTTTAGAGAAAACAAAACAAAACAATGATCTGCTAGCAGAATGAGAGGAAAATGACCACACGTTCTGCCCATGTTCAATTAACTTTCAGAATTCTCCCCTATTTCACTAACCCGTTGGTATTAGTTTTTTAAAATTAATTCTTTAGATCAATTTTAGAGGCCATTAATCAATATTTTAAAAAATTCTCCTACAGAAATTCCTCTAATGGCCACCATATTTGTTTTCCCCAAACCATGGTACCTAAAATTGCCATATACTCAACAAGTAGAAACCACCTGCTTCATTTGGAGGCTAGTGGAAACATGAAATAAATAATTTTCATGTTTCTCTTCTGCCTGAGAGTAGTGAAATTCTATGCTTGAAATTTTAAAGGGACCTTGTCGAGGAGGGGAAAAGAGATTTGTGTGAGCAAGAAGTTAATTATAGGGCATGGGTAAGCAGTCACTAGCTGAAGAAATGTGAGGGTGCAAATCAAGGAAATAAAGACAAATATGGAAAAACCTTGATTAACAGACATACTAAAATATTTTCTTGAATCCAGTGTCTTTGGCAACTTCAAAGTAGCTACAGATAAAGGAACAAATAAGCAACAACAACAATATAGTAATGCCCCACTTAACTGGAGGTAAAGTTTCCAGTAATCTCAGTCTAGTAGTAAATAGGATCAACTTTAGAAATAAACTTTAGAAATAAACACAACACACTCTCATCAGAGAGGAAGATAATTCTCACAAAGGTTACAGCTGTCCACTTTAAGGAAAGCTTAGAATTGCCCAAAAGAATCCCAAACCCACCTTACATCATGGAGCCATGCTGCTAAATAATGAAGTGCTACAGAAATGTTACTTTAAGCTTTCAAGCTTCAAATAACTATAAAACTTTAGATCTAATGTTAGAGAGGAAACTTAATATTTTTGCCATATAGATATTCATATCTACATTTTACAGATGAGGAAATCAAGGCCAGAAGAACTAAATATTTACATTGCCACCAAGTTAGTAAGAGGCATACAAAAAGACTTTGTACCCATATTTTCCTGACTCCAAGCTTAGCCCTCTCTTTACTATGTCACACTTGTGCATAGAATGCAAATCAGCTGGTTGATAGTAAAGTGATCTCAAACAGCAATGTCTCCAGAAAAATCAGCATGATTACTGATTGCCTCTCTACCCCTATAATATTACTTTGCCTCATATGATGTTTTTATGGTACCATTCAATTCAGACAGCATTTATTGTCTACTCACTATGCCTAGTCAATGATGATATAGGAGGGGGTGGGGAACAAATAAAACAGTCCCTATCTTCCAGAATCTTACGTGTTTTTTGTTTGTTTTTTGGTGTGTGTCTATGTGATTGTGTGTGTGTGTGTCTCTCTCTCTCTGTGTATGTATACAACACTCATACAGATAAGTAAATTGAAAATAATATGAAGAGAGGGAAAGGACTATCAAGTGAAGCCAGGAAAAACTTCCCACAGGAGGCAGCACCTTCTCCGAGCCTTGCAGAAAGTTAGGATTTTGTTAGGACACTACAAAAGAAATGTGTTTTAGGCCAGGACACATTCTGTGAAAGATAGGGAGAACTGGAAGGGGCATGATGAGTTTCCAAGGCAAGCTTAGCTGGAATGTAGAGTACATGAAATCATGGAAAGGTAGGCAGCACTCAGATTTGAAGGGCTGGAACTACAAGAATTTGTATTTCATCCTAATGACAACAGGGATGCCCTGAAGACTGTTGAGTAGAGAAGTGACTAGGTCCCTTCCAACTCTCCATCTAGGATCCTGTGATCCAACAAATGTGACCCTGAGAAGAAACAGTTACGTAAGTGGGAGGAGAAAAAGGGGAGTGTCACAGATGCCATGAGAGGAAAGAGCATCTTGGAAGGAGTGTTTGACCAAAGCCGCACAGGTCAAGAAGCTTGGAAAGTGAGAAAAGCTCATTGAATTTAAAAAGTAGAATATTTTTAGGAACCTTGGAGAGAACAATTCGAATACAATAGTGAGTTCAAAATACTATTGATGATGGTATTAAGGATAGCATTCTATAGCTAGAAATATCACAAATATGGCATTTCTCTACAATGCCAAATTAACCAGGTCCTATTACTTGCTTTTAATACTCCCAGTAAAAACATCACTTCAGCTTACTTGATACTTACAAACATCCACTTACCACAAATGCTATTACACTCCTCAATGTAGATTCCCACTGGAAACAACTTTTAAGGAACTGTACTGTATTCCATATTGCCAGAGTAATTTTTTTCACACGATCAACATCCCTTGACAAAATCTGATAAATGGTAAGGAGAAAACAAGAAAAAGAATAAGTTGAATATAAATTCTTTCTTCAGATCCATTAATATGATATTTTGAGGTATATTTTACAAATTTTCTGATTCCTTCTCTATTAATTAATCTTTTAAGAAATCCTGAGATTTCATGGGAAATTTTATTTCAGATAGATCTTCATCTACAGGGTGAAAAAAGTAGAGTTCATGTGAAGAAGAAATTCATGTCTCTTTATTATTTGGTATAAAACAAAGCTTTTTTAGGTGATAAAACCATAGGAGTTGCTGGTTTTTATTTGTTCTTAAATATGTCACAGGGAAGAGATAGCTTTATCATGGAATGCTCTTGAGTTTTCTTTAAGAAACTGGCAAGAAACAGTATCTATAATAAAAAGTCATAGTAGTTAAAGACTCAACCAGGGAAAAAGCAAGAGAATGGAGAATTCTAGCTCAAATATTAGATCTTAACACAATCATTGACTCATGAAAACAAAGAAAAAGAGACCTATTGTAATAATAATAATAATAATAATAATAATAATAATAATAATAATAGAAAGATCTCCAGCTAGTAAACCTGAACTATGATCTTAATCCCAACAGCAACTTACTGTGGATGTACTTGGCAAAGCCACAGAATTTATCTTGATCTCATTTTCTGTCTCTTCAAAAACTAAGGGGTTTAATGAGATAACTTAAAGATCTTTTCTAGGTCTCACATTCAATTCCACATATTCCATATGATTTCTGTCCCTCTGACCATATGAAATCCACCCATCAGAAAGTTGTCACTCATATTCCCAGTGTATTTTAGTGTGTTACAAAGGAAACATTTTAAATATGATTATACTATATTTTAAATATGAGATATAATTATAGAATCAAAGAATCTGAGAGTTAGAATGGTTCTTAAGAGTTGTCTAACCAAATCATTTTATTTTATTCTATTTTATAATTGACAGAACAATGCCTGGAATCCAGATCTACTGAGTCACGTCTAGGTCAGTGATTTTTCATTTCAATTTGTTTGCAAACCAAATAATTCACTTTCACCATACAATTTTGATATTCAAGCAAACAGAGTAAGAACAATAACATGTTAAAAAAATAATTCACAGGTTACTTGAAACAAACATGACAATATTTTGGTGGATTAAACAAAATGCTGCTTAATTTTGGAAGATATTCGGGATTTTTCATAAGTGTCCTTTATGGTTTTTTAGAAATTCAAAGGATGATAAGATACCATTGTGGATATTTTTAACTATTTTATGTAATCCACAGCTGTTCCCTGCACAGGAAATGGTGGAAGTAATAAACACTTTAAAAAGGGACACTTTGTTCTTTGTTACACAACTGAAGAGGGACAATAGGTACAGAATAAAAATCCTGAATTATCTCTGAATAGGACAGGGAGGGACTCTGAAAAAGAATGCAAAGGTCATAGTAAAAATGTGGTACTTCCTTTAGCATGACCTTATCTTCACTTTTCTTTGAAATGATGAGAGAGGAACTAAGTGTATCAGGCAGAGGAAAGGTATTTTGTTCAAAAGAGGGCAGAAAGCCATAACATTTAATCCTGTAGTCAAACCCAAAATAATAAGGGAGGCCACAGGTGAAGATCATATTGGAGAATCAATGACTGACCCTTTGCTATACATCCTCTTCTCCCACACTACTCATTTAGCTATTGACATCGTGGGCATAAAAGCTTATTAATTTTAAAGGACCATCAATAAGAGATGTGGATAGAATAGACAGTGAAGGCACTAATGCAGATAATTAATAAATCAAGAAAGACATGTTTCTTAAATGATAAGTGAAGACAGAGGGAGAGAGACAGAGTGAGAGTCATGATTTGATCACTTCAATTTCATTCAATAGATTTCCTTCCTCTCTTCCCTCTCATCTTCCGCTACAACCTGGTTCTCCCCCTCCTGCATTTCTCATTAAAGTATTGGATTTAAGGTTAAAAAAGAAATTTTTAAAAAGACCATCACCAAATTGCCACCTGTAATGATGACTGAATGTACAAATAAGCTGGCAGACATTGACCTACCTTTTTGGAAAGCTTGCGGCTATCTTCAACAAAGCGCTTTTCTCTGGGTGTAAAGGTCCTAATGCTTGCTTTTACCTAAAGAACAACGAAAAAGTTTTAAAATGGCAGCTTTTGCTTTGACTTCTTTTTCAGTAGGCAAATAAAAATAATAAAAAAAAGGAAACCAGTACATTTTGATACTCTTGGGGTTTGTTTGCTTGTTCTTGTTTGTTTTTAGCAGAGAGCACCAATGAGCCTGGACCTATAAGGAAGAGGCTAAGGCCAGAGAAGAAATTAGAATATTGCTATGCTCTATAAGCACTTCAATGGTCTTGATTTAATAAGACCTTTGTTCAGGGCAGGTTGGAACTCAGGATTATTTAAGATCATCACTGTACCTTCTTGAATCAGTGGAAGGTTTTTAACTACTACAGAGTTGCACTCAATGTGCATGTGGTTCATTGAGTTCCTAAACTTGTTATCATTTTTATCCAAATTGCCCTCCCAACTTCTATGAAAATCAAGCTGCTAAAGTCAGTTCTTGATTTTTAGTGTAAGAGGCAAAAAAAAAAGAATTCTAGGTCTTTTCCCTATGTCTGTTATTTTTCACATAACTGAATGACATTAAACTGAATTATTGGTGCTTTCATCAGGCTGATTACACTTAAAATTAATTCTTCATAGTTTTTAAGCTTAAGAGTGCTTACCAATGACATCAGAGCTGGCCTACTATGTGGAACCAAAAAAAAAAGGAAACAGGTAATTTCTTTTTGGCCTTTGCAGTAACATGTATCGATATGCACACATTTAGGATGTGTTTTGGGGAGAGAGGGAATTAGAAGAAAGGAGTGAATGGCAGTGATCTATAATCTAGGAAGTTTTATATAGTGTAATCATGGGAATTTTCTTAACCTATCTTTTGGATGAAGCACAATATGTGACTGAGGAAAGATGGATCTCAGTTGTTAAAGTGTACCAGTTCCCACAGGGGTAAAACTTACTGTGTTAACTTTCTGAGCATACTAATTGAGAGAATTACTAAAGTACACTGAATGGTATGCTAGTATGAGCTACAGTAAGTTACTTTAACAATAATTGCTTTTATTTTGAATCAAAATATGGCAGACTTTAACAATTGGGTCCTCTCCTTGATTACGTAGAGCAAACAATAAAATAATTAACATAATTTTCACTTTCTTTTGTGACAGACATTTGAGCTTTAAGACCAAAGAAAAATGGCCACCCCTCCTTTTATGCAAGCAGGCCTGGAATGATTTATGTTTGACAAGAGTCTAAGAGCTAATGCCTTATTGGCAGGTGGGTGCCAAGGAACTCAACAGTTCAGTTACAGAGAATCATGAAGGACATTTAGACTTACCGGATTATATATGACATCCATTTCCAAATAAATAACTCCTTTTGATGCTTGTTCTAAATCTTTATTCTTTAGTACATAGCAACTTTTCTGCCCATCTCTAATCTAGAAAAGATAAAATATGTATTGATGAGCAATCTCTCTGCCGGGTTTTAAATGGCTACCCAAAGAGTCTCATCTCTTCAAAGCTGAGAATACAAAATGACCACCAATGGAACAAATATTAAACCGTAGATTAAACCTATTATAATCCAACTTTTAATTCCACAGTAATGCAGTTTGTGGAGCATACTATGATAATAACCAAGCTGAAAATTCTGCCCTGAAAGCCAATGTGCTGATGGAAAACAATCAGCACACTTTATTAGTAATTCAAAATGGGAACTTCTCTTCCAAAGATCCAAAAGGTCACCAAAATTTTGGTTTATTAAAAAGATCATGTTTGCTGTTAGCCAGGGCACACTCTAAATTAAATAAATAAATCAATGCAGCTAAAAGTGAGGTTCAGGACATGTTTGAAATGTACCATGTCCTGATAAACATTCAAAATAAACAAATCTCTCTGATAGCCTCTTCCTGCCAGTATGTGAAATCAGTTCCATGCACTAATCTGCCTGTTGGCCCTAGCACATTAGACATCTATGAAAAACATCTCCCTTACCATTTTGAAAACGATTTGGCTCAAGTTAAAGGGCCTTCGCTCTTCAAATTTGATGGCAGCAATGTTTTTATTATACACAGTAGTATATGTATTGATTAAACATTTGGCTTTTTAGGAAGCAAACCAGTTAATTCTAGATGGTAGCAACATAAAGCTGCAACTCACCAAACGCTCCATTTGGGATTGTAATGATCAAAGATTAAAGATAACAGGGGAAATTTGAGGGCATGAAATTTCAACCATATTTTAAATGGCTATTGCTGTCATTGCATGAATTTAGTACAAGCGTTCATATAAACAGTGGTGGAAATGAGTTAAATAAGCCACTAAGGGAAACAACAATTTCACATTACAAGGGAGAGGTCACTTTCCTTCCCAAAGCCACCCACCTCCCTTGGATTGTAGAGCTTTTAAGCAGAAAGATAGTTTCCCTAGCCAGTGGCTAAGAGGAAGAAGTGCCCCATAAAGAACTGGTATCCTTCCTGATCAGTGTTCAAACAGGAACCTGAGTTTCTGTTTTCATCCAGTCTCAGTTAATTGAACATAGGATCTTTTAAATCTGATAAAAAGTATGACAACATGCCAATCTGATGGTGACCCAACTTTGCACTAATTTAACCTACAGTCATACCACGTTTGCCTGACAATTTCCATAAGTTCTCAAGATCTAGGAGGAGTCAACTTGGACAACTTTAGGGATAAACGGTCTTAATGGAAAAACAACATCAAAGACAAAAACTTGACAAACCAGGAACAGTGGTTTCTGATTTCCTAAGTGACTTTTTTTCTTGCTCAAGGTTGAACCAGTGCATAAATGTGTGATTGCCTAATTTAACTTGCAAGTTAAAACCTGTATCACTTTATGGACCTTTAATGAATTAAATTAGGGAAATAATTCCACTATTCTACCAACTCCTACTTCCTTTTTTTTTTAAGCAGAAAGGGGAGAATTGACAAGAGTATTGGCCAATTGACTTGGAAATTCTTTCACCATAGTCTTATAAAAATAATTTTGAAACACATTTTGCATTTATCCATTCAAATGGTAAAACAACAGCCAATAAAACACTTCAGACATTTCCTTTTACTCCTTCTCTGGTGGAACTTTCAACTCTAGGAGAAAAACTCTGGACATCCTAACTTCCATGATTCTTGTATGTCTGCTTTTATACATATAGGGCAGAGGGGAAATCAATGAGTCCACAGATTTTTCAATTATAAGTATGATTTTTAGAGCCAATAGATAAATACACTTGATTAATATACACTTATAGTTACCAAAACCACTTTATTGACTGTTATTGGGTCTTTAAGCTAAAGTTGGCTATAATTTTCTGATGACAACAAATATAGGCAAGTTTTCCTTGCTTTCTGGGGACTAAGCCTTTCAAAGGTAAACAAGTTTTTAAATATTCTATGACATCATAATGAAGTTTAAAGTGACTAAAAATCAGAAGATTTTTCAAGATCTGGTTCTCACACTAATTATGTAACTTGGGGCTTCTCACTTATTCTCTCTAAATCTCAGATTCTTTGCATGAAAAAATGATTATGTTAGCCTAGATGATCATCTTTCAGTTTTAAGATATTGTGATTCTAGGACATAAAATAGTCTTCATGTATACACATGTTCATTGTATGCATATTCATAATGAACATATATCATATGTCTATATATTAATGTACATCACATTCATTATATGCCTCATTTCAGCACATGCATGTCATTAATTTGTGTAACACAGTTAAGTGGTCATATAGGTCCCTTCACAAAAGCAATTGGTGTCCAAGGACACAGAAAACACTCTTTTTTTTTCTTAGCTGGAACACTTCTTTTATGCTAAATGTTATCATTATCTTCCATTTAGAATTGCATTGATGTAAACTATCACCACCTGATTCAATGGGGAAGATAATCAGAATTAATATCAAGGAATAAAACTATCAGCTTGGTTTATGTAGGAAAGATGTGCAATTATAGTTCAATCCAACACTAAAGATTCATATTAATTTCTCAGTTGTTTGACCTTCATGAAAAAAGAGAATAACTGGAAATAAAGTAACATTACTTGATCAGGCACCTTTTATTGAATACAGAAGAGAAAAAAATAGTTTAATGTAGCAATGCCTGATAACCTAGTTTGATCCAGCTGATGCACAGTAGAAAGTTACTATAGTATTGAATGCAATGAGAAGAGATTATAAAGCCAAGCAGTGTAAAGAAGAAAATGAATCAGATCTCAGTTGGTAGATAGGTCAGATTTAGCACAAATTTCAAATCACGACTATTTTCAATGAGATAGAGATAAAACCATATGATAATAAGTAAGAAATGTTAATAAGGGCACCATGGTGCAGCTTTTATAGATCTGTGTGTTTTTGCATTTATATTAAGGGCAGAGTTGTTAGCCTCCAAAATTATGATGGAGAAAGTCTGTCTACTAGAGTGTGCAAACCTCCAAACTTACAACCACAAGTGGAACTTGGGTAAATATTTAATTGGAAATGCAAATGCACATTTAAAGCATGGATGTTTATTAGGTACAAGCAATTCTAGAAAAATTACTCTATAAACCTAATTAACTGAAACTGTTGTAATAGGCGCAGCTAGTTACTGTCCCCACAGATGCCCATGGAATGTGATGGATTCACAGACCAACAAACTTGCCTCATAGCAAAGCCTTGGCTTTTTACACCCTTTTTACACCCTCAGGCAAAGCAGAGAGTATGTATGTATGTGTGTGTGTGTGTTCATGTTCCTTTTATCAGAAAATTTGAACCATTCCACCTTAAAGATGGGGCATGATTGGTGATACATTGAAAATGTAACTTTTAAAAGGTATATCAATTTTACTTCTATATCAGACTTGTGATTTTATCAGTGTAGGGGACCCAAGGAGAGACTAATTACCAATACTAAGACAGATCAGTTTCTTCTCTGTATTTTACACTTCCAGAAAGCTGCTTGGGGGCAATAATAGTTTAGTGACTGGCCCAGAGTTACACAGCTAGGGTGTGCCAGAGTTTATGCAGGTCTTTCTGACTCTGAAACCAGTTCTCTATGTACTCATTATACCAAGCTACTTCAATAACACTGATTTTTACCATAACTTGACTTCAGTCCATAAATAAATTTGAGGTCACTTACCAAAAAATGCTAACATACAAATATATAAATCTGTGAGAAATTGGAACTGTTTTTGAACAGTCAGTATAAGGATAATTTTTTTTATTCCAAAGATATCTCCTACACATGAGAGGTCTTTTAAAAAATTAAACTATGTTATTTTTTTCTATCAGCAAAAATCTCTCTCTGCTGCCTATTCTCTTTCTCCCAAATGAAAAACAAAATATCTGCTGCAAATATGCATAGCCATATATAGCACTGGTTATATTTAAATGAGAAAAAACCATATATATTTAAGCACATATACACAGAATGCACATATACATGCATGTGTCTCTTTCTGCACTCTCACTTTCTATGAAGAAGTGGGTAGCATGTTTCATCATTACTCCTCTCAAATAACAGTTGGTCATTACACTGATCAGAGTTCCTAAGTCTTTCAAAGTTGTTTATCTTTACATTACTGTTTTCATTGAATAAACTGTTTTTTTCCTAGTACTCTTTATTCTGCATCAGTTCATACATGTCTTCTCAGGTTTTTCTTAAGTCATTCCCTTCATTATTTCTTACCACACAATAGTATTCCATAACATATATATATATATATATACTATAATTTATTCAGCCATTTCCCCATTGATGGGCATCTATTTCCCCTTAGATTCTAATTCTTTGCCAAAAAAGGCCAAAATTATTTTTGTATGTCATCAAATTTTGTTTTGCTTTGCTTAGAACTTATTTTTCTTGTTTTAATTTACCCATTCTCTATTTCCCCTGTCCCTTCTTTTGCCATTCTCTTCCTATATCCCTGTTGAGTGAAGTGCATTTCTGCACCCAATCTGTGCGTGTATGTATATTTATATACATATAAATATACATATTCTTCCCTCCTTTCACCAATTCAGATTCAGATGAGTGTAGTTAGTGTCAGCCGCTCCCCCAACTACTTCTTCCTTGTTTGTATAGACCCAATTGGACACTCCAATTATGTGAGATGTTTCCACAACCTTCCTTATTCTTCATTTCCCTTCTCCTACTTGTATAATCTTCTCCTTCCCTTCCATTTTTCTTTTTAGATTATTGTGAAACAAAAGAACTTGTCCCAGGACTTCTGCATATTTAGAATTCTTTATGACCCCTGATGTTGATAGGGTTTAGAGGAGACACATTTTTAATCTTCCTATATTATAATATAAGCTGTTTATCCTTGTTGAGTACTTTATTATTGTTTGTTTACATTTACCTTTCTTGTTTCTCTTCATCTTGTATTTTAATATCAATATTTCTACAAAGTTCAGGTCTTTTTCATCAGGAATGAAAGGTAGTCCCATATCATACTAAAGGTCCATTTTTTTTCTCATTGTAGGATTATTTTCAGTTTTGCTGGACAAGTTTTTCTTGAGTATAAGCCTTTTCCTTTGTCTTCCAGAATGGCACATATCAGCTTTATGTTGTTTTATATTAGTGACTGCTAAAGAATGTGCGATTCTGACTATGACTTGCTGGTACTTGAATTCTTTCTTTCTTGACATTAAAATATTTTTTCTTTAACCTGGACATTCTGGATTTTGTCTAAGATGTTTCTGGGAATGCTCGTTTTGTGATTTCTTTTAAGGAGTAACCAGTGGTTTTCTGGTTCTTTGAGATCTAGATAGTTCTCTTTTAAGATTTTTTGAAATATTATTTCTAGAGCCTTTTCTTTGGCCATGACTTTCAGGTAGTCCAATGATTTAAAAAATTTTTTCTCTTCAATCTGTTTTCTAGGTCAGTTATTTTTGCTATGAGATATTTCATATTTTTTTCTTTTGATTTTATCTTAATATTTCTTATTGTGAGGAGTAGTCACTAACTTCTATTTGGCACATTCTAATTTTCAGGGTATTCATTGCTTGGACAAAGTTGTGCACAGCTCATGCCAAACTGTTAATTACCTTTCTAGTTCTTTCTTCTATAGCTGTCATTTCTATTTTTTCCTCTAGTACTCTAATTTCATTTATAAGAATATTTTTAAATGTAAAAAAAAACCCACCAAAAAAACCAACAACCCAACTCTTGCTCCCTTTCTTCTAGGAATTCTAGTTTAATTTAGTTGAACCAAGATCTTCTCTTTTTTTGAGGTTATGCTTGTAGATATTTTAGAGACATTATCTTCTATGTTTGTGTCCTTGTCACCATAGGTGTTTTATGGTAGCATTCTTTTTAAATTTTATTTGATACTTCTAGCCTTCTTTATGACTTATTCTGTTCCAGACTGAGTACCAGACAGACATCCTCTACCATGCCTAGCTCTTCTTCAAGAAGCCTCACTCTAGGGGTGGCTAGGTGGCACAGTCAATAGAGCACCAGCCTTGGAGTCAGAAGGACCTGAGTTCAAATCTGGCCTCAGACACTTGCCCCAAAAACTAGCTGTGTGACCTTGGGCAAGTCACTTAACCCCAACTGCACTCCAAAAAAAAAAAAAAGGAAAAAAAAAGAAGCCTCACTCTAACCCTGGAATAGATATTTTGGATTTATCCTCTGCCCTAGTGATCTCTAGCTTTAATTAGATGACTCTTCATAGAATTTCCATTTAAAGAAGACACTCAGGTCAGTTTTGTCCCATTACACTCCAGGCTGCATTCTGTACTTCTATTAGGCTCATGCTGAATACCTGCCCTTGCCTTTTTTCAACTTCTTTTCATGGATTTTCTTCCCCAGTAGAATGTAAACTCTTTGAGGACAGGGACTATTTTTCCTGTTACTTATATTTGTATACTTCGTACTTAAGCACAGGGTCTGGCATATAGTAAATGTTTGATTAATGCTTATTGACTGTTTACTGGACTGACTTTGGAGTTGATGTTAGGCCCAGGATCTGGGTATTCTGGGAGGGAAGGTCTGGGTGGGTCGTATTATTCATTCCTTGGTCTATTTAATGGTGTGTCTCTCACACCCTCAGGGACAATTCAGGCTGGGGATCTATAAGTTTTCAGCATTCTCAAAACCGTCAAAGCCAGAGCAAATTTTATTTACTCTCTTCCTTTGTCAGAACTCTGCCAGTTCCTGACCTGTGTTTGGGGGTAAGAATGGACTGCTACTAAACTGAGCTACTAGCAACCATCTGGAAAGCTGTCAACAGTGACAGATTTGTAGGTTTCCCAGTGGCCTGAGATTCCTTCCCTGGTCTTCCCTCGGCAGACTTCAGTTTGGACTAGAAGTTTGAATTGAGATTCCATTCCACTCTTGGCTTCTGAGCCACGCAGCTGTACTATGTAGGTTCTGTGCTCATGCCTCCCCAAGAAATGCAATCCCAGAGTGCAAATTCCTTCCTTCAATCCCAGATCTGTGACTTGGAACTGTATGGTGGGCTAGAAAGTTACCAGAACCTGTTACTGCAGCCTATATGAGGTTTCCCCTTGTATGGATTTAGGACCTCATTTTGTCCTTGAGCATAGACCCTGGGAGCTAGAATGTTGCCTGGGAGGGGATGATCTTCAACAGAATCTATCTCCATTGTCCACAGACCTCTTTGTTACTCTCCCTATGCTAACCTGTTCTGAAAAAGTAACTTACTGCTATTTTTCTTGGATCTCACTGACTTCATGATTCAGCATAGGGAAGTTTTTAGATTTGTTTGGAGGAGTTTTTGTTTGTTTGTCCTGCTTCCTGCTACTATCCCACCTTGTTTCTGCCACTAAATCTGAGAAGTCTTGGGTCATGTAAAACCTCCCTCCATCCATTTCAGTTATTTCCATCTAAAAATTATATAGATTGAAAAATGCATTTCTATGATATTGATCTATAGTTCAACCCAGCCAACTACTTGTTAGGTGCAGGGCACAGTGCTACGTGTCAGAGATAAAATGGCCAAAATACAACTGTCCCTTCTGGCAAAGAGTTTATATTCTATTGGGAGTAGAAATCCAACATCTGGTAAACTGTTACGTAAAAGATAATTTAAGGAAGGAGAGAGTTCTAACACCTGGGGAAATCAGGAAAAGCCACCTGCTAGAGGTGACCCTTGGCTTGTCATTGAAGGCTGGTCCTAGAGATCAAAGAGGTGGAGGTGAGGAAGGAGTACATTCCAAAAATGGATCACAACCTATGCAAAGATATCTGAGATACATGTGGAGTCTAGTAGGTCAGTTTAATTGGAAAGTGGTCTGGGGCAGGGGTGGAGAGCCTATGGCCTCAAGGCTACATGGGGCCCTACAGGCCCTCAAGTTTGGCCCTTTGGTTGAATCCAAACTTCATATAACAAATCCCCTTAATCAATGGTTCTCAACTTTCCTAATGCTGGGACCCTTTAACACTTGTATGTGGGCATATCTGTATGTGGGTGGACCTGCCTGGAGACGTACAGAGGAGTGGTGGCTCAATTCCGAAGATCATCAGATGTATGTATTTTCCAATGGTCTTAGGCGACCCCTGTGACTCCTGTGAAAGTGTTGTTCAACCCCCAAAGGGGTAGCAATGCAGAGGTTGAGAACCACTGCCCTTAAAAAGGATTTGTTCTATAAAACTTGGACTCAATCAAAAGACCACACCTGAGGACCTAGAAGGCCCCATGTGGCCTTGAGGCTGCACTTTGCCTACCCATGGTCTGAGGCACTGTTTCACTTATGGTGTATCACCAGCACCTAGCATTGTGCCTGGATCATAACAGATGCTCATTAAAGGCCTATTGATTGATTGATAAAAGAGAATAATATGAAATAAGACTGAAAAGATAGTCGGGAAACAGATTACAGAGTACTTTAAAGCCAACACTGAAGAGGTTGTATTTTATCCTAGGAACCTTAGGGAGTCACTGAAAATTCTTAAGCAGGAGAGTAAAACCTCAGCATCTCTGTTGTAGGAATATTACTTGGCTGATGTTTGGAAGTTCTATGAGAAAACAGAGAGCTTAGAAGCAAGGAGTTCATTTAATAGGTAACTGATATGATCTAAGTGACAAGTAATCTGGGCCTGAACTAGTACAGGGGCTATATAAATGGGAGAGGAGAGGGAAGGAACAAAAGTAAGAAATATGATAGAGAAAGAACTGACAAGCCTTCACATCTGATTGGAAACTGGGGGTGGTCCAGAGGGGGACCAAGAATGACGTCACAGTTGAGTACCTTCCATAGAAACAGGGAAGTAATGAGGAGGGGCAGATTTTGAAGGAGGAAGAAGATAATGATTTGTAGTTTTGAAAAGTTGACTTTGGATTGATGACAGGTCAGCTAAGTAGTCCAGCAGATAAATGACAGTGTGATGGTCTAGAGTTCCAGAGAGAGAGATTATTGCTGAATATATAGATTTGGAAGTCACCCACATAAAGATAAATGAATCCATGTGAACTAATGGTATTATCAAGAACAAAAGAATATAGAGTAGGTGTTCTTAACCTTTTTTGTGTCATGGCCCCTTTAGCAGTGTGGTGAATCCTACACCCCCCCCAAATTATGAAAATACATAAGACAAAATATTTAAGATTACAATAATATTAACATAAAGCTATCCAAATTGTTTATATTTGTATTGACATATCTGTTTACTAGTTATTTCCTTCCAATAGAAAGTAAATAAACTCCTTCAGACCTGAAGACTTCCATTTGCATTCCCAGCATCTACTATGAAGAGAGGAAAAGGGTCCACAATGGAGTCTTGAGAGTTACTCAAAGTTACTCACTTGACAATGGATAATTTTGCAGCAAAGAAGGCTGGGAAGGAGTGGTTAAAAAGGTATCAAGACAACTAAGAACAGCATTATGGAAACCAAAAGAGAAGAAAACATCCACAAGAATGTGGTCAACAGGTTCAAAACTAGTAGAGAGGTCAAAGAGAAAGAGAAATAATGAGAAAAAGCCAGTGGATTTAGCAGTAAAGAGATAATAGACAACCACAGAGAAAATAATTTCAGCTGAGTAAGTGGTGGAGTAAGAAAACAGATTGTTATAGATTAAAAAGTGACTAAGATGAGGAAATGGAGGCAACAAAGCAAACACATTTTCATGTATTCTTAAATTATAATTTTGATGTCTATTATATTGAACTATATAATCATGATTATATTTTAAATTCTCATACCTACATCTTTTACAAAATTTTAAAGTAAAATTGAACATAATTAAAGCTATAACTAAGTGAGGTTCCTTTAAAAAAAATCAAGTAACAGTTTTTCTAGAATTTTCCACAACTAATTTAACATAGCATATCAAATGAAGCACTAAGCAGCCAACACATTGATTTTTAATTCATTTCATTCAATTACCTTATAAAAGCAGACTCTTTAATAGGCTAAGGAGGCTTTATTATAATATTACCATTTTGAGTATGACCAAAGAGTATGTTCCAGGCTTAACATGTTGACTGCCCCTTAAAAATTTAGAGGTTTTATTTAAAACAGACACACACAAATCCCTTTCCTTAGGTTTTTAGAAATATCATAGCTTATGAACTGGTTACTAGTTTATTTAATTATCCTAGAGCTCTTAATGCAAATTTTTCATCAAGGAATCCAATTTTATTTGGATTCACTTCAACAAGCTTTATTAAACACCTACTATAGGCACCATACTAGATGCTGGGAATGCAAATGGAAGTCTTCAGGTCTGAAGGAGTTTATTTACATTCTATTGGAAGGAAATAACTAGTAAACAGATATGTCAACACAAATATACACAAAATAAATACAAAGTGAATTTTAATGGGAAGGAAAGAGCATAAATAGCTCAAGTTCTTATTTAGGCACTTGAACTGATTCTTTAAGGAAGACAGAACTTCCAAGAGGCAGATACAAAGGCCCAACCTATCAGGAGGCTCTCACCAACCCAGTTTTCTGCCTATATTACACTGGCCACTGGTTACACAAGCATACAATATTACTTCTAACCTCATTCAGTTTAGTATTCAAACATGTCTATTTTGTTTTACCAAGATGAATAACTGAACAGGTCAGACCAGCACAGAGAAATGTTAACATCTAAGGAAAAGAGCCTGAGGCTACTGGAGGAGGACTCAATTTATCACAACTTTTGACCTTGTGCTATTTCAGGAAATTCACCTATACATGCGATGATATTTTAATATTAATAATCCAGGCAAAAGATTTGTGGTAGAACATGGTATCACAACACCTACCCTATGAAGTAGTAACTTTGCTAAATGAGAACTTTAACAAAATAACAAATACTAAGATTAATAAGGTAGAAGACACTAAAAAGTTGGGGACTAAATATTTTAAGAGATGTTAATTTTTTTTATATTCAAAATAATATTATAAAGTGTTTTAAAATTGATTTTAAAAAATTACAATATATTGACTTACTCTCGTGTTATACATATGTTGATGAACTGGTAAGAACAAGTAGATAAAATCTAATTTACTTCATCATTCTCATTATATGTAAACAATAAAGGCTAAGTTCTCTAGACAGTTTTTCAAGTCATTAAAGACTTTTCATTCTTACAATCTTTCTCCATATACTTTATGAAATTCTACTGGCTGCACAGTGCAAAAGCAGTCTTGAACTATTTGACTAGGTCAGCACCTTGTAAAGCCAAGCACTAGCAGCTTTCCAGAAGAATGCTACTATGAATAGCTTTTAAGGTTATGAATACATAGTGTAGTGAACACTCTATTCCATAACAAATCAGAGCAAAAAAAGAAATCAAGTTACAGCACTCACAATATGACCACTTATTATAAATAATCAAAATACAGAATTTACAACAATTTATCACAGAAAAAGGCCACAAAGTTTACAATATAGTGGTCACAAAGTTGTGAACGAAGAACAATCATTTACTAACCCAAGCATTCACAAAATCCTTAATTCAATAACAAAGTACAATAGTCAAAGTTTTCCACTCATGGGGCATAGTAGGTCACACATCAATCACTTATTCAGTCATCAATCACTAAGTACAATGATTTAGTCAGTCAATCATCCTTCATTATTCACTATTCAATCATCAGAAAATACACAGACCCTCCACCCCTAGGTCACTAGTAAATTTACAATTTCTTAGTCAGTACATGGTATCCAAGTAAAGTCTTTCAGCTTAACGTGGAGTGGTTTCAAGGATTCCCTTGATCCCCTTTCCTGGTCCCAGATCCTACCTAGATTCACCAAACTGTCACCTGGATTCAAAGGCATACAGCTTCCAGGTCCTTTTCCAGCTCTCTGTGCAGTTCCTGCTCCACTTTGGAGCTCATGGTGTCCTGTCCATCTCATATCCTTCACAGCCTCTGTTCCTGGGAAGACAAGGCTTTACAAAGCCACAAACAGGTTCAGCCAAGTACCAGCATCACAATTATGCTTCCTCAGTCTTTGGCAGCTCTGGCTGGCTCTAGAAAATCCTCTGCAACTCCTCAGCAGCTCTGGCTGGCCCTCAGCTCTGATTAGCTCTTGGAAATCCTCAGCTACTCTGGCTGGCCCTCGGACTCATCAGAAGTTTCAGGTGGTTCCCAAAATCAAAATCACTCCATCCAGGTTTTCAAAATCAAAATCATTCTCTCAAACTTGGAGGTGTTTTCCTCTTCAGCCTCCTCAGCTCCTCTTCAGTCTCCATGAAGCCTGCTCCACAAAGATCTCCTCCTTCCTCTTTGGGCCTTTTCTTATATACACACAACATTAGCTTCCTGTTTCAGCCAACCCCTTCCTATTACGTCAGCAACAGGAAACAGAAGTTCATACCTTCTGTTTCCCCAACAGAGGTTTGATCAGTTTTTAAGTACTAAGTACCTGCTACCTTTGCCAACATAAAGGGATCTTCAAATTCAAATTACATTACGATTACACACCTCTTAAACTGTGGTTCACCACTATTGCAACCCACAGTTAAAGTTGTGCTGAAGGGGTTGTGAGTGGAAAATGTTTAAGCTCTCTTTTAGGTTGAAGAACTGTTAAATATACTTTTTCAACATGTGAAATGCTAAATTGCTTGAGAGAATAAACTGCAACAATTTTTCTAATTATACATTTTATTTAGTTAGAAGTCTCTAGAGCAAGGGAACAGATGAAAACAGAGGTTTGAAAGAATTAAGGTACATTAAATTTATGTTTTAAATGTTCATATTAAGTACCTGGAAGTATACCAGTTAAAATATTTTAATCAAAATATCACATTTCCCACTGAAAATAAGTTGCTAGGTTTTTTTTAGTCACAAAAGATAATATTATTAGACAATGTAACTATGCAACTTATGTAGTATAACAACTAATGTTTTGCATATGGAGGATCCTTTCAGGTCTAGGTTATATTGATAGACACCTTCTCAAACTCTGTGATTCTGTGGCTATGTAATTTCAGAATTCTCCATAGGTGCTATCTGGTGTTATGAGAATCCTTATTTCATAGATGGACAGTGAGTTAAAATTAACTTTTCATAGTCACTGAAAGTAGCCTTCTCTCTCAGAGTGACTTGGTGAGCACTTACTTAAGTAAAGTTAATCATAAGGTACATATCCCAAGTCAAAACTGTAACCAAATCTTATCCACAAAATACTGAGGACTAGTCTTAGAATATTGATCAGAAACAAAAGATGAGAAATGATGAGGTCCTGAACTAGGACAAAAGATGAGTGAATGGAGAGGAGACAAATAAAGAGATGCAGAATTTAAGCTTAAAAGATTTGGCAACTCCTGGAACATATGTATGGAAGAAAGGAGACTAAAGAGGATGGCTAAAAAGTTCTGAACCTTGTTCACTGAAAAGACAGTGGTATCCTCAACAGAAAAAATGCAAGCTTCAAAGAGGGAGGTACAGGTTTTGCAAAGAAAACAGAATAAGTACCATTTCAGATATGCTGAGTTTTGGATTATTTATATAAAGCCAATAGAGATAACTTTGGATAGAGGCATCTGGGTGGATGGGAGTAAGAGTGAGGAAGAGATCCTGGTAAGGTGATTTAATCTTACCATGTCTCAGTTTCCTCTTCAATAAAATGGAGAAAATAATAGCATCTACTTCACCAGATTTTGAGGACCAAACAAATTAAGATATGTAAAGTCGTATGTAAACATTATTTAAATGTTCATATTAAGTACCTGGAAGTATACCAGTTAAAATATTTTAATCAAAATATCACATTTCCCACTGAAAATAAGTTGCTAGGTTTTTTTTCTTAGTCACAAAAGATAGTATTATTAGACAATGCAACTACGCAATTCTATGTAAAGAATTGTTATTAATAGCTGGTCCTATTGTCAAGTAAGTGTTGTGGTAGGAAAGTGAATTATGAGGGATTGAGAAGGGAGTGAAAAGGTAATAAAATGAAGTTAATGAATACAGACAACCCTTTCTGGGACTGTGGTTGTGAAAGAAAATGGAGGTCAAAGCGGAGACAATGGCAGGTTCAAGGGAGAAGAAAACAAAAGAAAGGAATGGATAAAGATCGAAGGTTAGTAGAACAAATGAGAGAGAAAACCAGAAAAGAGAGGGGAGAGAATGAAAGGTGCAGATAAAGGAATCACTTTGACAAGGGGAAAGTCCACATCTTCATCCAAGTCTGAATAAAATGAAAGAACAGGGAATGACAAAAAAAAAGATTTTTGAGATGTGGAGAAAAAAAGCTCATACAATACCTCTATTTTCTCAGTGAAGGAAGTGGTGGTATAGGGATTCTGAAGATAAGGGAGTAATTTGGAATAACTACTGTGGAGCATCAGAGTAGATCAGGAAAGAATAAACACATTACCATGCAAGGGTGAGGACCCAGTTGAGATCAGGAGTGTTCAGCAACATGTGAGTAGCAACAGAAGAGGGAACTTACTGGGTTTTGATCAAACATGACAGATTAAAGGACATAGAAGTAAGGAATTTAAGGATAGCCACTGGTTCATGTTCAATTGTTCAACCACAAGGTCCAGATGGTAAAGGAGAGGCCAGAACAGGGAGAAGAGGGAAAGATGGAAAGTCCAAAGGTCACAGAAAGGATGAATAATAGGTTTAGGAGTGGTAAGGCATAATAAGAGATAAAGAAATAGGAGGATAAGTTCAGAGTTTTATATCAGGGAGGTGAAATATATGTAAGTGATGATGAATATCCCTGTTTGTAGTTGAGGTGGAATGAGTATGCAGATCATAGGAGGAAGAGGAGGCTGAAGAACAATGAAAGAGGCCACTATGTTCCAGGGCATAATGGATGAAATGTATATTGGAATCCTCAATTATAAAGGGTGGGATTGGTATGATAAGGAAGATCATGAACAAGTTTCCGAATTCTTTAAGAAAGGATGTGAGGAGTCTGTGACAAGTAGTTGGATTAAGTGATAAAGATAAAGTGAATTTCAAAGTGAGGGGAGGTTGAGTGATGGTGGTAAAAAGCTAGTCTAGAAGTAAAGTGGGGAGTATACTACTATCAATGATTCCCTTTGCTGACATTAATAAAATATTATGGTCACCTATGCCAGGTAATATCAAGGATAGCAAAAGGAAGGACAAACAGCAAATAGCAGAGACCAGATCTCTAATGAGAAGACACTCTAGTGATAGGGAGACACATCTGATGGATAACACAAGAAGTGTTACATCAGTGTTTTAAATAATTGAATATCAAGATCATGAGAATGAGTTATATTCCACACAGGATTTTATAAGATAAATATTAAACTATTTTTGAGTTAAGAGATGAAAGAAAACACTAAGTAGGTAAATTGTAAAGTATCATGGCATTTCATGAAGACAGTGGATGCACAGATGACTTATATAGATGAAATAGTGAAGATGTCAAATATTTGAGAATTACCAGTCCTTTTCTGGGATGGGAAGGAAGGAGAGAAGTACTTAACTGAGCAATCTAGCAGGTTATTTCCCTAGTGTTCACTTTTTATCAAATGGACAGTACAGGATAAAAGGGGGAAAAAACCACCTGATAATATACAAAAAAAGTTAAGTAATAGTTTAATGAGCAAGAAATAAATTAAAGATGCTCACCTAAGAAGATAAATATATAAGCATAAAGTAATTAATTGGAAAGATCAATGGATCAAAGAGAGACTAGATTGGATAACTCTTTTTCCTCCAGATAAACTGAACAGCATGCAAATTTCACCAAATCTCAAATCCTTTTTTTTAATGACTCCTTTAAGGGATAACTGACAATGTCCTAATAAAAAAAAGAAAAAGAAAATTCCAAATTAAGACCTTTCCTCTATAGCCCACAGTGCCTGATGCTAATCATATAGAGCATTTGGCAAGAACAGACTCTACAGGAGAGCAGATGCTCCAGCCACTCTCTTCCAGTAACATCAGGGATATTAGGACTTGGGGAAAAATTAGCAAAGTGATCAAAAACAGAATAAAAGATGTTAAGAGGTGTACCAGTTCTCCCTCTTTCCTGTAAACATCAAATGGCACTTCATATTATGTAGAAGAATCATTTAAAAATATAGACTAACTCTATCCAGTGAAATGTACTAACAGTTTTTAAAAATGTATATCTTGAGGAAAAATATATAAAGTACATTAACTGAAGAGGGGGCAGAATATGGCTACCAATAAATTATAGTGCAAGGGTAGCAAACTGAACTAGATGAAATTGGTAAAAAAAAAAAAACTAACAAGGTCAATAAAGGGCCAATGTAGAACAATACATTGAATAAAAAAGGACATGCACACCAAATTGAGTAGAATGAGTTTAGTACTCATCTTTACCATGTTCTTTTCCTGTTACCATGAAAAGACACTAGTCATCTTTTTCTCCTTTGAGTACTTTCATTAAGATATATTTAAAGCTTTCTTTTTTTAAAAGTCTTAGCTGCATCTAAATTCCAACATATCAGTCAATCTTCATTGAAGAACCTTTCCTTCTGCTATGAACGTCTGCAGATGATTTCAACTAAATGCTATGTGCCAAAAAACATACACATATAAGCATATGCATACACATACATCATATATATCCATACATATGTGTGTTTCTGTGTATTTTCCCCTTTTTGCATATATCTATATCTATATATATCTATTATCTATCTATATCTATACATACACAATTGTGTATGTGTATGTATATAAATACACAGAGAGAGAGAGAGAAAAGGAGAGAGAGAAAGAGAATAATGATAAAACTTTGAAGCAATTCTTCTCAGTAGGCTTGTTAATAAATGCACATCTATGGGAAAACAGCAATATTCATTTATGAGCATATATATACATATACATATACGTGTACACATACATACATATATATCACACACAGGCACCTGAAAGTATGGAAATTATCAGTGTATGATGGGAAATTTAAGAACATTTTAACTAGCAAAAGTATCAGATAAAAGGCAGACTTTTATATATCAAGAAATTCTGAAAAATATTGCCCAAGAAATAACCCCATTGCTGTTTATCTCTCCATCAAGTTTTTTATTTTAGCTAAGAAAAAAAATCTACCTCTAATCCATTGAATCCCATCAAAGTAGAAAGAGGCAATGCTTTTCAGTGATGATAACTTACAGACAGCAAGGGGATGGCAACTTTCCCAAGGAAATCAGGGGGTTTATCTCCATCTTCATCAAATACTGTCACTTCCAAAACATCATGGATATCTTTAATAGGACTGGAACAAGAAGTACAGAGCGTGTTATACACAAACACACACAAATGAAGCCTGCTCCTTGAAGATCTGAAAAAACTGTTTCACTAATTAAATCTGCATTTCCTTAGAGTATAAAACTACCATTTAATTAAATTCCAAAAATTAAATGAAACTGACTGTATTCCCAAACCTTCCATCATAGAAGGTTTAGACATTCATATGAAAAATAAAAAAGTCAACTTTTCCTCTATGATATTTTTTTATGTGTACGTGAACTCAGTCTGGAATTGTGAAAGAAACAGTATTGGGGCAAGATGACTAAGTAGGGTAAGGGTGAGTTACTTCAAAGTACTACAAAAATTATACTTTCTTAATATTAAACTAAGGAATTACTTTTTGGTGGAACTGTTCAAAATCAACAACTGACTGAAAGATTCAGTGTCCCAGAGCTGAAACATAAGATATAAGCAATTCCATAAGCATCAAGAAACTTTACTGTATTGACCTACAGTCAGAAATCTGCTATGATGAAATAGTTCTTGGGGTGCAATGCCCAAATAAATGGCTGGTGGCACCTGGAATTTTGCTAGTCTTAACAGCAAAGCTGAAACCACTTCTATTGCATTTTTGAGATTCTTCTATTACTCTAGCCTACATAATTTCAAATCAACCCCATTCTTTCCTTCATAAGTTTATTATATTACGAATTCTCTTACCAGAATGGACCCCCAATTTATTCAAATAACACGAGCACTCAATTTATTGCCAAGTGTTACAGCTTCTGATCTAAACTAGTAAATATGAGATCATTAAGCTTCCTAAGTGTTTGGAATAAGTTTGAGAAACATGGCAGGGATTAAAATGAGTTGGACAGCTAAAATTACCTAGAATGAAAAGAACCATCTGAAACCAATGAGAATTCATAAATGGTATGTTTTCAGAAATTTTATGCAGTTTAAGATATTTTGACTTTACCATGTGTGTTAAATTGTAGTCCCTTGAACTCCAGGCATATATATTTTAGGTTTTCTAACCCTAGAATTATTCTTAGTAGAGAGAAACTAACTTGTTGACTAATCTATTTATTAAATAATTTGCTTATAATTGTTATTTTCAACATTGTAGGCACATTTAGATGAAAGCATAAAAAGCTTTAAGGAATGAAAAAACGGGGCATTTTCCTCAACAAATAGAAATCCCACTTCCTTGTCTCAACCTGCACAAAGAAACAGCATAATTAATAGGTCATCTGAGTTAAAGTTCTCACAGGTAAAAGGTTGATTAGTTTTGTTGCTAATGTCATTGACTTACAATGTAAAAACTTTGTTCCATTCAGGATTGAGGTTTTTGTAAACAGTATGTGTCTGAAGTCGGTCATTTCCCAATTCTAATAAGCAAAAAGGGTCACTTTTTCCTGAAAAGAAAATATACACAAAAGTCAAAGGCATGCCACCATTACATTAAAGGTAAATGGTAACTTCGGAACAGTTGTTATGTTAATATAACCTGTCCCAGTTAGAGAGGCAAAGAGTTGTGGAAGAATGCTATACCTAGGTAGGAAGAACCTGGTTCAAATACTGCCTCAGAGCCCTTGGGCAAGTCACTTAATTTATGAAAGAATTTCTTCTTCTGTAAAATAATGAGGCTGGATTCTTTGTCCTCTGAGGTTTTTTCCCCCACTCTAAATGTATGAACCATGCTACACAAAGGCAATCTCATTGATCTGGCAAATCCTATGGAATCTTTGTGTGACTGGGACAAAGGAAGAATTGAGCATGGGCAGAAAGGAGGCCCTGGGGATCAGAACCCAATTGTAGTGGCAGATCACTGTACTAATTTGTCTTTATTAATAAAGGACCAAGATGTGAGCTATGTATTCATTTCCATAAGCAAATACAACATTAGAATTAACAGGAAGCAGGTTTTGCTAATTTCAGGGTATGTTAGGGTATATCTTAGGGTATATCAAAAAATTATTTCTGCAATTTATCTGTGGGTTAAAATGAAAAGAAGGTATTCCCTTGGCTTTTCCTCAATTTTCCCTAGCCTCTTCCCCTTGCCTTTTACTTACCTTGTTAGACTGAAAACAACCAAGTCATAACCTGAGAACAAGTAAGGGGAGATGCAACTCTCCTTACTTTCAGTCTGGACTCAAGTTCAAATTGAACTGATGCTTCTATAATGAGTTCAGGTAACATTCTCCAAATACCTAATTTTGTAGGCGTATATACTTATAGGCACTTCACAGACCAGAGAAGAATTAATTTTTCTAAAAAATGGCTAGGGAGGACTTAGGGCCAGGCTTTAATGCTGAGCCCTCTTAGCCCAGTGGTCCAAACATTCAAGTCACTCTATGTATTCCCAATTTATTTAGTAACTAAGAACTCTGAGGTATTACACATCAATAAAATGACTAACATACACAGAAACCCCACATAAAAGAGCAAAGGAAGAGAAAGGAGACAGATGTACACTGGACTAGGGTCAATGACCAGTTGATTCAATTGAATAAAGGATTGCAAACTGGCCATGTCTGAAAAGAGCCTTCAACCCAATGCTGTCTGGAATGATAGCCAGGAATCAGACCTTATGTTCAGATGACTGCATAACTAACCCAAGCTCTCTATGAGGTCCTGCTTCTACAAAGACTTTTGTTTTGTTTTTCTTGTATGTGAAAGAACAGCTTTCATCTTTATCAAGAGAGTAAGCACTCTATAGTTTCATGCCCAGGTATACCAAGCCTTAGTGATTTGTTTCTTCAACCAAAACTACATCATCTATTTAACAATTTGTCAGACCATTAGTGGGTGTCAGTGCTTACCCTCCAGAGGTACCAACATGACATGCGATCAGCACTTGCTCTAGTGAAACAGACTGACACTTTTAATGAAAGCCCTGGGGTTACTCTACAGCAGGGCAAATTCTCTGGCCTGTCCTTTTGAGACACAGGTTCTCTGTTTGGCGCTGTAGCTGTGGAACAAGCATACTTCTGGCTGTCCCAGCTAATGAGGAACAGACTTCTACTCAGAAATTGGGAACTTTTGTAACATGTCTCTGAGGAACACCCCGAACCAACTCTTAGATTATAATTCAGTCAAAGCTCATTAAAATGCTTCATTACAGTATAAACAAGGAAGGTAGTGTATCAGGAAATAAAAAGGACTAATTCCACATATGCCCACTTATACATACTTTTACAATTTAGTCCATCTTCCTCAAAAGAACCCACTGATATACCAGAAGTTTTAATCAACAAACACATACACACTTTAATAAAAGATATATCTTTAATAAAGTATTAAAAAGTAACAGCATGTGGGGTAAGGAAGGAAAGGTTTACCATTAGCTTCTTTGAATTTTTGAGCACTACAACCTATATTACACAAGTTTACTTGTTTCAACATTTTTTTCCTTCATCTTAAATCCAGGTAAATGAATATTGCTAAGATTTTAGTTTCAAAGTTATCATGTAACTATATCAATATTAAATGCATTTCTGTTTTAATTCCAAACTCATACCTCAAGTGAACATTACTAATATTTTCCATTTTGAAATAATTTAAAATTGTTTTTTCTTGTTCTATCAGAAGTGATTTTGGGGGCAGCTAGGTGGCGCAGTGAATAGAGCACCGGCCCTGGAGTCAGGAGTACCTGAGTTCAAATCCGGCCTCAGATACTTAACACACACACACACACACACACACACACACACACACAAACCTAGCTGTGTGACCTTGGGCAAGTTACTTAACCCCAACTGCCCTCCAAAAACACACAAACAAAAAGCAACAAATTGCAAATAGTGAGACACATCATTAATGCTGTCTAATAATCTCATTAGTTACTACAAAGTATTATATTTCTATCAACATTTGTAAAAATCTTATCTTCACCTCCAACAGACTTTTTGTTAAATAGTTATGTTTAGTAAACCCTAAATAAATACTATGTTCAAATACTCAAGGGATCAGAGATTTGGAATTGGAAGAGATTATTTTTCAGGTCAGGAAAGAGTCAGGTTAGAAAAGTTAAATGACTTTCCCAAGTCTACCAAAGTATTACTTATCCGAGGCAGAATTTGAACTGAGATTCTCTTATTTGAGAGAGCATCTGAATTATGTGTCCTCCCAAAATTTAAAATGAGGAACTTAGGCATGTTCCCTATATATGTATGACCAGGCCTGCCAAAGACTTAGTTCCCTTCAAAAATCTCTTACTACAAAATATTTACAGTACTTAGAGTAACTCCAAACCCACATCAATGTTTCATATGGCTGGTACCTACATCTCCCCTCTTCTATTGCTAGGAGCTGTCAGAATACTATTTTTCTACTGTGGCCCTAGCTATAGGCCCGTAGTTCCCATTCCCAATAGGGTCCAATAAGGAAAACGTGTTCCTGGCTGCCCAAGTTACTTGAGTGATTAAAATTACTGGAGTCAAGTACAGCACGCTCTAAAATAATTTTAGAACAAAGGCTCTGAGCAACAAACATAATAAATTTCTGTGGCTCTCTATTACCTCTATGTGGAAATACAAATTTTTCCCTTTGCCATTTAGAGTCTTCACAATATAAACCCTCACCTACCTTTTCAGCCTAGGCAATTAGGAGTCACAAGGAATAGAGCCCTGAGCCAGGAAGACCTGAGTTCAAATTTGACCTTAGACACTGACTGGCTGTGTGGTCCAGTGAAGATCATTTAACTTCTTTCTCAGTTCCCTCATTTGTAAAACTGGAATCATAATAGCACCTACAGGGCTATAGTAAAGATTAAATGTGAAAATATTTATATGAAAATATATTATTACTATGCCAGCATAGTACCTGGCACATAAATATTGTTTATTCCCTTACTTCATATCACTCTCCTTCATACACTCTATGGTCCAGTCAAACTGGTCTTTTTATTGTTCCTCATACATGACATTCCCCACGCTTGTGACTTTTTATGGACTTTTCTCCATGTCAAGAATGTACTCCTTCACCTCTGCCTCTTAGAATCCTGAATTTCCTTCAATACTCAGCTCATGGCAAATCTTTTATATGAAGCCTTTCTTGCTCTAGCCAAGTGCTAGGAGTGTTTCCATCAGTTTGCATTTACCTTGTATATAACTAGATATAATTATAACTTTTTCTCTCTCCATATACATATATACATACACACACATACATACATGCATACATGCATGTGTACACACACAATGCCTGTCCTGATGTAAGCTTCTTGAGGGCAAGAGCTGGTTCACTTTTTACTCTATCTCCTTAGTGACAAGTACAGTACATGACACACTGCTGATAATAAATGCCGATTGGCAGATTGTGTAGTATTTAAAGGGCCCAAGGCTTCTCCAAGTTAAGTATGTAAGACCTAGAGGAAGTAAAAAATGTTGAAGGAGAAAGGAAGCTTCAGAGATGGGAACACAAAATAGGCCAGAATGAAACCAGTTAAGGGCTGATAGCAAATGAAGGGGAAATTATAATATATATGTGAAATGGATAGAACAGAGAGTTAAGAATTTTAATAATGATGATGATAACAGTTTGCAAAGCATTTTACCTGTCGTCCCATTTGATCCTTACAGAAACACAGACACACACAAGCTTGTAAGGTAGGTACTATTATTGTTATTCCTATTTTACAGATGAGGAAACCAAGGACAAGTGAAGATAAATGATTTGCCTGGGCTTCCACAACTCATAAGTGACTGAGGAAGGATCTGAACTGGGGTTTTCCTGACTCCAAATCTACTGTCTCACCTTCCTGGTGCTTAAAGTGATATGATTAAAATAAGGCTTAAGTAGGAGCTCCCTTTAAATTTCTGGGAGGTGAATCAGAGAGGAAAGAGGCTGAAGGTAGGGAGGCCAGGATAATAAGCCACACTAGTCTTTCTAAGATTTGATCAGCAGGCATTTGCCAGAGAACCAACAACAGCCTAGTAGATTGTTTCTAAATTCCTCAACCTAACACTACATTTTCTCCAACAACTCATCTAACCTACTCCACACATGAAGTGTTGCTCTAATGTCTCTTCTCTGACCTAATTTTTTTTTCATCTCTACCCATCTAAAATTTATATTTCCTTCAAGGCCAGCTCAAATCCTATCTCCTCCACAAAGCTTTTCTTGACCACTTTATTTCACAATGATGTTTTTCCTTTAATTTCAGTTGGAATGTTTTCAGTAAGAGCTGAGTAACTTCTTTGCTAAAATTTTTGAGGTAGCATGCTGCAGTAGAGAAAGGAATGGACTTGAAGTCCAAAAACCTGAATTTGATTTCTGGTTCTGAGACTTTATAGATGTATGATCATAGGCAAGTAAGTCACTGAACCTTTCTGAGCCTCAGTTTACTTATGCTCTGGTAAAAATTGAGCTAGTGATATTTACTTCCTAAGCTGCCATGTAGAAAATAGAATGTAGTCCGAGAAGTGTTCCATCTATATAAAGGGAACAATTCATCGACCCCAGTACTGAATTAACTATATTTCATACTCATAATACAATTGATTAATAAGGCACAAAAACTTTATATTTATTCCTCAAATTTACACAAACTAGATACCATTATTTTTGGTTGGTCTTAAAGTGGAATTCCTGTTGAAGTCTGTTACTGTCTTTTAGTTGAAAAAAAAAGTCATTTCCCACCTGATTTAGGTAAAAATCACCATGATACTCACAAACAATATTAAAAAGATTCAATTGCTACTATTAAGCTTTCTAAGAATTTCAATTACAGAAATGTTTTTGAAATGAGAATGTCTTTAAGAGGAGATGTATTGCTATGGATACAGCTTCAAAAGCCAACAATGGGAAGAAAAACAAGAAAATAGACTTTTTGATTAATATGCCAGGGGAACAATAAACTATAGGAACTACTCTCTTCTGCTACAGAGACCTATGTTTCAAAAGACAACAGCCTCCGTTCTTAACTTACAGAACCTGCTTAAAATGCAGAGTGTTATAGAATATGCCAAGAACATTCCTACTCTATAATTTTGTGTTCTGAATACTGTTTTTGGTCAACAGTTATTGAGAATAGCACTTTTATGCATACCCAAGATATGCAGTGAGGCAGAAAAGACATTTCACATTAACAAAACTATTATCTAGATTATCAAAAATTAGTGGGCAAAAACCAAACTAATTTTTTTAAAGGTGGATGCTCCTATTAACCAAGTATATTTTCTTTTTTTTAAGCAAGGGACAGAAATAAGGACCACATTCCAGGCATATTTTGAGTGGTATCTATGTTTTTAAAAAGGAAAAAAATTTAAGTGCTAAACATTAATGTTTCTATTATACTCATGCTTCTGACACATATAAGTTATAAGATTATGAGAAAGTCATTCTGTATCTTTGTGTATCAGGTATCCCTCTGTGACTATAGGTCACAGGTTAGGTGCCAATCATATCGTCTGCTGAAGTTTGTTTATCAAGAGTTCCATGCAATTACAGATCCAGGCAAAACAAAAAGAAAAATAAAAGAAAGAGAAAATGTAGAAATAAAAAAAAATCATAGAGAATTCCAATTGGAACCTAGAAAAGAGTGAACTTGAGTTACCATTCCTTGATATATTGCTTAAGTCATATTTCTTCAAGTTATCCTATTAAAAAACAAAACAAAACAAGAGTAATTTGTGACCAAGGCCAGATTCATTTTTGTATCTCTGTAGAGGAGAATGAAGAGGATGAAAGAGAATAGATTTCTACAGCTGTTGATCCACCACCAAGGATACTTTATTTCTGAGTATTTATATGGAGAGAATATGAAAAGCAGGTGACACTTTCTCTGTTCAGGGCCTCGAGTTCTCTTTTGTCTTTATAAAAAGGCAGGAAAATGGATAACTTGCCTTCCACACTAAACTGAAAAAGAGATGTACACATCATGGGTCACAGGATTTTGAGCAGAAAGTTCAGCGATATTATGAGGCATGGGACAATAGCTTGATAAAAGATGGTTTGGATTATAGAAATACAATCTCTGAGTTGGAAGGGACCTCAGAAATCATTTAGTCAAACTCTGACTTGAAACAGATTCTGCTCCAGAAGGTACTGGATAAGCCATCTCTAGGGAGAAGGAACCCATGACATTTTGAGGAGGAAATCTGAAAAATAGGCAAGTAAAAGGGTTTGGAGGAAACTGAAATCCTGAAATGATTTCCAAATCTGATTTATAACTAAAAATGATGCCAACATATTTGCATCTTGGAAGGCTCCTTATACTTAGTACCTTATCAATGATGTGGGAATGCATATTAGAAAAATCAACCAGTCATCGATATCAACTCATTCAAATTTTTCTTCCTCTCAGGGATGAAGGGGAATCTTCTCTTTTCACTTTAGTATAACTATTAAATTGTCTTCCCTATATATCCTTAAATGATGCACAGAAAGTTTCATCTTTCTGGCAATCTTCATAGAACTGAATGTCTATGACTTTTTTATCTAACCAATACCAGATAAAATAAATATCTAAAAATGATTCTGCAGCTTCTCAAGTTGTCTTTTTTATTTGGATCACTAGGAATCAATAAATGTTGGACCGTCAATAAAACTCTAGCTGTTCATTCTTATCAAATTACAGGAACAATGATAGAATCAGTTTTTATTCTCTTGGTAATCTACCTGGTAGACAGTTTTACAGAGACAACCAAACAGTGTCCCCATTACTGGTGGTGAGTGGGATCCCACAGTTTTGCAGGACTGATAAGATGCTCTTGCCACAGTTTCCCATGGTGGCCTTCATTCTCCAGAAGTTTCACATCCAACCATCCATGAGTACTCAATGCTATATGGTCACATTGGTAAGATGCTGAAGCAATACTCCTAGCCATGATGTGTAAAGTAACTCAAACACCCATCAAATCCTGCTAGCAAGTCTTGCATTATTAACAAAAAAATATAATGGTTTTGATTATGGATTTTATAGTTAGTTAGAGGAGAGTCCTAGTGCTAAATTCATTCTCATGGGTATACATTAAGCAGAAGGTAGCCTTTCCCAACTCACCTATTGACTTTCTCTGACTTATACTCCAGTCAGTTCCCCAAAGTGATAAGGTATGTATTGAAGTCTCCTAAAACAATATAGCTTTCCTATGTGCTTCTTCTACAATTAGATTATCTAGGTCCATTTAAAAATCTTTTCTCCTCACAATGGGTGCTTTTACTTGAACAATAGATGTAGGGTCATCAGGCGGTCACTGATGCCTCTTAGCAGTTAAAGTCTATGGTAAGGTTATCATCACTGAATTACAATACACTTCTGACCATAAGAAAAGTTTTAAAGCTCCTTCATAACTCTTCAGTTAACCCTTACAGATCTTTATTGTCTTCTTGATTATCTCTATTAGGCTCTTAAAGGGACCCTGATTTTACTTGTATCAATATTAATTCATAAATCTGAGTGCTTGCCTGGGGAGAGTAGGAAATATGGATCCATTTAAGGAAGGCATTATTATGGAAACAGTACTTGCAGCACTCATCATTTCTCAATGGCATAGGAGAGAACGTTGATCTTTATGATTCTCTTTTTGTGTGCTAAGAACTTATGCTTTTTTTTTAACAGCAGCAGCCAAATGGGATGTGTTGGTCGCATTACACTATAACACAGCAGCTCTCTTTGGCACTAGTCTCAAAACATGATTTGTCATTTGCTTCATGAATCAGAGCTCAGGCATGAATTACCTCAATGTAATGACATTACACTGAATAACCTTTTACTTAAAGAGGATTTTAGACTCAACTGGACATAAGTTTGTAAGGCAAACTATAGAAAATGTCTGACAGGCACTAACTTTTCCATTAGGATAATCACTTATGGAGCTAATACTCAATGTTAATTTCAGAACTGAAAATACTAGATTGTCTTTCTTCCAACTAAAAGGGACAAGATAATAACAATAATAAATTATTTTAGGATCAGAAAAAAACATTTTTCCTTTTCTATATACAAATATCAGAACACATGAAATATAAAATTCCATAGGATATTTGGAAGTAAATTAATAAAAAATAATATGTAAATAATTTAGGCTCATACTAAAATATTTCAGAAGAAATGAATAAACATAAAATTAATAAGAACTATTATTAAAAACATGATATAAATATTATTTTATTTCACATTTTAAAACACCTAATACTTAACATATAGCCTTACCAAGAATGAGTTACTTTTGTTCTATATTGACAAAATCTTTAAAACTTACATATGTGAACAGATTTAAGTAGTTTAAAAGTTTGAAAAGAGGCTTGAATATTACTGATTCTTAAAGGGGCTTGCACAAGAAATATCTACAGAAATATTTCATAGATTTGACTTTTTTTTACTTAATTTTATTCTTTTTTAAGAACAAAAGAAAATTAAGTCCAGTATTTCTGTTTAGTGGCCAGTGTTTTAAATACTGAAAAAAGCTGATGACGTTTTTAAGGTACCTTTAAATTTTCTCTTCTGCAACAATCTTCATAATTACAAATAATAGCCCTTTTAGGTGATCAGAGAACTCCAAAAGTAACATCATCAATAGACCCTGATGAAGTCTTTTCACTGAAGTTGCTGATTAAAATTTTAGAAACTGACTGGGAATTTATTAACAAGCAAGAGATCTTAGAAAATTGTAAGTCATGAAAAATAGGAGTTACAACAAAAGTTCTTTGCAAACTTGCTTTGATTCTTGACAGGAGAATTTCTTCTTTATGTCTCTAATACTATCCTTTGTAAGAGCAACTCTCAAGAACTATCCCTCCATCCTTTGCTCTTACATGGGACTTTCAGATCCTTAAGAAGAAAATACTTGATTTGTTGTTCAGTCATTTCAGCCATAAATGACTCGACTCCATTTGGTTTTTTCCTGTCAAAGATATTGGAGTGCTTTGCTATTTCCTTCTTCAGCTCATTGGACAGATAGGGAAATTGAGAAAATTAGAGTTGTGTGGGACACGAAATTAGTGAAAAGCTTCTCAGTCTGGAATGTACCCCCTACTAGTGCTGTACCCTCCCCCTTTCTCCTGTCAATTACTTTTATCTTCCTTTGTCTGTTTTTCCTGCCCTGGTGAAGGCCTCCCATCTCCCTCCCCTTTCAGTCTCAGTAGTGAAGGGATTAGTAAAGTGAATTTTTCACCAATGAAAGAAGGCAGGTGGCCAGGAGAGGGGACATCCTAATTAGGTCTTTAAAATCCTAGACCTGATCTTTGGAGCCCTCTCTCTCCCAGCTGTCAGCCTCGTCAGATCAACATCAGTAAGGAATCTGAGATGGGGCACCCCTTTCTTCCTGGGGGAAAGGGAATAAATTCCTCTTCTTATCTAAGGCATCTCTGTGTTTACTTTTCTAATTAAATTAAAAATAATGGGTATTTTTTTACCCCAAACAGGGTTAAGGTTTGGGGCCACATATGAACTCTGGTCTTCCTGACTCCAGGCCTGGAGCTCTATTGACTGCACCTCTTAGCTGTACATACTTGATAACTTGTTTGCTATTTACAAGAAGAAAATTTTAAACAAAGAAACAAAAAAGAATGGAGTAGTTCTCTCTCCTGGATTCCAGTCTCACATTTCTTCCAATTATTTATCTGGAAATTTAAATTGGATGTCTTGCTCTAGGATAGTCTAGATTATAAATTGCAGAAATGGTGTTAACCTGCATTGCTAGGACAAACCATAGGTTCAGTCTGTGTGCCTATTCCTTTTGGGTGTACATGTCTTCTTCGATTGAATGGCAGCTCCATAAGGGTTGGGGAATTGACTTTTTAGCCTCATATTCCCCAGTACCAGACACATTTAAAGTGCTAAATAACTGTTGACTGACCCTATTCATTGCTTACAAATGGACCCTGTCTTTAAAAGGGGCACCGTTGGTTTTCTTACAGCAAATCTGTTTACTCTTCACAACAGGTCAACCTTTCTTTTCCTGAATAACTGTAATGTCACACCCATGTAGTCAGATCAACTAGAATCCAATTACTACACAGTTATTTTCACAGGGTTTTCTAAATGGGAGGGCTCCAAAGAATGTGAGGATTTATTTTATGAACTCTCCCAGGATTCACTGTGATATACCACCACCCCTTTTAACCTCAGATAGAACCACAGGCAATTTGTAGATACTTTCTTGGGGTACATTTTACAACATATCAAAGGAACTGGAATTGAGATTTTAAAAAATCATCTAAACTTTCTTGTAAATCAAGATACCAAATGTATTGCTTATTATACTCAGGAACACCCTTTTCACTTGATAGAAAAAAAGCTATTTTTCATTAAATAAATAAAACATTGTTAAATCAATAAATGAATGCTTCCTCCTTCACCATCTTTGGATCAGCCTATGGATTGGGTGGTACTAGACATGAGTTCAACCCAAGGCTGAGAGACCCAAATGGTAGATATTACTGATAAAGCTTCTATAAAGAACTCTTTACTATTTCAATTTTGGATTCCCTGTGTTTGAAGGAACATCTATGGAAACCAAAATTGCTGCCCCTAAACTGGCACTGTCCTTAGTTGTCATGGAACATAAGTATGTGGAATGTAAAGATTGTTTATTTATACATACATATATAAATATACACATGACTTACATTATAGAGTTTAATTTTGCATACGACATGACTGTCTCTTTTTCCATCCAAGAATTTATGTTTAGTAAATTTCCAAAAGAAACTCATAAAATTGTCTTATCTATAGAGTGATCCCCTGCTATAGATTCTATATCATTACCTATCTATCCCACAGAGTTGTTAGGAGGAAAGTACTTTGAAAACCTTAAAGCACTATATAAAAGTGAATTATTCTTCTTATCACTATGGTGAAGTTGTTCTAGTATATATTATACATGTCATGATTAAAATTTATACACTACACATTCTGTCTGTGGTACAGATGGACATATCAGATAAGACACTGGAACTGGGGAGGGTTTTTTTTAATTGATCAAAGGCAGGAAATAAGTAAAATAACTCATTCTTTATGGCCACCATCACATCAGTTCTATTTGCAAATTAACAGCATTAAAAACATGGCAATCCTCATAATTTACTTACTCCCTTAAAATCTCAAATCCCCTTACTATTGGAATGCCTGAGGCAGTGCTCAGGGTGTAAAGACCAATGAGTCTAGCAACAAAAGATGTGGGTTTAATTAGATTCTGATACTACCACTTGTAAAGTATTTGATCCTGACGATCACTTAATCTTTCTGAGCCTCAGTTTTCCCATCTGTAAAATTGATAGTGCTTGTACTGTCCACCTATCTGAGTCTTGTGAGGATCCCATGATAACATATATAAAATGCCTGGTTAAAAAAGGAGTATTATGTAAATGTCAGCTATTTTTACTCTGTTAACCAATCAGCATGAAACTTACTCTAAGAAGTTAGTGCAAAGTAATATAATAGATAAATTTGATTAAGTCCCTAACTATCTTTCAAATAATGCTTTTATTATAAATCTCCCTAGCTCATCACATTTTCCATTGCCATTAGATCACAAAGAAGGTGGAAAAGAAATGACACCAATAGACCAAAAGAGAAATAAACGTTAATGAATAAATGAAAGTATGCTGTACCTGAGAAATCTGCAGCTAAGAGATCTAATGCCTTTAAAACTTTCACTTGTAAAATGCCAACGTCCTTCATATCTTTCAGGGAGTTCTGTAAGCACTGGGAAGAAAAAAGGAATTAAGTGAGTACAAAAATAGTTCATTGATATACTCTTTATAGGGCATTTAAATCTTATGGAAGAACATTTTCATTTTATCTTCCTTTTTATACCCTTAAAGAAGAACTGCAAAAATGCAGGTAAAATCAACTAAACCCATTAAGAAAATGGACCCATTAACAAAATAGGCATTCATATCTGCTACATAAAATGCAAATGGTTGAGCATTAATCAGCTGCATCTTCAAAATGAAACCATTATGACCGCATAAGATCTCTCTTTAACGTCATTCCCTGGTGACACTGGACATACTCTCCCTCTTCCTCCAAGGGCAAATGTTTCTAAAGTTACAGACAGTATTCCTTTTTCTTTGCTAAAACAACTATGAACTTCCCTGAAAGTTCTCATTATTCTGATCCCACAAATGAAATATATAGACATGAACTGGTGGACCTTGGTCTCTGAATAGGCATTCCTACCAATGGAAATTCAATTCAATTCAATGAACATTTATTACGTGCCTACTGCATGTAAGATATGAGACTGGGCTCTGGGGATACAAATAACCTAAAATAGCCACAAAAGTAACTGAGTTTAAATTCTACTAAGGAGAGACATGGAATCCACTTTTTAAGCAATTCAGAAATCAGAAGTATTTTTTTTAGCATTGTTTAATGAAAATTTTCTCTTCCCTTCAATTTTTATGAATCAAATCTTTAATTATCATTTGTTAATTATCACTGTGAATGAGAGTACCATCAGATTTACATTTTGATCACTGCTTCTTAAACAATGACATCTTTATTAATTGACATCTGGATAACCAGAACCTTTCAAACAACCAGGACATATTTGATTGTGGCAAGATTTTGCCATACTCTAAAGATCCTATACTAAAAAACTGCCCATTTGTCTCTTCACAGTAGAAGAAAGATATTTGCTGAAAAATGGAAAAGAGCTGTTATTTACAGCCATGAATGAAATTTAACAGGCTGAGAAACTGTGGACTGAAGACATGTCATTCTTAAGTAAATACAATTAACTCTTTATCTAAAATGAGAAAATTAGCCTAATTCTCATTAAATTCCACATTTGCAAAAAACAAAATAAAACAAAACATTGTAAAGGTAATAGAAAAGATTAATTTTGAACTGGCCAGTTTTTGGGTAAAAGGGAAGTGAAAGAATGAATTGAGATTCAAGTTTATTAAATTCCAGTAGTTAGCAAGAGCCACTTTAAGTTATATTTTTAATACTGCCTCTCATATTTTATAATTTTAATCAAATAATTCAAAGTAATTCTTTAGAACCACCTCTAGCTTCTTAAGTATCCAATGTCACTTAAAAAGTAACTGTCATTCATCATGGACTTCTGAAAATATTGTAGCCTAATATTCTAACAATCTAAGTTTATTTTTCTTAGCAAAAAGTTATCAAATATATTAACTTCAAACTTTCACAAGTCTTCTTGAAAGTATTTTTTAAAAGACTTATAGTTGGTTAAGTTCTATATTGCCATAGAAATAATAACTAAGAGGGGCAGCAGTGGATAAAGCACTGACCCTAGAGTCAGAAGGATGGGAAGTTAATCAGTCCTTAAACACTTAATAGCTGTGTGACCCTGGGTAAGTCACGTGACCCTAATGTCTCCAAAAGAGAAAAAAGAAAAGAAAAAGAAATATAACTAAGAGATTAGTGTATATGGGCATATGAGAGAGAGAGAGTTTAGAGTACAACTGGTGTTTTCATCTACATTGATGGGCATCTCATTGTATGTATGAAGAGATTAACCTGCAGTTAGAACACACCATTCATTAATCATGCCCATTAACTAAGTTACTAGGTTCAATGTAACATTAGATGTATAAAATTAATTTATAAACTAAGAATGTAGAGTAGTGGCTCATAGATAATAAAATCAGGAAACAAAACATATTCATTTAAAAAAGTGACCATTTAGATTACTATAGATCATTTGCAAAATTATATTATGACAATTGCTGATATCATATCATATAGCCATAAGGAGTAAAAATCCATAGGGACTGCATATATATATATATACATATTTTTTTTTTTGCTTTTTTTTTTTGGAGGGCAGTGTGACTTGCCCAAGGTCACACGGCTAGTTTTTGTGTTAAGTGTCTGAGGCTGGATTTGAACTCAGGTACTCCTGACTCCAGGGCTGCTGCTCTACTCACTGCGCCACCTAGCCGCCCCTGACTGCATATATTTTTGCAAATATTCATGAATACATCATCAATAACTTTCAAAGAGTAAATCAAACATATGATTACAACTGCATTTGTAAATATGCTAAGGTAAAGTTTACTCCTACAATCCACAAAGCTATTTTGTATGATACCTACCTAAAACGTAAGCCAGGAAAATATCTTTTTGCTGAAAAACCAAATCACACATAAGCAGGCAAAATGACATCTCATTTTGCCTGCTTATCAACTGTGCTAATACCTCTTTTTTGAGGCCAACAATTATACTCTGGACAAAGATTCCTTTTTAATGATGTTTTTAATCATAAACATTATATTTGCTACAAACTTAAAAGAAAAGTGACGTATCACTCCAGAACACTTACATAGCGTTGGGAAATCTGCTTTCTTTCACTGGGGTCTGCCAAAGGGCAGACACAGAGATCAGAGACAGAGACACCTGAACAGGGTGTAAGCGTGATCAGTATGAGCAGTGAGCCAAGACGGTTCTCCAGTGGCAGCTCTAAACAATTGTCTTGCTTGAGCGGGAGGGCTGCAATATCCACTTTACACCTATAACATTTTTGTGAATCAAAAAGAAAGGGGAAAGGGGCGATTACTTCATGGTTCCTTTAGAACATTCAAAGCAACTGATTTTTATTTTAAAATCACACTCTGCTGCATAGGCCAGTCTCTTTTAGAAACCTCACAAAGTCTGGGTTCCGATTTATTGCTCCATTTCCCTGAAGGGTAGTGAAGGTTGCAGGTGCTCCCCAGGCTTGTAATACACATTGCTGGTCTGACACACTTTAAAATTAAGAAGGGGAAGAGGTAGAAAGAACAAGGAAGACAGAGAAAAGAAATAAGGGTCTAGCAAGTAGGGAGAAATGAGGAGAGCTTAATCCTTGCAAAAAAAATTAACCTGAATGAAGTCAATTGGACAAATGTAACCAGTTTAGAAGGTTGGGCATTATTAATCTGGGCTCCTCTCCAGGCCTAGTCTTTTACAAGTAAATAGAACAAAGGATAATGGTTTTAAAAAGGGAACAAGAGAAATACAAAGAGATGGCTAATGGAGAAACCATTTTCTGCCAGATTAATGCCAACTGGCAAGTTTTTATTTAAAGAAAACTTGTTAAGATGTTTCTTAATAGGCAAAAATTCCACAGGGTTCCCCCAGGTGGGTTTCTTCTGGATAAATGGGGCATGAAGTGCTGTTGATTGATCCCATTTCAGTTGTACTGCTGGCAGAGTTTGTACCCATCTGCTATAAATTGCATGTTTTCTGCCTCTTAACAGCCAATTTTCTGGGAATGTTGAAAACCTCAAACACATTTAAATACAGAAGCAAACACACAGAAAAGAGACTGAGGTGCTAAACCATTTATGTGCTTTGCCTCTGAAAACACTCCAGGTTGGCCTGGACCCCACTTGATTTGTTTACATACGGTGCTACTACAGCGAGGGTTAAGCCTTGAGAAAATGTTAGGTACCTGGTACAATAATGTGTAGCTTTTTTCCACGTTCTGTTCTCTCCATAGTTGCTAATGAAAATGAATATTAAAGGTTTCAGAGCAGGACCGTGTACCATAAAGCATTGTTGGTCACATGGCTTGATGACTTATTTTCCCTTTTCACCAATCTTTATGTGCAGGCAGATAATGTTAAATATACAGATATAGATAACATGTAAGTATATTTAAAGAATGTAAATTTTTCAGTCAGGTGGTATGTAATATAAAGCTGCAGTTTAATCATTTCTAAAAGAAAACATTCAAAGTTTTTTTCCCCTCAAAACAAAGTATTTTTTTTAGCTCATCTTCAATTCTGCATGTGTATACAGATTTATATTCCTGTACATTCTCTTTTGAAAAATCTACTTCATGTAGGTGGGCATCGGGAGTGAGGAAAAACAGGTTTCTGTAATGACGTATCTATCAATCAACAAGCATTTATTAAGCACTTAGTACATGGCAGGCACTGAGTTAAATGATAAAGATACAAAGACAAAACTAATACAACATATTCTTAGGAGCAACAAGCGTTAGATTTCTGAGGTTAAATTTGTTGTTTTAGAACCACCAAAAGTTAATCAGAATCAGCACTGCTGATTAAAGCAATTGGTCAAGCTGGAATTACAACCTGATTTTGGTTTTTAAAAACAAATATGACTTCCAAGAGATTCATTCATTCATTGATTCATACATTCGACAGCATTTATTAAGCTCCTACATGCCAGGCACTATCAGGTCCTGGGAGTGCAAACACAGCAAAGTAGCTTTTACACTAAAGAAGCTCATGTTCTACATATGTAATCAGGCATTTATTAAGTACCTACTATATGCCAAGCACTGAGTTAAATGCTAAGGATACAAAGAAAGAAAAAGGACCGTTCCTGCTTTCAAGGAGCTTAATAAGAGACATAACATGTAAACAAAAATGCTCAAACAGGATATGCATAGGGTAAAATGGAGATATTTAAAAGAGGGAAGGTGCTAGCATTAAGGGGGATAGGGAAAGACTTCTTATAGAGGGTGGGATTTTAGTTGGCACTTCATGGAAGCCAAAGAAATTGGGGGCAGAGATGAGGAGGGAAAGAATTGCACGTATGAAGGAGAGTGAGCGAAATTCCTGCAGTCTGGAATTGGAGTCTCTTTGAATACTACATAGTTATTGATATACATGGGGATATTAGACTCTCAAGATATATAGCTGTAACTATATTCAAGTATATATAATATATAACTACATATATTATAAACAAAATTCTATATGCATGTATGTAAATATGTATATTCATGTATATAATTATACATATATTTACACATTTATACAGACATACATGTGTTGTATAATGTTATTTCTGAAGAGTAGTGCTAGTAACTAGGGTAGGAGAGACAATTCAGGCTAGGTTTTCTGAAGATATCAGTTGAATTAAATTTTCAAGGAAATTATGGATTCTAGGAGATTAAAAAGTGAATGTGTTCTAGGCCTGGGGACTAGCATAGGCAAAGGCATAGAGAAGGAAGATGTATTGGTATGTATTGTGAACATCAAGTATACTATTTGAATTGAACGTAGAATCTGGGAAAAGTAATTAATTGCAAGAAACCTGAAAAGGTAGTTTTGAGCCCATCTGTAAGTTTTTCAAATGCCCAATTGAAGAATTTGTATTTGATCCTAGAGTCAAGAGGGAACACTGGACCTTTTTATACAGAGACTTGAAAGTTGTATGACGAATTGATGGGAGAAGGGAGAGACTGAATGCTGAATGTCCAATTAAAAGGCCGTTGCAATAATTTAGGTGAGAGATGATGAGGATCTGAATTAAAGTATGTGAGTGTAGAGAAGGGAATGAGAGATTTTTTGGTGATGAAACCAATGATAACTGGCAACTGATTATACTTAGCTGTTTTAGAATATAATTAACAAACAGATAATACCAAAATATTTTAAGTGGTGCCATGACTGTCAAAAGCATATGGCTCTCTAGGGTTGATAAACGATTTGGGTATGTCCAAGGATCACAACACACCATTACTGTTCATGGGGTTTTCTTGGCAAGCACACTGGAGTGGGTTTGTCATTTCTTTCTCCAGTTGATAAAGGTAAATAAAAGTTAAGTGATTTGCCCGGGGTCACATAGCTAGTAAGAGTGTGAGGTCCATATTTTAACGCAGGTCTTCTTGACTGCAGGTCCACTGAGGTACCTAGTTGCCTCCAGTGTCTAGTTACCATGTAATAACTAGAAAGATGAAGAGCTTCAAGATCTCACCAAATAAGGATCAGCTGAAGGAATAAGGGGTGATTATCATGTAGGAGAAAACATTTAGATGGGATATAATCACTGCCTTCAAGTATCTGAAGGGCTGCCATATGAAAGACCAATTAGGCTTATATGCATTACTCCTAAGAGCAGAACTAAGAAAAATGGTCTGATGTAAAGAAAAAAATTTTTCCTAACAATTAGAGCTCTCCAAAAGTGGAATAGGCTGCATTGGTATGTAGTGAATTCCCTATCACTGGAAGCTTTGTCAAATAAAAGTTAGGTATGTATAGAGATTATATATACACACACACACATATATATGTATGTATGTATGTATATGTGTATATGTATATATGTGTGTGTGTGTGTATATAGCCTTCACTTTAAGCTGAAATGAAAAAAAAATCTGTAAATTTTAAATATTATTTTGAAAAAAAAGTCTTTAATAGTGTCAAGGCTGAAGTTTTGGGTACTAATGACATGGGGAGACTGGTGTATTCATTTTTATTTGAGCAGTGAATTTTTCCACTAAACTGAATGGAATGGCCAAATTGACTTGTTTTTACATCAGGTAGGCACAACTTTGGCAAATGTGTCTTTTGCATTTGTACTATAATTCAGGAAAAGTAATCATTAGTTAATTCTATTAGACAAAAAGTCATTCTAACAGCAAAGCTCATTAAAAATTGTTAGCGACTCTTCACTAAAAATGGAAAACCTTAATGTGGTGCAATAAACACACATTAATCATATACTGTGCACCAAGCTACATGCTGAGGATACTATGAAAAAAATAAAAGTAGTTCTGACTTCAAGGACTTTACCTTCTCTTGGTTTTGGCTAGTTTAGTTGAACCTAGCTATGTATATATTTTTTAAAATCTTGTAAAAAATATCTTTCTTTAAAATAAAGTAGTGGATGAAAAGAAAAAATTCATTTCTTAATCAAATAATCTCATAAACTGATACAAATACAAATATACTGCCCCCAAGTATAATTTTTTATTTTTAAACGAAATGACTCTTCCATGGACCAGCTGTTTTTTTTT
>CM053598.1:104799054-104837893 GCA_028646575.1 Pseudocheirus occidentalis | reverse complement strand
ATCAGACACTTGATACGAAATTCCAAGAAAATCTTGTCTTTCTTTTCAAAATAATATCTTGATTTGATGTCATTTTAATTTATCTTTGGTTGACTTTTCTAATGAGAATCTGATATCTCTGTATGCTATGACTGATTAAATGATTTTTTCCATATTCATTCACTATGATGTATTGGTTTCTGCTCTATCACCCTGCTTCCTTTTCCTTGAAATCTAGTTAGGCTTAAAGCAGTTTTCATGTCTTACTATTAATATAGAGAATACATTAATATCTATGGATTTGTAATACATATGAACATGAAATGTGAGAAGCTGGCCATTTAAACAGAAACACTTCTAATAAAGAACAGTGGGCTAAAACCTAAAAAAAACATATTGAGGCTGAGAAACCTTAATGAAAGTCATTTTTAACTTAAAAGCATTGGGGAAAATATTCTTTTGCCTCTCCCATTTTCTAGCACTAGTTCAGATCCTGATATAAATGAAAACACTTTTTACTTTCTATTTTTTAAAACAAGTGCCTGCCATAATGCCTACCACATAATAAGTGCTTAATAAATACTTGAATTAATTAATTGACTAATTAATTCAAATCCTTGAATTAATAAATATTTGTTTCCTTCCTTCTTAGTTTAAATATGTACTTTTACTCTTGATATAACATTGGAAGATTCCAATCTCAGTGGGAAATTGTCATAAAATACTGGACTACTTTAGCCCATATAAGTATGTTAGATTTACTTAGCCAAAAAAAAAAAGTTGAGTCATGTTCATATAAATTCTGCACTTTTTCATTAAAATATTTTTAAATAGTGTGACATGAAGCAAAATTCAGTGGATTAGAGGCAAAAAACAATCTCTAAATCCAACTATGGCTAATTTTCTATGTGACTTTCGGTTAAGTCGTTTGACTACTTCAGGTTGTCTGCTACAGACAGTGGAATAAATGATCTCTAAATGTTTTGTTCAAGTCTACAATTCTGTGAATCTATTAACCTGATAAATATGGCAGGTCCAAAATATAAATATTTTCTGTATCTAGTAAGCATTTAAGATGCCCACTTCAGCCCATTTACAATCCACATTCTGATACAGCATTGCTACTGCCCTCCCATTCCCTCCTCTCCATTAATTCTACTGCATCTTAATGCTTTAATTCAATGCATAATTTTACCATATCAGTCAGCCAAACCTGCCCAAGTTTTACTTGTCATGATAGCTTTTAACCTCTTTTTCATTACCATAATTCTATGTTTTATATTGCAGACTGGTCAGCTTTTAACTTAAATGCAGGAGACAGAAAACAGTGCAATAGTTTTAAAAGCTGTAAATCTCAGGGGCTAAGGAAAAAAAAAACAGGAGGAAAACTATGAATGTGTCAAGTCTGGCTGTAAAATCAGATCAACGACACCGGGCCCAATTTGTCTGTCCAAAGGAACTCTCCTGCCCAGATTCCCTACCAGCTCTGAGCCACTAACAAACCCCTCCAGTGAAGTAAACTGCCAGAATGTCAGATCAACTTTATGTGACAAAGTCTGGAACTGAGTAGTATCTAAGAAAGAGCTGTTGAAAGGGGTCTGTGCATTATCATCCAAGGATTTTCCATATTAAATTAATCTAGAAATTCTCTAATTATTCTATTCCAGTTATCTTTATGAAACTATTTATTTTTGAAAAAATATCAGTATAAAATATAATGCTAGATTGAGCCACAGATTCCTTCTAAAATATGGAACAAAAAGGGTCATTCTACATCCAGATTATTATCACTTGATTTGAAAATTTAAACTGTGTCCAATTAAAACTTCCTTCAAAGCCATCACCATCTCACATGCGTCAGAAAAGGAAGGAAATAGCCTCAACTCTGACATATTTATTGACTCTTCATTTTATATTTTCTACTGTCCCTTCAAGGATTTTAAATAGAAGCCAAAGTTCACTGGAGCTCTATCTTTACAAACTGAAAGAACTTTCTATAATGCCTGAGATTCAGGAGTACTCAACCTTTTACCACATATAATCTTTCGGAATTACTCATGAGAAGTGGAAGGGATGGTAATAATTAAGGGGGGCAGCATGATCCAGGAGGAGAGCTTGATTTGGAATCAACAAAAACAACAGCAAAAACTGCCCTTCCAGATATCTGAATTGATAAAAATCTAGTGGGTGGAGTGGTAAAGTACTGGGGAGGGTTTATAAAAAAGTTATTTTTCTATTCTTTGGTATAAGCAGGATTTTACAATTCAGAGAATATCAAAGTCAGAGGAGAGGCATAAAATAAAGCTGAATAAAAGTACGACATAAGCATATTAACTGAAAATGTAGAAGTATTGTGATTATTTGCATTAAGAAAACAAAGGCTAAGGAAAATAAGTCTATGACTACGTGACTGTTGGTGAGCAGCTAGCAATATTTAGGCTACGGTATGAAGAAATTAGCTTAAAAAGCAGCAAAAAGGATGAAATACTTATTACAGGAAGTAAATTGAGGTATCAAAAATGCTGTGGTTATTTGTTTTAAATAAAAGTAGATATCTAAAGCAGTCCAACATGGGAAAAAAAATTATAAAAAGCCTGAGAGAAGTGCACAGCCATATTTACTATTGAAGTTTTGGTACAGAAAATTTCCTCAGAAAGAATGCATCTTGATTTAAGTAAGTGGCTACCAAGTTTTCTACTTCCCTAAAAGGTAATTTCTTACTATCTTCTCCATTTCTTAGGAGACATCTGAACTATCTTGTTTTTAACAAAATATTACTGTGAAGAACAGTTTTTCATCAGGTTATCTTCCATACAGTTAGAAAATAATATGCCCCCAATTTTCTCTCCCTTAACTTCATTCATTCATTCATTCATTTATTCATTCATTCATTCATTCATTCATTCTCTCTCTCTCCCTCTCTCTTTCTGCTTCCCTCCCTCTCTTTATTTCCTCCTCTCTCTTCCCTCCCCCTCCTCTAATTTGCTAGTAGAATGTTTTTTAGTGGCAAAAAAAAGCAGTAAGTCCAGATTGGAAAGAATCTAGGAAATCAGTGGGATTTGCACAATCCTAACAAACTGATGGCTCCGAAGTATAAAAAAACAGAATCATTTGAGAGTAGCATTTGGCCCCACCTGGAAGTTCAATGGTGATCTGTGCACTTTGACCAGCTCCCAAGAGAAAACTTTGTTATCTCTTGGACCCCAGGAGAGGAAAAAGGAAAAGGATGCAAAAAATATCCTTTAAAGCCCATGGAGAGGAAGGCCAGACTGATCACTGGTGCAGGTATATTTCTAAGTTACAAACAGGAAATATCTAGAATAATAAATGCATCCCCAAATGACAAAACTTGAAGCAAAAAGGCATATCTTAAAATACATAATTCTACATGGAGAAACAAATTTGGGTGGAAAATCACTTCCTATTACGTAAAGGAAATGGAACCTCACAATGATATCTGAAACATAAGAACATTTCAGTTTACATATATTAAAAATCCACTCATTTATTACCAATAATGGTCTAATGAAATTTTGGACAGAGATATCTGAGAAACATCCTCACAGTCTGTGACAAAGACTGCTGGTGTTGCCGATGCCTGGGTTTCTCAGATGTGTATGATTCAAAGATGCCTACAACTTTCTGACACGTCTGTAGCTAATACTGTTCAGTTAGACATGCAGTAAAAATTGAAAAGAAGGAGGGGGGAAAAGAGGGAACAGCCAAGAAAATGAGATAAAGTTTATGTTGTCCCAATAAGTGGAAAAAAGGATGTTATTCACCATATGGATAGTACCATTAAAACTTATATTAAAACTAGCTAATGACATGGGTTATTTCCCTACCATCATTCATGAGTGAGCCCCAGTGAGGCCCAGCAGTGAAACAATAACAGTGAAACAATAATAATACCATTCGGATGTACAGAGATTTCTAGAAGCCCCAAGAGCAAGCTCGCCAATGCTATGAGAGACACAAAAAAGTTTTAGAAAAGTACAATATTATAGACTGAAATGCTCTCCTCTTTATTAAGACCCCATCTACGCCAGAGTCAAAAAAGGCACAATCCCATAGAGGACAAAGGTCAAGTTTTTTTTAAGCACACTGATTTCATAGAGGTCCGACAGTTAAAGCAAATAGAATAAGGGAAGCAGTGGGGAAAAAGTCCAAATGCAGGTCTCTATGGTTTCCTTTTACACTTTCATTGAAAAGTTTTATTGCCTGAAAAAGCAGTGATCTGCTATGGAAAATTATATTTGTTTTAGAAGTCTCCTGTTCCTTTCCTTTCATTTGAAATAATATCAACAGTAAATACATAGTCTTATATGTCCCCTTCATTCTTACCACCAATATCTCTCCAAATATGCAGCGTCCTCTTGAATATAACAAAATGACCATTAAATAAAACCCAAAGACGGTGCCTGGAGCACTTACTTTCTGGCGGAGAAGTCAGTCAGTGGTTTACTTTGTTACCACCACTTGGGTTGTCAAGGAAAGCACATGTCACACCCCAAAATTTGTAAAACCATCTTTTAACTAGAAAGTACATGCAAACACACATCTTTCATGTCACTTTTGGCATTATTTAAATATTTAAGACTTACGTCCCCAAACGTTCCTCATGCTTTTTGTAATCCTTTCCCCACACCTCAATGTCCAATATGCCCATCCTGTCAGAGAAGTAGTGAAAATCAAACTGTTCCCTCCACTGAGGATTTGCACTCTTACACAGTGTCTAGAAAACATGCAGTTATAGTATTTATTTTCTTAAAACTTTATTCATCTCTATGTTATTCATACATCAATTTTATCAATTAAACATAAGGACTATGAGAGCAAATAGCAATGTTCTATGCAAAAAAGTATTTTGATAAAATTAAAAATAACACATTAAAGAGTATTATAGGATTTCTTTAATAAAAAATAAAGCTCTTGACTCAGATGCTTTCTGGACGTGGAACAATGTATCTTCAAAAGGATAAAGAATATGATTCCTTATCATGTCTATATAGTATAGAAATATAGTATGATTATTGTTAACAATAGCTAGTTTCTGCCAATATATCTTTATACAGGCTATGGAGTAAGAATGTTAGAACATAGTATAGATAAATTTCACAAATAGGAGATGATATAATTGTTCTGATAATCAAGACACTAAAACATTACCATTCATTGCCACGGCCCATCAGTAAGTGCTCTCAATTGAGCAAAGTGATTTTTTTTAAAAATGCAAATAAAACAGTCTTTTGAAAAGATTTTGCAGCTATCTGGCATCTGTTAGACGCATTAAAGCATGTGAAAATATTTTCTGTCACCAGAAACTCAGGACATATACATTGTCAGTGATTTTTCAATTGAAGTTACTGAATAGCTAGCAGACTAGCCAAGGATCAGAATGGGATGAAAATTCTTACAATCTGCTGCCACAGGGTATGTTATAACAGGTCAGTTGTCAGTTTCTGGACAAGAAGAAGCTAAACTGAGGCCTGATTGTGAGCTCCAGTAATAAAGATAGTTTAAAAACTTCTTTTAAATCAGTAAACATTTATGTTCAATCTATTTTAACTGACCTACTTATATACATTTTGATTCATTAGAAGCATTTACATTCTTTTATTCATTTAGATTATGAATTGAGCTTATAAAATGACAAATGGAAACACTAACCATCAGATTATAAAGAGTTGAGCAGACCTGCAGTAGTACTCATTATTTCATGCCCAAACTGTATTGTATATTATCCTTGAATAGCAAAAACACTCAACAACACAGAGCCTCAGCTGCAGCCAACATCACTTAAAATAATTTAAGCCGTTTTTTCACATTATGGTTGATATATCAAATCACAGAATTTCGGAAACAGAAAAAACCTATTAGACCACAAATTAAGTGCAAAATTCCCCAGAGGGAGAAAGCACAAGATATTTAACTAATACTACACTTCACCTTAGTCAAAAGGGCTAAATGAGGTTAGTGATGAATCATTTTCTTATAAATCCTTTGCATGACCCACTTGGGACTGACTCAATGAATCTTAATCCAGAGGATAGACTAAATTTGGTTGCACTAGCTGGATTTGTCACAATCTACACTTGTAAATGAAAATGGATAAAGGAGGAAATCATGTGAATAATTGCATTATTTAAATGTTTTACTTAACAACTTTACTCAACTGTTTGGATATTTCTAGCAAAAGGAATAATTTTTCCCCCTTAACTCTGTGGTTTCAATTCTACACTACAGTTTGTAGATATAGAAATTATTAAGTAGTTGATATTGCTCTAAAAATGACACATTAGGGGAAATGATATTGCTACAGGTCCACATATGTTTCCTTGAATCTATTTGGAATTTATGAATTTATATTCTACTATTTTATGTGATATATTATACATGGAATAGACTGATTACTTTGAAATAATGCCAGTGAATTTTACATATATATGTAAATTTGTATTATTATCATAAAAATCAAATGAGTATTTGATGGTGAAAATAAGTAGAGAAGTCTAGCAAGAAAGCTAAAATATATTTCAACGTCTCCAAAAATATTTTTGACATTTGAGTTAATCAAAAATAAAATAGCACAAAATAAAAAAAGAATAAAATAGCAAGGAACAACAGAATTGCTGGGGAAAACGAATCACTATCTTTGATTCACATTCAGACAAAAGTGAAGAGCTCAAAGAGCACAGATTTTTTTTAAAACTTCTGCCATGATAGGCAACAAAAATGCAATATATTACATTGTGGTATTTTTCCCCCTACACCCATGAAAATATTATGGAATCATCCTTGAGATTATGATGAGTAGGCTTATTGGTAAAAAGTAAATAAATTGAAGACTTATAGGAAAAAGAAGTACCAGAATTTCTATGTATTAGAATGAATATATGTATAGACACATATATACATATACACACATATATAATATCACTGGCTTTTTTCAAAATAATATATAAAATAACATTATTTGTCATGGATATTTCATAAAATGAGCAGGCCTTCATATTTCTTGAATGACACAGAAAAATATATTTTGAAATGAATGCAGTTACTACAGTTATTTTTAAATGTACAAAAAAAATGATTGTTTCTATTATAGCAGAACCTGGAAGAAAAGTTAGGATTGGGCAAGAAAAGGAGAAGGGAAGTCACCTTAATATTCTTAAAAGTACTTATTTCCTAATAAAATTGATGGCACTTACCTTACTCTTATATTTCTGATCCCCTAGTTTTAACTGGACAAATATCTCTGTTACGCTTCCTCCAGAGATATTCTTCCCCTCCAATAAAGTAATACTAATAATTCCATTCCAGAGTTGGTTCTTCTTCAAGGATTCTGAAAGTCGCAGGTTACGTATCAAAGAGGACTAAAAAGAAAAGAAAAAAAATGAATTAGTTACTAAAATCTCTTGATAATTCTATAGATCTGATTTCAGAATTTGACTTTGAAACTTGATCAACTCACTTAAAGACATTAACAGCAAGCAACAGAATTCTAAGATAGCATTTTCTATAACGAATTCTAATAGTGAGAAACATTGTGTCATAGTGGAAACAGAGCTCACCTCAGAGCCAGAAAGACCTGGCTATGTTCAGTTCAGGTCTACTGGTGGGTTGATAAATGTTTAACAACCGGTATACCAAAAAAAAAGTATGTGTGATATACTTTTACATTTAATTTGCATCATTAATATTTTATGCATCATGTTCTTAAATCTTTGTGTGTATATACAATCAATAAAACAAATAAATTAAGCCTGATTTGTAGTGTTTACCAATTTCTGACCTGTAAATGCTCATACACAAAATTTAACAATCAGTTCTTAAGAGCAATAGGAGCTGGCACCAACCAGCATACCCCTGGTTCAAGGATACCTCTCACTAAGTGTAACCTATGACAAGTCATTTAATCTCTGAATCCTTTAGGCAACTTCCTAAGATTATAAGTTGCAAAGAAAGTTGGCCTCACCACTACACATTAGAGGAGAGAGTTCTCTTTCTTGGGAGTTCCCTATATTAACAAACTTATAGGTGGAATCCCCAGTCTTAAACATATTCTAATTTTAGTGACCCTGGACAAGCATTGGTTTACCTGGTTTTGCATAGAGACTGATCACTTACCGATCACTGATCACTTAAACCTTTCCTTTAACAATTTTAGCAGTAAGAAGAAAGGAATGATTGTGAAGAGTAGAATAAATATTAAGCAGAATTTACTGAAAAACTTCAAGTAGTTTGAGATAGTGACTGAATTTTGCTTTCACATTTGAGTTTGTCACTTTAACTCAAGTTCTTTATGCTGCCACCGAAATGATCACTTTTTCAAAATGAATCCTCAATAGCAGCTAAAGCCAACAATGGCTAAATCAATAAATGATGGCTTTTTTTTTTTGAGACAAGGTCTCTCTTATCTCACCTAAGCTAGAAATCTAGCATACATTCTTAGTCAGTCTGGTGGTTCCCTGATCCCCAGAGGCTCACTCACCATAATGTACTAGACCTTTTTTTCCTTCTTTCTTTCCTCCTTTCTTTCTTTCCTTCCCTTTCCTTTCTTTCATCTTTCCTTCCTTTTTTTTCTATTTGTATATACGATTGACTTTAGTACTACTACAGCTCTGAACTCTCAAACTCAAGTGGTTCACCAGCCTCAGCCTCCCAGTAGCATGGAGAATAGGCATATGCATTCCACCTAGAAGCGTATTCTTAGTGACAGACAAATACCACAACATGAAAGAGGTGGCAACTAAGATACACAAAAATATTTGTCTAAATGTCTGTATTATTAGGTTACATGGAGGTATCTGAATGATATTTATTCCAAAATTCAAAAAAATAAAATCCCAAATTCATTTGAGAATTTAGATCTTTAGTTTTTCATTTTTTGAACAAGAGTGGGGGGGGGAAGCAGAAAAATTTAAATGGCATCAAGGATTCAAGTTAATGGATGAATTCTTAACTTGGCTTGTTCATTCTTGTCATCTGTGCAATATATCTTCTGGAATCATTTAGACAAAGATTCACTCAGACACCAGTTAGTCACAATTTACCAGAACAAATGGTATGTCAGCGCCATATTAATTATCTAGTGGTTTACCTCATCCAATACAAGTCACTTTCCTATCCTTAATTAGATGAAGCAACAATGCAAACAAACACAGGAAGTTTGGTCTATTCTTTTATGACAACCTTAAAAATGAAACACTATAGAAAAATTGCATGAATCTTTCTTTCCTTCCCCCAATATACTCAAAGGCTATAGTTTGAAGGCTGTTGAAAAGAAAGACAAATACATCTGCTACAAGAAAATTAGTAATTCCTTTAAAGACTGAAATTTAGAATTAGGTTGTGACACATTCAGTAATAAAGGTTTATAAGACACATAAACACAAATGTCTTTACACTTCCTACCACTTACTTATTAAAACAAATGTAAGCCAGTGTATTCGATATACATGTTAATATACTTCCCTTTAAATCATTATTTGGCGTATTAGAGACACAGGCTGAAACCTCCTACCTTTAAAAAGAAAATGAGATTTTGATTCATAAATCCAGCTGCATTTTTTTTTTAAGTTTGACTTGCAGGCCAAAAAGCTAAAGCATGACTGTTCCCATGGACATACTTCAAAGTCCCAGCAGATATATTCCTCCCTAAACACTGCAACTATTTCAAAATTCTTTTTATAAAAAAGGGAGTAATGTCCACAAGGGATCAAAGGGCATCCTACAGTCTGGCAATTGCCTAAGAAAAATGGCAGTACTTCCATGAAATATGCCCTAAAATAATTTTGCGGCTTGGTATGTCCTAATTTCAAATTGGATGTTTATCTTGGAAAGGCTTCTATCTAACTTGTCCATAAAACAGCTCCACTTAGCTCTATGAGCCCTGTGAAAATGGAATCCAAAGCTGGTTATTAAAGGGGCCTAGAGATTGCTTCCATATGGCAGAACAGCATGGGAGTGGAGGGCTAAGGCCTACAGCAGGCGCTGCTTGGCTTGAGCTCCCGATCTATCCATGGACACTCGTTGCATTACACCATAACATCTGGATTATTGCTTGTAATGTCCCTGGGAAATATCCACTTCCCATCAAAGCCTTTATCTATCTCAGTCGTACTTTGAACATTTTAGTATTTAACACAGTCATGTTTGATGTGATGTACTTACTTCATCCAATCCAATTTTTTTTTTCTTTTTTCCCAAAGACAGGGTGGGAGAGGACATATTTACTGCATGGTTCACAAAGTGAAAAGAGACTAGCATTTTTCCACTCAGTTTTTCATAAGTATTTTGGAGGAAAAAAAAGCTATCAAATAGTTCTCTTCAAAATAAAGTTTTACTTTGTAATCCCTTCATTCTGTTGGTGTGTGTTATATATATATAGGATTCTTAATAATTTCCACATTTATTTTGTACAGCTGAGGGTTGGAGAATTTTATCTATCGTCTAAGGGCAATAAGTCTTTCTTTGAGGTCGGCCGAGGTCTGAACCATTGTGTGTGCTGCTCTGCCGGTCTATGATCTCAGAGCGCTATAGCGCTAACCTCTAGCACTCCCTTTCTCCCAGCAATAAATCATCTCATCTCCTCTAATTCACTTGGCTGTACAGCTAAGATTCCTGAGTTTCTACTTGAGCCTATATACAGAATTAGCTATCAGAGTTGGAATGTGAAGAAAGAAAGGGAAGTGACCTATCAAAGGGAAAGTATGTTCCACCTAAACTACAGAAAACCTTCAGTTCTCATCCTAACTTCCTAGCTCACCTCACAAAAGTCCTTCAGTTAATATGGATTCATTTTCTCCTCCCAATCAACTTATTAAAATCATACACTAATCTATTTCATCTGTCTCTCCCCCAATCCCTTCTTATTACACTGTACTTATTTTATTATCTTCAATTTGAACCATGTAACTTTATATAAATGGAGAAATCAGGCAGGATCATAAGACCTATCTCCATATAAGAAAATAATCTGCCACTTAAAATATATAAAATAAAAATGAACATACATTAAATTGGTTATTATTGCAACCCTTTATTTTCAGAGACATTTGATATGGTGTTTTGTCTTTTCCAGTATTACTTGTGAAACAGCTAATCTGTTTTTCTAATTTCTTTGTAATGCAAATAGAAACGAATATATACATTATTCTCAAGAAGGTTCTACCATACTTCAGTATTTATGAGTAAAGAGACCAACATGGCAGAGTGGGGTAAGAAATTCTGGACTAGTACTCAGGAAATCTAAACTATATTTCCACTTTTGTCACCAAGTATTTATGACCTTCGATAAGATTTTCTTATCTATGAGGTAATTAATCTCTAAAATTCCTTACAATTCTAAAATTTTCTGATTCCATAATGAAGGATAAAAAAATCTTATTAAAGATACTCATATTGAAATAAATCATGTTTGAAAACTTTAGAAAAAAAACAAGTAATATGAAGGGACTGCCATTGCTGATGTATAAAATGGAATGAGGTTGAAGTTACAGCATGGAGCATTAGTCACTGGTATTACCAAAAGTCACTGGTGTTGCAAAAGGAGAGAACAACAGAGAGGCAGTGAAATATAATGGAAACACATGCCATACTTAATAAAATCCCTGCTTTATCTGATGCAAGTCATAATCTCTCTAAGTCTTAGGTTCCTCAATTATAAAATGAAAATAATAATTTCTTCTCTCCTTATCTCACAGAGTTTTAAAAATTATAAGATATAATGAATATAAAAAATAATGGTAAAACACCATGTTAACATAAATTTAATATCATCATTCCTTCATTGAAACAGTCTTCTGTCTCATGAAACAGAAGTGCGTTCTCAACATTTATGCCACGTGTTAGGTGCTAGTAAATTGGTTAAGCTTCAGATAGACTGACAAATTATCTATCTGTTGTCCAGACTAGCTAAGTTCCTAAAGGCTTATCATGAGGCTGCCTACTAGATAACAAAGTTTGCGGACAACAGGAACCTCATAGATCATGTACTAAAGTCAGAGAGGGTTTGTGAGATGTACTGATGGAAGGAGTACCCAAAACAAAGAAACCACAAGCCTTTGAAGTATAAATGCTATTACTATTAATTTGATAACATAGCTACTAAGTGCCAGAACAAGTTTCGTAGAACACAAGTCTCTCTGTAGTATGTTTCTAGTATTCTAATATTTTCCCATGACATTATACTGCCTCTAAAAGCTGGGTGATACCAAACTAGACTAGGAAGCATTCCAATATAGTACCAAAAGTGACAATACAATCCCAATTAATTTATATGTTTAATGCTAAACCAATTAAACTACAAAGGGGATATTTTACAGAGTTCAGTAACAACAAAATTCATTAGGATGAATAAAAGGTGTAAAATATGAATGGAAATAATGGGAAAAAAAGCAATGAAGGAAGAAGAGCTCTTACAGATCTGAAATAATTTTATAAAGCAGGCTTCATCAAAACTGTTACTTGTTAAAATATTAAAAGATCAACAAATCAATTACTAGTGAAGGAAGAATCAAAAATATATGAACTCAATAGTCCCCAAACATATATTAACTGGGGAATTTGCCAAGAATTTCTTGAAAAACTTGAACACAGTCTGGCAGAAATTAGGTTTAGACCAACAGCTTGAACTATATACTATAATAAATTCTAGAAAATGTGACCTGAACATAAAAATCTATACTATTAAACAAAAGTAGAAGAGAATCAAATCAGGTACCATTAATAGCTCTGGCTAGGTAGCAAATTCGGTTTTTGTTTTTGTTTTTTTTTTAGGTAGCAAATTCTTAACCAAACAAGGGACAAAGGTAATTACATAAGACCAAATTAAGAATTTCAATGATGTGAAAGTAAAACATTGTAGCACATGAATATAATGGATTATTACTTTATTACTGTGCTGTAAGAACCAGCTAATTATTAATACAGTAAAGCATAGGAAGATTAACAAAAACTAAGGTAAAATGAAGTAGCAGAGCCAAGACAACAATATATAAGGACTACAACAATATAAAAGGCAAATATCAACAACAAAAAGAGCAAAACTAAAAGCTTTAAAATTATAACATCTAAATGTAACCCCAAAGAAGAGATAAGTTTCCAGAGAGGATATTATGGGTGTTACACACTTCAAAAATATCAGACTTCTTTGATATGTTGGTTAATTTTTTTTAAAACTTTTTTTCCCCCTCTCTTCCTGCTCTTTGATTTAAGGCATTATTCTTTGAGGGCCAGAAAATGGGAAGAGTGAAACATTAGGAAATTTAGATAATGCTAAAAATAAAACATAGCAATAAAAGTAAATTTGAAAAAGAGTATTAATAAAAATGTATTTCTTGAAAAATATAGGGTAGGGAAAGTCATATGTTCAGACTTGTTTCCTTTCCAACTATACAGTTATTAAATCTTGAAACATGTAGAACAGCAGAGAAAGCCCAGGCCTAGGGCCACAATGGGAAGGCATAGATACAGTTGCGCAATATTTGGGGCAATCAGGGACTGGAAAATGAAGCCACCTTTCCTGCTCCATTCACAGAACTACCATTTTAGTTCTAGTCTGTCATTATCCCTTGTCCCCTAAATCATTGCAAAAGCTTTTTATTTTGTCTCCCAGTCTCATCTCTCCCTTCCCTAGTCCATCCTACACACTGCTGCCACAGTGATTTTTCTTACAATTTAGACCCGTGTGACTTCCCTACTCAGTCAACTCCAGAGGCTTCCTATTGCTTCTAAGACAAAATATGAATTCCTCTATTTAGCTTTTAAGGCCTATCTTTTCAGCCTCACTGGACATTACTGCCTCCTACTCCCCTGCATTCTTTGATGCAGCCAAACTAGCCTTCTCTCTGTTCCTCACACATGACATTCTATCTCTCAGCTCCATACTTTTGAACTGGTCATCTTGTATGCCTGGAATGCACTCCCTCTTTAATTCCTCCTCACAGAGCACTTTCTCTTCCTTTAAGACTCAGCCCATGCACCATTTATTTTCTACATGAAGCCTTTACTGATGCACTCAATGACTAGCTGGAAGGATTCAATGAAATATCAAATACCATGTATTTAAATACTAAGTATAGTTTATATTTATTCACTGTATTTTTATATATGCACTTGTCTCTCTAATAGAATGTATGTTCATGCAGGGATGGATTGTTTCATTCTTTGTGTTTATATCTCCAATCTAGGACATGGGAACTTAATAAATGCATGACTGATTATGTGATTGATACATGCCAGGGGTTACCAACTCCAACATTAGAATTGTCCTCAGAGCTTTCTCAAAGCCCCCCTTTTGAAGGCGCATGTGTTGATGAAATTTTTTTTTTTGCTTTTTGGAGGGCAGTTGGGGTTAAGTGACTTGCCCAAGGTCACACGGCTAGTTTTTTGTGTTAAGTGTCTGAGGCCGGATTTGAACTCAGGTACTCCTGACTCCAGGGCCGGTGCTCTCTTCACTGCGCCACCTAGCCACCCCTGAAAATTTTAATAATATTTGAATTCAACTCTGATGTAGGAAACATTTCCCCAAGTTCCTGTTAGCAAATAGGTAGCCAATGGAACAAAGAAAATAAAAAATAGCTCTCTAGCAATATCTATCTAAGGAAAAATGTGAACATTAACCTATAAATGATTCCTATGATGATCACTAATCTGACAGAGTTAAGGAAGAACATTCAGTTTATAAAATGCTTCCCCAAAATACCCGTGTTCTGACTTTCATCATGTGAAACTACTATACCCTGTCAACAGCTTTTATGGAATGACATGAGGATATCCATGCTTCCATGGAACAGACCTACAAAAGAGATAACACTAAACAGCTTCTTTAAGTTAGAGGAAGCAAATTGTGTAGGCATAAATTCTCCTGGTTCCCATGTCCTATGTGGGAAATTTCGCTTTATTTTTTCCCCTTAAATGTGTAGTTTATGTGTAGTTCTGAAATTAAATTTAAAAATGAAGTCTAAGTAAAATAATTTGGAAATACAAATATGTACACATTAGCTAAAAAAGTTTCATGTGGAATTCAATCTACCTCAACAGTAAGGTAGTGTCATCAGTAAGTAATTTCCTTTAAAAAAAAGAAAAGATCAACGTGCTCTATTCTGTACAGTATGTACCATAGTTCTTGGTCAAAGGCAAAGCTTTACCCCAAAACAAGAGGAGCATACAGCACACTAACCAAATGTGGTTTGGCTCTCCTTTTATAGTATTGATCTGGAGTTCAGAATTGTGTAAATGATGGTTTATTTTTAGCTATTTCAATCAATCAACAAGCTGTAAGTGCCTACTATATGTCAAGCATAGGTAATACAAAGGTAAACATTAAATAGTCCCTGCCATTAAAGAACTAGTTTTATCATTGGAAACTACACGTATATGAATAAGCAAAAACAAAATCTATAAGAAATAAATAAATACAATGTGATTTGGGGGACAAGGCACAAGAAAGTAAGGGGATTGTGACAGGCCTCATGTAAAAGATTGTACTTGATCTGACACTTGAAAACAGAAATTTTTAAGAGGAGGAGGCAAGAAAGGATACATTACAGGGAAGAAGTAAAGTCTGTGAAACATGAAGATTTGAGATGGGATATCATGTCTGAGGAATAGCAAGGAAGACAGTTTGGCTAGATCATAGACTGTATGAAAGGGAGAATGTGTAATAAGTCTGAAAAGGTAGGTGCAACTACATTGTCAAGGGTTTTAAAGGACACAGCTTATATTTGATCCTAGCAGTAACAGATAGAACTGCAGTTTAATGAGCCAATGGGTGATGTGGTCAGTTGTCTATTTTAGGAATATATGTCTATGGGAAGTATTATAGAGAATGGACTGGAAAAAGTCAAGACTTGAGGCTGGCAGATGAATTAAAAGGAGATTTTAAAAACATCTTTCTCAAATGTAGACATGGTACTTAAACTTCACAAAAAGCTAGAGAACTAAAATCCAAACACTGTCCTCCCTGTCACAGTTTTTTCCTTTTCTCAGGACTTCTTTGTGATTACTCAAGGACCAGTAACGATACTCTAAAAAACTAATGTAATCCAGTGCCAAGCAATGTCCTCAAACTTAAAAGTTCGCCTTTGCTTTAATTATTATATTTTACCAATAGCTTATTTTTTAACTTCAATTTTTGAAATTCTCAGGGGTCAGGTCTTGATGGAACATCACCTTGAAATTGCATTGCATATTAATTGGTGCATCAAAGGGAGGCAAGAAAATGGGGCTAACAGAATCAAGCATAACATGAAGTACAGAAGACGAATGCTACTCTTTAAATGCTACACTTTCCAAAATTATGAGTAGAGATGAAAGATAACTGTAAAATCATTTGGCCCAACTTTGTTATCCTATAGAGGAAGTAAAAGTTCAGAGAAATGAATGAATGTATGTAAAAGTCTTCATTAAGCACTGTGTGTGAAAGACTATGTATACAAACAGAAAAAAAAGCAAGATAGTCTCTATTTTCAAAGAGACTGCATTCTAATATAGGAAGACAAGATAGCTAGAAGATTTCAGCTGCAAGTCAGGTGGAAAGGACCCATGGTCCTTAAAGTACAGTGCTAATGTCTCTTCTGTAATGTGATTTCCACTAATAAAAATATATCTATGTCTGATGCTAAACTTGGCAGTACCAAGGGGATAAGAATTTTTTCTATATCCTGACAGTATCTGCAGAGGATATTACCAGGTCTTACTCTCATTCTCCTCTCGTTCTCCTCTCCCCTCCCCTCCCCTCCCCTCCCTTCCTCTCCTGTCCTCTCCTCTCCTCTCCTCTCTTTTCCTCTCCTCTCCTCTCATATCCTCTCCTTTCTGCTCCTTTCTTCTCCTTCCTAGCCTAGATCTCCTTAACTTCCCTAAAAGTACAATCATGGCCCTCACAGGCCTAAAGCACTCATAATCAACACAGCAGCTTTGACCTGCTCCATGTCAGTCCTGAGCATGTTTGTCCCTCCTTAGGCAGCCTCACAGGCAGGAAGGCGGGGAGAGCTCATAGTGGTGCTGGACATTGCTTAGGTGCTTTAGTTCTACTGTAGCTCAGAACTCCGGAGCTCAAGCAACCCACTTCCCTTAATCTCCCAGTAGCAGAGAAAACAGAAATATAGTTGCCTTTCTGCACTATGGAAGATAGGGCTAGGTGGGAAACAGATCAATGGTCTGGAGTACACTGGTATTCCTGGAGTCCTCGTCTATAAAATAGGGGTAATAGCGCCTGCCTCACAAGGCTGTTATAATGATCTAATAGGATAACATATGTATATCACTTTATAAACCTGAAAGCATGACATGTGTTTCTCTATTAGAAGCAGTAGTTTATTAGCAGTAGCAGCAGGAGCAGCAGCAGTAGTAGCAGTAGTAGGATCAGTAGTGACAGCAGTAGCAGCAGCAGCAGTGGTAAGAGCAGCAGCAATAGTAGTAGTAGTAGTACCAACAGCAAGCAGTAGGAATAGTAGCAGCAGCAGTAGTAGTAGTAATAGCAGCAAAAGCAACAGTAGCAGAAGCAGCAGCAGTAGTAGCAACAGCATTAGCAGTAGTAATAGTAGCAGCTGTAATATTAGTAATATAATAGTAGTATTACTAATAGCATTAGTGTTAATCTAATAGTAGTAATAAGAGTACTTGTAATAACATAAGAATAATTCAAGATGAGAAGCCCAGACGGGTCACAATGTGTATCAGTGGGAGGACCATCCCCATTAGTGAAGACCACTGATGGATTAACGTATCAAATATTCAAACAGGGAATCTCAGTTCTCTACAATTAAAATCAGTGAAGTACCACTACCCTTTTTCTGTCAGGTCTAACCTGGGCTCTATATTAGAACAGCAGCATCTTTATAGTCTGCAGAGAACACAGCAGTGATGGTCCTTGGGTGGTGGTGTAGAGGGGGTGAAGAGATGTGGGGAAATAGCATTAAGCCTTTGAATTCCTGACCCCTGGACAATTGAACAAACCCAGATTAAAACAAAAACTGAAGCAGATAGAGGTTGTACCTTACCCTGGCTTGAATAGCTTTACTAGCTAATGGAACTAACTAGTCCTAGTAAGACTCCTAGTCTTATTTTATTAGCGACCCCTACTGAGCCACCTATCTGTCTTTACAAATACAATTCTACAAATACAATCCCATAACTTCGGGGTAGGAAAAATAAAACTTTTTTTTTAAGAGACTAAGATGGGATTCTGAATGGGAAATGGAATTGGGTTGAGAACAGGTGTAACTGAAGTGAAAATGGAAAAAGAGGAGGAAATATATTCTTTCTCTGCCTCTTATAGTCTTATACTCTATCTCCAACTAAGAGATGTAAAAATAGGTTAGAATTTCCACAAGCAATACATACGATCATATACAAATCCAATATATTTAAATTTAGGGATTCCTATCAATACATAATTAGAATGTGTGAATGAACAGTCTTTGACTATACTTGGAGAAGAGGTGGAAGTCATTTTCCCTTTTCCCAACAATATAATATGTAATGGCCAGTGTGGTATGGTGCAGAAATGTCAAACTCTCTGCCAGCAAAACACTAAGTGCAGCCTGAAATGGATGACAATCTAACTGGGAAATGTTTAACAAATATTAATAAAAATACAATGTGACATAGATAATGTTAATTTGTGGTTTTTAAGCCAACATATGTCTGCAGGAATCTGAATCTTTTTGAATTTGACACCACATCTGGTGGATATGCGTAATAGACTTAAGAGACAGGACAACCTGGGTTTAAGTAACACTTCTGACACATTCTGGCTGTGTGACCCTGGGTAAGTCACCTCTCAGTGCCTCAAGCAACTCTTTAAGACAGAGCAGGAGTCATTGAACATCAATAGAGGGCTTTCCTCACCAGGAGCTATCTATTCATGTAGAGAGCGAACCCAATTACAGATCTAATACAAGTAACCAATTGACAAACAACCAGCTCTGAATGAACCACAAAGTCTTCCCTTTACTGAGCAACCATAGAGCAGCATAATTTATAGGTGAATAGCATTTCTCCCCACTTCTTTCTCCATTCTCTTTTCTTTTAAATTTCTCATATATCTAAGCTACTCATATACTAAGAAAGCTGCCATGTGGCTAAAAGTGTTTAAAACAGTTTCCAGCCAAGAAAAGTGCTCAAACCCACATCAAGTCATTGTTTCTGCAAATTACCAAGTCTACAAAATGCATCAGCAGGTAGGGAGATACCAAGTAAAAGTGATGTATACATTGTACTTGGAAGGCAGTCTGAGTATGATTCAGAGGGGGAGAGAGGAGGAAAGGCATCAGAAGGAGAGAAAGGAAGGCACAGGAAGAACTTAAATCTCTGTGACTAGGTCAAAGTCAAGACTGTAACCACCATGATTTGCAAAAAGAATTGCCGAGTTTCACTATTTAGGCAAGCAAACCAGCCAGTGGAGGCAGCTGCCCTCTGGGAAAGGGGAGAAGAAAAGGCATTTAAGCTGACAGGAGATCACTGAGATGGCACCGCACCCTGTGCCATCTGAGTTTGCTCCTTGAGATGTGCCAATGACGAAGGGCGTTTCTAGAAAAATCAAATATATTGGGGCAGACAAACAAATAAAATTAAAGTGGGATGAGAAGTGTGGGAAGGAATAGGGACTGTGCCTCATGCTAAGTTAATTCTCAGGATTCCAAAGTAACCTTTTTAGCCAATTTATTCAATCATTTCACTCTGACTGCATACATGGCAACAGAACAGGGATAGCTGGCAATTCTGTCACTCAAATTGTTGGCCGACCATCCTGCAGGTCAAAGTGAGAGTTGACCCAAGCAAAACAAATTGTTTATTTGTCTAGCCGTTTCCTAGTGCTGCTGCCTTCCTGGATACTGGTGACTGAGACCATCATCTCAGGGACTGAAAACAAGTGACTAAGAAAACATCAGCACCGGATTCTTACCAAGCTACTTAGAGGGTTAGTGAGGACTTCCAATGTTGGAAATAGCAGGATGCTCTTGGAAGGAGTCACAAGCCTAGAGTTTAGTCCTTACAGTGACCTTCATACAACAAAACAATGTTCCACATGGGCTAGATGCTAAATAATGTTCAGCTGGCTTACATCCATACTGCTGGTCACAAGAGAGGCCAAGGGAGCATAGAGAAAGCTCTGGGCCAATTCAGCACCATTACAAGCCAGTACAGTATCTCATGGTATATGTTCTCAGAATAAAGTAATCCTGTTTGTTCTACATAGTGGATAGCATAGTACTTTTAGATATTCCTCTTTGGGTCCCAGATCTTCTACATAAAAGCTTAAGGAAAATAAGAGTACAAGTAGTTCATTTATGTTATCTAGAAGTGTGTGGTATGGTCAAAAGACTGATGGAGTTAGGAGAGATTTGAGATACTCATTGGGTAGTTGTGTGATGAGAGTATCACTAAGCCTTCCCATCTTCGCTTCCTTAGTACAAGATGGGGATAATAACAGGAATAGTACTTACTTTAAGGGGTGGTTGGGAGAAACAAATAATATCATGTAATTATGATATTTTTCAAACTTTAAGACATATCAGTTGTAAGTATCAGTTTTCTATAATTGATAATATAAAAATATAGGATAGAAGCATGCTCTACAGAAGCAAACTGTAAATTATCTGTACTGCAGATTACATGTAGTTACACACACACACATCACACAGACATTCCATCTGCAATTATACCTAATTTTTAATGAAAGAGAGAATTCATCTTGACATTATTTTTTAAAGATATCAAAATGAAAGCAAAGAGTTCAGAATGATTCCTAAATCTATTAAAAACATCTTCTACACAATGTGTTTTAAAACTTGAGATATAACGTCAAGAAAAAAGTATAAAAGAATGGCCACAGAGGTGCAATAATTTGGAGCCTCAGTTTGATGGGCTGAGATGATGCTGTTTAACTCAAATCATTTTGGATGCAATTATGGATATAAAGCAAAGTTATTACTAAAACAAAATTGAGGTGAACAAGCCAACATTTTCACAGTTAACACAAGCACTTAGAATCACTAAAATTTGAGGTGCTTTTTAATATGGTAACTGTTTCTCTTAGGATCCTTATAGAATGCATTTTTAAAAATTTTATAGGAGAACTCAACTCAAAATTTAATGTTGGAGAGTATAAAAAGCCCTAAATCAACAAAAATTAAGTCACCACATCTATTTCTAAATTATCTTTTGTTAGTCTTTAACGAGTGATGATGGCTTTTCATACACTTATTGTAAAAATATAAATCATTTCTCATTTTCCCTTCTCAGATAAGCAATAATCCCAATCACTGATTATTTAGTATATTTATGATATGTATTTGAGGTATCTATGTATGTGTGTATATATACATATATATATATACACATTTGTGTATATGGTGCATTTATTTAGGTACACATGTGTTTCTGTTTAGATGTATATTCTGGAATAATTCAGTTACAATATGGGATATTATATAGTAAGAATTCCCTAGGTACTCTATGATTTTTAAGCCTTTTTTTAACAGTAGAAGGAGAACTGGGAATGCTACCACCAAGTTCTGTAAATATAGATAATACAGCTCTCCAGGATCCCATGTTTCCTTCATATTTTTGATATCTTTTTCCAGGCCGTCAACATGTTTTTTTTTTACCCCACTCCACTCCTTTGGCCATTTTTCCATAACCTTTCCTGTCCTCCCTAGACTCCAATATTCCCCAAGCTCACAATTTTTCTGTCTAGCCTTTATGTTCTTCCACAAACTGCCAGTACTGTTGCACAGACCAGAGTTCCCTAACTAAAGATGGTTATTGATGTGCAGTACTAGTTTTTTAGTGCAGTAGCAGAATCAATAAACTAGAAAATACTGCTTTGTCAGGTTTCACCAAAGCATTCTGGGAAATTCTTTACTGTTTCAGATGGCTACAGAAACTCCTCTTAATGTGTGAGAGCTTGAACCAGGCCTTCTTTGGTGAGAACTGATGCTCTTCTACCCTCTAGTGACTATAACAGAATAAAGCAAAAGTTTAGGGAATTTTTTTTTGAAAATGATTCATGGTATTTTCCCTAATTCAATAACATTATTTGGCATCTTTTAGTTTTATTTTAAAAGATTCTAAGACATTAACCAGAGCCTTGGGAACCAAATGATCTGCCAGGATAACATAAAGCCTTATCTTATTTTTAAAGTATCCAAAAATGCAAAGATTATATAATATGTCAAGATAATAGCACAGACAGAATTATGGCTCTTCTGGAAACCAAAGAGCACAATTTGAAGCACTAAACTTTTTTTTTCTTGTAAGCATCTAGCAAATGTCAGACCTAAAATATCTCTTTATGCATTTCAGGAACATATACATACATTCCACATAAATTAGTGCTGCACACCGAAAACATGTACATATGTAAATGTGTATAAACACTCATATATTTTTGTAGGTGCAATAGACAGTAGAGATGATCTAATTCAGATACTTTATTTACAGTTGGATAAACTGACACCCAAAGAGGTCTTCTAACCAGTTAGTGAGAGGCTGAGGATTAGAATCCAGCTTCACCAACTATTAGTCCCCCATCTTTACACTATACTACATGTACAGACACACTGGATATGGTGCCTGGCAATTTACCTGACAGATCAGTTTTCAGATGAACTCAGTACACATATGTGTACTATATCACAGCCTTCATTAGTCAATTCAAAATTGTTGAACAGATTATTCATTTTTGCCTCCCCACCCTCCACCTCTTCCAGTACTGGTATTTGGCTACATGAGTTTAAAGCATCCTAACATTCCTTTATTATTATTAATTGCATGCAACTGGGAATTAAGATATATAGGCACTGTGGTAGGGAGACCCATCTTGCCCTACCAGAAAGTCAGAGGTGTGATGAGGGAGGACATAGGAGAGAACAGATTGGGGGAAGGGGTATACAATGGGATCGCTGTTTTGGTAGTGGTGGTATGTACATACACATACACATATACATAGAGACTTCTAAAACCAGTTCAGAAGCTGCATACATGCATCCACATACTACATATTTCCTCATGAAGAGTTTTAGGTAATTTCTTACTCAAAAGAAATACAATATAGATTTCTGGAAGGGACTCAATATATATTTCATATTCCCTCATGAAGATTTTAAGATAATTGCTCACTCAAAACAGATTTCTGGAAGGGACTCAATACAGACTTTCATACTATGAAATATAATAAATTTCATATTTTCATAATTTTCTCAAAATTCTAATATTTGCTTCCATTATCGCTAAAAAAAATCAAAACTTAAAAAAACTAAACTAAAATTTAAACAAAGTTTAACACTCTCTAATTATAAAAATGCAAGAAAATTAAATGTATCCCAGAATAAGGAAAACGTTATTACTGAAAATAATGGCCAATCGAGGAGGTGCGCCTGGTTCTCAATTGAAGCACATGTGTGTATGTGTGTGTACATGCTATCTTTTTATTCTGTCTTGCTTGCTACAAATTTTATATAAATTCTTGCAGGTTCCAGTGTTGAAGTACATTAGTCATTTATTTAGTAAAGACAACTAGAAAGGTTCATTACTTCCCACTTATCAGAAAAAAAAATCATAAGAAAAAATTTTTATGAAAACCAGAATTTAGTTTATCTAAGTCATGACTACATAAATATCACCTTAAAAGGATTTACTAGGTAATTTAAGAGAAAAAAAGTAAAATTACCTTACTTGCACTTAACCTCTTCCGATATGACCACCTCTAAGAATTGTTGAGTAGGATCCCCCAAAATTTCACGTAAATAAATGAAGAAAGGGGAAAAAGAACATTGTTAGCAACAATAAAATGGGTTAAAATTACAGTAGTCTGTAGTTAATTCATCAAAATTAAAGGGAATTAATTTGACGCCAAGGTGAATATTACTTTATGAAGGAAAATGTTTGAGAAATAAAAAAATAATGAAATAATTTTGTGATAGTTTCCCATAAAAGATAAGCTGGAGGTGAAAACAATAGTCTACTATATTATATTATCTATGTCTGAAATTCAAGTGAAAAAAATTCAAAATAAAACAATTACACTTTTGTACCAGGCTAAAAGAAAAATTCACAATGTTAAAGTATCTTCAGATAATATTCAGACTTTGAACACAACTTCAGAAGCCAACACATGAAATCTACTTGATTTCATTGATTAATACTCATCCTCAAGATGGCTGAAACAACCAAATTTGTCTACTATTTAAAAATACAACTCAAGAGAGGTCTCATAAACAAGTGATAGAATGGAACATTAATTTTGAAAAAGTTGGGAAAAGAATCTTAGGAATATACATACACATTGTATATGTGTGTGTGTATTTGTATGTGTTTGTGTGTATGAATATACACACATATACATACACAAACATATATACATACACATACATATATAAGTACACATAACGAAGAATCTTGGTCATTAATGATTAAAAAATGGAGTCTAATTTACTTAAGTACTGAGGGAAACAGCATTTTTTTTCAAACAGCAGGAAGATTTACTATGTATTCTAGTTTAACATCCATTTGTCATACCTAAGTTGAACATATTTTCATAATTAAAATTCTCTTCCAATACTATTCTTTCATTATGTCTATTTCTGCCTGATTCAGTATAGATCCCCTCCGCTCAGTTAAATGACTAACTGGTTGCTAAAACTTGAATAAATGCTAGAGATTACATCTTTATTATGGATACAATCAAGCATACTACATTTAGTATTATATGTATAATAGTGTGTTTATTGGTGTGGGGAGGAGACTGGGTAAATGATATTTCTCTTTTCTAATATATTTTCCCAACACAGTATGAATTAGATTATAAATAACTTTTGGAAGAAAATAGAATGTTTCATAGAGTAAAACCAGAAATATCTTTACAGCACTATTTTTGTCATATTCTTCATTAAAGGTCCATTTTCCCCATTAAAATCTCAAGTCGAACAAATGGCATTAGGTTATGTATGCTGCAAACTGGATATTGAATTTAGTTCCTCTTTTTCAATTAGTTAATAAATTTTAGAAATTAATTTCTTAAAGTTTCCGAGTACATTAATACCAGTTCTATAATGTTCAAATTAACCTTCTTCCTACAAAATAATGTTCTTACATATGTACACTCTAATATAAAAACAGGTAAATTTCTGAAGGCATCACAGCACCTGATTATTTGTGACAATTTGGCACATACCATACTTTAAATAACCTTCAACTCAGGCTACTCCAGGAAAGTAATCAAATCAGGGAAATTCTGAGATCCACTTTAGCCCATATATGCCTTAGAACTATAATATATGATCCTAGACTTTAAATTGGAACATGATTCTTTAAAAGCATACTTTAATATTTCCAAAGGAAAAAAATTACTTGGAAATCAAACATGCCATTAACTATTGCAAATAACAAAAGTATATTATTAGCCTGCATTTAAATATTATTTTAAATAAATTTAAATAAAATAACAAGATTGTCATATTCAACAATTCAAATCTTATATGGAATGGAGTAATTCTAAATTATTCCTTGATGACTTTAAAGATTTAAAAAAATCACTAATATATTTCAATTACCTACATGCATACACATCCTTTTCGCTTTGTTTTGTTAAATGGAACTTTTGAATTATTCAATGGAGCTCCTTGTGATAAACCTCACTCTACCAAGGTAGATCCCTACCTGCTCTAACTCGACCCTCTGAGAGTTGTCTTTACATTAGAAATAAACATTTAAATAAAATGAGTAACTTTTTAAATAGAGCAAGTCAATATTCACTAACTTTCTCATATGTCCGATGATATATTTTCTTTTAACAATCCACAAGTCATATGAAAACCACAATATATTCAGAAGGAAATTCTCCAAATTAAAAATTCCCTTTAAAAAATCTGAAACTAAAGGCTTAGTTCTGTAGCAAACAACACTTGTTTTGTACACCATATGGAGGTTTTGTAGTTATTCTTCTCTGTAGCAGGGTTATTATGAAATACCTTCATATCAAGAAAGTGGAAAAACTAAGAGTCAGAAAAACTAAGCTTATCCAGGAGATGCTCAGGTAATTGATGTTCCATTAGATCACCCCAGTCTTCTATATGCTTAAAAATGTTTCTGAGAACACAAAATACATTTTAATTTTTTTAATAAATACTTTAGGTACTACTTCAATTCCCAGTCAAAAACAAACAGGTGCTCACGGAAGTTAGACACAAAAGCAAGGACTTGGTATTTTGTTTGTGGTCCTGTAAATGATTCCATAAGAGATCTTGTGTAGGTTACTTTACCTAGATGCTTTAGTCTATACAAAGATAAAAAGTATGCCTGCCTATGCTGAATACACGTGGATATTTTTCTTCTACCATTCTTATATAAGGGATTAGAAATTCCAGGTAGTCATCTCACTTTTACCATAGACTATGAGCCTCTGTGGTTTTATTAATTAAATCAAAATTCCTAAGATAATTATAAAAAGTAGTAATAACTAAAAGTAAGAAATATAAAAGGGAAATGGTAAAGTTCATTTCCACTATTGGCCTCCACTCATGTATTTTCCAATAATCACTCCATTCCCCATATAAAAACTTATGGTTTGGTTTTTTTGGAAGGGATTTCAGTATTTTATCAACTAGTAAATATCTCATTTAACAGTAAGCTAAAGATTTGAAAAATTTATTCTGAAAACAAAAACAATGAAGCCACATTTAATCTTTTTTTTCACCTATAAGGTGGTAGTATTTTTAAAAATTGCTTTACAAAATGGATCTATTATAGAAATATTTTTATTATAGTTTAATTCTCTAAAAAGAGTCAAGATATTTTCCCTGAATATCAAATAAGTTTAAAGAATACATCTACATCATGCTTCATAAGCACTATGATGAAATCATTGTTTGTTCATTGCCTAGAATTCTTGACCTCATAATCATTTATACATACTGTTATCTTCATTCACTTACAGCAAATTCTAATAGCTCAAAAAGTATGTCTTGAAGAAGATATGAACGGAAAACATGTTGGTTAAAATAAATTACAGTTCTATGAGTTTATATTTTAGTACTGCAACAATCATACAATGCAACATTTAAATCAAGGAAATTATTCCTCACAGCTGAGCACTGTATGGGTCATTTGGAACCTAGCATAAATTGTAAACAAAACTGCCAAAAATACATAGAGGTCACCCTTCAGAATATCATTAACATAACCCTAAAACCACAAGCTACATATGTTCTTTATAGTTTTCTAAAATAATATGCACCACCAAAATTGAGATACTTTCTCTTTAAAGTTACTTCTTCTAGGTAGAAGTACAACATTTAACCAGTAATAAAGTAAATTATTCCTTCATAATGTTATCTTTTGTAATATAAGAATGAGAGGCAGAACAATGTAATACATAGGTGAATCTTATATCAGGAAGACCTGGGTTCAAATCTGAGCTCCAACATATACTGGATGTGTGTCTCTGGATAAATAATAGAATCTTTCAGTGGTCAAGGCAAGTCCGCAAGGTTATAAATTGCAGAGAAGGAGCTGATCTCAAAGATAGAGTATGATGCTTCCAAAGAGAAGCTGTACACCAATAAATCATAAAAATAAGTGTAGAGATCTCAATATTTAATCTGATAAAGTAATCAGAGAAGGAAGTCAACATTTCTTTTCACAAACATACACACACGCACACACATACAACTTACATTTCTCTTGAAATCACCTTGTTTGACTACCAAGTTTAGGTTTAAAACAATTACCCCCATGTCCTCTTCTAAACTGTTTGGGTCTTCCAATTTTAAAATATGTTCAGTCGTTCTACAGGCAAAAAAAATAATAAACAGCATTAGCATTTTCAGATATACTAAACTAAATGATGTTATATTGTGAATTAGAAAATTACTGAAAAATTTTTCTACTTCTTGTTTTAAGCTGTGCCACAAAACCCAAAACCATCACCCAATTTAGGTAAGGGGAGGTGTGGGAAGAGGGGTGGAGTGGGAGAAAAGTTGGGAGAATTGATTAAATTAGTTGCTCACTAATATCTTAACAACTTGTCCATTAATTTCCTCACTTTTCCTAGTAGTTATTTTGGTGACAGTTTAGCTCTAATATATATGATTGTTTTTTGTAAATCATGTCACACAAAGTGATTCTAAATTCAATCCAAATTTTTACTAAATTGTATAACCTCTTTCATCTGTCATATCACCAAAGATCTGAAACTCAACTATATTTTTTGTACAGAATAAAGCTACTAAAATTCTGTGAAAATGGGAACCACAGATAAGCTGTGGTAAGAATTGTCTCACTATGTTCATCTTGCAAAAATCGGTTTAGAAAAGATACAGTACCTATTAAGCTCAAGGTCACTAAGGACTACAAAGGCAGAACCCATAAAGTCAGATGTAGTTAGATCTCGATCATAAACCTAAAAGGGAAGAAAATAAAAATCATCCATAGTTTACTCATAGCTATCAAATATATTAAAAGTATTAACTCATAAGACATGTTAGTGACTATGAATTGAATTTTTTAAGCTCTGCATATAACATATATGTAGTTATAGAGGACTATATAATATCCTCTATTACTAATTAATAATATACCATATTATTATATGCATAAATATACATGTGCTCTATATTATACTACACTATGATTAATAAATATTATATTATGTATAATTATATGTGTATTTGTTTAAGACAAAATTAACAGACCCCTAGGAAAGGAAGAATTCACTTCACCTCAAGGATTTTACCTCTCAATGTTGAAACATCAAAAGAAAATGATATAGATCTCAATTCATATGCATGATCATTTTATATACTTCTTTTCATATGTAATTTTCAAGTAGGTTTTTTCCATTTGGAATATATTTGTCGAATAAGCATAAATTTGTTAAACACATTCTGTAGCACAACTCATCTGGCTATTTCAACACAGATGTTAGAGCAATTGTTGCTTGCAACTAGTACCTTAACATTCCACTAAGTATAAACATATTTTGAGCAAGAAACTCTTTATTACTTATCATTACTGCATTACAGGTAATAACTTCTAGATTCTGAAAGTTTAAATGCAGAGAAAATTATCCTAGCTAAAGGTTTCTGTAGCTCATATCCCAATAATCTGAATGCAATGGACATCAGTATATAGAGTACAGAATTTTGTTGTGTATTCAAATTTTTAAAGCACAGCACTTGAATATAAAGGACTCATTTTGTCAAATTAATTTTGTCACTGATGCTTAACAGAGGAAATAAAAGGGCCAAACAACAATAAGGCTAAAATGTCATATCCATAGATGGTTACCTTAACTCGCAGCTTTTGATCAAGGCTTTGTATTGGCAATATAACTATCTCATCCCAAACTGGGTTCAGGTTCTTGTATATGACTTTGCTTTTGTACAAGGTCTTGCCATTCAGCTTAAATTTCACATATGGATCACTTGTACCTTTAAAAAGAAACCCAAAAAAGAACAGGAAGAAATAAGAAGGATATTTTTTTTAAATCAAGGAATGATAAAATAAAGTCCTTCTATGCTCCCTCAAGACTCAATGCACATCCATCAAGTCTCAATGAAAGTCCTCTTATATATGGAGGATCCCAGGGGCCAAGAAAGAAAAAAAAGATGAGAAGTGTCAAGATAAATGACATTCTTTCTGCCCTGTCAGTGTGTAGAATTTGAATAGAGTTCTCAGTTTTGTTCTGTGTTGTTTTCTTTTCTTTCTTTCTTTTTTAATTCAAGAAAAAAAAATTCACAGGCACGGAGTGACAGTGTCAGAAATCATGGGAAGAAGGCCGTACCTCCAAGGAACAGCAGGGTGTCAGGCAAAAGGGAAAGAAACCACTTTAAAGAGTATGGCCAGATGGTTGACTCTACAGGACCTGCAGATTCTTTAAAAAAAATCTCTGAAGCCACTGAGATTCAAAAGATGGAACTGAACAACGTTCACTGAAAAGGAGGGCGTAGAGATTAAATTGACAGTCAATATCTCTTTTTGACTCTCTGCACCTGGAATAAAGCCCTAACATATTGTTCCACAAGGGCCAGCTGAACTCGAAACCAGTTACTCAGCTGGCCGCAGACCTGACATGTCTGACCTGCAATGGCACCTACTGTGGTGCTTTTAAACTGAACCCCAAGGGGATTAAGAGAATCGCTTATTATAATAGCCTCTGAACCCAAATTACAATGAAGACATGAGGAATGGTCCAATACAAAAATGTCTGCAATATTCAAGCCACCAGGGAAAAAAAAACCCAAACCACTGGCTAACAGGCAAACTGTCAATGTCAGTATAGTATTATTACCTACACATATGAAACAAATATGGGACTTCAAAGGCATGTACAAAATCTATTTTTTGGTGGGGGAAAACATGAAGCAATTACACAGAAATAAAAGACTTTCCCAATGCACTTTTAAAAGTTAAATTTATTTTAAGAATAATATTGATATCAACTTAGACTTAGAAATAAGAATAGTATATATGCATATATATTAAAAATAGAAATTAAAATTACCATACAATAACTGCAGATAGAAAATATTTATATTTCTAGCAATCAGGTACAAGATAGTATAGAGGCAAAAAACTTTTGTTATAAAATAAAGTACTCTGCCACTAAATATATTAAATCCTTAACTCCTAATCAATTCTTCAATCCACATTTGTCTTCAGCCACCTTTTGTTGCCTATTCAGTCAAACCATTTTGTGTTATTGAAAAGTGAAAGTAGTTTCCAACTATTATATTTAAATAGGAAGCCCATGCCACAAATGGGCAAGCAAAAAACAAAACGAATAAACAAAAAAACTTGAATAGAATAATTGGGATAATAGTTCAAGGGTATGGGCCAAGGTCATACTGGAAAAAATCATTTTTGACCAAAAAAAAAAAGCCAATAATCTGTATATCTTACCCTATCATTTCAGTTACCATGAAACACTAATGCCACCCCTTTCTCCCATTCTGGCCTCATTTAGTTAGGAGTGCTGAGAAGCACTGTAAAATGAATGCCTTCTAAGCCATTCTCAGATGGTAGTAAGCAACATAGTGTACCCCCTCCCCCTTTTACTGTACAACAGAGGGCCTCTGGTGAGTCAGACTTTAACAATCATTTTGATATATATATATAAAAAACAGTGGGAAAAAAACTATAATAAAAAGAAGCCTTTAATTAAATGAAATTGCCACTCTGGGATCAGGCCTTCATGCCTGTCAGCTTACTCTCAAAATAAACATCTCAAAACTAGGCCTCAGTGGTGTCACTTTCTCACAGGCAAGGCATACTGGGTAATCCCTAGGCATCTTGACAGCTACATAATGTTCAAACTGTTTCACGGGTGAATGGCGGCACTTGCGTGAAAGAAAATATTAATGTCTGGAATTAATAGAAAAAAGGATGATGGTTTACAAAGCCAAACAAGGAAAAAGAGTGTCAAGTTAGTATAGTGTTAATTGTTAGGGAAAATAATTGAGAAGGGGGGTTGGGGGGCTGGTGCATGAGGTGGTTCTCTATCTGAGCGTAAATGTCTTACTGTCAGGGAAGTAACATCTCAACTAGGCAGGCTCTGAAAAGGGGTCAGCTGCTCAAGAATACACTTCCCCCATTATACAAATGATGAGATGACATCTAAATGGGACTCTGACCTTTTTGTTGGGAGCTCCATAAATAATATGGGTCTGTGGCAAAAAAAGAGGGAATATGGTGTAATGGAAGGAACAATGGACCAAGAGATCTAGGTTCTTGCCCAAGCTACCACTAACAAGCTGTGTGGCTTTAGGCGAGTCACTGAACCTTTCTAGATTTCAATTTCCTCATTTATAAAATGAAAGGTTGGACTAGATGAAAGTCCTGTTCTTAATGCTTTTGTGTGTGTTATGGATTTCTTTTGTAGTCTGGTGAAACCTGTGGACCCCTTCTCAGAATGAAATTTGTTTTCCATATTTATACTTTGAGGAAGTACTCAATTTAAGTTGGAGGTAAGTGAAAATAAAGATGTAATTTTTTCCCCACTGCAATTAAAAAAAACCCTTAAATGATTTCATCCTCCTTCCTTCTTCCTCCCTCCCTCCCTCTCTTTCTTCCTCCCTCCCTCTCTCTCTTCCTTCCTTCCCTCCCTCCTTTCTTCTTTCCTTCCTTCCTTTCTCCCTCCTTCCCTCCTTTATTTTCTTCTTTTTAATGGAATCTGTGATTTATTGGTATAGGGAACTATCTCCCTTTACAAATGTATACTGGAGTTGTCTTAGGCACTGAGAAATTGTTACTTACTCAGGGACATATATCCAGAGTAGGTAAGAGGGAGAATTTAATCTCTTATCTTTCTGATTATGAGGTCAGCCCCCTATCCACTATGCAACACAGTTGGTTTCCTTGCCTTACTTTTAGCACAGTGTCTGGAACATTTTTTTGTTTAATAAAAGTTTTTTGATTTACCCAGATCTTACATCTCCATGTACCTAAAGAGAACCAAACAGCCTAAAGAAGAATTCGATTTTGATACAGCACCAGTAGATTAAATATTAAGAGATAAGTGGGTGGCATAGTGGACAGAGTGCTGGGCCAGGGAGTCAGCAAGATCTGAGTTCAAATTTGGCCTTGGACACTTATTAGCTGTGGATCCTGGGCAAGTCACTTAGCCCTGACTGCCTCAGTTTGCTCATCTAAATGAGTTGAAGAAGCAAATGACAAACCATTCTGGTATCTGCCAAGAAAACCCTAAGTGGGGTCACAAAGAGTCGGACACCACTGAAATGACTGAACAACAACAAAGGATAAAAAAATGGTAGAAAAGCACACACTTTCAGATTACTTAGTAACCTAGAAATACGAGCACATTAATAACAGTTTTATTTAGTAATAGCTAGACATTTTTTAGCTCCTACATAGGAGTGGTGAAACAAAACAAACATTTATTGTGGAGTCAAAAGGCCTGGATTCAAGTCATAACTCTGCAACTTACTGGTGATCAATTCTGTTTGGTTTACATTCCTCATCACTGCCTTAGGTAACTCCAAATATCTCTAAGGCTCAGTTTCCTCATCTGTAAAATGGAGCAGGCTAGCCTTGATGACCTCTCTAAGGTCCTTTCAGTTCTAACTTTCTATAATGCTATGTGGTGATAATTTACATTTATGCAGCCCTACAGTTGTAAGTTTCTATGATGTTTAAACTATGACTAGTTCTACATCTGCATTTATAAATTGCAGAAAAAACTATATATTCCTCAAAAGGTTTTCTTATAAATTTAAATTTAAAATTATGAAAAAAATCATTTAGTGATTTAGACTATTGGGGAGAGAGAAGAATGTACAATTAACTTGCTGACAGGTAGTGATGAGGAATATAAGCCAAACAGATCATTTTTTGAGGTTCCACAATCATAAATTCTGGTGTTTCAACACCTAACAAATATGACATCACTGACTCACACCCTCAAAAAAATTAACCTCACTACAATTTTTTAACCCTGACAGAAATCAAGAAACATGTTTATCACTTAAGATATGTGCCAATAATCAGAACAATTCTCCATAGAAAAAGAAATTTTAAATTATAAAATCTTAAGTGAAATGTTTTCTTCTCATTATAGTGATTTCTTAATGAAGTTATTTTACCTTTTTCTCCAAGTCCTTTCTGCAATAAGGTTTACAAAGGTAATATGACCTTATTTTAAAAATCTACATGAGAATAATGACATAGAAAAATAATTTCTATATGGAGAGCAACATTTTAAAGAAAAGCAACTTTTAAAGATTTTAAAACTATTATCAGAATAATAACAAACCATGTTTCTAGATATCCATAGATGAAACTTGCTACTCACCTCCTGCCAGAGAAGGTGATGAACTTAGAATGTAAAGTAAGACATACATTTTTGGTCATGGGAATTTGATTTTCTTAATTATTCAGATTTTTATAAGATTTTGATTTTTAAAAATTGTTCAGTGGGAAAGAGGGACAGAGGTGTAAGAAAAAATGTTACTCATAGACTTAAATTTTCAAAACTTTCATTGCTTTGTATTATCACATTTCTTTGACAAGTTAACATTCATCTAGTGGGCCAGAAATGTATTTAGGGATAGTAGACACTGGACTGTATGCTATAGTAGCAAGAGGCTGAAACTCATAGTTGTGCACAGTTATTCTATACAAACTTTACTAGATAAACAGGAGTATTGCCCTTCCCACACCCCTTGGGATAACAAAAGTAAGCAAATGTTTCTCTGTGGACCCATTCAGAACCTTAACTTCCTGAACGAAAGAGGTTTTGCCAGGAAAAGTCTCTGAAGATTCCAAATTATTTTTGCACGGTTATTCGTGGACTAAAATTACAGCTGTTTGGGGCTTGCTAAGCACAGCAGCTGAACACCAGTCTGTGATGCTTTTGTAGCAGCTCTTGCTGCCCTCTAGCAGCTAAGCAGAGATTTCCTAATGTGATGGTTACAAACTGCCACACACTTAATTTACCTTTCATAGACTCAAATAATCTTCATGAGAGCTTAGTCTTGATGAATAATAAAAGTTATATCAAATTTTAGGCTTCTATTACAAACTGGGATCACAAATACTAGAGAAAGATGTCATGAATGTTCTAAGATACCCTCTGATTCGTTTTTCCCTACGTACCAGGGTATGTGAATAGTCTGTCTGAGTTTCTGTGACATGTACATCGGTTTTTGAGGGAGAATACCTGGGGATGACACATCATGTTCTGCTTTTATACTGTTTCTGTTATGTTCATATATGACTTAAATTGCCAGTGATAAGTTTCTCAAAGGCTGGGGTCATTGGTTATACCATGTATTTCTGATAATGCCTACCACCCCAGCTTATACCTAATAGGTAACATTTATATATCATCTATAGATCTATATCTAAAGAGTATGTACTTCAGATCACTGGAAATCCAGGATCATAGTGATAGCACTGTGCCATGAGCATTGTTGGATCGCATAACTCCAGGAAAGGAAACGGTCAGTGGCATGGCTAAGAAAAGCTAAAGTAAAACTCTTCATACCATTGTTTTAACAATTCTTCCATTAGGGAACAATGTTGCTCTCTGGTTCTGTCCATGGGAAAATCTACTTGTGCCAAGAGAGTCCCTTATGAGAATCAGTTTTCTCGTACAGTAGCGTGTACTATAATCACGGCCTTTGAAGACTGCCCTCACTTTCTCCTCTCTATGTAGGAGATAGCAAGGGTAGATAATATGAGGAACAGAGTAGCATAAATAATCATCTCTTTAAATTCAAGGTAATGTAACTTCCTTCTTAAAGAGGGGAAGTATAGATCTAGCTATTTCTTACATTCACTATATTGTGAACATTAAAGTATGACGTAATGAAAAAGTGCTCCACTGCTAATCAGAGGTTTCACTTCCAGTAAAACTGGCTCATGAAACCATACTCAAGTCACAAAGAAGTCACAAAGAAGTTACTTTCCCCTTTAATTCCCTGCCTCCCCCCCCATATACTACAATGTAAATAACTTTCATAACCAAAGACAAAATGTAAATAGTGAAAAGTGAAAGCAACAAAATCACTCCCAGTTTACTGGTCCAGAAATCAACTACTTGTATTGTCTGATAAAATCAAACATCATGGAGAAACTCTACTGAACTAAATAGAAGAGACATAATATTTTAAACCTACGAATATGTCCTTAGGTTGTGTAGAGTTTGTCTCTAATACAGACAGAGCAGTAAATGTGAGGCATCTGAGGCTGCATTGTTTCAGAGTGGCTCCAGGGCATCCCTGAAGCAGTCAGACAGAACCTTAATGAAATATATGTGCTTGCTGACTGGACAGCAGTACGATAGAGAGCAATACAAAATAGGGCAAAGGACCAAGCTCATAATCCAGTTTTACAGAGCAAAATGAGCATAGCTTCAAGAATGGTAAAAGTCCTGGGGAATACAGATGCGAACAGCAAATAAGGGGCAACCATATTCATCTAATTTGGCCTCAAACTGCATTGTAGTGGAGGATAAGGTCCCCAGTGTATCTCTGGGTACATCACTTCAGTTGGGTATATGTCTCTATTACTGGACTATGAGTTCCTTGAGAAAAGGGACTGTCTTGATTTCCTAATTCGCACCCCCAGCACTTAGCACAGTGCTTTTCATAAAGCAATTGTGTATTCATTCATTCATTCATTCATTCATTCACATACTCACCACTTCTCACTTCTTTATTTTGGTTTTTGGTTTCTCCATTCAGAAAATAAAGATATCACATTAGATTATCTTTAAATTACCTTCCAAGTTTCATATTTTTTAAAGGATCCAAATATTTTGAGTTTTGAGGCTTTGAGAGATCAATGATTTCAGTAATTTGGATTTTCCCTTCACTGAGAAGAGTCACAATATCTCCTTGTCTTCTCATTCTGAGCAATTCTAATTCATGTCTTTAAAGAAATCCTTCATGGTGAATTGACTTGATGTGTCAGCAACTTTTCTCATGTTAAGTTTAGTACCCTGGGGGAAAGAGGCATTGATGTATGCCATTGGGTTATCAGTTTTATCTCTTCTTGCTATGACTTGTCCATTGACATCTCCACTCATGCAGGCCCCTAGTGATATCTTTTAAGGCTCTTCTACTGGTTAAGTCATCATCAGTCTCATACAGTAACCTATAGCACTTATGTCTACCATGTAGCTTTCCACTGACTTTTAGATTACTTTTAATAATGATTAGTGTAATGTTGAAAAATTTGAAGAATTATGGCATTATGGAGAATATAGGCTTATGCTCAAAATAATATGATGGAAATCTTTAATAATAATAATAAAAGTAATGATATTAAAATTCTTCTTTATGAATTTCCTATACAGAGCCTTGAAAGGCATCATGATATAGAGAAAAGAACAATAATCTTGGAGTAAAGAAAACCGGATTAGGGTCTCAGCCAGGCCCGGCAATAGCTTTATGACCATGGACAAATTATTTTTATCACTCAAAGCTTCTTTCCTCTTCTGTAAAATGGGATAATATAGTTGTACTACCTATCTTACAACATTGCTTTGAGGAAAGCACTTTGCAGAGTCATAAAGCACCCTATAAATGAGTCATGTTTCTCCTGAGGCCAAAACGAGAAAGTGCTAAGAATCATTTTGGAAACAGGACTTCTGATAGGATAGATTCAGCCATAGTTATCACTGCCTGCACTGATGGTTTTGATCTGAACCCTTATACTATAAAAATAGACTGTTGTGCATTTAAATGATAGATTTGTATTGTAAAAATGAGTCATCAAAAGAAATTTGATTCTAAGCAATCTGATTCATAAACATTAAAAATCAGTTTTTTCATCATTCTTCTGTTCATTATCAAATCTAAAGTACTATGTAGTACCTAGGGACCTTATAATGAGTTCTTGACAAGGATATACATAAAGCTTTAGTTACTTTTGTCCACATAAGAAAGAAAAAACTAAAAGAAACCATTCTAGAACATTCACAAGCGTAAAAGACAATCTAGGACAGTGGTTGTCAAACTGTGGGTTGCAACCCCTTTGGGGGTCAAAAACCCCTTTCACAGGAGTCACTGGGGTCACCTAAGACCATCAGAAAACACATATTTCCAATGGTCTTAGGAATGGAGACCCTGTTCCTGTATTCATCTCCAGGCGGGTCCGCCCACATGCAGATACACCCATATAAGTATATTAAAGGGTCTCAGCATTAGGAAGGTTAAGAACCACTGATCTAGAACAATAGTGGAAAACATCATTTGCCATAGAAAGGCAAATTATACTAACACTTTGCTCCTAACTTTTGGAGGATGTTTCAGTTCCAGCTGTAGGGAATGATTGAGGTCAAGAAGGGACCAAGGGCATCTTATCTTAACCTTTGGAACTTCAGAGATAAAGGGTCAGTTCTACATTCAGTTCTTCAGATCTACTATAGTTAGAACTCAGAGCAGTATGGATGACCTTATGGATATTTCTATAGTAAAACTTAACTTTACATGACCTTCAGAGTTGGACCAATTAACCTCTAAGTTAATCAGTAAAGAGTGCTCTATGATCCAGATTCACTGACCTACCTGCAGTTTCTCAAACACCACTTCATCTCCCATTCTTATGCCTCTGCATTGGCTGTGCTAAATACCTAGAATGCTCTTCCCTCTCATTTCCATCTCTTAGTTTTCCTGGCTTATTTCAAAACTCATACCAAACCCCACTTTCAACTAGAGGCTTTTCCCATTCCCCCAGCTGCCAATACGTTCCTTTTTAAGATTCCTTCATGGGGCGGCGTAGAAGCAGCAAGGTCCCGCAGCTCCCACACCGCCACCCTAAACACCCATTAAATATGAGCCCAGACAAAGTCTAGGACTCTCAGACCCACAAAAATACAGAGAACACAGCTCTCGCTGAAGGCAGCTCAGCAGCAGGGACTCAGGCGGCTGCAGGGAGCGAAGGCTGGAACAGCCAGAAGCTGGTGGCCAGGCCCAGGGCAGTGGGAAGGAGCTGAGCCGAGCCCCGCAGCCAGCCTGCAGCGGTTCTACAGCCTCCAGCACCTCCACATCTGCCAAGTCATGAGGAACAGGACCGGAGAGGGGCAGCTCACACCACAGTGGAGCAGAGACCCGGCCAGCCAAAAACCGCAGCCCTAGCCGGGCAAGGCCTCAGGGCAGCCACGAGGAGCAGCGGAGCCGCAGCTTGAGTCTACTTCAAAGAAAATCTAAAGCATTGGCCTAAAGGGATCTTTAAATCTTCAGACACAGTTAGTGAAAGTGAAACTTTGAAAATTAATTTGGGGAGGTAAAGCAGTTTGGCCATGCTGCCCCCGGGGCAAAGAAGCAGTGGGGGAAGGGAACTGCTGGATCCGCCAGCGGCCCCCTCCAGGCTGCTTCAGAGCCCC
>CM053598.1:104759873-104798554 GCA_028646575.1 Pseudocheirus occidentalis | reverse complement strand
CACTGCGCCACCTAGCACCCCATGGCAGAACAAATTTTGGGGGAGACAATAAGTTCATTTTTTGGACATGTTGACGTGGAGGTGCTTGAGGGCCAGAATTTGGACAATTCAGCAGCTGGAAATGTGGAGATGGACTTTCAAGGAGGATAGGGCTGATAAACTGGTTTGGGAAACATCCTCGTGGTGGTGATAGTTGGCAGCAGGGGGTGGTGAACGAGACAAGACGTCCAGGTTCAATCCTTGGGAATCACCTTAAGAGCCGAATGCCGGCGGATATTAGGGCCGCACCTAGCGCTGGGAGGGGCCTTCCCGAGGCTCCGGACCGAAGCCAGCCCGGGTTGGGCGCCCATATGGGCGCTCCTCAGGGATTCTTCCCTGGAATGAAGACAGAAAAGCCGCAAGGATTTGGGGCGGGGGGAATGTTCAGTAGGGGGGGGGGGTCACAGTCAGCCTGGGCTCCCGGAGGGGGGGTGTCCCTTCCGCGAACTTGGGGTGAGAGAGGGCGCCCGGGATACGACTAGACTCCAAATCCGACTACCGTCGGGAGCCGCGCGCGCTCGCGTTCGCGGCGGAAGGGCAACAGAATATATTCTTAAATAAAAACAATGAATATGAAGAATTCAGAGAAGCATGGGAAGATGTATAAATTGATACAAAATGAAGTAAGAAGTAGGAAGTTGATATACAGAATTACAGCTACAGCAATGGAAATGGAATGAACAGCAGCACCAGAAACCCTGAAAAAGTCCATTGCAATTATAATGAGCTTGTTCTTGCAGAAAAGTTGAGAAGAGGCGTGTCCCTCTTTTCTTTTCATAGCTGGGGGAATATGGGCATGGAATAATGCATATACTATTAGATTCAGTTAATATATTGCTTGTATTTGCTTTTTTCTTTTCTTTTTAAAAAATATTTTGTTATATGGGATAGCTCGAAGAGTAAGATATACAGAAAGGACACATTCGTAGAAATGAAGATCATGGGAAAACAGAATATTTACATAAAATAAATTTCTAAAGGGTGTCTTCACAGCAGCCTCAGCCATAAATCATATCACGTCTACAATAACTCTTTTTCTTATCTATTTGGTCCTTTTAAAAGTGGAAGAGCCACTGTATTTTTTATATTACATACCTGCTAATAATCTTGAGATGAACATAGCTGACATCCTATTTAGAGTAGTTGAAGGAGTTAACTTGTGCTTTTTTCTTTTCTTTTCTTTTCTTTTTGTTATAGTGTATGCTAGAAGGGAGGGATACAGGAGATAGAGAAGGGAGACAGAGAGAAAGACAGAGAGAAAGGCAGAGAGAGAGAGAGAGAGAAAGAAAGAGAGAGACAGAGAGAAAGAGAGAGACAGAGAGAGACAGAGAGGGAGAGAGAGAGAGAGAGAGAGAGAGAGAGAGAGAGAGAGAGAGAGAGAGAGAGAGAGAGAATATGGGCATTTGCTTTTTTTTTTTTTGGAGATAGGCCATCATTCCTAACTACTTGGGGTTCTTTGTTAGGTTCAGGATATAACTGTTCATTGTGCTGATTTTCTATTTAGAAAAATTGGCATCTATGCATTTTTTTAAGAACTCAAAATCAATGAGTCATAAAATTGTAAAATTTTAGAGTGGGAAGGAATCTTAGAAGCCAGTTAATCCTTTCATTTTGGTAAATGAGGAAACTTTGGCACAGAGAATTAATCTGATTTGAATAAAATTTAAAAGTTAATTAGTGCCAGTTCTAGAACCTCTCTCTTCTAATTCTAAATCCAGCTCTCTCTGAATTTTTGAAAAAAACTAACCTGATATTTATATCACAAAGTAGACACTACAAGAATCATTATTTCCATTTTACAGATGAAGTGACATGCCTGCCATACAACAATAAATGTCATACACAGGATAAAGGCTATATCTGTCCTGGCTCCAAATCTAGCAATCTTTCCCTTATCACATATTGCCTATTATTAGTTTTAGGAATGAAGAAGTTAATACTAAATATATGAGCTCATATAATTTTCAAGTTCTGTCCAAAGGGATAAATGTTGGATTTTGTTGAATAGTAATGAAAAGTTTCAAAAACTGTTTTTAAAAAAGTTCCCTTTAAATGTCAACAAAAATAAAGAGGTTTTCAGAGGTGATAAAATTACAATCAACACTCAGCTCCATAGTGGAGAAAAGGCAAAAAACAGAACATATAAGAATCAGGTCTCATATAAATTAAAGGCAGATGCCATTAAAACTTTATTTTGTGATGGAACCAAATGGACATGGAAGCATTTTTTAAAGTTAGAGTCTTCTATTAATAATAGTTACATACATATTCCTTTTGGTTTTGTAGTATTAATCTGACACATGCTATAAGGAGCAATGAACAAAATTATAATTCCAGTATTTATAACTAATGGTTTACATTATTTGTATTCTGAAAAATTGCAAAAAATTTTATTTGTTCAAAATGGTTGTGAAATGGGATATCTCAGTAAACTTATTGTTGTGATTAAAAAATAACTCTAAACCTGTATGCCATGATATAGATGAGCAATTTTCAAACTAAAATTCAACTAAATATTAAATCTAGATTGAACACAATTGAATGATTCTGAAGGTACTTTAAAATTTTATAATCATCCAGATTCATTAATATAAATGTAAATAGATGTAAAAATTATTATATCAGGATAGACTTTCTGTGTTGGCAAAGTAGGTCTCAGTTATGTGATTTGTGGGCTCCTGAAAATCACCACTCCCAGACCAAAAACAATTTTTTTGACTACTCTGTTGCCAGTGTTTGAAATTCTACCCTTGGAAATTATTTTTTTGATTAAAAATATCTTGTACTCTTAAAATTTGTATACTTTTTGAAGAAGCACTATATTAAACAGCTGCTGTTCAGTCATCCAGTTGTGTCTGACTCTTCACGACCCTATAGATGATACTTCCCATGAGGTTTTCTTGGCAAAGATAATGTAGTGATTTGCCATCTTTTTTTCTCCAGTGAATTAAGACAGAGGTCAAGTGACTTGCCCAGGGTCTCACAGAAAGTAAGTGTCTGATGCAGGATTTGAACTCAGGTCTTCTTGACTTCAGGACCAAAGTTCTATCCACCGAGCAGATCTAGCTACCTCCTAATCATGTGTAAATACTTAAATATGAATTAGTTAATACAGCCATTTCTTCTCATAACAAATAGCTAATAAAAGATGCTAATGGATTGGAAGTTTTAAATGAACGAATAAAGAATTTATTATGCACGTAAGGGGAAATTAATAGAAAATAAAATAATCCCAGCTGTTGAAGAGACCACATCCTAACAGAGGAGACAAAACACATCAAAGTTCCCAACCAGGTCAGATGGAGAAGTCCCATAAATGCAGAGGCAAAGCAGGTGGCAATGACTCATCTTTATTGTCCCTTCCAATAATTAAGTAATAATATCAAATTCTAATGTCAAACAATTTGACAATGCTAAGGATTTGGATCAAAACATCTCCTTGTCATTCCCAGGCTCTCAGGTTCATGGTCTTGCAATGTCTTCAAGAGGATGTGAGGGAAGATGGTGGTCAAGGTGCTGTGTTGGTGATGGCATAACTTTGCCAGCGTGTGTGTGTGTGTGTGTCTGTGTCTGTGTCTGTGTGTGTGTGAATCAATCATTCATTCATTTATTCATTCATTCATGTATCTGACCTTTCTGATATCCTTGTTCTGTGGATGAATAAGTTTCATACTGTAAATTGTAATGCCACTGAGCTCTCCCATTGGGCACTGATTATACACTTCATTTTCTCATTTCCTCCCTTTAGCACAAATGTCACACCTCTAAGACTGCTGTTAATTCTGCCTTCTTCTTTTCTTGCCACATTTCATAATTGGATACTCATACTGGTTTCCTGCTTAACAGGAAAACCAGTTATCCATAATGTGCCTAACTGCCATAACATTATGTACCCATCTTTTGATAGGGTTGTAATGCCAGCTGTATTAAAGGTTGTAAGGATCCTTATTGCCTTTCTGTACACCCAGTAAATTATGTACCACACATAAGCTGATGCTAAAATGCATGTGGAATATTAAATAAGGCAATTTAGATTTATTTTGGGGTTACAAGCCCTTTCCTAGGGAAATGATTTTATTAGTTTATATTGCTCCCAAATTACTCTATTAAGACACTATGTAGCACTGACAAATAATCACTATACCGATGGTTCTCTAAATTAGAAAATAAAAATCTGCCACTTTTCAAAAACTCTTAAAAAGTAATAATCCAGAATGGAGTCAGTAGCCAACTCATCTCAATCAAAATTTTTAAGCATTCTGAATTTGACCAGATAGACATATAATCAGAAGCAGGAACTGTTTTTCACTCTAGTATTTAGTGAAAATAGTGAATCATTATTTTTTTTTCCTTACAGACAAATGATCACTTATACTTTAAAGACAACATAAATGGGGTATAAGGTCTCAGTGGGAGGAAATTAAGTTTTTTTGTCTTTTGCAGGAATACAGGAAAAACCTGTCAGAAATGTTAATCAACAAATCAATAACAAGAATTTAACTGCCTACTATGTGCCAGACACTGTGCTAAGTGCTAGGGATACAAAGAAAGACAAAAACATAATTCTTTTTTTCAAGGAGTTCGTAGTCTAATTATGGAAAAAAAATGCAAACAACTATATAAAAATATAGGGGGGAATGTAGATAATCCTGTATTTAAAGGGAAGTAGATAATCAAAATAGGACAGGTGCTAGAATTAAAAGAAATCAGCAAGAACTTTTTGGCAGAAGGCAGGAATCTAGCTGGGATCTGAAAAGAGTTAAAGAATCTGGGAGGTAGAGATGAGGAGGGAGAGAATGCTAGGCATGGGGAACAGCCAGTAAAAAATGCACAGAACTGAGAGATAGAGTGCCTTGTGAGGGTGATAGCATATCTTGTACGCTGTAATCCGGTTTTACTGGATTATAGTTTTCATAGAAAGCAATAAAGTTGAAAGGTAGGAAGTGTCTAGGTTATAAATGATTTTTCAAAAGGCAAACCAATGATTTTATATTTGGTCCTGGGGGCAGCTAGCTGGGTCAGTGAATAGAGCTCTTGGCCTGGAGTCAGGACGACCTGAGTTCAAATCTGACCTCAGACAGACACTTAACACTTACTAGTCCTATGACCTCGGGCAAGTCACTTAACCTCCGAAAAGCAAAAACAAAAATATATTTGGTCCTAAAAGTTATGGGGGAGTCCCTGGAGTTTATAGAACAAGGGATTAGATGATCAGATCTGCACTTTAGAAAGATCTTTGATAGCCAAGGGGGAAATAGACAAGAGACAGAAGATGCAAGTAAGAGACCAACCTATTATAGTAGTGCAAACGGCCTGCTTCTGGATGGTGGCAGTGTCAGAAGAAATAAAGGGTCATATATGACAGGAAGCATCAACAAAAGAAGAATCAATAGAATTTTCTTTGATAAACTGAGGCTACTTCTTCATGTGATATGGACTGAAAGAGGAAATAGTATCAGAATGTATCTGAATGATGTAAGATTAAGAAGAAGAAAAGAATGAACTTTTTGTGAATAACCTCATTTTTTTTTTTAGTGAAATACAAAGGAAGAACGTATCAGAAATATTGATGGTTCTCAGCTGAGTGTGTCAGGTCAGAGGGAGCCACGGAAGGCTTGAGGAGTGATAATATGGTTTGAAATAGCTGTTGTAGTGAGTGGGATGGTGAAGAGATTAGGAGGGAGATATTTTTTTAAGTCCTTTGCTGCAATAAAGGACCAGTTGAGATCATAACAGATTCAAAATAGTTTCATGATTTTCTCCAGCTATGTTTAGTAGCACATGCATAGAAGAGAATATAGCTGACAGTGGGAGTGATTTCAGGCTATAGCTTAGAAGTACAATATTGGCAATAGCGTAAAAGAACCAAACAGCTAAAGACAAGAGAGTTCAATTCAAGGAGTGTTCAATTGGTTTACCAAGGAATCAGTATGGTGAAGGGATTAGAGCTTACCCAATTCAGGGACAGTAGCCTGGGAAAGAACTAAGGTGCTGAATGATTGGAAGTCATGGTGAAGATAGAGAAAAGGGTTTGAGGTTTCAGGGAAGACAGAGAAGTGGAAATAAGGAAAGACTATGATCAGATAAAGGAATTTCAGAATTAACGAATATGGAAATAGAACACTTGTTGATGGTAATAGCAAGATTAGGACCACTTCTCTATGTCACAGAGGTGGGGTAGAAGAATAAGTCATGGCATATAAGTATGTTAAAACCTGGCATGTGTAATGAGACTAGGATTTGAAGATTTTACATGTCCCTTGAACTTGCTGACTTAGCAGGAAGGGGTGGAGCAAGAGAAAACCAGAGCCAAGCTAGCCTCTGTGCAGTGGTGACTGGAAGCAGCAGTGGAGCAGGGGAACACCTTTTTTGAGTCAGTCAAAATCTCTGCTAAGGACTCCTGTGGAGGACTGCCAGGGACAGGAACTGCAGGGGGGTGGGGGCGGGGTGGGAGGAGAGCTGCTGGGAGCAAGCTGCTTGGACACTGAGCAGTTGTTGTGAGTGAGGAGAGGAGGATCTTTGCCTGAGGTAGACTGTCCTGTTTTGAAGGCTTGAGAATGTGGGTGTTTACTACTTTAATTACATGTGCCAACTTCATAACTACTGTGTTGGCTTTGACTTTCTGGTTTGGGGACTCAGTTTTCTGGTATTTAAATAAATGTTCTAGCTATATTTCTCACATAGAGAGCCTGTTACATTTTGTGATTAACCATATCAGCATACTTATGGTTACTGTAGGCATTGTGAATATTGCATTGTTGATACAGGATGTTAGAGTGTTTGAGGAAGTATCAATATATTTGGTAAAGTCCCCTACTATGGACCAAAGTTGGAGAGGAAAGAAAGATTGTGATCTAGACACAACTTCAGGAAGGAGAGAGTGTTTCCTGGAGATTAGTAAATAATAAGCCTCCTACCTTCAATTGAGTGATAAATTCAGATTAAATGAACTTCAAAGGAAAAGAGGTTACTGAGTCATATTGATAGGGGGAGATCCTGGAAATAGTAATGGGGAAGTATTCCAATTTCCTCACATCAGCTAGTGAACTGGAAGCATAATAACAAAATCCAACCAATAGGGCAAAGGGTAGTCAGAAAAACTGTGTTATTAGGAAGGAGTGAGAAAACAAAATATTAAAGTGGAAAGCCAGTTTATTACATATAGATAAGGCATTTCAGAGAACATAATAGAAAGGGATGGTTAATTTTAGAGCAAGATCTTAAGATGAGGAGAATGAGAATAAGGGAGTGGTCAGTGAAAAGGGGACAATGGTGTTTAAACAAGAGCAGCTGGTGGTTCAGAACCACAGGAATATCAAAAGAATCATGGAGTGGGAGTATGTTAATCATTGAAGAGTCAATTCAGATAGGTTGTCATCCTTCTTTGTTTGGTTGAGGGGTGGAGTCCTCCCAGGGCATGAAGTGGTATGTAGATCAAGAGTGAGAAAGGAGAGATAACCAGCCTGGAATTGTAGGAGCCTGGGAGCAAGATGACTAAAATTCAATTTAATTCCATCAACATTTATTAAGCACCTATTATGTGAATGGCACTGCCAAGTACTGTAAATGCAAAAACATCAATGATGTCCTTGTCTTCAAGGAACTTACATTTTACTGAGAGTTATACAACAAACAAAACTAAGTATATCTCAAGTGTATAGAGAATTACAGAAAATCATTTCAAAGAAATGGAAAGTACTAATGACTGAAAAATTGGGTAGAATTAAGAAATACCTTGTATAGGAGTTAAGTACCTATGCTATGCTTTGAAAGATAATGGGGATTCTAAGAGGCAAAGTTGAGGAGGGAGAGAATTCCAGACAAGGTGAGACATGTAAAAACGTGGAGACAGGAGATAGAATATCATGAGTAGAGAACAGGTAGCAGCCTGTTTCACAGGAAAAAAGAAAAAAAGTTAAGGGGAATAAGATGAAATAAGAGAGATGAGGTAAAGGGGAAGCATATACCATGTGCATTTCAGCATTGTTTTGCTAGAGTATTTTTTCCCTGAGAATTATGATGAAAAAGTGCGACCTAAGGATTTTATATTTTAACACAGAAGCAATGAGGATTCTTTAAAGTTTTTTGGTTTGTTGTTGTTGTTTTAGTAGGGAAACAGAATAGCAGGGTGATAACCGTATTAGGAATATCAGTTCTGTAATTGTATGGACAAGGAATTAGGAAAGAGAGTGGAGACAGGGAAACCAATTAAGAAGCTATTACAATAGTTCAGGTAAGATGAGTCAAGGGATGGAAGCAGGATAGAGGCTCCATGAGTGGATGGAAGGAGAAGTATAGGATAGATGCGGTAGGAACAGAATCAACAAGACTTGGTTGATAGCATGTGGTGGAGGAGAGTTAGTGTCTGAGGCCACATTTGAACTCAGGTCCTCCTGACTTCGGGGCTGGTGCTCTATTCACTGTGCCCCCTAGCTGCCCCAAGTCTGAAATGATTTTGTGTTTCATCATTGCAGGACCAAAGATTGGTGACTCCAATCAAATGTTCATTCTGTGCTACGGTAAGCAAATTTCTAGCTTTCCCCTCCTCTTACCCCAGCAATTCAGTGTCTGCTGAGTTGAAAACCATCTTTGCCTCCTGTCTTCTGCCATACTTACCTATTCTTATGTATCAACCTCGATCCCACCACAGTCCATGTCTTCTTGTCTTCTCATTCTATTGTACACTGTAGAACTCCTCCTTTTTGGATAACATTTCCTTTTAACTTGGATCTCTATACTTCACATTCCTTTCATCTCGTGCCAACAAAAACCTAGCTCTTCTTAGAAGACCCTAGATCCTTTGCTCTTGTTAGTAGTACTTGATTAACCCCAATTGCCCTCCAAAAAAATTTAAAAATCATTTCAGACTCACTGCCTCTGACTCCCAGATTGAGACTGAATAATGATTTAGGAAGAGGTTTAGATTTAAAATATAGCGATTTAGAAGAAATACTGAATGATTGTTCTGCCCAATTCAGAGTCTGCTCCTACAATAGCAGGAGATAAAGCACAAGTAGGAGATATTCTGAATTGACACAGACACACACATTCGGTTAACAAATATAAAGAGATTGTCTTTGTAATGAATTTCAGAAACATGAGCATTTCCATTAGCAAAGAATAGCAAGAAGATTATATATGAAGCTTCAATGTTTTATAATATACAGGCGTGTGTTTTCTTTCAAAGTAGCATGTTCTGAACCTATTGTTATTTTTTATCTGAACAGAATCAGCAGTGACACTTCAACTTAATATGAGTTGAGACCAATAATAACAACGTCCATTTATATAATGCTTCAAGTTTTGCAAAGCTCTTTGTTGCAAGTACAGAAAACAAAAGATTTATTATGTACCTACTACTCTGTGTGAAGCCCTGTGTTAGGTATTGTAGATACAAAGCTAAAAATAAAACAATCCCTGTCCTCAAGGAGATTACCTGCTACTGGAAAGACGGGTATGTTGTAGACAGAAACAGATACTATATTAGGTAGATGATCAATGGGGCAAAGGATAGATCAAATAAATTGTTTTAGGAAAATTGCAGCAGGCAGAGAAGCTAACATGTAGGCTTCATAAAGAAAGTCGCACTTGAGCTAAGTCTTAAAAGATAAAAAAAAATTGGAAAGACAGAAACAAAGAGGGCTATATATTCTAAGTATAAAAGATAGCTTTGTGAATAAGATTCACTCAGCAATCAGAGCCTCAGTCAGACCACCAAAAGAGTTAAATTAAACACAAAACCAAGGCACAGAGTTTCCATCTGGGGGCAAATTAGACTTGGGGTAAATTATTTTTCTATAATTAAACACTATAATGCAAAGATCACCATTCTGTTTATTTCCGTTGCTTATATTATTTGCTATTAAATGTTTAGTTTGTTTTTTTTTCGAATTGTAGGCTGTGTACATAGAAACCCAGTAAGTTTATGGTGAAATGAAAAGTTTAAACATCCTCCATAAAAGGTGGAGGTGGTTTAATGTTTAAGGAGAGATGATTAAAAGCTGAAAGTTTAAAAAGATCCTGTCATAAATGACATTTTAAGTAACTGAAAAAAATGCTTTTATTTCGATGCTTCCATAAATAAATGTGATTCAATAAATTACAGTTATTCAACATTCTGGTAATATTAGAACAAAATAATAAAAGTTAATGTATTTGATTTTACTGGATATTTTGTGGGTGGCAAATTTCATGGCCATTAAAGATCCTGTTTCTAATCCCTTCATGAGTGATGTAGGGCACATCAATAGTATGAAACAAGGAATGTTGATAGGAAAAAAAAGAAGGAAAATAGAGTTTGATCTTAGGAAAGTAACAATTTTTTCTTAACTTTGGTTTCCTCATGAATAAAACAAGATAGTTGGATCAGATGATTTCTAATGTTCTAATCTCCAAAAGTCAGTTTCTAGAAACCTCTGACCCAATACACTTGTCCCTCGGTTTAATTTTTCTGACCCACTGACTAAAAAATACAAGGTAATCCCCTATGTCTCTTTTTAATATGATATTTTCTCTTTGTTTTGCTATGTATTGCAGTGCACATCTCTCATTATTTTTTTCCTTTCCCTTTTGTCTCTCTCTTTTATCTATCTTTCATCCTTTTCTTCCTTTCTTTCAATTCTCTCTCTCAAATGAATTACAATTTTTCATTATTTGACCTTGTTTTCTGTTCTTTATTTTTTTAAAAGTCATTGAGTAGAATATCTAATTCTAAAAAGATGCCTTATACTTACCTGAATTCTCTTCCATGCTCCCCAAAGTGACTCTTCTTCATAGAAAAGCAAAATAATTTTCCTCTTCTTTTTGCTTGAAACCCAGCATTTTGCTCAGTGTTAGGGTCAGACTCATTTTGATTCCACTGACCTACTATTTTGCCTATAAAAATCTGTAAGCCTCATAATTGCATACTGAGCTTACTTGCTTGTAAATTACTGTTATTACATAGTAATATAGCACCTTCCATTTTCAAAGTGGTTTTCTATCCATTAATTAGTAGATTCTTAAGTACTTCCTCTAAAGACCAGTATTTTGATCTCCACTTTGTAGCTGGGTAAATTAAAGCTGAAAGCTAAATGTCATGTACAGTCAAAGAGTCAAGATAGGGACTTCAAGACTTAAATTTATGTCTTTATGTATGAGACCAAATTGTTTTAATGTCATTGATATATTTTAAATTCTCAGAGGAATCTAATTGATTCAAAATAGCAATGTCATTAGAAACAGCTTACCTTTCCTCCTCTTCCCCCTCCCCCCCATTACCAAACCTCTGGACAGAGCTCTAGCTAGCAATCTTTGTGCCTGGGGTAAGTAACACAAACTATGCCCAGGGCAGAAAGCATGAAGTACACCCTCAATTGAGTAATGGGGTGGCACACTGACTCATGGGGAGGAAACATTCTTGCGAATGCTGGCCTGATGATAGCAATATGCAGAATTTCCTGAGAAGTCTGGTAATAGAGTGGGGAGAAGAGAGCTCACCGTAGTCTTTTATCTGGTAGCTTGTTATTTTGACTTGTTGCTCATAATTTTTGTGTTGTTTTTCCCATTAAACTGAGATTCTTGACAGCTTTTGTGTTTCCTCATATCGCCAGTGTTTAGCACAGTACTTGGCACATGGGAAGCATTTAATAAATATTTTTTGGCTGAATGACTAACCAACTGATGGGTTTAGGTGGTCTGTTCACAGAAGGCTGGAAAAACAGTCTTTCAAAAGATTCCTCTGTTCCCATAAAAATGAATGAGAACAGGAATTTTTGACCCAGGTCTTGCAAATTCAGAGGGGCCTCCTTCATTTATTGAGTTTCCAATACATGTTTCCTTTATCCCATAGGACCAGGGTGACTAGAAAGTAATTACAGGATATTCTACTTTAGCTGCTATGGATTACTTCAGCAAGCAACGCAGCATTGTTATGATTCCACATCAGTGACTCCAAATTGTTGTTTATAAATGCATTTCAGGCAGTGCCAATAGTGATAACAGGTAAGAAAATCCTGGCCAATAGTTTGCTGCTTGAAATTGTAATAAGCCAATAAATATTATTAAACTACTGTTCAACTAAGAGGAAATATCTCAAGAACAGATGCATGAAAAATAAATAAGTATGTAGTTCTGGTAGGGAGACCAAAACAAATGTGGTGATTGAGAAACACCAAAGTAAATTAAATTATATTGGCAACATGATGGTTCCTCCCAGACTAACCATCTTGGCACTAACATTCATTCAGAAGGCTATAGACAAAAGATCCCCTGTCACAAAACCAGATTATTACCTAAACCATAGCTAATTATAATTTGTTTGGCTAGTGCTCCTTGTTATACTTGGTAGGGAACAGACTAATTTAAGAAAGCAGATACAGTAACAACATCTTAAAGTTTTATTGAGAGTATATTATAAGCACAGAACTATACTAAGAGCCTCTAGGATTACATGGGAAAAGGAAAAAAAAATGTTTTATTATGAGTTCTTTTGGCAGAACAAACTATTAGACCAAGGTTTATGATGTTTAGGAGCAACATTAAAAAAAAAACCCACCTACACTATCTGTGAAGAATGGAGAGCATCATGACCTTAGGTGATTATATTTTCAAATATTCACCTCTCATTTTTATATAATGTATAGAGCTTGGGTCTTTTAGTTTCACAGTACAGAAATCACAGAGTACAGTTAATAACTTTACTTGGGAAGGAAATAAGGGTTAGAAGTTTTATGCATTGTTTGACTGCCTCCTGTGTTACGATAATGGTAGCATTCCTTTTACAATTTATGCTTGCTATTTTTTTTATGTTTTTATATTTTGCTTTTTGGATGGGGGAAAGCAAGGCAATTGAGGCTAAGTAACTTGCCCAAGGTCACAGGGCTAACAAGTGTTAAGTGTATGAGGCCAAATTTGAACTCAGATCCTCCTGACTCCAGGGCTGTTGCTCTATTCACTGCACCACCTAGCTGCCCCTCTACTTGCTATTTCTACTCATACTATTAATACTCATTTTTTTTCCCAGTTATCTCCTGAAAAGTTTTCTATGCTGGTTTTTTTTCTTATGAAGAACCCCTTCTACCTCGGGGCTACTTCCCCAACTCCTACTCATATTACAAGAATACTTCATCTTCATGTTTCTAGGGTTAACCCTGAAGACCAATGAGGTTTCTAGTGCTTTTCTCATCAGTCCCCATGATGGGACTTCCCCCTATTTATCAGTTAGACTTAATGAGCTTTTATAATGGGAGTTAGCAATAGTAAATAGAGTGCTGGGTCTGAAATCAGGAGGACCTGATACAAACTGTTCGAGCCTGGTCAAATTATTGAACCTGTTTGCCTCATCTTCCTTATCTGTAAAATGGGGATAATAATAGCACCTCTCTCTAAGCATTGTTGTGAGGATCAATTGGTATAAGAATTAGTACCATAAAAATGTTAGTTGTTTTACTTTATTATTATTATTGTTATATAGTGAGATCAGCTGATACAGAAATAATCCCCCCAAACTGGGAAAGTACCTAGCCCTTGAACACACAAGTTCTGCCAAGGGTGGGGCTGTTGTTGTTACTGTTGTTGTTGTTGTTGTTGTTGTTGTTGTTGTTGTTGTTGTTGTTGAGGGTGATATCTTGACTTATTTGTGAATTGGACTTAAGTGAGGCAAAGTTTCCTCTCACTTTTCCAGAGTCTTTCTAGTCACAAGACAAAGGAGGACTGGTGATGGCCCAAGATGTAGTGAGTGACCTTGGCCTTTCTAAATTTTCCAAGCCTCAGTTTGTCTGAGGCAACACCCATTCAAGACTGAGTTTAAATTTTTAGAAAAAATAGTAATAAATCAGAGGGTAGCTAGGCACCAAAGTGGATAGAGTATCAGACCAGCAGTCAGGAAGGCTCATCTTCAGGAGTTCAAATACAGCCTCAGACTCTTACTAGCTGTGTGACCTTGGATAACCTTCTTTGCTTTAATTTCCTTATCTCTTAAACTTGCTGAAGAAGGAAATGATAAACTACTGTAGTGTCTTTGCCAAGAAAACCCCCATATGGGGTCACAAAGAGTCAGACATGTCTGAACGAAGAAAATACTTGCCAATAACATGTAGCAAAGAGCTAACAAATCATAGCTGTTGTTTGTTATAAGTCCTTTCCTCTCTTCATGGAGTTCTCATGGAGTTCCTGTAGGTGCCATTCTTCCTAGGTGCCAAGGATTGGTGCCCTTGTACAGTCTTGAAGCTTCCTTCCCCTGAGTGCCTCCCAGTTACCAATGTGTAAACTGTCTTTGCCATGGCCTCCAGAGATACTACTTGCAGCCCTAGGGGGTTGCTGATCAGATTCACAGATATTTTGAACTTTTAAGGTTCTCTAGATTGTACCTGGACAACCATGGAGGAGGAGAAATTCTTACTCCTTCCCTTTCTCTACAAAGGCAATTGACTCCCAGGAGTTCATATTTATTAGATTTGACCACCATTCAACTGAGTCACTCAAAACTAATTTGTCATTCTTATACATGTGACTGATTTTATATATGCTATATGCTGGACTGATTCTCTTTAATCTTTAACTATCTCCTGTGTGATGTCACTTACCTTACTCTTAAGACCCAAAGTCCTTAAATTCCTTTCAAATAGATTAAGGACTAGTTCACATCTAGTTTATTTTTGATATTTGATTCAGTTCAGACATTTTGAGAGTTTTGCAATTAATTGGAGGGGAGTGTGGCCCTACCCTTATGCATGTTTTGCTCTAAATTATTTCTAAATATTTCTATTTATAGGTATTTTGATTATTTCTTACTTTCTCTTTTTTCTTTTATCCCAATTTTACTGCTTTATTGTTTTTCTTCCTCACTTTTCTCACACATCTGAGGACCATCTTTTCTTTTCTTTCTTTTTTTTCCCAGTAGAAGGTACTGAAAGAAAAAAAAATCACAATGCATCCTAGTTTTATAAGCTCTGTGTTCATATCCCAGTTATTTTCTATTTGTATGAACTTGGGCTAGCCTCTGTCTTTCTGGACCACATTCTCCTTAGCTGTCAACTGAAAGGGATCGACTAGGTAATATTTAAGGATCCTTTCAGCTCTAGCTCCTCTGCTTCTTGGTAATCATTTATCTCTCCCTCTGTTAGGGCTATTCATATGTAAAGTGTTCTGCAAATCTTAAAATGCTGGCTATTTTTATTATTATCATTAATTAATGCTTTATCCTGGAAGAACATCCTTTCCCTGCTCTGAATGTTTGTCTCCTACTACGGCCAAACAAAACTCATTTTGTTAATTTTGGAGAAATAACCAGGAAGCCATGATGAGTTAGGCTCACTGATGAAATCATTTTACTAAATTTAAATATTCGTAGAATAAAATAGCCTAGTAGAAGGACTGTTTCCAGGAGAATTGGTTTCTCTTTTTAGTTTTGATTGTTTTAATCCCTTCTTCATTCCAAAATGCTCTCTAAATTCTTCTGTCTAGTTTTTAAGACCCTCCATAATCTAGTCTTGCATTACTTTTCCAACATTATTTCCCACTGTAACTCCAATAGAACTTTTCAGCTCCAGTCTGTCCATTGTCTTACAAATCCACAGTGCTATCTCTGTGGAAATAAATTTTCTTCTCCTCTTTACCCCTTCAAATCCTAACCATCAACTGAGGCCTTAGTCAAGATTCATTTTTTCCAAGAAACAGAATGTTATTCTCCATATTCCCCATACTTTTCCTGAAACACTCTATTTTTCCTCTACTGACATTTAAAATACTTTCTTATATTCCCTCAGCAACACTTCTACTCTTTACTCTTTCCAACTACATACTCAGCTTTTAAAAGAAGAGACATACTTGAACTGGGTAAGATGCTCTCCTAGCTCAATACCGAATGCATAGTCATACAATTGCCAAAGTAGACAAAATCTTTGAAGTCCTCTTCTTTGATCCATAGGAGATCCTCAATAAATACTTAAACACATTTTGTTGATACCTTTCATTTTTCTATTACCTTCATTTCCAAACATATCTTCTCCACCCTCCACTATTCAGAGAGCCAGCCTTATATCAAAGATTAAAAAGGAAAGGGGGGGGCGGGAATCAGTTCAGCAAAAGTAAATGGAAACAAAATTTGACTTTGGCAATGTATTCAGTATTCCCCACTCATAATTCCCCACTTCTGCAAAAAAAAAAAAGGGGGGGGAAGGGAATTAGATCTTTCCCTGACACAGCACTCCTCTCTGTATCTTATTCCTCTCTTCTCCCCTACTTATGCCTGTTTTGTTGATTCATATATTGTTTACCTGGTTCCTTTTACTTTACTATGAATCGTTTTTTTTTCTTTTGATATATTAACATTCCATTTAACCACAAACCAGGATTTATTCAGTCCATCTGAAGTCAATGTCTATCCCTTTGGTTGCCAGCTTTCTACTATGAGTATTTTGGTGCATATGAAACTTTTCTGCCTCTGACCTCTTTGGGGTGTATAACTAGCAGTGGGAACTGAGTCAAACAATAAGCACATTTGAGTCATTTTCTTAACTTTAGTCTGAGTTGTTTTCCACTCAATAAATATTTTGTGATGGGGGTGGCATGAGAGGATAAGAGCAGAAGGAGGAAGGCATAAAGGAGGAAGGATTAAAGGGATGAAGAGAGTTAAAACAGTGAAATGGCATGTAGAGCAACATGGGATAACAACTACATCAGTAATGGCAAACAAAGCGTTGGTTCTGGGTTCAGGGGACTTGGGTTTTGATCCTGGTCCTGCTGCTCCCTACCTCTGTGGCTTGGCTAAGTGGCTTATCTCTTAAGCTTCAGTTTCTTCATCTGTAAAACAAAGAGCTTGTACTATATCCTGTCCCAGGGCCCTTTCAGCTCTAAACCTAGGATCCCATGATTAAATCTGGCCCCGCTTCAGGTTCTAGTCAGTAAATGGAGTTCCTGTAATATTTTTCTACAGAGATGTGTGAGAATAAATAAATAAATGATGTTAGTTAACATTTACACTTTATATTCATTATCTCATTTGAACATCAGCCAGGTACTATTATTACATTTTTACAGAAAAGGAAATTTGAGCCTAAAAGACTTAGGTTAAAAGCCTAAAAGACAAGGTTACAGAGTTACCGCATCTTAGGTAGGATTTGAACTCAGATCTGCCTAATTCCAAGTCCAGAATTCTGTTCACTAAGTCATCTAGCTAATAGCTGAAGCTTTGTAAATGAAGACCCTACAGAATGGAATTGTTGAAAGCTTCAAATTCAACGAGCATTTATTTAGTGTGTCTGTCCTGTGCAAAGTGCCAGGGCTACACAAAAACAAAAAAACCAACAAACCAGAATTACAGCCTTTTCAGGTTTTTATTCCCGTGAGCCAATCCAGACGTATCCAGCCTGAAATATCCTCTCTTCCCTGCTCGGTCCGTGGAAATCCAGGCACCTGAGCATAGGGCAGAGACCAGCTGACGTGCTTTCATCTTTTTGGTCGGAGGCAATTTAAGCTTTTCGGGCCGGACTGACTGTTCCCCTTTAAGAGACTGACTGCTCGCGTGTGAGCGAGTGTGTGTGTGTGTGTGTGCATGTGTTAGTGCTGGGAAGTTGCAGCTGTTGGTAATGATGCCTGCTCCGCTGCCTCCCCTTTCGCCCCTCCCGCCCGGCAGCCCGAGTCCCTTGGGGAGAACCTTGGCAAGCTCTCTCCATGCATGAGCAGCAGCGGCCCCAGCCGCCAGAGCGAGAGGAGCAGGTGAGCTGAGCGCAGTTTTCCGACCAGGTTGCACGATTGGGGCGGCAAGCTGAGCGCCCTTCACCGGAGCTGGAGCCTTTGGCTCTGCTGGGTTCCCGGCGAGAGCTGACGTTAGGCAGGTAAGGAAGCAAGTACCTTGCACTCACTCGGATATCTATTGGTGCGAGGGGTTGGATGGGACACTGACTCCCCGGTTTCGTGGCGGACATGAAGAGAAAGTTGGTGATGGCAGAGGGGGATTCGCCCCTTTGGGATGCAGCCCTGTTGGGGTTCTGTGCCTGCAGGTTGCCTTTTAGCACAGGTAGCACTGACTGGCAAGGTAAAATCTCCGATAAAATAGGTGTACTGAGAGTTGGAAAAGGACATTGGGCTGTTGAATCTGGGCTACGGGAGGGAAACTACTGGGAGAAAGGAGCTTAAGTTGTCCATGGGATTTTTGGCGCTTTTAAAAGCATACAGAGTCAAAGTTGAGCGTTTACGGACCCAACTATTGTAAAAACCTCTACTTTCTCTTACGGTGAAGTTAGATTAAGCTAGATTCGGTGGCTTTGAGGCTTACCCTAAGCAGAGACCGGGTGAATGCACTTTGAATAGTTCTGTCTTTGGGAGATTCATTTGTTTAGCAACATATGAGTAGAAAACACTGTTACGCAAATTGCATACTTCCTCTGTGCAGACTCTCAGGAAAAGTATAAACTATGTATTGAGCCAGACTTTGTGTATGTAAAGGTTAAAATTACTGTGGCTACCACTCCAGGCAACATTCATATTTGCTAACCAAATCATGCATTATCGAACTTTAAACCATCTGAATTTTCACATTCAATGTTGTATCTTGTCTAACTAAATAAAGTTTAGAGGAAGTCTTAGAGGTGTGAAGATCTAGACATTTAAACATGTACAGGAAGTAATATTTAGCACAGTCATAGTGGAGTATTTAAAACTCTCCTATAAAACCTGCTTCAGGAATATGCAGAATTGTAAACTGGTTTTCTGTTGATTTGACTTTTAGTTCTCCCCTGAGCATTTGTTTTTGTGAGACTAGTGAAACTTTAAAAATCTGACACCAGGTAACTGTTAATGATTGTCTTCTTTGATACTGAAGTATAAAATTGTTTTAAAAATTAATTTTAACATTTAAATAAAAATTAATTTAAAATTAATTTATAGGCCAAGGTAATCATCAAATGGATATTTAGTAAGCTGTCTAGAAAGCTTTTTAATCTTTCTTAAAATGCTTGAACGCGGAGACATGACAGAATTTGAAGGATATGTTGTGGAAATGTCAGATTCTAAGGAGAGAAATATTTATCAAATTGAAAGCATATAATAAAATGTTAAGGAACAGTATTTTATGGGATGACAAGCATGTGTGAGTATGTATGTGTATTCTCATATGAATATCATGCAAACTTACCTGATAAGAGTAAATTGTTTTTTTAATCCTATTCTTTTTCTACTGGGTGGGGCAGACCCTGTGGTACAGATGTGAATCTGTCCATGCCTTCTCACCTTCTGTGACTCTTGTCAATGTATTTCCTGTAAATCCTCCTTAAGAGCTTCACTTAGTGTACTCTTGATTTCATTAAGTGTTGTGGGTACCAAAATAGGATGTGGGCTGTCCATTGGTTTTTACTACTGGCTTACCTTTTCTGATACATTACTTCAAGATAACATATTTTACACTTCTTTGGAACCATTTTTCACAAGCTCAATTATGGTTTGATTTATTCATATAGATCATGCATGTCTCTGCCCTTTATGTCACCTGAAGCTCTAATTCTTCAGAAACTATAACCTACCTTGCTTCATAGATATATTGTGTCATCCCAAGAATATTGGGGTGAAAAGATGGGCCTTTGTTTAGTGGGGAAGCTTTGGTTTGTTATAAATGTCTTACAGTTTTAAAATACAATCCAGTTCTCTACTGTTTTCATCCTATTGAATTCTGGTTCCTATTGATTGTCCATCTGCTATGATTATCTAAGATAGTAATGTTGATAGTGTTGATAGATTAGTTGGGTGGTTTCTCCAACTCTTTATGATAGACCTAGGCAACCAGAATGTAAGTTCTTACCTTGAATAAGAAAATAAATGGCAAATTTGAAAGATAGTATTGTTTGTCATATTTCTATAAAGTTTCAGAAAGATCTAAAATGGGACTAGAAAACTGAAATTAGTGACTTTACAGGTAGATTTTCTAAACAGTAACATTTTTGTCATAATTAGTTTTCATTCCCATGAAATAAAGGTCATTATTGTTACTCATAAAACTAAAATATATGCAACCTAATATTTATTGGCAGAATTTTGATATTTTTCAAACTTGTCCTATACCTTGGTTGGTGGGAAAAGGCCAGAAATAGCATAGCAAAATGGGAAAAATTCAGAATTTATTAAATTTATGGTTTAAGTAAATGATCTTTAATGGTCTGACCTGTAAATTGTTTTAGCAGATATCATCTCCTTGACAAAACTCATTATTCACCATGGAACAGGAAAGGACAGTAACCTTTAAGAATTCCAAAGAATTTTTTTCTAATGGAAGCAGAATACTTCTTTACAACTTCCTAATCATTGTATATGGTTACTTTTAAACATGGAGGTTTTAGATCAATCAATAAATATAGTTTCATATCTGCCAGCAAATTGAATAGGATGTCCTACCCGGATCAAATTTGATGCCAGGTTCTACTATTTTCATTTAGCTATAAAATAAATGACACCCAGAACAACTTGTTAGAAAACTCAAAAACCTTTCTGGAAAAGAATTGTCCTGAAAATGCTACTTTGGATTAAAAACGTCTTCCAAGGAGACTGATGAAATAGTGGAGCTGTCCAGAAAGACAAAAAAGTAATGAGCATAGTAAGAAGGAACCCTTGTCCTTAAGACACCAAGTAGAAGAATAGTCAAAGTCCTAATTCTGTTTCTAGATCTACTACTAATCCACTCTCTTTGCTTTGGTCAGTCATTTTTCTGAGCCCCAGTTTCCACTGGAAAATGAGTTTTCAGTAGATAACTTATTAAGTTCCTTCCAATTCTATTTTTCTAAATACCTTATATTTTGAACTGAGAAAACCACTGTTGGGCATATAATAAGATAAGAAAAATAGGTGATATATGCCAACCATAGGTCAGACTCTTCTTCTCATGGGACCTTTCCTTGACTTGGATCAGCACAATTCTTCCTTCTCCATCATTATTTTGGGTTATTCTTCAATTATGCTACTGGTCGGGGCTCAATAACCTTTCCTCTTAGAAGTTTTTTTGCACTTTAATCTGAATGCCAGAATCACAGATGACAGACTAATAAGTGTTTTCCTGGAATCAACCTTGAAAATCATCTAGTGAGTAATTTGAGGTCTAGAGGACCTTAGCACCATTAATGTCTCAGAAAGGACTAATGCCCCACTATCCAGATTTTTAATCCAATGCTTTTTCCATTTCCACAGAAGAACTGGTTTTTTTTTTTTAATTTATGAGATTTGTCTTCAAGGTCTCCTTAGAATACTGATATCCTGCAAATTTTCATGACTAATATTATATTCAGCAAATATATTAACTTATTAGTGATAATACCAATAATATTAGGCATCATTGGTGTTGATATCATACATCACCAATATATGTGAATTTTGTTCTTGATTGTAGTCCTCATTCTTTAGAAAACAGTCTGTTTTGACCATCATAGGTAATTTTAGTTCAGTAAGACAGGGAAGTCCACTTCCAAGAAGTCATATTTTTTCCTTCTTTGCACAAATAGCCTAGCAAGAATAGTGAGGTAGGTGTAAGCTCTAATATTTGGAGGCAGGGGAGGGGGTAACAAAGGTTTCCTGGAGAACGTTATACCTTACTTAAGCCTTGAAAAGAGAAAAAAATTCTGAGGAGAAGTGAGGAGAAGGGAATGGGGGATGGCTCGTGCAAACACAGAGCTAAGACATAGAAAATCAAATTAAAGAAAAAGCTTTATTATGGTGGGTGAAATAGATTTTAAGAGTCACTGTTCTAGAGAGTAAAGGGGTCTTCACAGATGATTTGATGTAAAAAATAGGTCTGTTTTAATTTATTTCTCCTGTTTAGATTGTAAATTCCTTAAAGGTAGGGAAGTTTTTATTTATTATTTTTATTTTTGTTATCTCCAGTTCCAAGAACAGTACCTGACCTGTTGTAGCAGCTTAATAAATCCTTATTGATTGAACAGTTAAAAATTGGAAATAAACATACTATGCACTCAAACTAACAAAGTAAAATGTAACATGGACAAATAGAATATTCCATTTTTAGCTTCAAAAAATAAACTGCCTAAATCAGGATGGGGATCCTGATTTGACCACTTACTACCTGTATGAGTATGTGCAAGTACCAATGACCCTTCCAACTCTAAATTCTATGTGCTTACTCTAAATCCTAAAGTCTCTGCATATAAATTAATCACATTACATAAACTTAATAATCATATAACAAATTCTGAAATTTGTATTCCCTTAATACAACTTACATAAATTTTGTGAAAACGTTACCTGAAACCAAGAAATGAACAGAGTAACAGCATTATTTTTGGTGAAGGGGGGAAAATAAGTAGAGAAAGAGATCACAAGATAATCTTTGGCAGATCTTCCAGACATTTTGGAGAATTTTTTATTATGCCACATATTTTATATGAAGAGTCCAAATTATGTGAATTGAAAACTTATTAGCAAAGAACAATGTCTCACTTAAAGCATAAACACCTACATTATGGGGACTGTTCATATAATTTTTTGTCAAGATGACAGATTTCAATGAAATCTATATGTTGATTATCCTGCAAGTGACATTTGTCTCACATTTCCAATTTCATCAGAATATTTGACTGATTCTTGTTCTACCAAAAAAGCCTCCTTCTTGGTAAAGCACTCGTTCTTTTTAACCTTGCTTGCTTTTTGACTGTTTTGCTCACTTCCTTATGTGTTTAATATTTTGAGTCATTCAGGAGACCTTGGCAGTGGTTATCCTCAGAATTGCAGACCTGTCTAAACAAGTAACATTTCTCTGACATTTTCTTCACCTTCCCATGTGAGCTGGCACCCTAACACCTAGTTTTACCAAGTCTTTGAGGCATAGAAGCTTTGGATTGAATGGGATCGTAAAGATTATCTAGTCTAACCTTGTCATTTGTAGAGCAATCAGGGAGGGAGTGGAGTTATCCAGAAGTGTGGTACATTAGCAGTTCACAGGATTAATCTGAAAAACACAGCAAATGTGGAGAAAGGTACCCAGGCAATTGCCTTTAAACAACATAAACTATTTATGGGTGAGGGGAAGAAAAAAAGACTTTGCAGGGAGGGTGTGGTTCTGGTCATTAATAACAAATTGGTTTTTGAGACATTTTCTCCACTAACTTGTTCCTCCCCATTTCCCAGACTTTGTTTTAGGTAATTTTTAAAATTTATATTCAACCGCTCAATTACTAGAGTTTTGAGATTATTGCTTTTGCTCAGTGTTCTGTGTCAATATGTGCTGTTGTTTGAGTCATTTTTTTTCTCTTAGTAGAAGAAAGGTCTTACCAAATGCACTGAAATAAATGTTGGGTGTTTTCACATTTTAAAACTGAAAACAATCTCTGTTCAGAAAGGTTGGTGAGGAATAAAGCAAGTAAAAAAGGCATCATATATGATAATTTTATTTTGTTGAAATACATCCATTTTCTTCCCTTCAATTACTCTGTAGTCTATTTCCAAAACTAACTCCTCTTTCAAGGGAAATGCTTCTAATAAATGTCTAAAATAATTCTGACTTTCTTAAGCCAGTATGATTAGCCATCTATTCTTCTTTGGAGGCAGCATAGCATAGAGCAAATAGCCGTGAAATAGGAGTCAAGACTTGGTTTCTAATCTCGATTTGGCCAAGGCCATTTTCATGAAATAATTTCAATTCTGCGGGACCCTGTTTCCTTGTTCTTTCTAGCTCTAAGATAAAACAGTACTCTCAGAGATTGTTATATTGTAATCTCACATCTGAGTGCTGAAGTGAAATCCATAGAAGATACAGATTATTTTGAACTAAATGAGAGACAAATATGAGGGCATGGGAATTGGTGGGTGGCCCCGGGAAGCACTTGGACAGAGACAGAGAAGCTGAGAGAGACAGGTAGGGAAAGAGATACAGGAAGGCGCAGAGAGACACCCAGACACAAAGGTAAGAGATACAGAAGTGAGCGCACGCTCACACATGCACACTCCTGTGTATATATTGGCATAGACATTGTCTGCCTTGAGTGATTGATATATTCCTTTGGTGACATTTTCAGCCATGTGTGATGATGAGTAAATGTAACTGGATACTTTGGTAAAGTTGTCCTTCACCTGACCCAGGTGATGCAATAATATTATCTCTCCAAAAGAAGGCATCTGTGGAGCAAGCCAAGAAATCATTTGTTTTAAGTAGATACTAGATTATAGTTTGTTCACATGAGATATAGACTTCATTTTGGTTTTATGATAATATATTTTCTCCTGCAGGTGAAAATGTATTGGCATTTCAAGGCCCCAAAACACGTGGGTGCTTGTTGTAGGTGTGGCTGTAGCTGTGATTTCATTGATGACAGGGAGCTTCCCTATTCAGGAACGGGGGTCTACCAGTGCAGATCAGTAACTATTTTACAACTTCTAGTGCTAGCCAGTAGCCTGGGGCACTGAGAGTGACTTTTCGAAGATATTCCACAGCCATCCTGAGGCAGAGGTGAGATTTTACTATGAGATGCTTTTGTTTGTTTTTTTTAATCTAATATTTGAGTCTTGGTGCAACAATAGAGTTAATTCTGGAATAGATAGATAGATAGATAGATAGATAGATAGATAGATAGATAGATAGATGATAGATAGATATGGATGCAGATATAGATATAGACGTAGATTATAGATATAGATATATCTGAGATGCCATGAGTTGGATCCCTCAAGGGCCTTTTATAACTGATGTATCCTTGGATAATGTTTTTTCCCCAAAATAAATGCAACTATTGGTTAATAATTTCAACTAAGAAGGCACTGATAACTTTTAAATTGTCTCCATTTTATAAACGCTCTGGCTCTTTAATTCTGAGATGTTTTCTTTTGTTCTCACAAAGCCTAAGGATGAGAACAGACACGGCAGAAGGTGTCTATGTCTGAATTGTCAGGCAGCCTAATGTGGGAGGAGCCTCATTATAACTGAAATCTGATGCCCCAGATATAGTCCTAATGCACCTTTATCAACAGTCATCCAACTTGTTATTCTAATAAGTTTATTACAGTAAGAGGCCAAATTATTTCCCTCCTGTAACTTTATCTTAATTAATTCACTGAGAGAAAGGGAGGGAAACATAAATTTGCTGAGGTGAACCCAAGAAGGCCTGTTGCCTTGTTGATTGTGTGCTAGGCCAGTGTATAGAATGTTGACACTCTTGCTTTGCCCGATGTTTCCTTTTATTGACCAGATTAAAGAAGGAAAGCTGATCTGGCCTTGGAGAAGGTCTCTTTTGCAGAGGTGGGAAACTATGTATTGTGTACACAGACTTTGTTGATGTTTGGTTTTGCTGAACTGCTTTTTTTTTTTAAGGTGAGATTATATTTGGATATGAAAGTGATATAAAACAAGATATATCAAAAAATAGTTTATCATTTCCATTAAAAAAAGTCTTTCAAAAACTGAATACTGATAAGTGTTTTAGTAGGCAGGAAAGATTTTTTTTTTCTTTTTGGAGGGGGAAAGGCAGGGCAATTGGGGTTAAGGGACTTGCCCAAGGTCACATGGCTAGTAAGTGTTAAGAGGCTGAGGGCAGATTTGAACTCAGATCCTCCTGACTCCAGGGCCAGTGCTCTATTCACTGCACCACCTATCTGCCCCAGGAAAGATTTTCTAAAGCAGATTAAATTCAGTTGTTAGTGAGCTATGAAAGCTCTGTTCAGTTTCCTGAATTTTTGTCCTTCCTTTTTAAAGGAATGGGAAATAGTCGCATTTAGTTAAATAGCTAATAATATAATACTAATTAAAAGAACATAAAGACCATAAACTATACAAAGTTCTGAAAAAAAGAACTAAAAACTGAAGCTGATTGTGTGTCCATATCCCTGTATTGGGCCATATTTGTTTAGGCTAGACAAAGCATCCTTTGGGATGCTGTAATCAGAGAAGGTCTTCTTGGAATAAGCAGAGGTCTTCACTGAGCCTTAGAAAGACAAGGAGGATTTGGACAGCTCATTTTACAGATAAGGAAACTGAGGAAAACAAGGTAAATTGACTTGTCTAGAGTCACAGAGCTAGTAAGTGTCTGAGGCTGGATTTAAACTCAGGTCTTCCTGGTTCCAGACCTGGTACTCTATCCGCTGCACCACCTATGTACAGATGACCCTAAATAAGCAAACTATTTTCCTGTGCTTGGTAAAGGGTCATAGGATAATTTAGGCAAAATCATGGGTAGTAATTATAGAAACGAGGTACCCTTCCCACAAGGAACAGTTGTATAGCCTTGGGTTATCCAAACTATTTTAAACACAATATTGACAGTATAAATTGGAGGTAATAAAGGGAAGGCCCTAGGATTATGGAGGACCAGGAAAAGTTTTTATGGAAGAGACCAAGGAAATTAGGAGGTAGAGATGAAGGAGAATATTGCGGGTATGGGCAAAAGGCTATGAAAACACAGTCAGGAGATGGAGTTTCTTGTGGAAAGAAAAAGGAAGCCAGTGCCCTGGATTATAGAATGTGTAGAGGGGAGTATGGGGGAAGAAGACTGGGGAGAAAGGGAGGGGACCAAGTTGTGAAGAACATTGAATACCATGCCAATAAACCTAGAGGTAAAAGGAACCACTGGAATTTATTGAATAGAGATGTATGTCCCAAAAGTCTTAGTATGATTTTGGACTTTAAATGAAAGAAAACCACACTAAAAATTTTGGGACACCAATATCACACTACATAGAGGCCTATTTCTACATTTGATTACTTTTGAGGAATTCATTCAAATTGTAATGAAATGTTAGAAGTCATGACTGTTTAATCTTGTTTAGTAATTACTCCATGTAAAGATCTTGTTTTCAAGGTTTTAGCTTAGAGTGAAAGTGCTCTTAATCCTTGCCACCTAATTTTATGGTTGATTTTCTCTGCTTAACATTAAATGAACATTCCAAGAAAATTAGAAAAGGTTAGAATGCGGTAACTGTCCACATAAGCAGTTATATATTCTAATTCACTGAATAAAATTGAAATGCTCATAAAATAATTGAAATAGAAGGGGAAAAGCCCTCTTCTTGTTTTGATTTTTTTGCCTTTTGGAAGGCAGTCGGGGTTAAGTGACTTGCCCAAGGTCACAGAGGTACATGTCTGAGGCCGAATTTGAACTCAGGTCCTCCTGACTCCAGGACCGATGTTCTATTTACTGTGCCGCCTAGCCGCCCCTTCATCAAGCATTTTAAATACAAATGGAATCTTTGATATTGGGTAATTTGGGGGGAATGTTGACAAAAAGAGGTTTAGTCAGTCAGCAAGCATTTATGAAGTCCATGCTATGTTTGTATCAGTTACTGTGCGTACAAAGAAAGTTATTGATAGGTTTAGTCTTCAAAATAGTTTTTTAAAAATGTTCAAAAATTCTGACTTAACAAATGGAGAGTTGGCCTAGAGCCAAGAAAACCTGGCTTCAAGTCATACCTACTGCATATAGTGGTATAGTGCTTGGCACATAGTAGGTGCTTAATAAATATTGGTTAATTGATTGGCTCTATGATCCTGCATAGATCATTTAACTTCTCTGTTTCCTAAGCAAGTCTAAGCCTGTTCCTTGCAGAGAAGGTGCTGATATGCATGAGCAGAGTTTCCTCACCCAAATGTTCCCTATTTCATTGAAATCACAAGTTTAGTTTCTAATCCTAGTCTTCAGAAAAGCCACACTTCACATCACCCCAGGAGATATCTATTTATGCATATATTTTAACTTTAATTTGAAGACAAGGAAGGTTATAATGCCTGTTCTCCTTGGTCTGAATTCACTTTTGGTCACTCTGATTTGGTTCACACTCAAACATTAGGCTAGGGGAGGAAACAGAGAAGAGGAGGAAGTCCTTGCACATTAATTCCCTGTTAATGCTTTTCTCAGTTTATTCCTCTTTGCATTTGTTTCCCATAATTGCTGGTGGAAGAGAAATTCAGTTTTGAAATATCAAAGATTCCCACCAAACATTAATAGGTGGTGTAATCGATAAGAGTCAGGAAGACTTATCTTCCTGATTTCGGATCTGACCTGAGACACTTATTAGCTGTGTGACCCTGGGCAAGTCACTTAACCTTGTTTGCCTCAGTTTCATCATCTATAAAATAAGCTGGAGAAGGAAATGGCAAACCATTCCCAAATCTATCCTGAGAAAACCCCAAATGAAATCACAAAGAATCAGATGTCACTAAAATGACTGAACAACAAACATTAATGGAAGAAGAGAATATAGCAAATGGCTAATAATATTGGAATTCATCATACGAGTTTCCTTTATGTTTTAGGCAAGTGTGAGATATCGATTATCAACTTACTGACCATGCATTTAGTGAAGATGATTAGGCGAGTACCTGGTCTATTTTGGAAAGGACTGATGGAGGGGAACGTGTGCTTGGGCTGAGGCACTGATAAATGGCTTTCCATATTGACTTCACTTAATCGTGATCTTCAAAGAAGTCAACTTTCCTTATTTCATTTACCTATTTTGTATCAAACAGGACTGTCAATATAGCATAATTTTTTTTAATAATTGAAGAGCTGATTATATTAAAAGTGTGTTTTAAGTTCTGTACCTTGACTTCAGTTTCTGGACAATCAATATTGATTATAATGATAGTAAAAAGGAATCACTCACTGAGCAAAGTGACGTATAGGAAAATTAATTTGTCTGAGGTTTGACCACAGTCTCTCTTCCCATGCTTTTCAAGTTCAGAGTCTCCTATTACATCTCTTCTGCTGTAGGGCCCTTGGACCGAACAACCTGAGCCTAGTAGTTAGATGTTCTCAATAGAATGATCATCATCTTTGAAGATGGCTGAGATTCACAATTATACAAAAACCAAGTTGAAAATGACTTTTTATATTTTGTAGCTCTTGGTTATATTTCCTTTTCAATTACATTAGCCTTTTTGGAGAGGTCAGAAATGGAATGAGTCTTCATAAATGAATTTCATATGTAAATACCCCTGTTTCACATTGCCTTTTTAAGCTGTTTGTTGAAGATATATTAGGCCTTCATATTCTTAGGTAGTCAGAATGTGTTGAGACACCTGCCGGAAATGGGAGCTTTCTCTTCTTACAATACGATCTTTCAACTACAGATTTTAGTTGTTTTGTAATACAGTATTTGAATAATTTTGTGTACTTACAGAAAAGGGTGCTGAAAACAGAAATAAGCATATAATGGCTTCTGCCCGGAGAATGACTAAAAAGAGACAAAAATAAAAAAAAACCACTAGATTAATGGAAAGTATATAGAGCAGTATAAACTGTGCTGTGGTTGTTTAAGCACATGTATTTTCTTTCCAATCAATTAACTCTCATCTTGGTGGAGAGGGGGAAGAAGAGAAGGAAGGTAGAAGGAGGATAGGAAGGGGAAGGGGGAAGAAAAGAGAGCTCAGGCATGAGCAACTAATCAAAGATAGGAGCACAATTCTAATTACCTAATTTTGGTGCTTCAGAACAGAAAAAGTATGATAACATTTAAACTACAGATTTGGATGCACGTGGAGATAGCTAAAATTGAACTTTAATATTGACTTAAAAAATAGAATTGGGATTTCCAGTGCCAAGATGGCAGAGTGAAGAAGGAATCCTCCGAAAAACTACCAAATTCCCCTCCCCAGAAACAAGGTCTGTCTCACTGTGATCGGAAGAGAGCTAGGTCCAAGAGAAGCTGCAGCCGGCCTCACAGCAGGAGGCCTGCAGCAAAGTTCCAAGACTGGGGCAATCTATTAGGAAGGCCCACCCTCCTGCAAACCAGCAGGTTTGCCTCCTAGGTAAGCAAATAAGTCTGTACAGCAAAGCAAGGCCCCACTCCCAGCACTAGCAAGGCCCGTCTGATCCCCTTACTGACGGGTAGTGAAGACCCAACCTTCAGGCAAATCAGCAACAAAATTACTCTCCCAGGGCCTTCTAGCAGAGAGGCCCTGTTTCCATAGCAGCCCAGCCGCAGGTGCCCCCCACTTCTGGGGCAGACTAGCAACAAGATCCCTCCTCCAGGGCCAAGCACCAGAAAGACTCAGTTACCATAACAACCGAGTAGCCAGGCCCTAGGCCATCAACTAAACCACACACCCAGGGGTGGCCAACAGGTAGGCCCCATCCCCCAGTACAAGCCAGAAGGGAAGTCTACCCTCTAGAGAAAGCAAGCAGCTAATCCCTGAAGCCCAGTGAAAGCCTGCAGTAAGAGCCAGAGCTGGGGACTGTGCAGAACCAGAGACCAACTCTCACATAAAAATACCAAGTCACAAAAAGGCAGAAGAAAAAAATGAGAAAAAAAAAAAGAGCTTGACTATAGAAAGGGTAGTATGGTGATAGGGAAGATAGTGACATAAACTTATAAGAGAACAATATTGTAAAAATGACTATATGGGAAGCCCCAAAGAAAAGAGTAATTTTGTCTCAGGCCTAAAAAGAATTCCTAGAAGAGCTTAAAAAGGATTAAAACCCCCCCCCAACAAATTAGAGAAATATAAAAAATTGGGAAATAAATGAAAGTAATACAAGATAATTATGAAAAAATTATGAAAAAACAGGGGAAACATATACAAAAATTTACCAAGGAAAATAACTCCCTTAAAAATAGTATTGTCCAAATGAGAAAGGAAGTACAAAAGCTCACTGCAGAAAATAATTCCTTAAATGTTATAATTGAACAAGTGGAAACTAATGACTCTATGAGACATCAGAATTTTAAAATGAAAAAAAAATAGAAGAAAATGTTAAATTTCTCATTGGAAAAGCAACTGATCTAGAAAATAGATCCAGAAGAGATAGTATAAGAATTGTTAGACTACCAGAAAACTATGACTAAAAAAAACCAAAAACAAAAAATGTGGATATCTTTCAAGAAATTGTCAACTTTGATATATTAGAACCAGAGGACAAAATAGAAATTGAAAGAATCTACTGGTCACTGCCTGAAAGAGATTCCAAAATGTAAACACTCAGGATCATCATAGCCAAATTTCAGAGCTCACAGACCAATTAGAAAATATTGCAAGGGGTGGCTAGGTGATGCAGAGAGGGGTGGCTAAGTGGTGCAGTGAATAGAACACTCTCCCTGGAGTCATGAGGACCTGAGTTCAAATCCGGTCTCAGACATTTGAATACTTACTAGCTGTGTGACTTTGGGCAAGTCACTTAACCCCAATTGCCCTCCAAAAGAAAAGCAAAAAAAATATATCGCAAGCAGCCAAAAAGAAACAATTCAAGTGTTGTGGAGCTATGGTCAGGATTACACAGAATTTGGCAGCTTCTACATTAAAGAACCAGAGTACTTGGAATATGATATAGTAGAAGACAAAAGAGTTAGGATTATAACGAAGAATCACCTACACAGCAAAACTGAATATCTTTCTTGGGGGGAAAATGGATATTTAACAAAATAGAAAATTTTCAAGCATTCCTAATTAAAAGACCAGAACTTAAAATTTTTGAACTCTAAACACAAGACTCAAGGGATACATAAAAAGGTCAAAAAAGAAACAAGAAAGAAAAAAGAAGAAATTAAATAAGGTTAAACTATTTTTCTATATGGCATATATATATATATATATATATGTATGTGTAGGTAATTCTCAAGAACTTTATTATAGATTATTTAGAAGGAGTATATGTAGGTAGGGGGTATGGATATAAGGAGACTTTGATGGGAATAATACCCCCAAAAACAAAATAAAGAAGTGAGAAAGAAAATTACACTGGAAGGAGGAGGGAGATTGAATGGGGTATATTATTCCACATAAAAAAGGCATGTAAGTTATTATAATGGAGGGGAAGATGGGGACAGGGGGTCATAGAGCTTAAACCTTACTCTCATTAAAATTGGCTGAGAGAATAACAAACACACTCAGTTGAATACAGAAATCTATCTAATCCCTATAAGGAAATAAAAAAGGGACAGAAATAATAGAAGGGACAGTGGGAACTGGGAGGGTATATTGGGGAAGGCAGTGATCAGAAATAAAAACATTTGTGAGGAGGAAAAGGGTGAGGGAGTAACAGAAAGAGGGACATAAGAGAAAAATAGCATGGAGGGAAATACACAGGTATCATAACTATAAATGGGAATGGGATGAACGCACCCATAAAAGAGAAGTGGATGGGAAAATGGATTATAAAACAGAATCCTACAAGAAACACATCTGAAGCAGAGTGATACATACTGGATAAAAACAAGAGGAGGAGCAGGATCTCTTATTAAAACATACTTTTTAATCCAGCAAAACCACTGCTAGGACTATATCACAGACAGCCAAAAAAGGGAAAAGGACCTATTTGTACAAAAATAGTTATAGCAACTCTATAGCCAGGCTGACACCTCCACAGATATAATGTCTCCATCAGATGGAGAATTCACTTGAGTTTACTCATGGAAACCTTCTTTGTCTTGATTGGATGGATTAATGTGCTGTTGGGCTAGACCAGGCAAGTCACTCAATAACTGGGTACAGCTGCTTCTGGTGCAAATATGTCACCTGCTACTGGACGGGGCAGAATACTGTATCACTCACTGTATAGCTACTATTGGACCGGGATGTTCAGGCTGCACTATGGCTAGGCTCTTCTCAAGGCATACTGTCTCTATTGGATGGCATCATGTGCTGGATTCTCTAGATTTACCCTTTGAAGCCAACTGAAATCTGCCTTGGCTGGGTGCTCCTGTACCCTCTTTAGCTACAGTATTACAATGCTCTTCTCAACAAGTCCTACTATGGACTTTTTGCTAGGGTCATTGCCTTTAGTCTAACATTGGCAACAGCCTCTCCTCTTCATGCTTTCAGGGCATTAGCTCTTGAGTTTTTTTTTTTTTTTTACCTCTAGACAAAAGTTAGAATAGATTGAAATTCCTTTCTAGTTCAAGGCTAGTTCCTATCACTGTGGACTTTTTGGATTAGAGTGAGCATTCCTGCTTCAGGACAATTATGTTGAGTGTCTAGGGTCAAAGTTAGGATGACTAGCCTCTGCCTTAGAGGCAAGTTCATGGGCTAGCTGGCTTTTTCACTTGCAATTGAGCTATTCAAGCCTCTGGCTCTTTCTAAGGAGTGAAATGTTAATTTTGTTTCTGAAGACCTTTCTTTGCATTTCAGTTATATATCACTTCCCTACCTTCCAACTTTGCTAAAGTCTCCCTGGGGCAAACCATTATGTTCAGAAGATCTGTTTATCCAGAATTGGTACCCTTAGGAAATCAGTACCTCAAACAGAAAGAAATTTCTATTGCATTTAGAGCCAGCTTGGTTTAAAATTGAGCCGGTTCTTACTGCAGACATTACTGTTAAATGTTCATTTTGATGGGGGCAAGAGACAATAATTCTACTCTGATGTTGTTATAGCGCAAAATCTACTACTAATTATAGAGAGGAGTATGCAAGACTCTTTTCATAGAAGTTTCTCTCCCTTCATATCAGATCCTGGTGGTGGCTGAAATACATTATCTCTTAAGTACAGTGGCTCAGATGTCATGGCTTATTTGTTGTGTAATGAGCCTTGTTAGCCTTTAGTTGCTATGTACATATTAGCCTCACTGATTTCACACTTTTTTCACACCTACTTCCACTTTGAATTCTGAGTTTTTCCTCTATGATATATATATATATAGTCTTTTGTATGTTCATGTGAACACATACATACCTACATATATGCATGCATGTCCACATACACATATGATATGGAAAGGCATATATTATAGACAAATAAAGCAGAGGAAGAGTGGTGTGATGGAGTGCTGTATTTGGAGTCTAGAACAGCTAGGTTCAAATCCTGACTAATATTTCTTAGATGTTTATTTTGGGTAAGTCACAGAACATCTTTGTTCCTTAGGAAAATACTATAAGGATTTATCTACTAAGTCATGGGGGCAGCTAGATGGCACAATAGATAGAGTACATGTCCTGAAGTCAGGAAAAGTCATTTGCATGAGTTCAAATCCAGCCTCAGATACCTACTAGTTCTATGACCCTGGGTACATCACTTAGCCCTGTTTGCCTCAGTTTTTCTCTTCTATAAAATAAGCTGGAGAGAGAAATCACACACCACTCCAGTGTCTGCTGAGAGACCCCAGATGGGGTCATGAAGAGTCAGATATGACTGAAATAACAGAACAGCAAAGCCTAAATTGTGGATTGTGACAATGGGCACTGATGAAGGGGGTTACAATGATAGTTTTCCAAAGTCAAATCCATGCATCCTTTTATGTGTGAGAGGCAATTAGGTGACACAGTGGATAGAACACTAGGCGCGAGGGCTGAGGTCTGGAAGACCTGATCTAGCTTCAGACGCTTACTAAATGTATTACCTTAGGCAAGTCACTTAACCTCCGCCTGCCTTTGTTTCCTTAACTATTAAATGAAAATAATAATGTCACCTGTCTCCCAGAGTTGATGAAATTGATGGTAAAACACTTAGCATAGTGCCTGGCATCTAGTAGGCACTTAAAAAAATGCTCGTTTCCTTCCTCATCCTTTTGTGTGTACGCACATATATGTACATGCACACATGCACATATGCATGAATTTGTATATTTTTGTAGTTCATGTGACCTAAATACCTAAATTATTAGGCTATAGTGAAGTAATTAACTTTACTGGTTTAGTTATTGCCCTGCACTGCTTATAAAGGATACATTCCATTCTTTCCCTGTGATGATGAAGCTGTTTAAAATTTCACATGATGAAGACACTTTGGGAGTTGGTATGGAAGCTCATGAACCATATATTTTGTGTGTGTGTGTGTGTGTACATATATACACATACACAATGCTATGTCTATTAAATAAATATGATAAAGCAAATCACTTGACTCCCAAAAGGATCAATGCCCTGAAATTACTTGAAAAACAAAATGTTTCTAAGTGGATTTATGATTTAGCAATGGGAAATGGAAGTTGTTTTTTTTTCTTTTTTCCCTTTTTGTTGGCTCTGAGTGGATCTTTTATATTAAGTGATCTGAGCTAAAGAAACATCTGCAAATCAAATCATTCAGAAGCCAGTGGTAGCATTAAGGAGAGGGGGTGGTGGGGATAATGCATTTTGATTTTTATACCTATGTAAGGAAATGGTTATGGAAAGCACCGAAAATAGCAAGCTAGGCAAAACATGCTAGCAATTTTAGTGTGAATATTATCTGTTATGAGGAAAAGTGGCCTACACTATATTATTCAGCATAACTCAGTGTCGATTATTTTTAAAATGATGGCTGTGCAGTTTGAAGTTCATAGGGCCTATTTTCAATAAGTATAACATTAATAAAAACAATACACATTTTATACAATAAAATCTTATCTATTTGGAACCTTAGGAAAGGAACCATTCTAGAAAGCTCTTTTCCAGATGCCTTATGGTTTATCCCTTTAAAGCATAAATGCTTCAAAACATTTTAACTAATCTGAATGGAAATCTTCCTAAAATAAACTTTGTCTTCTTAAACAGAGTATATTGAACATTTTTTAACCTTTTTCTTGATGACTCAGGGTCATCTCTGAGAGTCAGTTATGTTATTGTCTATTATTATAATGCCCTTGGGAGGTATTGAGGCGTGTAGAGATGTTTATTTCTACTCTAAATGATATCAGACTGTTGGGTTTTGGGTCTATTTTTAAAATAGTTTTTTTTTTCCTGTTTCCTCACAGGCTTTCATCTGTAACTTCATTGTCTGTCCCTAGGTTTTTGCTTTCCCTTCTATTTTTCTATATTCTGAGAAATCAGGAAATAAAGTAGAAATTTGGGTAAAATGAGAGAAAATAGGCTCAGAGTCAGGGTCCGGCAGACTTCTCCCAGAGAAGTCTGGGAGTCTTTACTGTCTAGCTTTTATGATATCGTCTCTTGTTAAGAGGATTATCATCATATATGTTTTAGGTTTTTTGGTGCTTAATTTTTGATTCCTCACTGTTTCCAAAGAGGGGAAATTACTGGATAACTGAGTTCACGACAGATGAAGTCTTATAATAATTTTGTTAATATGCATAATGTGTAGTTTGAATTTTACATTGTACTTTATTTGTCCCCTACCTCCAATAAAACACAGAGGCTGTGTTTAATTCTTTTTTGTCCCTACCTGGCACACAGCACTTGTGCATGGGGAATGCTAAGGAAGCTAATACTGAATTCAGTTACCAAAGTAAGTAGACTGATTAAAAAATTTTTTTAAAAATAAATATGGATGTGTGATTTCAACAGTGTAGAGGAACTCCTTATGCGGGAACTTCCTCCACTAATGTGAATTTGGAACTTGACTACAATTTATTTTTTCAGAGAATTTACTAAAGAGTTGATAAGGCAACTGACTTGCTAAAATTCACACAACCAGTGGGAGTCAGAGGCAAGATTGGGAAGTTGTTCTTCCTGATTTCAAAGCTAGCCCTCTATCCACTAGTATGATGTAGTGGAAACAGTATGGGCTTTGAAACCCTAGGACCTCAGTTCAGATCTTAACTTTGTCACTTAATACTAGGGTTACCTTGGGAAAAATCACTTAACCTGTCCATCTGGGCCTCATTTTCTGTATCTGTTAAATTGAGTGTTTTAACTAAGTGATCTTTCACCTCCCATTTTAGATCAATTATCCTGTGATACTTTATGATGATTTTAATTGTTCATTCTTGCGTGCTTTTTAGTTGTAGATGTTTCATTACACTATACATAGGACCTCAGAAGCAATTTAATTAAACACAAACTTACCAGCTGCTTCAAGCAAGAACATTGCTCAGGAAGAAAGGAAGGATTAGAAAGTTGAAGATAATTATGGTTAGTGCTGTAAGAAGGATGTTTGGTTAGTATCCTGTAATGCAGACATGTAAACATGGCCTCTTGTGACCTATGACACTCCCAACCTGAACCAGATTAAAATATAATTAGGACGTATTTGATGAAATAAATAAAAATAAAATATAGAAACTAAGTCAACATATGGCCCATAGGAATTCTTAGGTATAGACTAATGGCCCCTATTTTTATTTGAGCTTGATACTACTGCTGGAGAGACCCCATGGATATCTCTGCTGGAACCATGAACAATTGTTGCAGAAATCTGAGTCACATACATATGTGTACCTGTGGAATTAGGCTGTAATTTATCAGCCTTCTTCTACATTTATGCCACAGGGTTGTTTCCTAAATTTGCTATCTTTCCAGCACCTCTTTATTTGATATAAACAATTAGGAAGGCTTAAGTAACATTTAACCATTTAAGCTGAGAGGATGAGCCCCAGGATATATGCCCTCCAAAATATGCAATTGTGGCTATATATCCCAAGGCAACCGGCATGAGAAAGGCTGCGGTTCTTGTCCTGGCTGCTATATGAATTGCCACCTTTAGAGTTTATTTTTCTTTCTAAACTATTTTGTATTGAACAGATCTATGTTTTATATACAAGGGCTTCTTTGTGAGTTTTAAGGGTGTTTTCTCTTCCCCTCCCAGTCTTATTCATTCTGCTTCAATGCTGCCATTCTGTATAATGAGAGAGATTTAGAGAAAGTGGTAGGAGTACTTAGCATTCTATAAAGAAACCATAAATGTAGTTTGGTTTCCTAATACTTTCTTATATTTAAGGAATTAAGGGAGAGATGTTATTATCCCCTCCATAGATAAACTACTTTTATGTAACTTCAGGACCACATGGTAAATTGATCATTTAGCTAGCACTGAAATTGAAATGCCTCATTCTAATAGAAGGTTAGGATGGCTTTGTAAAAAGGACTTTTTAATCATGCCAGTGTTATTAGGTTATTGATAGCTTTGAAGTTGTGGGACAGGGAGAAAGGAACTTGGGAGTTTAAATTAGTTCTGCAAAGTAAAGCTCAATAATACATTAGTAATACAGAATCCTCGCATTAGAGCTGGGAAGAACTTTCAAGCTCATGTCAACACCTTTATTTTGAAATTAGGATGCTGAGGCCCACCTAGAGAAAGTGACTTGCAGAGGGTCACACTGATGATGAAGGACCCCAATCCTCTGACTATAAATCCAGAATTAACTAGAATTTATGTAGCACTTTAAGGTTTGCAAAGTATAGTACATATTTTATTTGATCTTCAAAGCAACTCTGAGAGGTAGACACTATTATTATCCCCATTCTACAGATGATGAAATTGAGACAAACAGAAGGGAAGTGATTTGTTCAAGGTCACACAGCTAATAAGTATCTGAAGTTGGATTTAAACCCACATCTTCCTGACTTCAGGCCCAGAATCCTATCTACTGTACCACAGCTACCTCAGTAATTAAAATATGACAAATCCAGATGTCCTTGCTGTGAATGTTAAAGACACTTTTAAGGTTTTGTTTTCTTTCTTTCGGGATTAGCCAGTAAATCTGCTACTGATGAACCTTTTGATACATAACCACAAGGAGTGGGTCAATACACATTTATTGTTGTTGTTGTTCAGTCTTTTCAGTCGTGTCTGACTCTTCCTGACCCCATTTGGGGCTTTCTTGGCAAAGATACTGGAGTGGTTGGCTGTTTCCTTCTTCAGCTCATTTTACAGCTGAAGAAACTAAAGCATACGGGGCTAAGTGACTTGTCCAGAGTCACACAGCTAATAAGTATCTGAGGCTGTATTTGAATTCAGGTTTATCTGACTCCAGGCCTGGCACTCTAGCCACTGCACCAGGAAGGCATTATGCTAGGCATGACATTTGTTGGGTGTCTGTGATGCAGATGTAATGAGTAAGGACCAAATACTAAAACTTTTATTCTTCAGAAACTCTCCTAA
>CM053598.1:104737840-104752804 GCA_028646575.1 Pseudocheirus occidentalis | reverse complement strand
TCTGTTCAGGCAACCATCTTTAAACACGTATTATTTACAAAGTGTTCATGCTAACAGCTGGAAGATCAAAGGTTAAAAATAGCACTATCTTTGTCCTCCAGAAATTTAAGATCTATTTAGAACTTAAGTAAAGGAAAAAGTATATTCACCAATGAGTATAGTTCAAATAATATGCTCAGGAAGGAAGAGAAATAAGGACCTAGAAGAAATTCAAGGGGTAAGAAATCAATTGTTAGCATCAGGGAAGGCCACATAGAAGAGGTGGTACCTGACTGGGACTTTGAAGTAGCAGCAGAATGTACCTGTCATACTAGCTTTGTGGCCTTGAGCAAATCACTTAAATTTGCAGCACTCAGTCTCTTCAACTGAGGAAATGAAGGGGTGTAGTTTAGAGCGATGATCTTGTCGTATGGTCACCTCTAAACTATGCTTTCTATACTCTGTCCTCTTCTTATTTCCCTGCCTTTTTCTCTTTCTCATATTCATCCCATCAGCACTCTGACTCCCACCTCTACATCCTAGGCTCTGATTGGTGAGATTTCATCTTAGAGCGCCTCGTCCCAGGCCTAGCATGCCATTTAGTGCCATCTCCAAGCCCTGTCCTATATGGATACTCTATCTCTGCCTTATGTGATAACTTCTGCTATTCTCATGGAATATCCTTGTGGTCAGTGACTTGCTTTACTTGTATTTGTAGTTCAAACACTTACTATGGTGGCTGGCCCATAGAAAGTGCTTACTAAATGATAACTTCATTCATGCATATATGAAATAAGCGTATTCCAGACATGAGGAACTTCCTACAACAGTTGGTATATGTAGCAGGGGATGAGACAGGGGAACTACCACTAGTTACCCAATTTGTCTGCAAGGTAGAGTATGAAAAGGAGTCCAATGAAACAGTACTAGAAAAGTAGGTTGAAAGCCATGGGAGACCTTAAACGTCAGACTAAGGAGTTTTATTTTAACTTTTTGTAGTGGGGAACTATACCTCCCCCCCACCCAAAAAAAATTGAATAGGAGCTCACTCTGTTGAATTAACTTGCGTTACTGGTGTTACCTGCGGTCTTCATGATCATATCTGTATTTAAGAAAGGGTCATTTTTCATAGATGTGAGGGTTGGGTTACAAAGGCAAGACACTGGAGGCAGGGAGTCTAGTGAGAAGGATATTATAATAGTCCAGGCAAGCGGAATGAGGGCTTGAACTAGAATAGTGGCAACAGAAGTAGAGAGGAGGAGACATATGCTGGAGATATTGGGAAGGTAGAATGGACAGTTCCTGGCATCTGATTGAGTGCGAGTGATAAGAAAATAGGAAGAGTCAAGGATGATTCATAGGCTTCAAGTCTGAAGATCTAGATGGGTAGTGGTACTATTAATAGTAAGGGGAAGCTGAGAGGCACTAGAAGTCATTTAGTCTTCAGAATCATCATAGAAAGATTCCATTAGTTTCAGGGTCATTTTTATCTTTATTGTACTCTAATTCTTTGAAATCATAATATTAGCTTATTTAAATAGCATTTTACAATTCTGTGAGATCAGAGTTACAAATCAAGAATCTGAGTGAGGCTAGGAGTGTTTGTGTAGCAAAATTCAAATCTAGGTCTTCTGTTTCCTGATTGGTGTATGTACTATTGATAAAACCTGGTTGAATGGATAATACAGGTGATGTTCCATTCCCCAAATATTTTGAATAACTAGAAATGGAATAACTTAATTCTTTGGTTGTGAAAGGCTTTTCTGATCATAAAAGGCCATCCCAGGTAAGAAGGAAGAATTTTCCCACATATTCCACTTGATGCCTGATTAGGAAGAAAAAAAGGAAGTATACAAGCATTTCTTCAGTTCTGTGTGCCAGGCACCGTACTATTTGCAATTATTATATCATATGATCTTCACTACAACCTGGAAAGTAGGGTTATACCTCTTCTCTAGTTAAGGAAATAGAGGGAGATAAAAGTTAAATGACTTGTCCATCGTCATAAAGGTAGTAAGTGTCGGAGGCCAGGTTTGACCTATCTTCTTCCTGACTCTAAGCCCAGTGCTATGTACATTGCACTGCCTAGCTCCCTGTAATCCCAAGCAAAGGCAATTTCCAGGGTTTGGATTACCAGCATAGCAAAAGCCATTTATTCAGCAAATGTTCACAGAGCAGAGAAAGTCAAAATACAGTATAACTCATACATTTCACAAGTAAGTTCTCAATTCAATCCAGGTACTACTCTACCTCTAGACAGTATTTAGTCAGTCAAAGTCTCTTTTCAAATGGAGATCAGTTTCCAGTCATAAACAAAGTACATTCATTTGGTCAGTCACAGAGCACAAAAAAGCCAAAGGGTTCCCACCCCTGGACTCAAGGTAATTACAATACCATCCATTAACACCAAGTACTTTCTCAAAAGGGAGCAGGTGAGCACTAAAGGCCATCCACCCTTAAGCCATAACAAGACCAAGATAACATCTCAGCATTGAATACCCAAGGAAAGGCCCTTCTTTCATCTTCACTGGAGGCAAACCCTCAGCAATCTCAGTTCCTGGGGAGACAAGGCTCAACAAAGCCATAGCCAGTGTCCTCATCAAGTAACTCTCTGCCTGTAGAACAGTCCCAGAACTCCTGAAAGTATCAGCAAGCCTCCCTTCTCTGATTTCTATGATCATACAAGAAAGTCCTTCTTCAGGGCTTCTGCACCAATAGCCATGTTCCAGGACCTCTACAACTGCAGCACTGTCCATCATCAGGTGAATCTGGAAAAACAACATCAAAACAGACAGACAAAATATCACCATCACAGCCATGCCTCCTCAATTCTCAGCAGCTCCAGGTGGCAGTCCTCAAAAATCCTGGGCAGCTCAAATGCGCTCTCAGCAGTCTCTCTCAGCAACTCAGGCTCCACGACACTGGATACTGCTCTCCCAAAAAGTCCTTCTTCTTCTGACCTTCTCTGGGCTTGAGCCTCTCTCCTAATTCATGGCTCCTCCCAGGTCAGCCCTCTCTCTTCACATCAACAAGTCCATCCCACAAGTGGGATTCACAAGCTCTGGGTCTTAACACTCAACCCAAAAGCCAAGTCAATTCAGGGCCATCTCCAAATTCCATTACCATTGCACTCCCTGAAAGTAGAAATGCATCTGTGTCTACTTATGAGAGATTTACATTATACAAAGTGTGAGAGGAAGCAAGAACATGTACTAAATTTTGTAGTTTGCAAAACATTTTATGAATGAGTTCATAGGATCATAGATTTTGAATTGGAAAGAGTCTTAATGATTGTCCAGTGCTACTTCTTTATTTTTGCAGAGGAGGAAGTTGAAGCCTGGATAGTTTGTGAATTTCTCAGTCATATTAGTAGTAAGTAGTTTACCCAAAATTTGAACTCAGGACCTCAAGCCAAATTCAGTATTTTTTCCACTGTGTCATGCTTCTGCTACCATTCACTGAAACTTTTAAGTTATTTCTCCTAAGTTTATTGCCACTGGAGGTAGCAACAACTTCAACTGCAAATATCTTTTTTTGCAAGAGCATTCCCCTTGTTTTAATTTGCATTATTTTTGTTATTAAGTTTTCTATAATGAAAGAAGAGAATCTGTTTTGAAAAACTGTTATCCTGAGGAGAAAGATAAATTATTCCATTTCTCTAATTTTTGCTTCTTTGTATGTAATTTCATACCTTTCTCTGCCTGATAGGGATTTAAGGTGGATGTATTAATATTTATCAAAATATTTTGTCATTTATTGTAGATGGAAATTTTAATAAATGATCTATTTATGTCTAATTTGGGTGGTGTCTACAGTAAATTCTCATTTGGGAAAACAACTTTAAACTCTTTAATATTCCAAGGCTCTGTGATTTTACTTGTATTAGCACCTCCATTACTACAGACTCCATCTCCTTGAGGACCTAGTTTTCAGTACTCTCTGTGGCTCAGAAGCAACTCATCTTACAGGGAAGTAGGAGGTGAACTTCTTCAATCCTGACTATGCTGGTCTTAACAAAGCAGATATAAGCACATCATTGGAACCTTATTTGAAGCCTTTCCAAGTTATCTTCCTCTGGCATTGCTTTGAAGGATGCGGAGGGATTGAAGGAAGACTTTGGTAGAGGATTCTTAATTTATTTTTAATCCAGACTGGCAAGAACAACTAATAACCTTGTACATCCTTTTGTTAAACTTCAGTTCCCAAAGGTAGATTAAGTTAGTTTCTTCTAGTACTTTGATAACTGAGTCATAGACATTTGCATAGTAACCTCTGATTATTAGTTTTGTTCCCCACGTAAAAATCAAGATTTGTGAAATAAATGTACCTGTAATTCCAATTAAGCTTCATTTGTTAATTTGCTGGTAATCATAATGGACCTAGTTAATAAAAAATAAAAAACGAATTATTTCTTAGTAATATAAACTTAGGATAATTAACAAATATGCTAATTTTATTTTTTGCTGTAGGCATCAGCAAACATTATTGTAATGAATCCATAATTGCTTGGCAGAAGTTTGTACCTCTAATTAATTTATTATAGTGAAGTTCTTCTACCTCATGGTTCTTAATTTGGCATATTTAAGCTACTTTTAAAAATATTTTATTGCTCTTTCAATATAATGTTTCATTTGTAATCCTATTTCATTTATTTTATTCACCTAAAAGCATTATTCTGAGAAGACATTCATGACTTTCACCAGATTTCCAAAGGAGTCCAACACAAACACAGACACACACACACACACACACACACAGAAGTTAAGTACTCCTGTTCCATTTGGATAGATCCAACTTGAAACAAGTTCTTGTTTTAAGACTTGTAGAACTTTTTAAAGATGTATTTTAAAACATGATCTTTAGATTATGTCATTTTGAAGCTTCAGTATGTCATTTTAGGGGATGAAAACCTTTTTCTGGAGCTATTTTAAAAGACTTTATTTTAATATTTATAACATAAGGATATGAATTTAGTTTATGTAGACATTCTAATTTTCTAGTTCTTTTAAATCATAGGATATTTCTCTATTTAGATAGTTTTATGCAGAGCCATTTATAGTGCTTTAAATGATAAAAATCAAGAGCATTTTAATAAGTGATCACCTTATTATTGTTGTAACATGATGAATCATTCTTCCACTAATGTCCTGCTTTAGTGTCTCATTAAATCACTAAAGTGACCCTGAATTTTCAAAGGCTATGCTAGCAAAGCACAATCCCTGGCAGTTCCAATAAATACACAGGTCTGTGACTGGAGTGGTCAATAGATTTTGTTTTTCATAGCAGGACAATCTGGCTAAGTGAGGAGTTCCTCATTAGTTAACATTAGAGAGTCTAACCCCCCCCCCCCAATTTATAGGAGACAAAATTAAAACTCATAGGATTATGTATTTAGAATTAGAAGAGACATCAGAGTTCATCTTGTTCAAACTTCTCCCCACCCATCTTTTCAGATGAAGAAACTGAGGTCCAGAGAGGTTGTGACATACCTGAAGTCTAATAGTGACACCATTAAGATTTTCCCTCAGTTCCCCTGACTTCAAATCCTGTGCTCATTTCATCATGCTCTGCAAAGAGTTTAGTGACTTACCCAGGGTCATACAGGCAGCAAGTAGCAGGGCTAGAAACTGAACCAAAGTCTTGTGGCTTCAAATTCAAATTTCCTCTATACCTTGAAGCTTCCCTTTGAGTTGTAGAATGATGGGGTTTTTTGATGTAAGAAACACTTCTAAGTTTGTGATCTGCAATGGAAGAAAGTGACCCCACATTGACAAAAAATATTGAAGTATTAAATTAAATTAATTATTAAATGCCTTAATATAGGTAAGATTTGGTAAGTAGTCAGCCCTTATTTTGACCTAGGGTAGTTTTAAATATATTATTTTAAATTAAAATGTGTGGGAATATGTTCCCTTTGGTTATCTTTTTTGTGTTTATAAATTAATTTTATTTTTTCTTTTTCTTATCAAAATATTCACACATGAATATTTTGATTTACAAAGAACAGCAATGGAGAATGAGATCATGAATCTGTATCACACAGAGCTTATTTTTTAAAGTACACATTACATATTACATAATCATAAAAAAACATTGCCTTCCATGGTTGTGTCCCCCTTTTTTTTTCTGTGTACTGTATTTTTTTCTTAATAGTATTTTATTTTTTCCCAATTATATGTAAAGATGGTTTTCAACATTCATTTTCATAAAATTTTTAGTTCCAAACTTTTCTCCCTCTTTCCTTTCCCTCTCTTCTCTCTTCCCTCCTCCTCCCCTAAGACAGCAGGCAATCCAATATAAGCTATACAAGTACAATCACGTTAAGCATATTTTCATATTAGTCATGCTGTGAAAAAAGAATCAGAACAAAAGGGAAAAGCATGTCAAATGGGAAAATAAAAAACAACAAAAAAGTGAAAATAGTATGCTTTGATCTGCATCTAGACACCATAGTTCTTTCTCATAAAAAACAAATCCATTCTCTGGATGGAGTCAGCATTTTCCATCATGAGTGTTGCATTGTCTTGGATTATCACATCGCTGAGAAGAACTAACTCAGTCATAGTTAATCATTGTATAGTGTTGCTGCTGCTATGTACAATGTTTTCCCACTTCCGCTCATGTCACTCAGCCTCAGTTCATGTAAGTCTCCATATTTTACTGAATTCTACCTGCTCATCATTTCTTATAGTGCCATAGTATTCCATTGCATTCATATATTACAACTTGTTCATCCATTCCCCAAATGATGGACATTCCCTCAATTCCTAATTACTTACCGCTTAGTTGTCTTTTTACTTAATAATTATATCAACTGTTTAAATTTGTAGATAAAATTAGTCATAGCTAAAAACATTAAGCATCCTGTATTAAGATTAATTAACTTGCAAACCAAATCCTAATTTTATCTTTAATTGGGAAAGCAAATTCAGTCCAACTCTAAGATTTATGAAAGTGATAATAGTGGTGTTCATCGGCTCAATTACACATGCTTCATATCTGACTGCTTTTAGGGCATACGTTTTAATAAGGCTCACCATGAGTTATTGGGCAATATCTCAGTTGCAAAACAAATTGAGCATGTAACTTGTTGAAACAACAAAGAAAACTCTTATTGCTTCCTACTAATAGACCTACTAATAAATCTTTGTTTCCCTGTTCTATAGTTGTAGGCCACTAATAGCAGAACTCTGGTAATCTGGCAGTATCTTGAGTTGCATATAAGACATAATTTTTAATGAAATCATCTACTTCTATATTTAGACCTCAAGAAAAGAAATAAGATTGCTATTTACTAGTAAAATGTATGTTAAAAATTTTTTGGCTGTGACATTTTCCATCAGCAAGCATTTAATAAATAGTTATCTTGTAAGCATGTAAAGCCAATCATGGCAGCTCTCCTGAGGACTGCTGCTGTGAATAACTTTATGGGTCTAATCACATAGTTTAAGGAACTCTCTATACAGAACTAAACATTGTTCAGTAAAGTAAAGCATACCATAGACAACAGCATGACATAACTTATTACTAAGATGGCCCCATAGTCTTAAACAAAGCATATCATTCAGTATATTTTATAACAGATCCTCAGAATCCCCACACAGCATATATTATTGCATCTTCAAAGTCAAGTGGTCCCAGACTAGGGTTTTCCTGGCATAACACATCCATAATGGGTAGCAGAAAATACAAACACCATCTATAGGGAATATTACTTGGTATGTTTTGGATCCCTAACAAGGAGAGTATTGATTTTAAAAGAAAGAGTTTGCTGGGGTGGCTAAGTGACTCAGTGAATAGAGCACCAGCCTTGGAGTCAGGAAGACCCAATTTCAAATCCAACATCAGACCCTTAACACAAAAACTAGTCAAGTGACCTTGGACAAGTCACTTAACCCCGATTGCCCTACCTTCCTCCCTCCAAAAAAAAAAAAAAAGCAAAACCAAAAGAATTTGCTGTATTGTAAGGAGAAGCCTGATGTAGACATGTAAAAGCAGGTCACAGTAAGTTACAATCTCCTCATTCAATACAGGGTGTCTAAGTCAAGTCCTCTTTCATCTTAACTTGACTTCCAGGGTTGACATCAAAGTCCCTTGATTCTTCTTCTGTGGGCTGAGGATCCCAGCTTTTTCCTGGATTCACAGGACTCTCTCCTGCTTGTCTTAGCTCACAGGGACCGCTCCACTCCAAGCTCTTCCTGCTCCTAATTGACAGCACGTTCCAGGGGCTCCTGGACACAATTTCTGTTTCGAGGAAGACAAAGCTTAACAGAACTATAACAAGATTTATACATATTACCAGCACTATCACCTGAGCATTCTGTCTGAGAAATCAGCACAGCTCAACATACATAGTGCCAACATCACGAACATTTTTTTTTGGTCAGGCCTCCCCACAAGCAAGTTCCCCTTGCCTGCTTCTCTCTCTCAGTTCTCTCTCTCTTCCTCTGCTCTCTCTTCTCCCTCCAAGCAATACAATATATACTGTTTCCAATCAAAGACTCTTAATTCAATCAAATGCACTTGATTGGCTAAAACTCAATCCAGGAAAACTGCACAAAGTACTGCTTTGTTTGCTTTTGTTTAGTACAAGGCATATGCTAAAGGTTGATGATGAAAAGAAAGGTAAAAACATGGTTTTTACCCTCAAGGAGTACATAGTCTAGTAGTTGAGATAACTTGAAAAAAATTGCACATAGAAACTATATAAAGAGTAAGTGAAAGGTCTTCTCAGGAAGAAGGTAGTAGTAGCAAGGGGAAAATGGATGTGGAAAGTAATCTTACAGGATGTGTAATTTGAGCTGTGTCATGAAGGAAGCTAGAGAAGCTGTAATATAGATATTTCATATTGTTTAAAGATGGAATAAATGCAAAAGTATCTAATCTGACCAGGAGTGGAGGTTACCCAACGGGGTGTTTTTTAAAATCTGGAACATTAAAAATATATCATGTCTAAGCCTCAAAACTGATTTAATTCTAATGCTGTTAGTGATTTTGTTATTTATTGGAGTGTGTGTGTGTGTGTGTGTGTGCTTTCTCTTTTTAACGTGTACATGTATTCTGAAATTAAGTGAGAAGGCAAATGAGCAGTTTCAATGACTACAGTCATCTTAGTCATTTAAGGCTGTAAAACAGGAAATACTACTCAGTAAGCTTTGAATCACTAACCAGGATAATATTGATTTTTAAAGAAAGTGTTTGCTAGATTGTATATTGATAAAGACACATAAAAGCAGGGTTTGGTGAATTGAACTGAACTGCAGTGGAATGAACCTGAAAGGATCAACATTAGATCTTATGCTTTCCATTGATGTTCATCATTCTATTCACTAACTTCCTCCATGCCCCTTCCCCTTCTCTTTGTTGTCTGAACTGGATTTAACTGGTGAACATAGGGTAAATCTGAATCTAGGTTAGGATCTGGCTACGTTTGGTGTCTTTCAATCTTTTAGTTGCCCATGACTAATAGAATCAATCCAATATAAATCAATATAATATAAAACTTCCACCACTATGGGTTAACCAAATGGTTAGTTTAATTGGTAGATTTCTAATGTAACACAAATTTGACTAACTAGATCCCTGAATTAAACAATATTTCTTCTCGTCCTCTGTTTTTAGAGGGGAGAAAGACTACATGGGCATAGTAGAAATGATAATGAACTTAGTGAAAAGAAAGAGAAAAAAAGATTTCCTGAGTGGCATCTGAAGTGTGTGATGACAGGGGTAAAGATGGAGGGGGAATAAGGGAGGAACAAAAATTGGGCATCCATTTAGGGTATCACTGACCAAAAAAGGAAGAGGTAAGTAATTAGGAATCAGATGCAAAAGATCTTCCAACCTTGAGATCCAGCCAGGCTTTGTTACTAAAAGGTCAAGACAGTCCTTGCTTTAACTTCAAATCAGGAAGTTAAGAATTATAAAAGGAGAGAACCCAGGACCCAAGAGCCAAAGACCCAGTGTTCTATAACTTTTGACTACCCTGGGAAGCTGACCTAGATTGTCAAAGTCCAGAACTAAGCCATTCATATATAACAGATCATTTACAATGCTTTCCTGGGATTATATGACAATAGAAGGAGACTCAGGGAAAGAGAGAATGCTAGGAAATGTTTGAAAAATGCAACTGGGCAATCCCATTCACAGGATGTGTTGAGAACATTCACTGTAGCACTTTATTTGCCACAAAAAGAAGACCCAGGTGTTAGGGACAGTAATGTTCTCTAGCATGAAAAATGTTTTTTTTATACAAATAAATACTAAAAGTGTCCCTCATATTTCCATTTGGGTGTTCCTTCAAACTAACTACCTAGTTGACAACTGGTTTCTGCCTCTTACTAAGAAAGTATCTTCTAGAGGCAAGATTTGTGTTACAGAATAACAAAACTGAAATCATTTTCCCTGATTCCGGTTCTAGACATAGCCTTCTTACCTATTTCCTCTCTTACCACTACAAGGGTAGAGAAGGAATTTAATTGTCTCCAAGATCCTTCCCATCTCTTGATTCCTAGCATCCTTTGAAAAAAAGAGCAAGAATTTTTAAAAAAGAGCAAGATAATTTGGCAATTCATTTAAACATTCAACAAATTAAACAATTTACAATTACAATTTACAATAACAAGTTAAACAGTCAATTAAGCATTTCAACAAATATTTATCATGTCAAAACACTTCACTAAGTGCTCAATACCAAAAATGAAGGAATGCAGAGAGTTCAAACTTCCACTAGTCTAAAAATGAAGAGAAAATAAAATGACATCATGAAAGGGTTGCTGAGGAGAGGACTTCTCACAAAAATAGGAAAGCTATGGAAGTTGTTGAAAGAAACAGACTGTCACTGATCTTACTAAGTGTGGTGTGGAGCCTCCAATTGAATATCTTTTGAGCACCTACTATAAGTAATGACCGAGTACATGCTATCAGGGTGCAATATATAAAATCAATACTCTTTTATTGTTTTCCACAAAGAACATATCAGGATCAGCTGCCTTTTGTCATTTTTTGCCCTCCTTGACCTTGGCAGTACATAACACCACCAACTGCTCTCTCTATGCTGCTATTCTGTCTTCCCTTGACTTCTATGATACTCGAACCAACGTCCTCCTCCTATCTCTCTGAATAGTTCCCTCTTTACCTGTCTGCTTTTCCCCTACCCATCACCTAAATGTAGGCATCTTTCAAGGTTCCATCCTTCTTCATTATCTTCTCTTTAAATTTTTTCTTTAAGTGATATCATCCACTTCAACTGGCTCTACCATCATCTCTCTGAATTTTTCTCTCAATTCCAACTACTCTCTTTTGAATTCTCTTTCAGTGCTTCCAACTTCCTTGTGAACATATTCATCTATATATAGCACTCAATGATGTACAAAGCTAAAACAATTCAACTTATCTAAAAGAAAACTGTCTTTCCCCTTTCCCCTTGACTGATTTTTCTACTCTTCTGCCTGACTTCCTTATTCTTTTTTAATTACACTATAATTCTCTCAGTTACTCAGATTTGAGATCTTGGAATCACGTTTGGTTTTCCCTCATGTTTCCCACCTACAATGAATTGCCAAATCCTGTAGTGGAATTATTTTTCCTACTTGTCTTCTCTTTTCCAATCTCATTGTCACCATTATAATTCATACTCTCTATCCTTTTCCTGGAGATTCTCCCTTTCTTGTGATTTTTTTAAAAACATTTACTTTATTTTCCTACCATTAATCTCTTAAGCCTTCCTTCATCCTACCAACACCCAATTAATCATCCTAAAATGAATTTATGATATCAGTTCCCTTGATCAGATCTTCAATGGCTCCCTATTGTCTATTGCATAAAATCTAAGCAACTCAGCCTGGAATCCATAATCTGGCCCCAGCTCTCCTGCTTTTATCCCAGATTATAAAATGCTTTGTAGATATTATTGCATTTGATCTTCATAAAAAAGCCTGGTGCTATTATTTATTCCCCTCATTTCACAGATGAGGACACTGAGACACAGAAAGATTTTCCCAGTGTTGCATATCAGTGCCCAAAGGAGGACGAAAATCTGTATCTTGTTGACTCTAAGAACTGTATTCTAACCCCTGTACTGCTTGATGACATTTAGCTATCCTTTTTTGTCTAATAATTATTTGTATATACATTGTACATCCATTATTTCTGAGGACTAGAATCATATTTTTTCTCATCCCCTAGAATTTCTATTACAATTCTTTGTACCTAATAGTTAAAAAAAGGAAAATATATTGAATGAGTTACTGAACTTTCTCAAAGAAATGTGACATGTATCCTATTTTATGCATTTATAGAACAAGAGCTTCCATTTTGTTATTCTGTAGTCTGTTAAATCATGTCTATGTAGAATGTTAAAATATATCTGTTAAAAACCAGATTTTACTACATTAAAAAGAAATCATTGTATGGCTCCAACCATTTCCTTTTTTACTCCATCATTTCTAGAAAATAGCACAGATCTAGTACCACTTTCCTTAAACTTAAACATGTTAACTAAATTATGCTTATACTTCTATTTGCCCCAGGTCCAAACATTACAATTTCTTCATCTTTACTCATAGATTAGAGATTTTTAGCCTAAGGGCATCTTTAGATAGATTTCAGGATCTCTTTGAACTTTTATAGGAAAATAATTTGCATCTATATTTTCACTACCTTCTTGGTGAAATTTAGCATTTAAAAAATTATTTTAAAACAGTATTCTGAGAAAGGGTCCTTAGGTGTCATTACATTGACAAAGTTCTTTAGGACTCAAAAAAAGAGAAGAATTCCTCTCCTTAACTGTATTTTTCAAATTTATACTAATTTAATTTGTGCCTCTCCAGCTTCTCCTAAATCCTTACTGTTCTGAAATTAAACAGTGCAGCTCTACATGCTGTATTCTTACATGGGTCTGATTTTCCAAATAGAATTGTAAAATTACTTTGCAGTTTCTCCATCACTGACTTGTGTTGTTGCATCATTTTTCAGTCATATCTGACTCTTCATGACCCAATTTGGGGTTTTCTTGGCAAGGATACTGGTTGTCCAAGAGCAAATTTCATAAACATTTTCTTCACATATATGCTAGCAAGATTGCGTTTTAGTTTCTTCCTTTTGTCTCTTTTTTTAAAGAGCCAAGCAGCTTTCTGTCTCTTAAGAACCTAAGTAGAACTTGGGCAAAGACAAAGTTAACAAGTATTTGCTAAGTGCTAACTATGTGACTGAAAATATGATGACTTGTGTGAAAGAAGATTCATTGTTCAAAGTATGTCCCTGTGTAGTTTGATTCCCGATAGTTTCTACTTTATACACCTGCCATACAGTCCAAAGCATAACCTTCCTCTGAATCCCACTTTGTCATTCAGATGACCTATAGTCACTTTGATCCTAGGCAAATATTTTCCAAGTTTGAGGATTTGAGAATAGTTCAAAATAATTGCTTTACTATAATATGTGGAAAGGGGAAGAAGGGAAGAAAAGTATTTTATCACAGATTCAAAAACAAGGCAACCTTTCACCCCACTGGAGTATCTGGGCAAAATGGGGTTGTTGTCGAGTCTTGAAATAGTAGTATCAATAAAAATGGTGCCATTGGAATAGGATGCATTAGAAAATTCTGAAATGAGAAATGTTGAAGAAGAGTCAGTTAAGTTACATAAGTGTACATTGTTTTAAAATTATTTCATTGACAGTGATCTATAACTTGACAGAAATCTAGTTTACATGAAAAGGTTCCCTAGTATAACATACCTTACAAGTAGTTGACCAGCCTCTGCTTGAAAACCTCCAAGGTAATGAAAAACACCACCTCTTGGGGCAGCCCACTTAACTTTTGGATGAAGTTTTTTCTTTTGATTTGTTTTTTCTGACTTTTAGCCTAAATTTTCAAAATTTTTTGGTAGTATCTCTTCATTGCTTCTGGTTCAGCCTTTTGGATTCCAAACAGGAAATAAGAATAAGAACCTTTGATTTAGTTGGTAGAGAAAAGTCTTAGCTAAAGAAATGTCCTCTATCAACACAGATCAATACCTTTTTTATACTTTGTTTTCTTGAGCAGAACTGTATGGACAAAATAAATCATATTTTTGGCTTAATGAACAAATTAGAAAAGGCAGCAATTTTCTGTCTTATAGCTATATTCCCACTGGAATATAGAAATAATTTTCACAGATATATCATACCATCCTCTATTCATGTATGTTGTTTTCCAGGTGTTTTTGTATCTACGTTATAAACTCATTTGGGTTAAGGACCACTTTGTCCTACTGCTTGTGTGTTATTGCCATCCTCTGTATATATTCTTGGAAACAGAAATAAGAGAAGGTAGGTTTCAATGTTATGCCTTTCCTACTAATTTAGTATCCCTCCTTCCCATTGTTAAATGAGCAGCATAGGATTTTTTTAAAATTTATTGACTTTTAGTTTGTAACATTCAGTTCCACAAGTTTTTTGGGTTCCAAATGTTCTTCCCCTCCCTCTTATTCCCTCTCTCCCCCAATGGCAGCATGCAGTTCAATATAGGTTCTACATATACCTTCACATTAAACATTAATCAAGTTGTAGAGAAGAATTATAACCAATGGAATGAACGATGAGGAGAAGAAACAAAACAAAATGAGTAAGAGAAAGAGCAAGTAGTTCTCTTCAATCTGCACTCAGACTCCATAATTCTTTCTCTGGATATGGATAGCCATTTCCATCATGACTCCTTTGGTGTTGTCTTATAACTTTGTATTGCTGAGAAGAGCTGAGTCTATCAAAGTTAGTCATCACAGATACAATGTATCTGTAATTGTGTACAATGTTTTCCTGGTTCTACTCCCCTCACCTTATCATCATCAGTTTATATAAGACTCTCCAGGTTATTATGAAGTCTGTCTGCTTCTCATTTCTTATAGCACAATAGTGTTCCATTACATTCAAATATCACAATTTGTTTAGCCATTCCCTAATTGATGGGCATCCCTGTAATAGTAATCAGTTTATCAGATACTTAGCACT
>CM053598.1:104722639-104737740 GCA_028646575.1 Pseudocheirus occidentalis | reverse complement strand
GCAAGAGAAGTGGTGAAGGGTTTGAGGTGTGCTGGACCCTGTGAACTTCAGTGTGTGCCAAGGATTGCCTTGAGGACTGGACAAGGACCTGGGAGCTGTCTACCTCTGAGGACTGGATGAGAACCTGGCAGCTGTCTGCTTCTGAATCCAGGTGATTATTTGGCAGATTCAGGAGGGAGCTGGAACCATTGATGGGGATCTAGGGAATCAGAGAGAAAACCCAGAGTCAAGATGAAGAAAAGGCCTCCCCTTGGACTAACTGAGGTTTGCTGGAAACCAAGGGGTAGAAAGTTTGTGTGGTTTTCTAAGGATTATGTTAGTGACTAATGATATTCAGTATTTGGGAATCTAGCTTAGTGACTGACTGCTAGATGAGTGACTGATTAAGTTAATGGTTAGCCCATGAGTGGAAGATTGGTATATTATGAATTGATTGATTGAATCTTTAAGTGAGAAGTGTTTCCCTCTTAGGGAAACCAGGTGATTATTCTTTTGTTAATTGATTGATTGAATCTTTAAGTGAAAAGGGTTTCCCCCTTAGGAAAACCAGGTGATTGTTCTTTTGTTTCTTGTTCTAAATATTGTGGCCACTGTAGTGAAAACTGTGCAGTCATTCTAATGTTAAGCTGTTATGAACACTATATTGTGACTTTCTGTAATAAGATGTAATATTGAGAATATTATATTGTGAGTATTGGACTGAACCTTGATCTGTAATGGAATAAACAGAATGTTCACTATTACTGCATAATCCAAATCTTAAAAGCTGTTCACAATAACATTCTTTTGGGAATCTGCTGGTGCTTGGCTTTCCAATCCCCTTAATTTTCAATTTTTTGCCACCACAAAAAAGCTGCTATAAATATTTTTTGTGTATTCAGATCCTTTTCCAATTTGTATGATCTCTTTGCAATATAGCCCTAGAAGTGGTATTTCTGCGTCATAGGGTGTACACATTTTTTGTAGTCCTTTGGGCCTAGTTCAAAATTGCTTTCCAGAATTGTTGGATCAAATCACAACTCCACCAACAATGTGTTCATGTTCCAATTTTCCAACATCTTCTCCAGCATTTATCATTTTCATGTTTTGCCATGTCAGCCAATCTGACCAGTGAGATGTGGTACCTAAGAACTGTTTTGATTGAAGCATAGCATTTTTATGCAGAATTATTGGGTCAACACAGTAAACTTTATTAAAATGGGATAAGGGACTTGGTCCATCAACTTTATTTATGGCATATTAGAATTATCATTTTTCTTCCCTGTTTTTGTCTCTTTGTGTCTGTGTCTCTGTTTATGTCTGTCTGTGTCTATCTCAATCATTTGTTTAGAGAAAGTATAATTATTCCTGTAATAGATGATGGAAAATTTCTGCAGTTGACTTACACAGGTTAGAAAAATATTTTGGGACCAGAGTGCTTGAGATACTTTGTGTCCAATGAACCAAACAAACCCATGCATGGTTGGCCATTTACTTCTTCAGCTTGAAGAACTGTAGGGTTAAACAACTTGCCTAGGGTAACACAGCTAGTAAATATCTGAGGTCAGATCTGAACTCAGATCTTCTTGACTCTAGGCCCAGAACTCTATCTACTACACTACTTCGTGTTATATTAAAGGCATCTTTTTCAAATTATTAATTTAATTCCAGAATTATGATAGAATTATCCCTTCTTTTCATTTGAGATGATCGGGTGCAGATCCTGTAGTTTTTTTGAAAACTTTAAACCCCTATGCTGGCATCAGTTGTTGGCCACCATTTCCCCCACCCTGGTAATTGGATTGTTGTTGGATTCACAATACTTTTATGCAAATTCAACGCTTTCTTAAACACCAGAGACATCTTGGAATGTAGGTGGGAAAGATTTCTCACATTCAGGTCTGTGCCTATTATTAAGACATTCCTCTTAATTGACCTAGTCTGCTGAGAAGTATTTTCAGAGTCTACTTTTATAAGTCCCAGAAGCACATTCATTTGGAAACTCTCATATGGTGAGAAACAAAGATCTTAATCTCAGAATCCCTCTCTTTTTACCTCTGCTATACTTTGCCAATATCTGAAGGAAAACCAATCATCCTCTCATTAATTTCAACTGGTGATACAGTGTTGATGTGACAAAAGCACAAACCAGGACATTTTAAGTATGGCAGGTTTTTCTCCATTATGAACAATTTTTTTTTGTTCAGAAGCGACATAGCTTTATACATCTTTATATTAACCTGAAATAATACATGGCAGAATCAAGATCCAAAACGATTAAGACAGACCAGAATATTGCCCCCCTTTTAATAAGATTCAATCAGTATAGATAAATTAATCTCACGAATGCAGTAAAAAGTTAACTTAATGAATATATAATGGTGGAGGCATGCATGTTTAAAAGTTTTTTTCTGAAAAAAGAAATCTGGTGATTTTGGTGAACTGAAAGCTCAGTTTAGTCAATAGTGTGATATGGCACCTAAAAAGGCTAACGAGACCTTAGGCTGCATTAAGAAAGGCATGGATTCCAGAAATACACAGGTATCTGTCTTGTTGTACTTTGCCCTCACCGGACTATGTCTGGAGTACTGTGTTTATATTTGGTGGTCACAGTTTAAGGATAACATTTATAAGCAGGAGAACACCAAGAAGTCAACCAGAAAACTTAAAGGCCTCAAATCCATGCATATGAATAATATTTAAAGGAATTGTGGATGGTTAACCTGGAGAAGGGAAGACCAGTGGGCATGATAGCTGATATAAATGTTTCATGGAAGGAGGGATTAGCTTTGTTTCCTCTAGCATTAGAGGACAGAAGTAAGAGTAATGTTTAGAAACAACAAAGAAGGAAATCAATTTCTTGACAATTACAACTGTACTAAAGTGGGAAATAGTGGTTTTCTGTCTCATTGTTGGCCTTTAAAATGACCTGCATGACCATCTGTCAGGTATATTGTTGTGGGGACCCTTTTTTGTGTATGAATTAAACCAGATGTTCTGAAGTCCCTTCCAGCTCTGAAGGTCTGTGATTAGGTGAGCCATCAAATGTCTGTGAATGTAGGACAGTAATTTGGTGTTATTTACATTGTATATTTTGAATAAGGTACTAGTTACTTCTGGCATATTGCTTGATTTCTAGACTTTAAGCCTGTATCTTCATATGGGCAAACAGGTATTTTGAAAAGAAAAAAAATGGTCCACACACTAGTGGATGTGGTTAAGTAGCATTTAATTCAACAGGCATTCATTGAATATCAAATATATACACAGACCTGTGTAAATCAGTATAAAGGTATAGAAGATATTACATCACCACTGTGATTCTTTAAGATTTTAAATTCAGGTAAGTGTCTGACATGGATCAGTTGATACAGCATCCCCAACCAGCAATTTGCTACACTAATGAAATCACAGTTTCATTCCTTATTCTCTCTAAACTAGAGAAGAGATGAATGGAAATATGATTGTTACCTTCAAGTATTTATAGAAGTTGAACTTATTTTTTGTTCCACAGAGGAACAAAATGATGGTTGAAATTATATAAGGATGCATATTTTGCTTCAGTACAAATATCTAAACTTGTCCAGTGATGGGATGCTCTGCTTTGGGGAATTGGGAGCTTCCTGGAATGGCAAGTGATTGATACTCCTTCTTTGGGGACGGCACAGCATTTTCATTGTCAGAGATTGTCCTCATTGACCTCTTAAGATGCCTTGCAGCTCTAAATCTGATCCTCCACTTCTCCATAATCTACTCCTAGTAGCATACTGTGTGTGATACCTCTACTGCCAGAGAAACTTCCCGGCCACTGAAAGGTGAGAGCTATATATTCTCTGTCAGTTTGAGTCACTGATTTTGTCAAGGTTTTGAATGTTTGTTTATGCACAGATTACTTTGTACAATTTTTAATCTGAGTCTTCTGGAAAGTATGTATTGGATGTACGTGTTCATTTCTGTCTTGTGCTCCAGGCAGGATCACTACTAATTCTGTTTAATTGATTTTTCTTTGGCCATGTTTGCTAGCTTGTATTTGGGGATCTTTTACTCTCTAATGAGGTTTGCCTTTTCTGTTTCACCTTGTTTGTCTTTCTTCCCTTGTTTATGGTGAAGCACTGTTGAGAACAATTAGTTCAACTTCAGATGTTGTCCTCTGAATCTTTGGGATTCTGATTGTTTCATTTTCCTTTGTGTCTGGATCTTGGTCACAGAAGCAGGTAGTGCTTGGTTGAGGCACACTCAATGTTTAAAAAACTTTTTCATTACACTTGACACATTTGGATTTGAGGACCAGAAAGCTAATTTTAATGATGACTTGAGGTGAGGAAGGATGAAGAATTTTCTCACTGATTCCTGAGCATACTTTTATCCTTGTATATTTTCCTTGACTGACCAACATATTTTGTGGAGAGAAAGCAAAATTTATGAATAATAGAGAAGAGAATATGGAAGGTAGGTATGCTCTTCAGTGATGTATAGCTATTTGGGAGAACTAACTGTAATTAAATTGCCAAAAGAAGAACTAGAGGGACCTTCATAACCAAATGCAATGTTAACCTTTGACAGGGTAAGCTGAGTTGGATGTTTGAGTCCAGGACTCCTGGCTGGCTTCATGAGTTCACCAGGAAATAATGAATAAAAAATCATTTACAAAGTTTTCACTCTGTGCATTTTAAGCTATTAGAAAACAAATCTGAAGCATTCACTTCCCTCTAGAACAGTGGTTCTCAACCTGTGGGTTATGTTCAATTTAAATACATCCTGCATATCAGATATTTACATTATGATTCATAAGAGTAGCAAAATTACAGTTATGAAGTAGCAATGAAAATAATTTTATGGTTGGGGGTCACCACAGCATGAAGAACTGTATTAAAGGGTCACAGCATTAGGAAGGTTGGGAACCACTGCTCTAGAAGCTTTTATTCCAATGAAGGAGACAAAAAATATAGAGTAATGGTGACCACAAAAGGGAATGATTATCTGCACAGTCAGGGAACATGACTTGGTCCATAGGACATCAGACTGGCATACCTCTTATAGGACCAGTGACAGTATTGATTTTATTACTGCTTTTAGAAGAGAAATGAAAAATATGATGTCTCCTAAACTGGATGGAATGTGAGGTATGATCTGTTGTATGATAAATCAGGTGAAGTAGTTAAATTTAAGTCACTCTAGGACAACTCTACCCTAGTGTACCCTAATACATGTACGTGTTCCAGAACTGAGTAGATTAACTTCCTCAGGGAGTGGATGCATAATTTCTGGAAGTTCAGTCTGTAGGAAGCTAATCCATGTGGAATTATAAGATGAATAATAAATAAAATAACCTGAACCTCAACTTTTCAGGTTCACATAGCTTGATTTTACCAGGGTGATTGGTGACTGAGTTTAATATGCCAGCTTTATGAATCAGATTGTGAATTTATTAGAAAACCTGACCAGAGAATCATGACTTGCCAGGCTCACAGGATGTTCTGTTTCTGAATGATAAGTCTAATCAAGGAAACAACATCAAAAATTGTTTCAAAAACAAGATATCAGAAAAAGGAAACTAGATGTTGCCAAAAGGATCTTTACTTGTAGTTAATATAGCTTGGTGAGTTATACTTCCTTAGTTTAGGGATATTTTTGTCTAAAGACACGGGAAAGTTATATAGATTCACAGTATTTTTAGCTATTCTTTGTACAGCAGTCAGTAAGTATGATAGAGAACAACTCCTTTCTTTTACTTCTTTTGCTGTAACATTACCTCTTGATGTGTTATGTTTGCCAAGATTATAACTCAGTCCCCATTAATTCTTTTGTGATGGATTCTCCCAACAGTTTTAAGTGGGGATCACATCTAATCTCATTAGTTATTTTGTTGATTCTTCTTTACATTAGAATAGAAAATGCCACTGCTGATTTTATTCCTCATGTTGATTTTATTCCTTAGCTTCTAAGATCCATTCCCATCTCATCCCTCAGACCTCTAACCCCAAGAAAAAAACATTATATAGTACAAGGAACATTAAATTAAGAACTAGAAAACATAGCCCTATTTTATAATATTTTCCCTTTTTAAAACATTTATTTTTTAATGTTCAGTTCCAAATTATCCTTTTCTCCAGCTCCTGTCCCACTTATTGAGAAGACAAGCAACATGGTACCTTTTATAGATGTGAAGGCATGTAAAACATATGTTCATTTTAGCCATGTTGTAAAAACAAGCAAGACAAATAAAGTGAAAAAATATGCTTCAATTTGCACTTTAAAATGTAGCATTTCTCTCTTTGAAATGAAGAGCAATTCTCTTCCTGAGTCTTTTGGTATTGTTGTTGTGGATCATTGCATTCTTTCTCAGTTTACTATTGTTCTAACATTGCTGTTACTATGTACAATTTTCTCCTGGTTCTGCTCACTCTACTTTGTGTTAGTTCACATAAGTCTTCCCAGGTGTTTCTGAAACCATCACCTTCATCATTTCATACATAAAATAATATTCTATCTACGGGGGTGGGGAACCTACAACCTCTGGTCCATATATAGCTTTCTAGGTCCTTGGGTGTGGCCTTTTGACTGAGTTTAACAGGACAAATCCTTTTATTAAGGGGATTTGTTCTGTGAAGTTTGGATTCAAAGGGCCATGCTTGAAGACCTAGAGGGCCAATGTGGCCTCAAGGCCTTCGGTTCCCCACCCTGTTCTACTATCACAATCACACACCACAGCTTATTCAGTTGATGGTCATTCCCTCATTTTCCAATCATTTGCCACTGCAAACAGAGCTGCTATAAATAGTACTGTTCATATAGGACCTTATTTCTTTTTCTTTGATTGCTTTAAGATATGAGACCTACTACTAGTATTGCTGGTTCAAAGGATGTGCATGGGTTTATAGTCCTTTGGACATAGTTTCAAATTTTTCTCCAGAATGCTTAAACCAGTTCACAGTTCTGCCAAAGGTACCTATTTTTCTGCATCCCCTCCAGCATTTGTCATTTTCCTTTTCTTGTGTCAGGCAATATGATAAGCACTTCAGAGTTGTTTTTCATTTGTATCTCTTTAATTATTAATGATTAAGTGCATTTTTCATATGCTATTGATAGCATATGAATTCTTCTGAAACCTGCCTATTTATATCATTTGACCATTTGTCAATTGGGGAATGGCTCTTATTTTTATAAATTTGTCTCAGTTTCCTACATATTTGAGAACTGAGACCTTTATCAGGGAACTTGATATAAATTCCACACCCTAACCCCATCCCCAATTTCCTGCTTTTCTTCTAACTTTGGTTGCATTGGTTTTGTTTGTATAAAAACTTTCAGTTAATGTAGTCAAAATCATATATTTTATCTCCTGTAATCCTCCCCCCTTCTCATTTGAATAGAAATTCCTGTTATCCAGAGATCTGAGAGATAATTTTTTCCCGTTTATTTGATACTTTCTAGTGTTTTTAGTAGGAATGGGTATTGTATTTTGTCTAAAGCTTTTTCTTCATCTGTTGATAAAATCGTATGTTTTTGTTATTGATATAGTTAATTATGGTGATACTTTCTAATATTGAACCAGTATTCCTGGTATAACTTCCACCTCATCAATATTGTATATTTTTGTGCTGTTTATTGTGGTAGTCTCTTTGCCAATATTTCATTTAAAGTTTTCACATGAATATTCATTGGGGAAATTGAGCTGGAGTTTTCTTTATCTGTTTTTGCTTTTCCTATTTTAGGCATCAAAACTATATTTATGTCATAGAAGGAATTTGGTAGGACTTTACCTAATTTTTCAAATAGATAAACATTAGAATGATTTGTTCCTTAAATGGTTGTTAGAACTTGCTTACAGATCCATCTTGTCCTAAGGATTTTTTCTTGAAAAGTTTACTTTTTTTGTTGTTCAACTTCTTTTTCTAAGATGGGATTATTTAAGCATTTTATTCCCTCCTCTGCTAACCTGGACAATTTCTATTTTAGTAAATATGCATCCATTTCATTTAGATTGCCAATTTTATTGGCATGTAATTGGGCAAAATAGCTCATAATAATTACTTTAATTTCATCTTCATTGGTGGTGCAGTCATCCTTTTCATATTGGATACTCTGTCATTTATTTTTTTTGTTTGTTTTTTAAACAGATTAACCAATGGTTAATTTTTTTTTCAACCAAGCCATCTCCTAATTTCATTTATTTAGCTTAATGCTTGATTTTTTAACATTCAATTTTATCAATTTTTCCTTGATTTTTCAGGAATTCCATTTTGGCATTTAATTTGGTGTGTGTGTGTGTGTGGGGGTTGTTTTGGTTTTTTTAGTTCTTTTTCTAGCTTTTTAGTTACGTGCCCACTTAATATAAGCAACTGGTAAGAAACTTAGAATCTTAAACAGTTGCCCAGGGCACTGAGAAGTTCATGTGTCAGAGGTTAGACTTAGGCTAGTTTGTTTTTTTTTTTCTTGACTCTGAGGTTAGTTCTTTATCTACCTAATAGCCAGGATCGTTTCTTGGCAAAGACACTGAAGTATTTTACCATTTCCTTCTCTAGCATGTTTTACAGATGAGGACCTGAGGCAAACTTAAGCGACTTACCTAGGGTCACACAGCTAATGTGTATGAAGCTATATTTGAACTCAGGAAGATGGGTCTTCCTAATTCCAAGTTCAGTATTCTGTCTACTGTGTCACCTAGCTGCCCCAAGATGACACATGACTCTCAGATAATGCTATTTATCAGATATAAGATAAAACTTTGATTCCAGGAGACCAAGGAGAATGCAAAACTTTTAGGCTCCATTGCCTCTAGGATTGTTTTTTTTTTTTTTCAGTCTAACACTTAAAACCCTCCACAGTCTGATTCCTAACTACTCCTTTGGATTTATTTCATGTTACCTCCTTCTATGAAATCTGCCCTCCACTCAAACTAGACTACCAGCTGTTCCCAGAATTCACCTACATTCTACTGTCTATCCCTCTGTCCTGCAGCCTCTTACTTCCTGATTTTCATCTCTTAGATTCTTTTGCTTCTTTCAAGTCACAGCTGTTTCCCTGAGTCCTCTGCATGTCTAATTTTTAGTACTTTTTTCCTCAGATTTATGTATTTATGTAAATGTTGTAGAACTTCTTGCAGAAAAGACTTTAATTTTTATCTTTGTATCTTTAATGCCTCGCACAGTGTTTAACACATATTAGGAGCTTAATAAATGTTTATTGACTTATAGTCATCAGAGTAAGCTTTTGTGGAGATCCTAATGGTCTAGATTTTTAAAAATTACTTTAGAAATATTTGAGATCTTTTTAAACGGGTCCACTTCTTTACTGTATGTGAGCCACTTAAGTTATATGAAAAAGACATACCTAAGAAATTAAGGTCAATTATAAGACTTTTGTTAAAAGATTGTAAATGTATAGACCTCAGATCATAGTGGGTCCCCACCCCAACAATATATCTAGAATAAAAATCTTATCCCCCATTACAATAGAAAATTTTTAAAGAAAGAATTTAAATTGACCTGCTTAAGGAAATTGTGCCCTGAAAATTGTTGACTTTGCTTCTCTACGTTATATGGATTGATTCCAAATTGGCCATTTGAGCTAAGAAATCATTAGCACTTTAACAGAATGGTTGAGAAATTTTGATTTGGGAAAGGAAATCTAATTTATTTTAAGAAAATAGGGGCAGCCCAGGATATTGCTGAAGATTTAACTAAATGGCCACATTTCTCAAAGCTGTTCTCGTTTGATAATGAACCTAGTTATGCAATTGTAGATAATGCTCTCAAGTGTGAAAACATATTTGGTTGATACATGGTATAGTTAGTAGAGTTCTGGGCTTGGAGCTCAGAAGACCCAAGTTCAAATCCTGCTTCAGACATTTATTATTACTCACTTTGTGACTCCTAGCAAGTCATTTAACTTTTCTCAGACACAGTTTCTTTAACTGTAAAATGAGGGCTAGTTTAAAATCTATGATCCTATGTAGAGTGAAAATCCTGGTAATTATCACAAGTAAAATGGGATGTTATCCTTATTATAATGTGGTGTAATCTAGAATATGTCTCTTTCCTAGAGTAGATAGGTACACTTCAGGGTTAAGAATATTGAGTTCTTTTTTTTTCCTTCTTTTTTCTCCCACAAGATGTATTAAGCCTTTATAAGCTAATGGTAAAGTAGTCCATCAGTATGGTACAGGTACAGTTAAGGGGAACATCCTAGATTGGTGGTTAAACAGAAAAAAAGGTGCCAATGATGAGTAGTTGCTTTACTGTTTTGTCATAGGAAATATTTTTTTTAATTCAAATTTTTCAAAGCATTTCTACTTGAGGAGAACTTAAGGAAATTGATACTGTGTTCATGTGATTGAAAGTCAGAGGAATCTATTTTTTACTATATTCTCATCATTATCAGACTCGATTTCTTGCCATTCATATTTATATCTTTTTTGTTGACTCTGAGTTACAATAATGTTGTTCTGTCTAGCATTTTAAAGGGTTTTGAGTTGTTGGGGGTTTTTTTCCCCTCCATTACTCTGGTTGATTGCAGCCAGTTTAGAAAACTGGGTTCTCTTAAAATTGTAATAAATGAGGCGTCTTCCATTAAGTGACTTGGCTCAGGACTCTGCCAGGTAAAGATCTTGATTGCTTTTTGGGAGCTTGGCAACATAGTATATTCTTCTGAATTCAATAACTGAAAGCCGTAGTTTGCCAGATAGATAATGTACTAGAAATATCCTAGTCTAAGGCAAATACTCTTCTAGAGCATGCTTACATTTTAACTTGTAAACTTGTGCTTCTCATAATAAAGGAAAAGCCCTTTAAATTTGTTTTCAAGCATCTATTGGGAGGAGTGAAGACAGATATTTTATTGTACATTGAAATTTTCCTTTAAACTTTAGCTCTGAGGAAAAAGTATGTGAGCCATAGATAGACAGGCTGAGGGTAGGTTAGAAACAAGGAATCTGGCTAATGTACATATTAGATAATTAGCTCTCTTGGGATTCTGACTTGAAAATGGTTTAGAAAAATTGTCATAAATGAAGAATAAAAAAAAAGTAGGATTGGTAGTTTCCCTTTCAGTTTAATTTGTGATTTATATGCAATCTGGATTCATAGCCTCTAAAACTTTTGCTATGTGATTTTCTTTAAAGGACATTATTTTATCTGCTCTTAAGTATTCTAAGTGTGATGATCAAACTTTTTAGACACTTTATGAAAGTTCTACTTTCAAGAAGGAAAAGTGCTTTTACAAAAACTTTTTAGAAGGAATAATCTTTTTCAAATAGATTTTTGGATTGAGAAACATGCTTATGTGTCTTCAGGGGTAAACAAATACAGGTTTTGAAAACATTATGCACATATATACCTAGAGAGAATAATTTTCAGACTTTGAATAATTGGGTAGCTCTTTTTTATCACTTGCTTTTAGACTAGTTAGGAATATATGTGATGTAAATAAATGAAACCATGCCTGTCTTGTAGAGAACAATTTAAAAGGGCAGCACCTTGATACCTTTGGAATTTCCAGCAGAATGAATGAATGAATGAATGAATGAATGAATGGAAAAGAATGAGCCTCAACTATTTGCCATTACTTTAAACTTTGGAGACACAAACAAAAAGAGAAACAACTCCTGCATTTAAGAAGCTTATATTTAAAATAGAATAAAATAAAATATTTAAAAAGTTGAATAGGGAAGAGTTTTGAACAGTTTTGGTCTAAGACAGTGGTTCTCAACCTTACTAATACCATAACCCTTTCATACTCATATGTGGGTGGGTGTGTCTGCATGTGGGTGGACCGTCCTGGAGATGGATAGAGGAGCAGTGTCTTTGTTCTTAAGACTATCAAAAATATGTGTTTTCCTATGGTCTTAGATGACCCCTAAAGGGGTCGTGACCCACAGGTTGAGAACCGCTGGTCTAGGAAGTCATAAGGATGGTAAATTACTTCAGGCAGTTAATTGACACTCCCTTTCTAGAAGAGATGGTGCTATTGATTGATTACTACATGCAAAATAAGGGATGGGAAATTGTGGGAAAGGGATGATCAGACGATAAAAGTTGATGTAGATGAATGTGAAGGTAAAGCACTGTCTAGTGTCTGGAGTAAGGCTGTAAATGGAGTATCTGAGTCTGCAGGTGTTGAATCACCAACTAGCACAGGAGCTCCAAAGATGAGTAGATGATCTTTCACAGGAACTAGGATCGTGGATAGGAGATCCAGGTTATGTGAAGGGTCCACATACTGTTTGGGAAAAGCCAGGCATCATTGGCAGGCAAATAACAGGTGACTTGGGAATAGTTAGATGAGATGTAAAGGTGCAGTAAGGACTAGTGCATGGGGTCATCTATTAGTCGTGGTTGTCTAAATAGGCTAGTTTTATTCCATCAGACAATCAAATGGGTTCAGCTCTAGAGTAGATTGCATATCTTTGAGTCTGAATAAAGTTTGGAAGGAGTTCCCTTCCATGTGTCAGGCACCTTGTGGTGTGCTTTATAAATATTATCTTATAGCAACCTTGAGAGATCAATGCTGTTATTATCCTTAATTTACAATTCAGGAAACTGAGGCAAACAGAAGTTGTGACTTGTCCAGGACCACACAAAGCTAGTCATCTGAGACTGGACTTGAAGTCAGGTCTTCCTGACTCCAGGCCCAGTGATCTATGCATTACTCTACATAATGGCCTAAGTTGGTATCTAGGCTTTTCTTTAAGTCATTTTTCAGTCATGTCCAACATGACCCACTTTGGGGTTTTCTTGGCAGAGATACCTGGAGTGATTTGTCATTTCCTCCTCCAGCTCAAAAATAAGGCCGTCGGTGGGGAATACCTTTTGCCTCATATTTTGGTTTTGGGAATGGGAAGGTGTCTACACTGATTATACCAGTTAAAGTCATTGAGTCTTTTAATCTATAAAATGTGCAAATAATCCCTAGGAAAATTTTGTCATTATGTTTTCCCTTGGAAGGAAAAGAAGGAAAATAGTTGTCTAGATCGTGTATTGCGTGCTTTGTGTGTTGCTTTTACTTGTCTGGTACTATTGTGATAAAGTCTAAAGGCCTCGACTCATAGCCAAAAAAATACTGCAGTGGGGAAAATTACTAATTCAATTGTTCTTATTCTTGAGTCATTTTGGTGGAGGATCGGGAAATACAAACAGTGTTTTCCCCAAAGTATTTTGCTCTAAAATCAACCTGTTTAGAAAGTTAACTGGTATTCTTCCTATATTGTGTTTTATAGGATTTGTTCAAGTTGTTTTAAATTGAAGCATTCCCCGGCAGAAAGTATTTTTCACAGCAGCTTATGCAACCATGGATCTGGATAAACCATCTGTCTGGGGCTCATTGAAGCAGAGGACTCGGCCTTTGTTACTCAACTTAAGCAAGAAGAAAGTGAAGAAAAACTCAGTCAAAACTCTTGACTTAAGAGAAAGTTGTCGTTTGGACAGACGACTGAGCCTGTCAGTGCCTGACATACTAGAGGCTGGGGCTTTGGCCCAAGATGGGCGCACTTATTCAGAGCATCAGGCCTCATTCACATCTGTGCCTCATGGCCTTTCCACAGCAGGAATGTCTCTCAAGAGCAGTAGTAGTTCCTTGAAACAATCTGAAGAAGACTCAGAGTGGAGCCAGGAGGAGGTAGCCCAATACAGTGTAGCTGAAACAGATTCTGAAGATATGTATGCTTCTGTATTGGAGGAGAGAAGGGCATCTAGTGATGGTATCTTTGAGGCACTTCAGAAGACAAATCTGGGTGGTGATGGAGTAGAAGAGACAGAGGTGAGTAAGCTGTTTTGGAGGAAGGGGCTTTATTTCTGGGAAATTTAGTCAACAGTTGTTTAAAAAACTTTTTTTATTTGTGGTTTTTGTGGTTGGATCAGGCTAGGAAAACAACATTTTACTAGAATTTGTTCATGGAGTGTTGACATTACTAAATATTTCTGTGTCTTGTGGAAGTGACATGCATAGTTTTAAATATTATAAATATTTTTCAGGGCATAATTTAGTTCTTCAAATGCTATACTTGATATTTAAGGATTTTTGTTCTTGTTCTTCTTTTGAGGAAAGCTGTGGAAAGCCTCAAATGCACCTTTTTCTAATTCAATTCAAGAAGAACTTATTTATTTATTTATTTTTACTTCCTTTTTTTTTTGGAGGGCATTTGGGGTTAAGTGACTTGCCCAAAGTCACACGGCTAGTAAGTGTGTCAAATGTCTGAGGCTGGATTTGAACTCAGTTCTTCCTGACTGCAGGGCTGGGCTCTATTCACTGTGCCACATAGCCACCCCTCAAGAAGCATTTATGCAGGGGTGGGAAACCTGAGGACTTGAGGCCCCATGTGACCCTCTGTAACACCATGTAGCAGCAGATTCCCAAAAGAATGCTACTGTGAACAGCTTTTAAGATTCGTATTACACAGTAATAGTGAATACTCTGTTTATTCCATTACAAATCAAGGCAAACATTCACAATATAATATTCGCAACATTATATCTTATCACAAAAAGTCACAATATAGTGTTCATAACAGCTTAACATTAGAATGGCCACACAGTTTTCACTACAGTGGCCACAATATTTAAAACAAGGAACAAAAGAACAATCACCTAGTTTCCCTAAGGGGGACCCTTCTCACTTAATCATTCAATCAATCAATTTACAATATATCAAACTTTCACTCATGGGGCAACCATTAACTTAATCAGTCACTAGTCTAGCAGTCAGTCACTGAACTAGATTCCCAATTACTGTCATTAATCACGAGTACAATTATTAGAAAACCACACAAACTTTCAACCCCTTGGTTTCCAGCAAACATCAGTTAGTCCAAGGGGAGGCCTTTTCTTCATCTTGACTCTGGGTTTTCTCTCTGATTCCTTGGATCCCCTTCCATGGTCCCAGCTCCCTCCTGAATCCACCAAACAGTCACATGGATTCAGAAGCAGACAACTGCCAGGTTTTCATCCACTCCTCAGAGGTAGACAGCTCCCAGGTCCTTGTCCAGTCCTCAGGGCAATCCCCAGCACACACTGAACTTCACAGGGTTCTGAACATGTCAAACCCTTCATCACTTCTCTTGCCTGGAACTCAAGGATCAACCAGGCCATGAATAAAAAAAGTCTTATACTGGTCATGTTTCTTCAGTC
>CM053598.1:104704670-104722139 GCA_028646575.1 Pseudocheirus occidentalis | reverse complement strand
CTCCCTCTGGCACCCACTTCAGGAATTTACCAGTGAATCATGGGAAATCCACATGATAAAAAAGTACATGTCCATTTAAGCACTGACCACTCCTAAACCACTCCCCAACTCCTCCTTTACTCTACCTTTGCCCACTTAGTTAGCATAATTAGCCTTTGACTGACAGTTTTAGGGTTATAAGAACTGCCTCTTAAGCCCAAACTCTTTGCAGGCTATCTCCTTAACCTTTTCCTGCCCGCTGCAGAGTGTAAAGCTTTATAACTCTACCTTAGCCCCTGCACTTTGCAGGTCTCCTTATTTCTCCTGCCTGCTACTAAGCCAACATATCAATAAACTTTATAACTTTGCCAAAAGACAGCTTGGATCCTATTGAAATTCTTTTCCAGACAAAGAACCCACTGAGGGATTATGTCACATCCCTCACACACCCACTACCCACACCACGTCAATACCACTTCTAGGGTTGTATCCCAAAGAGATCATAGAAGGAGGAAAAGGACCCATTTGTACAAAAATATTTATAGCAGCTCTTTTTGTCGTGGCAAAAAAATGGAAATAAAGGGCATGCCCATCAGTTGGGGAATAGCTAAACAAGTTGTGCTATATGAAAGCATCTTTTTTCCCTCCTCCCAAAACCTACTCTTTCCCATTTGAGTTTATTAGTATGTCAGTGGATTCATAATCTCTAAGGTACAAGTATTCCTTCCATCAGGGCAGATCACAACCCATACATTCCTTTTTATCCTGGGTGCTTCTCATCTCCCTGCTCTGAGGAGCAGATGGACTTCATAATAACCTGGAGAAACTTAGATAAATTGATGCTGAGTGAGGAGAGCAGAACCAGGAGAACTTTGTACATAATTACAGACGCATCATATGTGTGACGACTAACTTTAGTTACAACTTTAATAGTCACAACTTTAATAGACTAGACTCCCCTCAGCACTGCAAGGTTATAAGACAATTCCAAAAGACTCATGATGGAATGAGATATTTACATCCAGAGAAAGAACTATGGAGTCTGAATGCAGTTTGAAGCCAACTACTTGATCTGGTTTTTGTTGTTGTTGTTGTTGTTTTGTTTCTTCTTTCTCATCATTCACTCCATTGGTTACAATCTTTCTTTACAACTTAACTAATGTTTAATGTGAAGGTGTTTGTAGATTCTATATTTGTTTACATGTTGCCATGGGGGGAAGAGGGGAGGAAAGTGAGAGGGAGAAAATTTGAAACACAAGGCACTGTGGAGCTGAATGTAAAATCAAAAGTAAACAAATTTTTCTAAAAAGAATGTATAAAACAATAAAAAATAAAAAAATAAAACATAACCATGCCTTAAACCCAAATTACTCTGGCTCTCATTTATTAACCAATAGTAGGTTCCAGCCCAAGCCCTACTTGGTCATTGTTTGGATCCTGATGGCTCAGAGTAAATGTAAATAGCAACTGTTTCTGTTTTGGACAGAAATCTTGAAAATCTTCTCCTCCCAGAATAACTCTTTTTGACTTGGTAAAAGAGCCCATTCTTTGCCTCATTTCTTACCTAGACTTAATCACTGAATGGGCATTGCCTCAGTCAAACTGAAACCTAGGAAAGAAGACCATAGCTTAAAAAGGCCAAGGTCTCCCACTGCATCCTGGCCATCTCGAGTCATCCTGATCTATATCTAGCCACTGGTCCAGATGCCTCCAGAGGAGAAAGTGAGACTGGTGACTTTGCACAGTCCCCCCTCACTTAAATGTAGTTCACTTGCAAGTCACTCTGTCACATCAAGGAAAAACAACAAGAACAACATCCTCTTCCATTAATTCATTAATGGTATTTTCCTAAAATGCAAGTCTGATCAGTGTCTTCCTATTGCCCCCAGGAGCAAATACAAAATGTTCTATTTGTCATTCAAAGCTCTTCATAGCCTAGGACCCTCTTATCTTTCTAGTCTTCTTATACCTTACTCCCCAACATGGACTGTTCGATCCGGTGACATTGGCTTCCTAATTGTTCCACAAACAAGACACTCCATCTCTCTGATCTGGGCATTCTCTCTGATTGTCCCCTATGCCTAGAATGCTCTCCTTCCTCCTCTCCAATTACAGACCTTCTTGGCTTCCTATAAATCCCAACTAAAATCTGCCTTCAACAGGAATCCTTCTATAATCCCTCTTAATTCCAATGCCTTCTTTTCGTTAGTTGTTTCCTATTCATGCTGCATGTGACTTGCTTGCACACATATTATCTCCTCTGTATGGTTATACTCTCCTTGAAAGGAAGAATTGCCTTTTGCCTCTTTTTGTATCCCCAGTGCCTAGCCCGCTGTCTGGTACATCCAGTGGTAAGTACTTAATGAATGTTTATTGATTGATTTATAAGTTTATGTAGGAAAGCATCTCAACCATTTCCAGGAGATAACATACAGGGTTACATACAATGGTGAACCCAGACTGAAAGCAAACACCTAATTTTCCTATTACAGTGCTTGTCCTGATAAGCTTATCTGTCAATATGCCCCAAATACTACTACAACATTGTTTATTCTCTGAGAATGATGGTTAAAGTTGGCAATATTCTTTCTGGAGCAACCTTTAGCTCATAAAGGTAGAATACACACTTAGATACTGCCTTCCTGTCAAGATCACTAAGTATTTTATCATTAACTCTATGTGTTTAATCTAGGACCAAGCCAAACAGCACCTGTTTATAAGCAGTATGGATTTTATATTAGTCTATATCTAGAGAATTTTAACTCTTTGGTGACAGAAAGTGCTCTTTTAAAATCCCCCAAGTGCAAAATGACAGTGCCAAACAAATAGTCCTTTGTTTAAAACTGTCTAGGACAGAATTCAAGTAGAATTCAATCTTCATAAAAAGACATCGTTCAAATTCTTCCTGGTAATTTTAAAAACTTTTATAAAACTCATTAGAGTGGTTTTGTGGGAAAAAAAGTCAACATAGACATTTGCTGAGAGCAAAAACAGAACATGACAGAATGAGAAGTCCTCATACTCCTGAATCACTCTGGTTCTTCTGAAGATAAATTTTGATTCTTATATTTTAATATTTTGGTTTAGCTATTATTTCACTGATGTGGCCATTCTCCTCACTAATAATAAAGATCACAATCACACAATTATTCCAGTCTTTCTCCTAAGATTATAATATTATACATTGAAAAGCTATATGGTGCTTACAGAACATTGAATCCAATCCTATATTTCTTCAAATGAGGAAAGTGAGGCACAGAGATATTATGTGAATCCAAAAGTCTCATAGCAAGTAAAAGTCTAATAACCTACCCACCACACCAAGCTGCCTCATTTTATTCAAGCTAATAAAAGAACCCAAAAAACAAATTCATTTTAAAACATATTTATTATTCAAAGTGTTGAAAGCATCTTTTTTTTCTTCCCCTCCCAAAACCCGCCATTCCCCATTTGAGTTCTTCAGTATGTCAATGGATTCATAATCTCAAAGGTACAGACAGGTATTCCTTCCATCAGCACAGACCACAACCCATCCGTGCCTTTTCATCTTGGGTATTTCTCATCTCCCTCTCCCAAAAGTCCACCAAAGCATATAGCTGACATATTAGAAGCCTTCTTATGAGTAAGGGGGTTCTTACCCTGGGGCCCATAAACCCTGAAAAGATAAATTTCAAAGGACCCCTGAATTGGGACGGGAAAAAATTTTTTACCTTTATTTCAATACAATACATATTTTGTTCTATGTGTTTAAAAACATTCTGAAAAGGAGTTCATAGGATTTGCCAGACTTGTAAATGCTGCAAAAAATGGTTTAGAATCCCTATTCTAGGTCTTTTTACATCTTAGACATATCAGTGCAAAACTCATATTGATGCTTCTTTTGGCTATATGAACAGCTCAAACTGCTTTCTCATCTTACATTTCACCTCTTTTTGTCCCATTGCACTGGATCACTCAGTGTTTATAGCATACACTAACTCAGAATGCAATAAAAATCAGCCTATCTTTATCTAGAGTCAAAGCGTATTATAAAAGTACAGACAGCAAATAAACAAGATTTAAGAGTTAAGTGGTGCCAGTTTCAGGCAAAGAAAAGGAAAGAAATGGAGAACAGGAGAATGAAAGAAATTAATCCTGTGTCATCGCAGCTACAAATTCTATTCAGACAGATCCCTCCTTAAGGGGGTCAGTAAACCAGACAAGATGCTGGTTGACTGCATTCAGATCAGGAAAGCGGTCATCTTCCTTTGCCATTAAGTAGCCACTGGTACAGACATACATCTACCTACATGTACCCAAGTCCCTATCCTCCCTGAGGAGTTAAAAAATTCCAGGCTTCCTCCATCCCATGTGACTTCCTCCTCTCATGATCCTTCCACCCCTCTTTGCAGCTAAGAAAAACTACACTTTCCATAAACCCATTGGCTGATGACATTAGAAATGCTACAGAGCTAGTTATAAATGGATCATTAATTAACATCATCATCAGTCCATAAAATTATCCTCAGACCAAGCATCATGATGCCCCACTGTACTCTCCAGACCCAAACTCCAGAATGTCAATTCCTTTTAATTGCTCCTAGCAGGAAGCTGAAAAAGATCTGGCCACTCTAGGTGGAATATATATCCATTAAATCAATATCCTAGAGCATGGTACGGCTTTTTATGGAAAAGTCACAGTGGCTTCTGTGAAAACAGGGGAGTGGGTAGGGGTTCCTCCACTACCAGGGATACAATTGCTCAAATGCATTCCTTCCATTGTATCCTTTTCCTTTATGTCAGTCAAGTTTCTAAGTAGGAGAAACTGTCCTCAGTGGAGCACCATAGTCTTTCTTAGGCAACCAAAGAGGGAGAATTCTTTCTTGTGCTGGCAGGATGTCATTTGCTTTTCTCTTTCACTTTCAAAAGCTCTGACTCTGTGGCTTACCTCTAAGATCACCACCCCTCCAAGTGCTGGCCTTTTCAGTGTAATGAATCTTAGGATGTAGATTGAGCAGACGGATCTATACCAGAATGACATTGTGCTGGCAGGGGGCATTGCCTGCCTGATATAATGCTAACAGCTTATCAAATGGCAACTTTGTAAAGTGTAACATTTTTCCCAGCATTGTGGAAAAATTAGAAAAAGAAATGTGACTTAGGACCCTGTCCTTGATGCACTTACACTACATGGAAACCATGTAAAAGCAGTATGAAAATAAGTGAAAATTAGTATAATGAAAAGTCAATACCTCTCAATGCCTATTGAACCCACAGTGATCAGTCAGCTGCAATGAAAAAAAAGAAAGAATTTTTAAGCACTGAATAAAACATTGAGTAGATGGGCCTGAGGTGAGGCAACAGAGGTGTCTTTCAGACCTTTTCTCCTTATGTCCCAGTGTGAATGAAGATATCCTTTACCTTCAGACACAAATGCAGCAAAAATATTGACCAGGGTAACTCAGGTCTTTTTTAATACTCTGTGTCTATACAACAATGGAATATATTTATTCCCAGACACCTGGCAAGCTAATGTAGAATTTCAATTCATATTAGTCCTCTAGGTTACCAGAGGCAGGTCTCCAGCACCTTCCACATGGATGAGATGCCATCTTAGGTGAAGGTAGCCTACACATTCGAACTCACTATTATGTTGATAACTAAAAAAAAACTAGGAAAATAGTTAATTTCATTAAAAGTTATCAGAGTTCTTTATGAGGTCCAAGGAGAAAAATAGTTACTGAGGTGGAAAGGGTAGCAAAAGAAATGTCTTATTCTAGAAGATCAAATTAAAGGATTGAGTGTTGTTCTAAGAGCCCATGGAAGCAAGTAGGTTACAGTGGAGATACTTACTGTGAAATCTAAAGTCAAATCAAACACTACATTGCTAAAATAGTCTTTAGAAGTTTAAAGATAACCTGCTTCAGTATTTGAAACCCTTCAAGCCTCTGATATTATCTCTGGAGTCCTGTTTAAAAAAGCACCTTGTACTAAGTTGGGAAAAGAGATGGTTTTGAATGATCATGAGAAGAGGATCTGAAGTGTATTTGGGTAAATGTTGCAGAATGACTTCCATTTGGTTCAGTTCAGGGTCCCCACAGTTGTTTAATTTTTTTCCCTTCTAGATTACATTCAAGCTATAAAATATCCTCACTACGATATATACTTTTATAAGCATAAATGATCATCATCATCTAGTATTTAAAATTTAGAATAATATTCTGAACTTCCTTGAATGTGCAAGACATAATGGAAAGAGTGATGTATGCAGAAATAAGGGACTCGTTTTGAATTCTGTCTTTGATTCTAGCTGTGTGACGTTTGAGAAGTCACTTAAACTCTCAGTGCCTTATTTTCTCATCTGTAAATGACCAGAATCATGGTGATCTGATGAATGCCTGAAACTCTACGCACTCCCAAATCAGTTCATTCCAGGATGTTAGCTAGAATTTTCTTTCCCCTCTGCTCAGATCTCTTAGGTTCATAGAAACCAAGAAAACTACGAGGCCTAGAACTGTTCATTTCTCAGGACCTGGGCACAGGAAAGGAAACAGAAAGGCAGAAGAAGGCAGCAAGGTATCCAAGGGTCAGACCCAGGACTGCCAGAGCAAGCACATGTTCCAACTTTCATTTTCTATGCATTACCAAAATAAATATTGACTAAGAGAGGAGGCAGATAAATCCCCCCCACCCCCTTTCTGCTACAAATCCAAGGGACAATATGTATTGGAAAAAATTCCAAAAAAAAAAGGCCAAAATTATTTCTCCTCAGGTCCTATAAATTCCTAGACAGAAGTTTGCTCCCTTTGATTCTGTCACCAGTCATCTTGGATATTACTCCTACCCCAATCACTGGAGAACAGTCCGGAGTTCTCTGTGTCACCCATCAAGGTGCAGATCCCTCAGCAAGGAGCCAAAACACATATCCAGGTCCATAGATGGTGCCTCAGTCCAGCAGACTGGAGGTTTCACTAGTCACCCCTGCAACACCTGTACAGAGTCACTGCACACTCTTTTGGATTCAAGTTGATGCAAACACTACTAGCAAAATAGCAAAGTGATTTGAAAAGCAGAAATGTGAGGGTCAAATCAGTGAAAATGCCCTGTGAGAGATGCACCTTCAGAAAGCAAGATCATACGGAAACCATAGGAGACACAGGAGACTTTGTTCTAGTACCTGCTTTGCTTTAATGAGCAGAGCCAAAACTAAGCTTGAGGGAAAAGGAGAAGGCGATGTATAATCTGGAGACAGACCGTGAGACTAGCTTTGGGAAGAAAATAGGATGTGAAAAAGCTGAGGAGTAACTCATCAAGATGAAAGGAAGACCCAAGAATCCCATTTCCTCGGGCATTACCTACATTTTGCTGTGAGGGGCTTTACTATGAGTCATTCTTGACTGGTATAGCCATTCAGGTGTAGGGGCAAGTCAGCGCTCCAGAGTGTCTAGCATGTGTCCCCTTTAGAACAGGTGTTGACCTTGAAGGACCCTTGACACTCCAACCCCTGAAAGGAGTGTGAAGCGTGGGAAGTTGTGATAATCATCCCTCTCAAACAGAGATGATAAGTAGTAGGTCTCTTCAGGGGAGTGAGATGACTAGACCCATGAGAATGGAGATCAGTTAAGAATGAAGTGAGGAGGGGCGGCTAGGTGGCACAGTGATTAGAGCTCCAGGCCTGGAGTCAGGAGGACCTGAGTTCAAATCCGGCCTCAGATACTTAACAGACACACACACACACACACACACACACACACACACACACACACACACAAACTAGCCGTGTGACCTTGGGCAAGTCACTTAACCCCAACTGCCCTCCAAAAAGAAAAAAAAAAAAGAATGAAGCGAGGAGCTGAGCAAGTGATAGCAGCTGCATGTCCAAAGTCACTCCTTTCTTCTCTGCAAGCCAGACTTCTTTGACTACTCTTTTCCTACCCATGATAACCTACTTTTGCCCAGGCACATAGTTGATTCTGAATCTTTTTAATCCATTCAGGAAAATGTCCCCTCTATTGACTTTGAATATTGGATCTGGGGTGACTGGGAATAATTTGGGGGAATAATAGAAGCCTAGACTTTAGTGCTTAGTCAGTGCTAAGGTAAAGGAACACTAAAATAATAATGGCTTTTTACATCATAGAGGGGCTCCTTCCCCAGTTTTCTTACAGATTGCTAGCAAATAAGTAAAGGCAGAATAAATTTTGAAGTAGACTCTTCAGTGAACATAAAAGCAGTACAGAAGTTAATGTCTATTCTTATATAGCTGAGGGTTAACTCCTAAAATCTTTGCTATGAAATTTATGTGTAAATGGGAATGGAGGAATGGACAAAATAGCCTTCCATCTTTAGAGGAGGAGTTAGGATCCAGTAGGAGGAAGGCAGATGGTTCTGGGAAACAGATGGACAACAAACACCTTTGATGGTTTGGCCTTTTTGTCCTAATGCTAGTAACCAAATTACTTATGACTAACAGTTGGAGGACAGAGAGATACTTCTTCAAATATAGATACCTGATATTGCCCTGTTCACCTCCATCCTAATTCTAGCTTTGTCTACTGGCCCAATAACCTTGGGTAATTCATTTTATCTCTCTGGTTCTCAGTTTCTTCATCTGTATGGTGAAAGAACTAGGAAAGACAGTGTTAAAATTCTTTCCAGCTCTAAGTTTTACAATCATTGTTTTAGATTCTAAGATATTAATACATAATGTGTTGTGGTAATATAAGGTCAAAATGTAATCTCTACCTATCCTCTTACTAGTCTGGGTACTTTTACTATGTGTAGAAATTTAGGAGTTAATAATGAAAGATTGGAATCTCCATTTAACCTTGAATAGAAGTTTCATTCAGTAGCACGACTTTTTAAAGCTTTAATAATTTAGTAAATTTGAGAGTATTGGGAATAATGTTAAAAAATAGTCTTTGCAGGAGAAATTTAATTAATTCAGATTCAGAAGTGAAAAAATACAAAAAGGGTAAATTGATATTTTAGTTCCATTCTTTTGATGGATTCAAAGTGCTCTGCTGACTGTGGTAGGTATGCCTTAGGTTTGATCTATGAAAGAAGAGTAGACAGCTAAAATGTTTTTTCTATCAACCAATTACACCAATGTAATTTAGATAAAAGTTGTCTTTTCCAAGGGTGCTTTTAATAACTTTTTCAATTCTCAAATAGATTGTGGTATGGAAGGGGAAAAAAACAAATAAACAAACCAAGATGCATGCAGATATAGAATAACGCTGGTATTTCCTTTGCCGTTGTTATATATTATAATGGCTAAATGCACAGATAACCCAGTATCGTTTCTTCCTTTGAATATCTTCACAAATCTGTCTGCTTGGGAACTCCCCAGTATCTAGTATGGTGCTGCATTAAAAAAAATAGGGATCAATAATTGCTTGTTGGATGAATAAGCATTCAATAAATCTACTGGTACTTAGGCAAAAAGGGGTAAGTGGGGATGGGGGACTTGAGGGACTGAAGTTACTATGCTTGTGCTCCCTAGGTGATCATTTTTAATTCAACCTACTTCCTGGTAGGAAGGCAAAGAGCTTTAGATAGCTGAAAAGTAGGTCTTTAAGAGAAACCAAATATATGTGATTCAGTCCCTGTCCTTGAGAAATTCAAAATCTAGCTAGAAAAAACTGCTAATCTTGCCCAATGTCCCTTTCACTTTGAGAAACTATTTCCAGTCTCCCCTTTTTTAGAATAAAGAGCTTTGAATGTCATGTCACGTTTTTTCCCTATAATCTCAGTCCTTGCAACTTTAACGTGTTAAGTAAATGCTATCATCATTATATACATTTGCAGTAGGAAGAAAGACAACTAATTTAGAGTAGAAGGATCTAGTTTCAAATCCTGTCTGTCTATTGATACTACTGGACAATTTGGGAAAAGCCATTTAACCTTTCTAGTCTTCAGTTTCCTTGTTGTAAAATGAGAAGATTAGATTAGGATCTTTCCAAATCTAAATCTCTGACTAACTGCTTTTCTTTTTAAGATAAAATAAGGCATTTTGATGTTATGTGATAAAATTGTAGTCAGAATTATCTATTGGCTCAGAACATTCCTGGTTTACTATTTCCTTGTCTAGGACAATAATTAATAATAACTTTGATATCACAATTATTATATGCCAGGCACTGGGCTGTAATTATTCTCTCATTTGACCTTCACAGCAACCCTCTTGGGTCGGTGCTATTATTATTCCCATTTTATAAATGGGTAAATTGAGGCAAACAGAAGTTAAGTGACTTCCCTAGGGTCACATAGCAAGTAAGTTCTGGGGTTGTATTTGAACTTAGGATTTCCCAACTCCAAGCTCAGTGTTTTATCCACTGTACTACTTTACTGCCCCTAGACTATCCTGTCTCCCTTAACTGGTAGATTTTTAAGGTGAAGCCAAGAAGTATGATATAGTAGAAGAAGCCCTCCACCTAGATTCAAAATACTTGGATTTGAATCCTATCTCTGCTCCTAACTTCCTATGTAATTTTTTTTATGTCACTTAGCCTCTTTTTTTCTTCTTCATTAAAATGAGATTGCAGAGCTAAATTATCTCTCATTTTGCTTCTAGTTTTAAACCTTGTGAGCCTAGAAACCATGGAAAGAATTGTTAGACTTATAGTCAGAGAAGCTAGATTAAAATTCTTGGGAATAAATCACTAGCCTCTCTGGGGTCTCATTTCTCTCATCTGTAAAATTATGGAACTGGCCACCTGTAGGGTGGCTTTCAATCCTAAACTTATTAGTTCACCTAAAAGTTTGAAAAGCACTGATATTAAGGGAGTTGAACTATTAGCTCCCTCTTCAGGTGACTTTAGGGAAAATGGTGGAATTCTTGAATCTCATAGAGACAATTTCATATAAATTTTATATAAATGTTGAGATCTGGCAAAGATCAATTTTTCTCTTTTGTTGAAATGATTTTGTTTACAAATGAGAAAAAAATCTACAATATGTCAAACTTGGCAAAAGTGAGGAATCCCCCATTTTTCAACATTTCTTTTCTCTTAAAAATGACTTCTCAGTGTACAGATAAACCCAAGTCAATAAAACTTCAGTGATAGTTGATTACTGTTTGACAAATCTGATTGTATTGTTATTCCCCTAAACTTATTCCACACCTCTTTCTGCCTGTTTGGTACTTTCATGCTCTTCATCTTTTCTACTTCATCCAAAGTGATACATTTTAGATCAACCATATTTATCTTCCAGCCATCACCAATTGAGTAGAATAAAGATCTTGACACCAATTTTGTTTTCCTTCCTTTCCCCCCCAATCCGTTATTACAAAAGACAAATAGCCTAACACAAATGGATTGTTATCTCATGCTCAATAAATCCTGAATGTGTTTTCTCTTATTCTTTCTCCCATTGCAAGAAGAGTTCTATTAAGATAAATACGTAACTCAGTCCAAGGCTGAGCACCAGACTTAGGCAGTGACAGATTCCCTTAGTATGTCCCTGCAGATCATGTGCTTCCTCAACTAAATGGTGAATTTCAAGCTATTCTCCAAATACACCTGATATGTAGGAAATTTTGCCTTGCTATTAAGTTAGACTGTTTTTCACCCCAATATACACAACAAAGGTATATAATATATAATACAATGTATAATATTTTGGGGCCTCTAACCAGTATTTTGGAGGGCTTATGTCTTTTGGATTCTGTAACATGGTGCAATAGACTAGACTTGGAGTCAGAATGACCTGGGTTGAAATATTCTACATGAAAATTATGTGATCCACTGTAAGGCACTTAGCTTCAGAAAAACTCAGTCTTCTCATCTTAAAAGTGAGGATGGTGATGCCTGTAATGCCTGCCTCACAGGATTGTCATAAGAAATGGGTTATTGTAAATCTTAAAGCCTATGTTATTCTGAGCTGATATGCTTTGGGAAAGTAATTTGAATTGTTCACAATTGGGGGTACATTTTAGGATTTAGACAGAAAAAGAAATTCTGTCTTAGATCCCAAGTACTATACTTATATGTCAGACGTTTCCAAATATAGTCTAGTTCATTTTACTCAAGGGTGACATTATGAAAACACTAAATTTATATGAGAGGTAGTATAATGGATAGAAAGATGACTTCTGAATCAAGATGACCTGGATTCGAGTGAAACCTCTCAGATATATTTACTGTATGATCCTAGATGTCATTTAATGTTTCAGTGTTGCAGACAGCTATCCAAGACAATAAATGAAAGAAAAAGTGCTCAACTATGTTACTAAAGGGAGTTTCCTCACTGGGAGCTCCCTTCATGAATGAAATCACAGGTTCAAATTAAGAGGGGACAGCTAGGTGGCACAGTGAATAGAGTGCTGGCCCTAGAGCCAGGAGGACCTGAATTCAAATCTGGCCTCAGACACTTGACACATTTACGAACCGTGTGACTTTGGGCAAGTCACTTAACCCCAATTGCCCTCCAAAAATCAGAAAGAAAGAAAGAAAGAAAGAAAGAAAGAAAGAAAGAAAGAAAGAAAGAAAGAAAGAAAGAAAGAAAGAAAGAAAGAAAGAAAGAAAGAAAGAAAGGAAGAAAGGAAGGAAGGAAGGAAGAAATGAAGGAAGGAAGGAAGGAAGGAAGGAAGGAAGGAAGGAAGAAATGAAGGAAGGAAGGAAGGAAGGAAGGAAGGAAGGAAGGAAGGAAGGAAGAAAACATAATATAGCCACCTAGCATTTTAAATATGTGTCCTAACCAGGAGGAAAAAACATGTACAGCTAAGCCATGTCCTAATGTTTATTTGTTAGGTTTTACATTTTTTGAGTGACTTTAAAAATGCTAACTACCCAATAAGGACCAGTAGACTGGATATGACAATCACCTTCCATCAAATCTTGACAAATCCAGTGCAAGAACTGAATCATTTGGGTTTTTTTTCTTTATTCATTTTAATAAATCACATGAAACATCAAACTCAGTAATGAATGGTATGTTCATGTCTACTCTTTCCAATAATGATCTAACTCCAAAGATAAATGTCATAATATTTGTGTGTGTGTGTGTATATATATATATATATATATATATATATATACATACATACATATATGCTCACTCCTCTTTCTAAAATTATTTTTGCTGATTTTAATATTTATCCTTGGAATTTCCACTCACATGATCTTGATCACAGAATACAAGAAATGTACAATAGTCAAAATACTTGAAAGGAAATTCATTGTTCTATCTTTTGTAGACAAAATGAATATTGTAATGGAGATTCAGATCAGCCAGTTGAAGCACATTCCATTTTTAAAATGAATCAATAAGCATTGAATGAGTCCATCTGTGGAGTAACAGATAAAGTGCTAAAGTTAGAATCATTTAGACTTGAGTACAATTACTAGCTGTGTTATCCCACCTCAGCTTTATTCCTCTGCAGCAATTCTCTAGAATTTATCTAATAATTATAAACTAATTACCATTTTTTGGTTGATGGAATTTCTAAACCACTTAGTATTTTACTAGGTTCTGGGATGAGGGGAGATAGACAAATATAGGATAAACCCCTCCCCTCAAGAAATTCAGAATTTGATTAGGTAGAGTTGCCTGTTCCTGTCATATGGCCTTTTTCCTCTGATAACCTCATCCTTATCTTCATTTCTTAATCATATTGGGCTTCAAATTTGTATTGTGCTTTTCCTTCAAAGACCCCAAAGTACTTATATTTACAGCAGCTCATATTTTCATGGTATTCGTTTGAATTAAGAAAAAAGGTGCAACTCTTTTTTTTAAACTGGCATAACAGACAAAACAGGAAAATGACAAGTGCTGGAGAGGATGTGGAAAAATTGGTATTGTTGGTCCTAACAGTAATCAGAACACTTCCAGCATGGTGGAATCAAGAAGGACTTCCCAACAGTGCCAAAAGCCACTTTGTTTTGTACATTTGTTTGAATTCGCTTGTCTACATCCAAATAGTCATGTATTGTCTATGTGTCCCTGAGATAATGAGAATCCATAGCAGAAAAACAACAGACTGGTCTGAATTGATCAGATAATTTTAGGGGAAGCAGCTATTGATGAGAGCTAGGTTTAGATTATGTCCAGTCAGCTCCACACTGTTTCATTTCCACTCTTTATATCACCATGGGAAGAAGTAGGAAGGCTTACATGTGAAACTTCATTGCACTATGCACCCTATTCCTTGAATCTTCCCAAGATCCAGACTATTCAAAATTAGAATCTGCAATTGTGTTTCCTCTTAGAAAGAGCACTTAATTTGCATAATCTGCTTCATTGATTTACTAGCTGCATAACCTTGAGCAAGCCATTTTATCTCCTAGAATTTCAGTTTCCTTATATGTAAAATGAGGTAGAGATTCAATGATCTTTAATGTCTTCTAGATCTCAAGTAGATGGCACTCTGAGAATGTATTAAACTGTGTCTTTTCTTTATTACTGAAGTGAAGTTTAAAACACTTTTTCTTTTGGCTTCAGAGAGGACTAACACCAGAATAACCCCCTTGGTACCTATCTCTTCCACATCCTGGAACTATGGGATGGCAGGGTGGTGGAAAGACTTGTCTAGGTGCCTGGATGAACAGTATTGTGCAATGCATCCTAAGTGATTCAATTTCTTACATGGATATCAATGATTAGTTCTGTAGTCAGAATTTAGCTGACAGCAGTATTGATGATGTGTCAAGCTGAATAAAGTACAGTTCCCTTCTTTCATAGCTTTGCTAACCCCAGAAGAGTAACAAGAGAAAAATACTTGTTTGATGGTGGGCAGTGGGGAGAAAGGCAATCCATAAATCAGTGCTTACATTAATAGAACTTGGATTCTGTGAGGTAGAGTTTTACATACACAACAAATTAGAGGAGCCATAAAGGCAGAAAATTACTCCAATTACAAAAAGAATAAAGAAAAGAAATGACTCAAACTAGTAGTTGACTCATAGTTAAGATGAAATGACTTGGGATTGATTAACAGCGAGCTCTTTTCATTGTTTCTACTGAGTCAATTCTGAAGAACATATAAGTGGTTTTGCAATTAGTCACACTTAGCTTCATATCCTAGTGCTTGTGCCTTTCTCTATTTTCTCATTTCATTTCCCAAAGTCTTAAGAATCTGTGGTCAACCACAGAATTTGACAGACAGGTTGATTTTCTGGCCCTTTTGTATTTAGCTCTACACTTAAGAGAAAAGAGGATTTCTATTTTCCTGCCATGATCAGAGATACAAAGAGGCAAGTTGGGGTTTTCATACATTATCCAGCAAATCCTTAAAACCATTAACCATCTTCCTAAACCAGCTTCTCTAAAGCTCTGGTAAGTGCAAGATTTAACAAGTATGGATTGTCAAAGCATGAGCCTCTTGGAAAAGACAGCTATAATACAGGAGACTAGTACAACAGAAAAGAGATCAGGAAAGGTTAAACATTTTTGAAGATTCTCAACATACTCTAAAACTTTAAGGACTCTCCTAATATAGTGAATATCTACTTTTAAAAGTTCTGATATTTCAATGGACTTATCTCATTGATGAGGGTACTCTCTTGAATGATATAAAAGGAAAACCATCCATGTAGCCTTTCTTATCAATATTCTACCTGGAATCTTCTAGGCTGGGGCATCATCTGAGGGCCTTCTTCTTGGTCTCTTGAATTTATTCAGTTTGCAATAAAGAGGTCAGACAATCCTTTAGTTATCCAATGTGGCATAAGGGGTCAAGTTCACAATTGGGAGTCATGAAGACCACAGTTCTAATCTTACCTCAAACTCACACTGTGTGAACCTGGGGCAAATAATTTAACTTCTCCAGAGATTTAGTTTTTGCATCCATAAAATGGGGGTGCTAACAGCTGTGTTGCCTGCCTCATAAGTTTGTTGTGAGGATAAAATGAGGATATATAAATATGAACTGTTGCAAACCTTAAAACATGATATGAATACAAATGACTTTCACACTTTTCTTTCACTAAATGATCAGCCCATTTTTTTCTGCCCTGGTGATTCATCTCTTTGATAACATTCTTTGTGATAATTCCTCTGCACAATTCTTCATTAGTATTATTCATTTCTTTCATTCACTCCATTAGTAGCATTCAAAACCACAAAAATGCTTCTTCATTGCCCTTTGTTTGACCTCCAATTTTAATTATCAAATCCTAAATTAAACACAACACCCAATCTTAAGCAGAGAAAATTAGGCATTTTTTTAAAGCCAATCTAAATCCTCATGTTATTTCTTTCCCCAAAAACTATTCTTCTGAACATCCATTGAGTCTGCAGGCCACATGTCACAGAACTATGTGGCTGTAGGTTTACCTGATATGTGCTAGAGCATTTAGAGGCACTGCTATATTCGGGGAAACCCCAGCCCTAAAGAGTAATCTAATCTCTAGCTAGACAGACATTAAGTAACAATTTAAGGACTTGGCAGTGTCTAGTACTGCACTGGCATTTAGATGGAAGATGTCCTTAAGACTAAGGCTGCTCTTCCCAAATTTCTCCAAGCAATTCCTGCTCTGCAGTGTGCTGGAAAGTCACATTGCCCAGTGTCTGGAAAAGTTCTCATTACCCTGTAATGCTTCCTGGATGTCTTGATGGCAGGTCTCTGATTGAGAGTCCTCCAACACTAAAGGTAAGAAGATGGTGGCCACAAAAAAGACAAAAAAAAATGTCACTGGAGACCATCAACTCAGGGCTCCAGCTTGTAATAAAATATGTGCTGGGTTAAAAATGATCAGTAAGGTAAAGACAAGTTGGTAATCTTAGCAATAACCATTGGATATTTAGTGTTACATTGTATTGACCAAAACTAGTATGCATTGCTATGGTAGCAACATACTTGAGGGAAGTCCTACAGAGTATATACTATGGCTATATCATTGATCCAGGTGATTCATATGTCATTACAAGCATATCAGAAAAGGTCAGTGAAAAACATACTGTTCAAAAGTATTTTTTAATAAAACATGTGGAAGGAAGGGAGGATGGGAGGAAGGAAGGAAGGAAGGAAGGAAGGAAGGAAGGAAGGAAGGAAGGAAGGAAGGAAGGAAGGAAGGAAGGAAGGAAGCATCTAAAGCATAACCCAGAGGGTATAATGAAATCTCAGAGCTAATTGTAACAGAAGTCTTGTTAACATTTCATTTATCAAATGACTTTCATAGATTTTTCCCAAGTAGTCTGAGATCTTTTGATTGATCAGTTGAGATGGTCTTCACCTAAGTAAGGTCTCAGGTTAAAATGGGATATGGTGGTTTTGATTCTCATACCAACAAGAGGAAAAATGCAAATTAAAAGATCCCTGAGGTTTTATCTTACAACAAACAAATTAAGAGTTGAGAAAAATTGTGAAAAGCTCGTTTTGAAGGAGTATGGAAAACTGCATATTAATGTAGTGTTGGTAGAGAAGAGAAATAGTAAATCCATTCTGAAAAGCTATTTGGAATTATGCAAATAACTTTATTTTATAAAAAAACTAAGGGATTTGTGTTCGCTTTTTTTGTTTTTGTTTGGTTGTTTTGTTTGTTTTTTACAAAGAAAATACACTGAGAG
>CM053598.1:104699670-104702170 GCA_028646575.1 Pseudocheirus occidentalis | reverse complement strand
TGCTCAATATTCTAAGAGAGAGAATCCACATTTTGGCTAGATACTTTGGATACGAACAAGGGCAGAGATAGTTGTCATTTTTAAGATTTTAATTTGGCAACTATGCATGAATGTAAAAATTCAGATAAACATTTAAATGGGATAATCAGTTTAGGTAATGTGGCATACCAAGAATGGAATGGAAATCTACATGATTAAAAAAAAATAAACTCACACTTCTTCCAAAAGTGAGAGACACAATAGTTTCACCAGTCTGTAGCAATCTTGTTTTATCAGTATAGCTATGTTTTTATTTTTTACCTGCAGGTGGCAATGTAGGCAGATGGATATGCCTAAATCTATCCCACATCAGACTTTCTTTGAAAGGCTGATAGTTTTTCAGAATAATCAGTGAGAGGATGACTGTTCTTTGAATTCTTATCCCTCAATTAAAAGGAGATTCAAACTATTCTCATAATATGCCACTCAATGTATCTGCCCTACCTTAATTATTTTCTTATTTTTTTTTCTCTGCTACCTACTTTCCCCCTTGTATATCCAAAGTCATAAGTAGCGGTGCAACCTAGGATCATAGAGCTTTAGGTATAAAGATCACAAACACTCTCTAGTCCAACTCTTTATTATATACATGAGGAAACTGAGGCCCAGAGAGGTTGAGATTTGTCCAACAGACACATAGAAAGCACCCAAGGAAGGGAATATTTCAACCAGGTTTACCATCCAGAAGATAACATGCTTGCTGTTTTGCAGCCTGCCATGAGTTGTTAAAAGAGAATCTTCCAGCCCTTTCCTATAGCCTGTACCTCAGTCAAACACCCTGTCTTGCCACTCATCAAACATGCCCCGGACTTCCTATCTCTGTGTCTTTGTTTATGGTGTTCTCATGAGCCTCTAACATTCTTTTCCCACCTCAGCTACTTGTTCAGTTTCCATTTATCCATTAAGATCTAACAACTCCAAAAAATATTCCTTGATTCCCTCCCTTAAAGCAATTTGGTTCTTAACCCCTCATTAAACTCTCATAACACTTTGGTTTAAGCTCTGTTTTTGTACTTACATGGTCTGAACATATCTTCTTCTTTATGAATTATCAATCCCTTTTTTGTTGAGACTGTTTCTTATTCAGCTGTGTATTCTTCCACAAAGTACTGCACATAATCAGTGTTCAAAAATAGTTACTGGGTGAATAAATGATTCGTCATAAATTGAAACCATTGCAATATCTTTTCTCCCCTTGTTTAAATCTTGGGTTGAATGGTGAAATAGAAGAAATTATCCTCTTTTTCAGTCTTAGAACATTTTTCTGTTTCTTTTCCTTTCATGGGATAGCTGCAACATACATATTTACTGAATGAACTAATTAACTGACCTTTTGTCATTCAAATATAAAGCCTTGTGTTAAAGATTCTTTCCTGACATGAAAGTTCTGGATACACTCTGGACTCCCATGTTGCTGACAAACTTTTTTGTTTGTTTTGTCTTTTGACTCATGTGGAAATTGAATTTAAGTGAGGCAGTGTTACAGGAATTCATTGACCTCACTCCCTCCTCCAGAATCATCACAGTCCATTGGGAGGACAGAATCAAGATGACTGGTGATGGTTCAAGACATAGTGTATGACCTTGGTGTCTTCAATGTCTAACCAAGCTCCAAGAGGTCTACAGTGCCTGCTTCAGCTGCCTTCATGGCCATTGGAACAAATTGTTCTCATTTGCCCGTTCTACCAAGGGAAGTCTTCATGTGCTTGGGGTAGTCACTTCCCCCGCCCCAATTCATCAATGAGTTTGAGACCCAACCATTACCCTTAACCTGTTTAACCATCTTCCAAACCAGCTTACCAGGGTGTGGCCACTGCCCATTCTACAGCTTCTTGGAGCCACAGGTGAGAGCTGGGTGGAACTGGAGACACCAAAGGTAGAAAGCAGCCCTCAAGGCTCAGTAGCCATCACACCAAAGGTAATAGTCCTGAAATTAAGTGTGTGTATACATATACACACATGCATAGATATATACATATACATACACACATATACACATACATATATGACAGTCCTACCAGAGAAGCTACCAAACCTCTTTAAAAACATCCAAGCTGTAATGGTAATCAATTTGTTTGATATTTAGGGCTAAGTAGATCAGATACTTAGGGCTAAGTAGATCATATACTTAGGGTTAAGTAGATCCTAGTAACTTAGGGCTAAGCATAGAACTCTGTCCATTGGTGAAAAGGTGTGAATTCCCCTGTTGACATGGAAGAATGCTGTTGGCTGAGACACTCCCCTGTTGACTTGGGAGAAGGCCAGTGCTTATAAGCAGGAGAATTTTAGAGACAGACAGATTTTGGATTTGGCTCCTCAGTGGCTGACCGAAGACATGAACAGGATGGGACTTTGTTTGCTGGTGGCATGGCTGATCCTTGAGTTCCAGGCAAGAGAAGTCCTGAAGGGTTTGAGGGGTGCTGAACTTGGTGAACTTCAGTGTGTGCCGGGGATTGCCCTG
>CM053598.1:104680067-104699170 GCA_028646575.1 Pseudocheirus occidentalis | reverse complement strand
TTGTGAATTGTTGATACTATGAACATTGTACTGAATCTGATTTTGTAATGGAATAAACAGAGTGTTCACTAACACTGTGTAATCCGAATTTTAAAGGCTGTTCACAGTAGCATTCTCTCAGGAATCTACTGCTGATTGGCTTTACACAAGCTCACAATATTTCAAAACATAGAACAGTTTGGTTATATAAAATAACAGACCCATAAAGGACTTGCATGCAAGCCCACAGAGAATCAGAAGCTTTCTACCTCCAGTGTAACATTCTCCCCTAGGGATCTATATAAGCCCTGTGACTTACAGTAATGTCCAAATAAAGGCCCAAGGAAAGGGAGAAGCAGGAATTTTCTCCTCCGTTTACATAATATTCGTTTGACAGGAAGTTTTCTTGCAGTGGTCATTGTAGTTTGGTATTCCATTACAATCAATGTCTCCATTCCTGGTAGGGAAATCCTTCTTACTGGTATTGTTGCTCAGCTTTACGTCCACTGCCCATGTCATTTAACTCTCCTTCAGCAGATGCTGTTAGCTGCTAGCTCTTAAGGAGCTGAGCCTTTGAGGTGACTTTTGAAGGTTCCTGGGTAACCATACTACCCAGCTCTTGCTTTCATGAAGGGTCACAATATATTAGCTCTCTTGAAACATTGCATTATTTTATACCCAGATCTCAGAGCAACCTTCTTTACAACAAAGGTGTCTCTAGATGACTACTGGAAATTCTCTTTCTTGGACTACACAAATTAGTTTAAATCTCTGGGTTGGCTCATGTTGAGTCTATAGTCATTTACTTTTACTCTCTTCAAACTTATAGGCAGTAATGCTTTCTCCCCACATTAGCACCTCTCACGGAGATTTGGTATTCAGAAATGCACTGCTGGTATCTTTTATTCTTCTATCTTTCTTCAGGACAATTAGGCCAGGTTATATAAATTTTGCTGTGCTACTTCTTAGAGGTCTCCAAATGGGAGTGGGAAGTGATAGATCCAGTAGCTTACCTGAGGCTATTTTCAGTACAAGATATTGTGATTCAGTGGGAATAGGGCTACTCTTCTCTATATTTTTCCCCATCAAAAAAAAATTGTGGTCCCTACAAAGTACGCTAGGCTATACATGCCGTGCAACATATTTGCCTCACATGTAGTCTTGGAGTTGCATGCAACATATTTTCCATGAACTTTATTATCTGAAAGTCACCTTTCCAGTAGGGTAGGTAACCAACAAGTGTTCCATGGGTTTATACTTCCTCATCGATGCTATTTCTCCCTTTCCTAGAATGTATGCTGAACCCATGGTTAGTGACCTTTGAGTGATGTCCAGTTTAAGGTTTATTAAATACAGATTATGGAACGATGATCCTTACTTGAAGCTAGGCTTCCTAGACGGTCTCAGAACTTTTCAACAGTACTCCCCTTCAAGAACAAGAATTTCAGTTTATGGATGGAATAATGGCCTACACTTTCATGGAGTCTCCATTTGGCAAATGAAATAGGTTTCTGATAGTCATTCTTTTCTTATAGTCAAGACTGTGAAGATCTCCTTCAGATCACTTAGGTCAGTAGCAGCATGCAAACAAAGGATATGCAAAAGGAATACCAATACACGTTTGAGGCATTTAATAAGGTCTCTAAAGCCTTCATTATATTCCTTATCTGGGCAATCTCCAAAAGGTTTCTGATATCCAGTATGAGGAATACCTTCTGCAGGGAAGTTGTTTCTGAACTTCCTTTCTGTAATTCTACATATAGTTCTTTCCAGCAATATATTCTTGGGTGGATTCATTAAAAATTGTGTGATTGTGACATTATTTTTCACAAGCCACTTATAATAATCACTGTATCCCATAAATGTCTTCTGTCATGGCTAGATAATGGGTGTTTCTATCTTTTGCGTGGTATTCTTCCCTTAGTGTTGTGATACTGATGTACATGACCCATGTATTTGACAAAAGTTTGGCAAAATAGACAGTCTCTACACCACCCAAACCCCAGTTATATTGCTTGATCCCCTAGAGTCTAGGGCCTAGACTAATTATAACATCTCTCTCTCCCTCTCCTTCTCTGCCTTCATAGAATTTTCCCTCCAGACTATTTGCTTTTACTTCTACCACCCATATTTTAAGCTATTTTCAGTTCTCCTTCTTGTGGATACTTAATGAAAGTCTCCCTTTGCTTGCCTCCCCCAAAACTGAATGTATCATCCCTCTTTCTAATTTTTCTATTCTCAGCAGAAACTTTTCTCCACCCTGCCCCACCCCCTTCCATAACGTAGCACTATCCATATGTGGGTACAAATTTAGTATTTATTATAAATATGTCAATTTTGGGTAACTTTTTTTGGGGGGTAACTTTTAAAGTGATAATTCTGAAATTGTGCATTCATAATAATTGTATTTTGGGAAAGGGGGTTCTTTATCAAATACCAGAATTCATCTAGATTGAGAGTCTTTGACCTAGGATCCATGAACTATTTACTTTTCCTTTCATAATTGAATCCCAATATAATTTGTTTCCTTTATAATCTCATATATGTTTTTGAGACAATTGGGGTTAAATAATATGCCTAGGACCACACAACTAGTAAGTGTCTGAGGTCAGATTTGAACTCAGGTCTCTCTACTCCAGGGCTGGTGCTCTATGCACTATGCCACCAAGAATAGTATAAGGAACTTTGTCAAATACTTTTATAAACTATAGGCAATCTCATGTATTTTGATGTCTTTAAATATTATTTTGAAAAGGGATCTATATTTTTTCTAAGTTTCTATGGGTATCTGTGATCAAAAACTGCTAGCCCACCACCCCCAAATCTACATATGCTCATAATCCTGGAAATGAAAGCTGAATTCTGAGAATCGTTGTCAGGGCCTCTAAATTTCTATTTAACGGACATATTAACAATGCTACTATACAGAAGACCTTCACACAATACTCTACTTCCAACAAGGAAAGATTATAATGCAGAATATTTAAAAGGTTGTGTTGGAGCGCTAGGCCTTTGGACGACAGAGCACCCTCTTAATCAGAAACAGACTCCTCAGTTAAGCAAAACTTCCTTCCTCATCCTATGAAACATCATTCTGGATTATATGATTCTAGCTATAACTAAGGGGGCCTGCTTCACGGAATGGCAGAGCTGGAAGGGAAATCATCTTGTCTGTTCCTCTCATTTTACAGAGGAAACTGAGGCCCAGAGAGAAAAAGTGATGTCTTCATTTACAAATTCCTATTTGGGAAATGTTCTTCCACTGAAATGTTGTTTTGTTTTGTTTTCAAAAAGCAAGAAAGAATCCCGTGTCTCTTTGGCATGCTTCCCTAATAGGGATTACCTTGGAAAAAAAAATCAGATAAATAGTTCCTGCCTTCAGGTAGTTTGAATTTTAAGAACATTATATAGATTAGTTATAGATTTTTTTTTCCTGTAAGAGAGTTTTCCTTTGAGGGAACAGATAGAATATAGGAAAAGGAAGAAATCAAGTAAGACAATATTGTAAAGTGCTTTACAAACCTTAGAGCACTGCCTAAATGTCAGTTATTATTATTAATAAAAAATTTAAGTGAAATAAAATAATTCCCCATTTGCAAAAACTCTAGAAGACAAGAAGAAAAAATAATAATTTTTAGTCAACAGGTCCAGATGAATTATACTCTATAATACTGAAGGGACTGGCAGATGTTGAGCCAATATCATTAGTCTTTAAAAGATCTTGAAGAAAGAGAACAGCACCTCAGGACTAGAGAAGGTCAAATACCCCTGTTGTCAAAAGAAAATGGATGGATATAGCACAGTGAGCTAGACTTTGGTTCCAGGCAAAGTTCTGGAATTAATTATTAAACGGGTAGTTAACAAACATCTAGAAAAGGAAGCAGTAATCATAAAGAACCAGTGTAAGTTCACCAAGAACAGGCATAATAAAATTAACCTTACTTGCGTTTTTAGACAAATTTGCTAGACTATTAAAGAGGGGGATGATGGTGTTTTAGGTTGCCTACAGTTTATAAAAGGATTTGACAAAGTTCCTTATACTATTCTTGGGAAAAATATATAGGGATAGAAACAAGATTAATTAGATAGATTTTGAAATGGTTGAATGGGTAGATCTGCAAAGTAATCCTTAGCGTTTTGACACCAATTACTCAAGCAATAACAATAACACTTCCTATGTGTCCAGAATTGGGGATACAGATATAAAGAATGAAACTATTTCTGCTTATGTAGTTCTTGCCATCTAAGAGGAAAAAAAACAAGTAGATATATGAGTATATACAGAATAAATATAAAGAGAATAAACACAGCTAAATGCAAAACCGTTAAATACAAATGCAAGGGACTTGGAGCCGGGGTGGACACTAGCAGCTGAGGGGATGAAGAAAGGTTTCTTGTGTGATTTGTTGCTTCAGTGGATTTATCAAGGAAGAAGATTCTCTGAGGAAGAAATGAGGAGGGAATACATTTCTGGAATAGAGGATGACCAAAGGCCAAAGATAAAGATTCAGGTATAGTATATGGTTTGAGAAACTGCTTTTAGCTGCATTTCATAATGCAGAAGGAAGAATAATGTCCAGTGAACTAGGAAAGATAAGTTGGGGCAACTGTGAAAAGCCTTAAAAGTTAAAACATAAAAATTTATATGTTATTCTAAATGGAACCACTGGTGTTCCTTTGTAGAACTATGTAGGATAGTGACATGGTAAGACCTATGATTAAAAAAATTAATTTCAACAGTCATGCATAAGATGGACTGGAATGGGGATGTCATCTTGAAATTGAGTCTCCAGTGCAGTGCTCCAAGCATCTATGATTGGACCTGTTCTATTTAACAGTTTTATTATTACTTAAGTAAAAACATAGACAGTATGCCCATAGAAACATTTTTAGGAACAATACTGATAAGGTAAAGAGTCCTGAGATGAAAGGAAGGGCAGGATCATGAAGGGTCTAGAAATCATGTGTTAGGAGGGCCAGTTGAATGAACAAAAGATGTATAATCTGGAGAACATAAGAATTTGGGTCAAGGTAGTAATGGTTATTTTCAAGTGTGTGAATAACTGGGTTTTTTTTGTAAAAGGATTGTTTATCTCACTTGGATTTTAAGGATGGAGCTAGAAACAATAGGAGGCAATTTCAAAGGGGAAAATTTAGTTTTTACCTGAGAGAGAAAAAAATCAAAATAAGAGTATTGCCAAAGGAGAAGGGGTTACCTCAGGAAATAGTGGGATTCCCTTTCTGTGGAGGTCTTCAAACTTGTCCTTTCATACATATGTGTGTATGTGTGTATACATATATAATTTATTTTGTTAAATATTTCCTAATTACATTTTTTAAAGGTTTTTTTCCAAATTCTCTCTCCCTCCAGTCCCTCTGCCATCCCTTGAGAAATCAAGCAAAATGATAATGATTATAAAGTGAAGTCATGCAAAATATATATATATAGCCATGTTGCAAAAGAAAACATACATACATGCAAAGAAAAATGAAGTAAAAACAGTATGATTCAATCCATACTCAAGAGTTTACCAGTTCTCTCTCTGGATGTGGATAGCATTTTTTTAAGCATGAGTCCTTTGGAATTGTCTTGGATCATTATCTTGATCAAAGTAGCTAAGTCTTCCACAATTGATTATCCTTACAATATTGCTGTTACTTCGTACAACATTCTCCTGATTTCTGCTCCCTTCATTTTGCATCAGTTCATGTGAGACTTCCCAGGTATTTCTGAAAGCATCCTCCTCGTCATTTCCTATAGCATAATAGTGTTCAATAACAATCATATACCATAACTTGTTCAGCAACTCCCCAATTGATTGCATCCCCTCAATTTCCAATTCTTTGTCATCACAAAAAAAGAGCTGTTGTAAATATTTTCATGCAAACAGGTCCTTCCTTTTCTTTGATCTCTGGAATATAGACCTAATAGCAGCATCATGAAGTCAAAGGTTATGTACAATTTTGTCGCCCTTTGGATGTAGTTCCAAGTTGTTTTTCAGAATGGTTGTATCAGTTCTCAACTCCAGCAACATTGCATTAGTGTCCCGATTTTTCCACATCCTTTCCATCATTTCTTATTTTCCTTTTCTGTCACGTTAGCAAATCTGATAGCTGTGAAGGAGTATCTTAGAGTTGTTTTAATTTGTGTTTCTCTAACTAATAATTATTTAGAACATTTTTTTCATGTGACTCTGATAACTTTGATTTCTTCTGAAAATTACCTGTTTATATCCTTTGAACATTTATCAATTCAGGAATTATCCATTTGTTCTGTGTGTTATAAAGGGGATTCTTGTTCAGTTATAGATTGGACTAAATGGTTTGTGAAGTCTCTTCAAATTCTGTGATTCTATGAATCCATGAGTATTACAGAATCCCTAAAGTGGGAGTTGTTAATGTTATTCTGTGTCATGGACCCCTTTGTCAGGCTGGTGAAGCCTATGAGCACCTTCTTAGAATGCTTTTAAAGGCATTTTAAAAGAAAATGCATGAGATTACAAAGGAAATCAATTAAATTGAAAGAAAGGTGCATTTTTTTAGCCATCTAAAATGAAACATCCCCAGAAATTACATCCACAGATTACAGTCCAGATTAAAAACCCCTGATCTAAAGAAAAGTCTTCCATTCATCCACCATATTCATCCTTGCTGCCTTAAGCAATCACCTCATAAAAATATCTTGATGTAGCACCAAAACCAAGTTTTGTGCCTCAAAGAAAATGTCCCTGATACTGCTTGGTTCTATTCCAACTCAAAAAGATTCAATAAAATTCTTATTATTCTAGTGTTTGAATTGGTGTGGTTACAGTTCTTAAGAAAGGAACCTGTTTAGCCAGTTTTAATTTTTCATGTGCCGGTTAATTATTTTCTTTCTTACTCCTTTTTGAGGAAATAGTTCTATACACTAAAAGAGTGTAGAGGGAGGTTTATATTGCACTTTCATATTTGCAAAGCTATTTATGAACATTATCTCATTTTATCCTCACAACAGTCCTGTGAAGTAGATGCTACATATGTTATTATCCCTGTCTTACAGATTATGAAACTGCGTCACTGAGAACTGAAGTGACATTTTTTAAATTTATGCAGTTTGATAGGTACATAATCTCAGTCTAGGTAGCACTCTGCTTGGGTCCTGTTTGCTGGGCATGATGGTTATTACTCAAGAGCTCTCAGCATGTCCTTATACCCTGGTCAACTGAAACTGAGATGACTAGTAGGTGGCCCTCAAGATATGAAGCCCAGAAATTGGTAGCAGAGAGCAGCCAGTGAGTCAGCAAGCATTTATGAAGAGCTTACTTTTTGCCAGGCACTGTACTAAGCACTAGGAATTTTTAAAAAGGCAAAAACAGTTCCTACCCTCAAAGAGCTCATATGGGGAAGACAGTCTGTAGATAATTATGTATAACTACATATATGTGTCTGTGTGTATATACATACACACATATATATTTTTAAAATATATCTCCACTGCACCACCTAGCAGTATGCATATATGTGTGTGTGTATATGTGTATATGTATGTATATGTGTGTATATGGGTGCAGGGGATAAGACTGTGTAGCATCAACACAATATTCACAGCACTGATGGTGACTATGAATATGCCAGCATAATTCTGAATTATGAAATGTAACAGACTCTCCATATAAAAGACAGAAGCAAATCATTTATTCAGACACCAGAAAACCAAATCCCAACACCAGAAAGTCAAATTCATCATAGCAACAAAGAAGTTAATGTACCATAACATAGCAGAGAATGACACCATATCTTTAACCTTCCCACAAAAAAAAACACACACAAGCCAAGCCATTTCCTTGCCTATATCCTCTTTCTCCCACTGTGCTAACTACACTGACTCCCAACTTCCTCTGGGTTCTGTTCCACCCATTCAGCAAGCTCCACGTACCACAAGTTCCATGTGATTATATTTAGCCTATTAGGGGGCAGGGAAGATCTTCAAATTCTCATTACTATTACATTGTACCAGGTCTGAAGTCAGGAAAAGACTCATCTTCCTGAGTTCAAATCTGACCTCAGACACTTACTAGTTATATGGCCCTTGGCAAATCACTTGACCCTGATTGCCTCACAGTAAAAGGAGCTGGCAGTGGAAAGGGCAAAGCATTCCAGTATCTTTCCAAAGAAAACCCCAAATGGGGTCAGAAAGAATCAGACACAATTAAAATGACTGAACAACAACTATATATCTGTATTTCTGGGTACATACATATATAGATACATACATATATATTCATACATACATGCATGCATACATAAATATGCATATAGTGGGGGCGGCTAGGTGGCGCAGTGAGGGGCGGCTAGGTGGCGCAGTGAGTAGAGCACCGGCCCTGGAGTCAGGAGTACCTGAGTTCAAATCCGGCCTCAGACACTTAACACAAAAACTAGCCGTGTGACCTTGGGCAAGTCACTTAACCCCAACTGCCCTCCAAAAAGCAAAAAAAAAAAAAAATATGCATATAGTGTAGATGGGAGTTAATCTCATAAAGAAAGGGGAGGTGGCAACTGGGAAGACATTATACAGGTAAGCCTTGGACTGAACCTTGAAGGAAATTAAGGAAAACAGAAAGCAAAAGAAAAGGAGAAAAATGACGTCAAGATTGCCAGTGAGGAAGAGGATGATACCAAAATTGTCAAATAGTCTGGGTGACTGGGAATGTGATGATGTCCTCAGCTAGTAATAGGCAAGTTTGAAAGATAGAAGTGCAAAATCTAGTCAAGAGGATCACTCTCAGTAGCCATAAGAGATTAACAGGGATCAATAGAGATGTCACACACAGTATGGGACAGACCCAGTAAGATCTTTTTGGTTCTGCAGCATTGGACTGTAAGTTTCTCCTCCATATGTGTTCTGGACACATGCATTTCCTATGTATGTGTCCCTCATGCGTGATTTTATGTTTGATGGTGTTTGTTTTTAGGGAGAATATGCTCCAAGGTTCAAGTTTCTATCAAAATTGTTCTTACTATGCTTCTTCATTTAGTTCCTTTGCTTGCAAATTAACTGTGCCCTCTAGCTGAGTGTAAAAAGTACATTGGAGTGGGATGACATCATAAAGTCTGATTTTGAGTGTACAGGGAACCCATAGGGTTTATTAAACCTGGTGTGAAAGGAGGTGACTCAAATACTACAAGTTGGTCTTCTATTGGGGGGGAAGGGTTCATTGAACGCATGAACAAGAATCACTTAGGACGAAAAGGCATGACTGAGTTGTTGCTCTGTACTGTTAAAGAAAGTACCCAAATCATTGACAACACTGATCCATTTTAATACCTGCAAATAAAATATAGATGTTGATGCTTAAGTCATATTAAAAGACTATTGTGTGTACTGAATGAGATAATACATATAAGGGTCTTTGAAGTCATAAATTACTCTATTAATGTTAATTATTTTAGTTTTGATCTGGTAACTATGAAGGAAGATGAAGCAGTGCCTCTACTAAACATCCAATGGAGCAGAAGAAATGTGTTCCTAAATTCGTATAGATCAAAACAGTCAGGAAAATAGGTACAGTGTATTTAAAACAATTCCTCAGAATAGAAAACAGACACATTACTTTTCTGTATTATAGATCCTTGGTTATTGATATTACATAATAGCTTCCATAAACATGGCACTTTAGACATATTATACATTGCAAAAGCACTATGCATACATTAATTACATGAGCCTTACCATTACCCTGTAAGGTAGGTAGGACAAGTATAATTATCCCCATTTTTACAGATGAAAAAAATTGAGGCCCTGAGAAGCCGTGATTTGCTTGAATGGTAGGTGTCAGAGACAGGATACAAATGCAAATCTTCATACTCTAAGGTCGAACATTTTTCATATTAGAGCACAGTGTAGAATGTGTGGAGCTAACATAAAACTCATTACATGTAATTCTTATTATTTTACATACAAGATCTTTTTCATCATGATTATTGTAGTTTAAGTGAGCCAGAGTTTGCAAGGACCCCGGTTTGAATTCAGTCAGTTAGTAGCAGAAGTAGAGATTTTATGTAATTCTCTACCAGAGTAGAGATTTTATATATGCAAAAAAAGATATGGATATGGGCTGAACCAGGGACACTAGCACTAATGTTCTTGAGACTATAAAGAAATGTAATATTCGAGGTTTTAAAACTGAGTCTTTCATTTTCATTCATGGATATATGTAAAGATTCATGATTCCATCTCTGTGGGTATTCCATTAATACTGATTGATTGTAAACCTTCATTTCCATGAGCTGCTCTGAAAAATAATTCCCTACTGAACAGCCTTTTGATCACGAGTATTTTCAGATGTTAGATCGGCTCTCCTATTATTCATACATAGCTCGCCAGAGAGCCTGTATCCAAAACTTTTCTAACATGGCAGAACTAGACTTTGTTCTACACTAACAGAGCCTACCAAAAGTGAAGCTGTTTTGTGCCCTCACCTCCAAATTGCCTTACATTTATTTATAAATCTATATAAGTCATTCTTCCTGATAGAATATAAGCTCCCTTAGGACATTGACTGTTTTTGTTTGTTTGTGTACTTATTTATTCTTTATTTGTATCTTTAGCACACAGCACAATGCCTGACACTAGGTATTTACATGCTTGATGACTGATTCATTCATTGACTGATTGATTGGATCTTCTTTTAGGTTTTTGGGTAGATTGCAGCCTCAAAAGGAGTGAATGTGCAGTTTGGCAGCCATAAGGTTAATTGATTTTTAGGTTATTTTAAAAGAAGAACAATAAATGTGGTTGTACTTGTACTTGGTCCCAAAGAATGGAGAGATATGAGAAGATACCTCTTCTAAAATATTACATATAATATCAGATTTTTCAGTTTTGATGATTTTCATTCTTCTGTCTCTTTCTCTCTTTTCTCTTCTTTTTGAAATTCTTTGTTATGAGGGATAGCTCTCTGGGAGGGCCAAAATGGGAAGAGATACAGAGAAAAAATCTAGATTATGTACAAGGAAAAGCGACCAATAAAAATATTTTTAAAGAAAAACACATTGTTCAGGATTAGAGAGATGACCTGGTTAACCACACCTGGAGTATTCAGTTTGTAGGTGCTATATTTTAGGGAGGAATTTCATGAGAGAAGATTTAAGGGAAACTCGATGGTTACGTTATCTTCAAGTATGTGAAGAGTTTCACATGGTAAAGGCTTCAGGCTTATACTTGACTCCAAAAGGCAGAACTAGGAGCTATAGATGGGAGTTAAAGGAAAAAAAAAGGAAATTTAAGTTTCATACTGGAGAAAAACATTCATTATTTAAATATCCAGTGGTTAAATGGACTGCTTCAGGAGCAATTGGGTTCTACTCTCACAGAAAGTCTTTAAGGAAAGATAGAATGACCATTTGTAGAGTATACATTGGAGATTATTTTCCCAATTTGGACTGGTGGTACAATTATGAGGGTTTTTTTTTTATAATTTCCTGTCCAGTTCATTTAGGTTTGTGTCACCAGACTCTCTCTCTCTGTCTCTGCCTCTCTGTCTCTGTCTCTCTGTTTCTGTCTCTCTCTGTCTCTCTCTGTTTCTCTCTGTCTCTGTCTCTTTCTCTCTCTCTCTCTCTCTCCCTTCTCTCTTCCTCCTCCTCTATTCTCTCTCTCCTTATTGGTCAGAATCAGGTCAGAACAAACTAGCAGTTTCTCTAATTACTTCCTCTATCATTTGAAGAATGAACATACTGTTATGGCAAAGTCAATAAATGACTAGCTATTCTGCTTTTATCTGGGAGAGGTGGATGCTTGCTGATGCCCAAGTTTATGATATGTTTATTAAAAATTATCATTCATTTCCTTCTTCTAGTCATGTGGATTATAGTATATACCCACCACATTATCTCTTCTCTCTCTCCCACCACTGACTCTCATTGACCCCAAATACTCTCTACTATATTTCTTATACCTGGTTTGTAGATATCCTTATAAGTATATCATATTGTTTTACTGTGCTATGTGCCATCATTTTTACCCATTTGCTTAATTTTGACCTCTTGACTTGGGTAACAGCAAAGACCTAGGTTTAGAAATTCACAGGAAATTGCTACTTGGGAAATTAATACAAACATGAAGTTTGTCGCTATTTGGCATAGTAAGCAGGCCAAAAATCCTCCCCCCCACACACACACATTCTAAACAGCAATACAGACAGAGGTTCAACCCCAAAGATGCAAAGAAACTCTCCCAACTCAAGGTGGAGAGAGACATCTACACTGGCCCAGATCTTTATGGGAATATAAGGCCAGAGTATGGGTCTGACCAGGGAAGTTTTACACCTTAAAAAGCAGAGTTAGTTGAGAACAAGTAATCAATGCCAAATGTGAGAAGGGGTATTCCTAATCAGAACCAGATACGACAGGGAAATTAATTTTCTGGGTCACTTAATTTATAGCTGATTTGGATGAGGGAAATTTCCTTATCTCAGGACCAGAAATTGGGTGAGGGTATGAATCAGCAATCAGAGAGCCCAGGAATGGGTGTAGCTTGAAGCAGCTGTAATCAAACAGGAGTCCCCCCCCCCCCACTCTGGAGATTTACCATTTAACTGTTCGGCACAGGGTTTCAATGAATCAGGACAGTGGAATAGTACAAGCTATCTGTCATTGCTTCTATGTTTGCAGACATTAGGACCACTTAGCCTAAGTAAGTACATATTGTAGTCCTGTCAAAACTACAACATCAACTAATATATTTCAAAAGTCACAATTATTGAACCAACGATCTCCTTTTTTTAAGGTATAAAACATTTGTCTAAATCTCTTCTTTGTGGCTATCATAATCCTATATATTCATTTCTTTATCATACGTATATAGGTACACATTTATATGAATGGTGTCTATACATCTACAGGCACACATACATGTTTATGCATAGACACATATGTGTATGTGTGTATGAGGAAATTTGTTGATATGGAAGTAGCATTAAATCTGGGACAAGTCTGAGTTCTAACTCTAAGGTTGCTACTTATTACCATGCAATCATACTCAGTTTGTCAATAAGCATTTATTAAAGTGCCTATTATGTCCCATTGTACTAAAGTCTGGATACAGAGAAAATAAAAAATAGCCCCCTCAAAAAGCATGTGTCCTCGTGCCTAGGCCATCATTTAACCACTTTAACCCTGTGTCCTAGGTTTGTGGCAGGTCAAAGATGAAAATAAAACAAGAAAATAAAAGTTTGAGCTTTGGAGAATATCATTTTGTTAAGGAATGCATTCCAACCTCACACTAAATCAGGACAATGCCTCCTCAGCTTCGACACTAGACGCAAATACAGGGTGAGACAGATTTTTATGTAATAAAAACAATCAAAACAGACCAGCTAATTAAAAGTAAACAACTATCCAGGTTACAAATTAGGTAATCTGATTTCTATTTGGAGAAAAGATTAGGGGCTTTCTGAGTTGGGAGATGGAGAGCAAATAGGTACAATTCCCTGAAATCAAAGAGGGGAAAAGTGTGTCCCACTCCTCCCCAAGTGTCTATATTCAATTAAAGGAACACGGAAACTATAACTGATGAACCGGTACAGGGCCAGCTTTCAGATAAGACACATGGGTTGCTTGAGCTGTATAATTGTGAAACAACTCTTTGCATCAATCTTTGGATCTGATGAGGTTTCCAGACAGCATAACCAAGGTCCTTGGTTAAGGGTCTCTAAGCAGAATATAAAGGTGGTCCAACTTCCCAGGCATGTACGGCTAGGTTCAAGTGATGTAAAAAGGGCACTTCCCAATTTCCACAACTGAATAAAGTTTTCCCACAAGACACAAATCGGACCATACCCATAATTGAATAGAAAGGTAACTGAGCTAGCTCTAGAATTGAGTCAAAATAGAGTCAGTATGGTTCACTGAATTCCCACAATTCCCTCAATTTGGAAGATGAAAAAGGTGGACGAGATCATCTTTAAGGTCTCTGTTAGCCTTTAATGACATATTCCCCTTAATAGATTGTGAGTTCACCTTTGTATCCTCTGTACTTAGCAAAATGTGTACATATACTACTTATATACCATTAAAACTGTTAACTCATTGATGTGGGCTGTATGATATCATGTGATGTGATATCATGTCATGTTATGATCTCCAGTGGAGAAGATTGCAGTCTATCTTATTCATATACTCTTGCAGATTCCTCACAACAGATCCACCCAGTGTATCTTGGGGCTTTTTCTGTTTTATTTTATTTTATTTTATTTTAAGAATTACAAGTTTCAATTGTTCACATGGCATATCCATCAAGTATTTGCCTTTGCTACAAGACCAGCCTGTCTCTCTTTTTTTTCCTTTCCCTGTGTAATTAATTCTTCATTTATAATGTGTTTTGGCTCCCCAATCCCAGGAGTCTCTCTGTTCTTTGGGTGATCTTAAATAAATTTTTTGTATTTGGTCCTATTCCATGACATGCAGTCATGCAACATCCTAAGGAGAATACTGATTTTATAAATTAAGGATGTTGATGAGTATGTAGTAGGCACTTACTAAGTGCTTCTTGAATTAAATGAGTCCTGGATAATTAGCTCAAACCTTCTATAGAACTGCCTGACTTTGGGCTATTTTAATCACTGGCTGCCAGAAGCACTTTCAATTAATTCCATGCTGTTAGCTAGTATGAAAGAAAGGCAAGGGAGGAATTCTGCATATTATTTGGATAACTGTGAGGTTAATGAATTATAATGCCTTATTAATTACATTGTTTTTTCCTATAAAAACTGTGAAGTTAATTTTATCATCTTGTTGCCAGCAAAATTTGTCTTCTCTTTTCAGCTTCTCCTCCCCCTCAATTTTTAGGCAGCTTCCGATCTCCTGTTCTTTCTCCACCTCCAAACTCAAAAATCTACCTTTCTTTCACACTAAGATATAAATGACTAAAAGCTGTTTTCCCCTTCTCCGGCTTTCCATTTTAACTGGGATCAAACCTTTACGCTAAAAACAGAAAACCCTGTATAGTATTTCAGGAGCCAGCCAGCAGGTGGCGTAAGTTGTTTTTGAGCCTCAGAGCCTTCTTGGCACTGATGGTATATCACCCAAGAGTAAACCACTTTCCTCCACCCAGCATTTTAGTGCCTCTTCATTTTGAGGCCTCCAGAAACTGCCAATCAGAAGACCAATTAGCACTGTGATTGTAGTATCTCTTTGACTGCTTTCCTTTGGTCTCTGAAGACTTTCTTGTTTATGTCCTGGAGTTGGGGAAATTCTCTGATGGGGCTCACTAGGAACATGGAACAATAATAATTAGTCTTAGAATGACAATGCTACTATAATTAAAACTTCTCTTCCATCTCCCAGGACTCCCAGACATCTTACCAGTTCTGTCTATGGAACATTCCCCTTAAAATCACAACTATATCAGGGCAAGGAGTAGGAAACCCAAGTTTCACAGCAGGGTGATGAGACGGTGCAATTGTGATTTGGCTGCTTGGGAAGCAGATTCCAAAAGCTCCCTTCCTCCAAAGTGTCATAGGCTGTTAAATAGTTACCTATAACTACTATCTATTATCACAACTATTATATCTTTGCTCCTGCTTAATTCCTTTTTGCTAAGGAGAAGAAAAGGTAAGTCAAACCTAGCCATTTATAAACCATCCTTCCAAAGACCTCAGGAACTACCTAGCACATGCAAGAAAATTTTCTCAGACTCTCTGATGTATCATAAAAAAGATAGTGCCTTTGTTTTTTAAAAACAGCTGCCTCTGAACTTAGGAAAAACCTGGCCTTTCAGAATTCAGCAGCTGGTAGTCCCTGCCTTGGTCCTACATCCCACTGAATAGGCCTTCATTGTTTATGCCCCAAGGATGCCTGTTCTAAATTCCTTTGCCCCCTAGGACAGATGGATTAGGAGAGATGTGCAGATACTTAATACATATATGTTGACTGTTGCTATGGTTGTTTGGTCATTTCATTCATGTCCGAATCTTTGCAACTCTGTTAGAGGTTTTCTTGGCAAAGATACTGAAGTGGTTTGTCATAGATCCTTCTCCAGTTCATTTTACAGATGAAGCAGACAGGGTTAAGTGACTTGCCCAGGGTCACACAGGTAGTAAGTGTCTGAAGCTGGAGTTCAACTCTGTATGTAAGATGAGTCTTCCTGACTTCTGGCCCAGCGCTCTGTGCACTGCACCAGCCACCTGCCCTCATATATAATAACTACAACAGTGCAAATAAATGTATGTGTATAAGACACATATAGAAAAATGTGTATGTATATATATATACATATATGTATGTATGTAATTTTTTAAAAAAAAAATCAAAGAAGGCTGGTGCTAAAAAGGGCCTCAGAAATCATGGTGCCTGGCACACACTAAGCACTTGGTCAATGTTTATTGAATTGAAATTGAAATCCAGAGAGGTTTTGTAACTGGTCCAACTTTTGGCAGGTAGGTAGTGGCACAATGGGTACAGTGATAGACCTGGAGTCAGGAACACATGGGTTCAAATCCCACCTCAGACACTGACTACCTGTGTGGCCCTGGGCAAGTCACTAAACCCTGTGTGCCTCATCTGTAAAATGAGCTGGAAAAGGAAATTGCAAAACATTCCAGGATCTTTAGCAAGATAGCTCCAAATGGCATCAGAAAGAGTTCGACGTAACTGAATAACATTTTTTCCCACCATTTTAAAGGAATGATGTTTTCATATGATCATTAAACTGTTTCTGATGATACATTTAATATTTTTTCTCTTTCAAAATTTTACTTTAGACTCAAACACCAGAACACAAATATAGAATAGAGAAAAGAAACAAAAACATATCATAAACTTAAATATTGGAATTTAAATACAAAGTTAGAAAGAAAAAAAGTATGCTATGTGCATATCAGAACATAAAAGAGGATTCAAAATATGTAACAATAAACTTTCATTTCAAGAAAGCCTATATGATAAATAATTGTGTAGAAAATTGTTGATCTTTTTTACCACCTTGTGAGTTTTCTTTTGTTCTTAGCTGTGCATTTTTTTACTTTGTTCTTTTTCCCCTTTCTTCCACCCCCAGCCCCCAAAGGCTACAGTAAAGTTTAGATATGTTACTCTATAGCTATAGATATATACATACATATATAAACATATACTTTCCCAAACCTATTCTACTCCTAATCTTTGTTTTTATGTATATGCATATCTCTTGTTTCCTAGCCCTCCTGCCTCCTCTACTTTACTTCTACCTACTACCTTTCACTCCTATTACTTGCCTACCTCCTTCCAAGGATCGCTCCCCTATCCTCCCATTCCCATAAATCTCAACACCCTTCTATACCTCTATTTTATCTATTCCCTCACTCTCCCCTCAAAGATCCCTCCCTTATCCTCGCCCCCCTCTCTGTGCCCCTACCATTTATACTCTTCTAAATATATATGTATGGATATATACATATATATGTATTATTCCCACTTAAACCCATTCCTGAAGAAAGTAGGTTACCAGAACCACCAGCCCTCCTCCCCCATCTCTTACACCTCATTTGTGTAAATAATTACTCCTTTAAGCTGTTCATAAATGGTTTTACTTTTTAAATTCATATCATACTCAGGTTTACCCCAATCTTTCTTATGAACTACCCAAATATAGATAAGAAGCTTAGGCATCCACTGTACATTTTACATATATAAAAAGTGAACAGTTTGTCCTTATGGTTCCTTTATTATCAGTCTTTGTTATGTGCCTTATATTTCTCTTGGTTCTGGTGTGTCGAATCTTCTATTAAGTTCAGTATACTTTTTTAACAAAGTCTTGGAACTGAAAGTTTATCAAATGATTATTTTTTTCTATCATTCACAATAATACTTAACTTTTCAGGGTATTATATTTTTGGCCAGAGCTCCAATTCTTTTGCTCTTTCATACGTTATGTTCCAACACCTGAAGTCCTTTACTATATTAGCTGTTAGGTCTCATGTAATTCTAATTGCAGCACCATCATATTTAAATTGTTTTAATCTTGATGTTTTTAATATTTTTTCCTTGAGCTGTGGGTTTCAGAATTTGACTATGATATTCCTGTGAGTTTTCCTCCTAGGATTTCTTTTAAGTGGTGATCAATAGATTTTTTCCAATTTCTATTTCCCCCTTGTTCTAATGCTACAGGGAAATTTTCTTTGATTATTTCTTGTATTATTCTACAAAGATTCTTTGTTTTGATCGTAACTTTCAGTTAGTCCAATTATTTTTCTTTTCTCTTTTTCTTCGCAATTTATTTTTTTATTAATTTTTTTAAAATTTTTTTTCTTGTTTACATCATTCATTTTCATGAGATTTTTGAATTACAAATTTTCTCCCCATCTTTCCTCTACCCCAACCCCAAAACCACGATCCCACTGTAAAGCCTCTCCCCTGGTCTGGTCTCTTACTTTCTGGTAGGGCAGGGAGGGTCTCCCTACCCCAACCCCTGTATATCTTAATTCCTAGTTGTAGATATTGCAGAGCTTTAAATTCTAGATTCTTTCAGTTCCTCCCTTGTCACTCACCCCCACTGGAAGGACAAGCAATTCAGTACAGGCTGTGGATGTGTGATTACACAGGACATCTTCATAGTAGATATATTGTGACAGTGATCATATGTCCCACCTTCCTATCCCTCCCCCCTTGTTCTGTTCTCTACCCTGTCCCTTTCCTGAAGTGTGTGCTTCCAGTATCCCTCCCCTCCATCATCCCCCCTCTCATTCCCATGCCTCCTACTCTCCTGTGTAGCATGATGCCCAGTTTAGAGTTTATGCCATTTCTTCCATAAGCCAAATTCAATAAGAGTAATTGAAAATAAAGTCATAACAGTTATCCCTTGCCTCTTCTATATGGGATAATTAACCCTATTATGTCTCTCCCTGTCTCCTCTCATTCTAGTCTTCTCCCACCTCAGAATTTCGCCTTTTAGAGTATCATCCCTTTGTATTCAATTCATCCTATACCTTCTATATACACATATACACTCATGCTCAGATATGTATTCATACACTTATATAGCCTCCTATTTAGGTAAATGTGTAAGTATACTTATATATACATTTGTATTCCCCTCCCCTATCCTCATACTCAGAACAGTTTCCTAAGTTACTATTATTGTTTTTTCCATATTGGCATGTAAATAATTCAAATTT
>CM053598.1:104660302-104679567 GCA_028646575.1 Pseudocheirus occidentalis | reverse complement strand
AAATTGGGAGAAAAATCGTGCTGAGCCCCCTATTTAAAAGAGACCCTGGATCTATTGACCTGCCCTGCCATTATAGGGCCCAACCAGAGAGGCAGAACATACTGAGGAGATATAAGAAAGTGACAGATGAGTATATTTCCTAATGACTCTTGGGGGTTCCTTGTGTATCTTTGCATTGATCAGAATTCTAAAAGATTTTAAATGGGGGTGGTGGGTGGCAGGGCTGAGCTGTGAGCTTAAGTCCTCTGACTTCAAATCCAGTGCTACACAGATCCTATCAAATCCATGTCTGTTTGGTTTTTAATTCTCTTTTTTCCCTCTATGGTATTGTTATGTTATGAATTATTCTCCTAGTTCTGCTCACTTTGCTCTGTGTCTGTTTTCCTCTGAAATTGTCTATGTCACCATTTCTTATAGCCCAGTGGTATTCTATTAAATTCCTATAACATATTTCTTTATTCCAAAAGAGGAGGACAGTCCCTTCATTTCTGATTTTGGCCCCCATGATAAAAGTTATTAACAATGTTTATTGTACATGCAGATCCTTTTCCTCTTCCTTTGATTTCTTTGGGAGTGTACGCTAGATGTGATACAGCTAGATTAAAGAGTATGCACAAATTCATAACTTTCTGCACATATTTCTAAATTGCTTTCCAAAATGGTTGGACCGATTCAATTTCAACAATGTACTAGTCTACTTGTTTTCCCATAATAATTCCCAACATTTTAAATTTTCTGCTTTTGTCATCTTTGCCAGTCTGATAGATGGAGGTAGAACCTCAAAGTTGCTTTAATTTGTTTTTCTCCCATTATTAGGACATTTTTAAAAATGTGACTGAGTATAGCTTGTATTTCTCCTTTCAAAACTGCCTATTAAAGTGCTCTATTTGTTCACTTAAAAACAGTTCTTTGTCCTTTAAATATGAATCACTTCCTTATATATCTTAGAAATTATGCCTTTATCAGAGAAACATCCTGGAAATATTTTCCAATTAAACCATTTCTCTTCTAATATTTAACTACATTGGGTTTGTTTAGGCAAAAACCTTTAATTTTACAGTTAAAAATGCCCATTTTATCCTGTGTGATTCTTTTTGTAGCTTGTATACTTATGAACTCATCCCATGACTATAAATTTGAAATGGAATTTCTTCCTTGCTCCTATAATTTGTTTATGATATGACTTTTTATAACTAAATATTTAATTCATCTGGAGCCATATCTTGGTATATTATGTGAGGTGTTAGTCTAAACCTAATTTCTGACAGACAGTAGCCTACTTTTTGATGCATTTTTTTTGGAGGGGGGAAGGCAGGGCAATTGGGGTTAAGTGATTTGCTCAAGGTCTCATGGCTAGTAAGTGTTAAGTGTCTAAGACTGGATTTGAACTCAGGTCTTCCTGACTCCAGGGCCAGTGCTTTACCCACTGCACCACCTAGGTGCCCCTTTTTGCTGCATTTTTAAGATCTCATAGTAAGTTCTTCCCCTAGTCTAAACCCAGTTTGGGGGTTTAAAAAATAGGACGCCTTTGTGTTGGTTTTCTTCTGTGTACTGTGAACCTAATCTCCTTCACTGATTTCTCTCTCACATAAAAGGTGAAAAGCATTCAAACTTGTACATGGACAGTTTAGATATGTTTTTATTTCTACAAAGAATATTTTATAGTTTGAGTTACATAGTTCTTGGATAAATGTTGGTATGTATGAACGCTTCTTTTGTGGCTAGGTTTGAACCCAGGAGCCTTCATTCAAGAGTAAGGAATCTTAACCATTTTTTTGCATCACACACCCCTTTGGCAGCCAAGAGAATCCTATGGATGCTTCACAGAATAATGTTTTTAAATGAATAAAATAAAATATATAGGATTTAAAAGGAAACCTCCAGTCTTGAATCTCTAACTGCCTATTGAACTGGATGTCACTTGGACAACTTAAATTCGCATGTCCAAAACTGGACTCATTATCTGTCCCTCTTTCTAATTTCCTTATTATTGTTGAATACTCCCAATCACCCCACATCCTAATTTAGGTGTCACCCTCACTTCCTCACTCTCTTACCTCCTCACATCCAATCTACTCCCAGCTCCTTTAGATGCTTGCTTGTTAGCATCTCTCATATATGCCCTTCTTTTTTCCACATTAATGAAATCCCTCATTATCTCATGCTCAGTCTATTGCAATAGTTTCAGGTAGTTTCTCTGCTTCACCTTTCCCTACTTCAACCCATCCTACACTCAATTCTATAATGGATCTTCCTAAAGGGCAAGTTTTTTGGGGGGGGTGGTTTGTAAGTTTTCTTTTGTTCTCTGCTATGTACTTTTTTCCTATTTTCTTTTTCCCCCTCTTCTCCCCTTACCTGCCCCCCTGAAGGCTACAGTTAAGTTTGGATATGTTTTTCTATAGCTATAGACATACACATATACATACATACATACATACATACATATATATATATATATATATATACTTTCCCAAATTCTACTCCTGATCTTTATTTTATGTTTGTTCATATCTCTTGTTTGCTAGCCCTCCTGCCTCCTCTACTTTTCTTCTACCTGCTATCTTGCCCTCCCATTACTTGCCTACTCCCCATCCTCTCATTCCTATAAAGCTAAATGCCCTTCTATATCCCCTTCTTACCTATTCCTTCACCTCTCCTCTAAATGTCTCCACTGCTAGGACCTGTATGATGCTAATTGTGACACCACCATATTTAAATTGTTTTATTTGTGTTGCTTTTGTTATTTTATCCTTGAGCTGGGGGTTTAAGAATTTGACTATCATATTCCTATGAGCTTTCCTCATAGGATCTCTTTTAAGTGGTGATCAATGGATTTTTTCTATTTCTACTCCCACCTTGACCCTTGTTCTAATGCTTCAGGACAATTTTCTTTCATTTTTTTCTTGTTTTATTGTATCAAAATTCCTTTCTTAGCATAAATTTCTATTAGTCTGATTATTTTTGTTCTTTTTTTGATCTGTCCTCCAAATCTATTGTTTTTCTTATGTTTCACTTTCTCTTCTTTTTTTCATTATTCATATTTTGTTTCATTGTTTCTTGATCTCTTATTATTTCACTGGATTCATTTTGCCCAATTCTAGTATTCAAGGTGTCATTTTCTAATTGGTATACTTTCCTTTCATAATTATCTTGTTTTTCTTGGGATTATTCTTTTTCTTTTTTTTCAGTTTTTCCACCATCTCTGTCATTTGATTTTTAGTCTTTTTAAAGATCTTCTGGGGGCAACTAGGTGGTACAGTGAATAGAGCACCAGCCCTGGATTCAGGAGGACCTGAGTTCAAATGCGGCCTCGGACACTTAACATTTACTAGCCATGTGACCTTAGGCAAGTCACTCAATTACAATTGCCCAAACTTCCATCCTCCAAAAAAAAAAAAAAGATCTTGTATAAATTCTTTTTGGGCAGGTGATCATTTGACATTACTCTTTGGGGGTTTCTTTACTTCAGTATCGTCCTCTGAAGATGAACCCCAGTCTTCTTTATTCCCATAATTGTTTATGGTTGGATTCTTCTTTGCCTGTGCATTTATAGTGATAATAGCTTAATTTTTGTAATCACCTCTAGCCCTGGGATATGGGAGGTGGTACCTTACCTCTTCCCCCAGATCTTCAGTTCTCCCCCTCTATCCTTGAACCAAAGTCAAACCTCTAACCTCCTGTACATGCCTACATCCAGAGGCATTCTGCCTCATTGCTTCTGCACTTACCCAGCTTGTGCTGATTCCTTCTCACCCCACTGCTCTTTGCAGCACAGCTGGTTCTGATGTTCCTGGTTAGCCAAGGTTCTCTTGATCTTCTTGGGATCAGATGCGCAACTCCCCTCACTATCCCAAGTGTAAAAGTTCCTGTGGCTGGGGCAGAGGCAGGCTCTTAAACCAACTAACCCCAGGGCTTGCAGCTTGTGTAAGTGGCTCCTGGAATTTTTCTTCTGATCTTCTTAAATTGTCACAGGATGACCTGGGTTGTGTCCCTATTCTTATTTATTTCTATCTATACTTTGCCCTAAGGTGCTGTTTTATCTCTTTTGTGGGGGAAAATTTTGGGAGTTTGGAGTTCTCTGACCTATTTTGCCATCTTCCCTGAATCCTCATCCTAAATGGCAAATTTTGACCATAATTTACCCCCTATCCTCTTCACCTAGGTCAATTCTAGTAACTCCATACTATCTCCAGGATCAAATATAAGATCCTGATAGGTTTTTAAAGCCCTTCTCTTAAGTCACTGAATTTCTCTAGCTCTGAGTTTCCTCAACCTTTGACAAAATATAAGACTGATTGAGAGGTATTCTGCTATAAATAGTATTCATAATGGATGAACAAATAATTTTTAAAATTTTTACAAATGACCCATAATATTATTAAACCTTACTTCAAATTACTAATAATGATATCCATGAAAATAAAAACATTTCTGAAGTTTTGTTTTCAGTCATCAAATAGCAAAATATAGCAAAAGATAGAGTCAACATTGGAGAGTCTCAGGAATAGACTATTGAAAGAGCTACAAATTGCTATTCTACTCTGGAAAAAACTTGGAATTATTAGTTAAAAGTGATCCAAAGTACTGAGTACTAACAGGTACCCCCAAGAAAAGTTTTTCAGAAAGAATGGCCCCATGTATGGTGAAATATCCATAGCCTTGTGTTTTGTGGCACACCCTTCCCTTGCCAAAAAAGGAAAACCCAGGAGAGAAAATGGATAATAATTGACCAGGAGCCTGCTGAAAAAAAATGTAATATATATTATACATGTGTACAAGTGCATGTATTAATTATTTCCCCACAAGAAATGACAAATTTGAGGAATTCAGAGAAACGTGGGCGAGCTTTATGAATTCATACAGAGGTAAGTAAGAAGAACCAAAATATATACAATGACAATATAAATGAAAAGAATAATACAATACAAAGTTAGTTCTTTGTAATTTTAACAGTCAATCTTGGCCACAAGGAAAAGATGAAAAAAAAATGTACCCTTTTCCTTGACCACATAGGGCATTATAGGTGAGAAATGTTGCATATACCATCAGATAGGGTTATTGTGGCATTTGGTTCTACAAAATTTTTTTCTTTGTCTTAAGGAAAGGTTTACTGGATAGAAACTTTTTTAGGAAATGACTGTGATCACAAGGAAGAAAGCATCAATTAAATAGAAAGAACAAATGAACAAATTTAGCAGGATATTTGAGAACACAAGATTTAGTTTGGTTTATAGACCTGAAGGTGCAGTTTAGTGATTGACAGGAGGTCCAGGGGACGGACTGTAATTTTGCCAAAGAAATCATATCTCAGGCAGGGGGCAAATGAGAAATATTCAGGGCTGATGAAAATACATGCCAGAGTCTATATTGATTTTGGTTTTAGAAGTGCAGATCATGACATGATCATTGCTCTACAAGTAGAAAACGTAACCTCCTACCTTGGGACTACAGGCAGTGCCAAGGACAAATTCCGAAGACAGGGATATAAACTTGTCGGAGAATGAGGTAGTAACTCACAGTTATGGGGTTAGAGCCCAACAGAAATCCAGAAATAAGGAAGGACGTTTAAGTGGCACAAAAGAACTCCCTACTATACTTATTTTCTCAGTAGGATTACTTTAGAGCTTCTGGGAAAAGATCCTGATAGACTCTGGGGAACTGGAATACATTTCTGGTATCTTGATAACAATGAACAGTACCTGGTAACTGAAATGGAGGTCTTTGGTATCAGAGTTAAGGTTATATGAAACAATTTCTTCATTTTCCACACAAACAGGACTGGGAACGATTGATACAAAGCAAGTGGGGATGGTGTTTGGGTTGTCATGGTTCCTGGAATGAACAGAGAGTGGCTTTATGGAAGGATCACTGGATTTGAAGTCAGAGGACTTGGGTTCACAACCTCTGTTATCTACCACCCACATTAATTTAGGCAACTGCCCCAATCTAAATAAAACTATATCCCTAGAACCCTAGTTCTAGTCCTTCCAGTGTATCATCTGGACTATTGCACTAATTTCATTATTGATCTCTAACCCTTAAGATTCTATTTCAATTTATTCTCTAGATAGCCACCAAAGTGATTTTCCTAAGATTTTCTGATCATGCTCAACAAATCGCATCAATTCATCATTACTAGGATAATATAAAGTCTTCTCTTGGTCAGTTGGAGATCTTTACAACCTGGGCCCCTTCATATTTTTCCAGTCTTACGCGTTGATCCTCTCCAATAATTTTACCCAGCCATCCTGGCCAAAGTTCTTGTTCTTCAGGTTCAAGCCTTGTCTTCTCTCTCAATGCCTTTGTACCAGTTGTTTACGATGCCGGGAATGCTCTCTCTACCTACCTCAATATCCTAGAATCCTCAACTTCCGGAAAGGTCAGTTTAAAAGCTACTTTCTAACAGAAACCTTTCTTTGTCCCTCCAGTTACTAGTGCCTTCTCAACTAAGGCTACATTGTGTCTTGCATATAAGTATTTATGTATATTTTTTCTCGCCTATTAGAATATAAGGGCCTTAAAGGGAAGAACTGTTTCTTCTTCTTTATTTATATTCCCAGCACGTAAAAACTACTTAATACATACTTGTCGATTGATGATTAATGTGTATGTTCCTGCTTGCATTTTTTAGTGTATCATGGCATCTATGTGTAGTCAATATGCTGGTTCTGAACTAGGATATATGGAACCAGGCAGATACAGCCAGATAACTATTTCTGCTCTTCCACTACTGAGCTCAGTCCCTTATCATTGAGGAAGACTGTCCAACACTGTCCGTGGATTGAATTAAAAAGTAGAATCCTTTTCATTTATTTTATAATTTACATTTGTTCTCTATCCAGACTATTCTTTTTTCTGTTATAATTAAGAAGGGCTATGGAGATTTTACTATATGTGTCATCTGAGCCATCTCAGCTCCCTTGCTGTGAGAGAAAATTATTCAGTCCCATTGAAAGAAGCCTGATAAAAACTCAATGACACCTTCAAATGAGAACATAGTGGCAGCCAATTGAAGCCCCAGGGTATCATAAAGGTGATGGATCATTACCCATAGCTGAGGTTCCATTTTAGTGCTGTATTCCAGTGCCAGGTGCTGATTTGGCTTTCTCTTACATAAAGGTACAGAGGGCAAGACAGGGAGGGTATCACCTGTTAAAATGACTTATGAGCCACTTGACTGCCAAGACAAACTCACAGAAAATTAACCAATTTGCTACCTCAGTGTTATTGTACACCCACCTACTATTTTTCCCAAACTCTGTTAATCCTAATGGCTTGGACAATTTTTTATAACTATGTTGTGGAGTTCAGGACTTTTTTTGCCTTTGTCAAGGTCAAAATGTTTATTTCTATGATGGCAAGTGCCTTCAGTTATTTAAACATATAAATCTTTTTGCCTGTTTTTCTGAAGCATCATTCCAAAAGAAGTTTGTAGCAGTCCTTATATGTCAAAAATAGAAGTGTGAAGGACAGCTTTTGTAGAACTTTTATCAAAGTCTAGAGAATGGAAATAATGTTCATATAGATTTGGGGGGGTAAAAACCATATGGGCACTCATATGCTTAATGAGAGAAGTGGCAATAAAACCAATTTACTTTCTACTGCAAAATAGGAAGGATTCACACTTCAAAAGAACCAACATAGAAACGGTCTTGCTACACCAATTCAAAATATTTTGCCAGGGTTCAAAAGAGAAATTATATACCACAGTTCAGCTTAGAAATAGAGGATGATCCTAATATATTAGATTTCCCTTGCCTTTCAGGGTCCAATTCAATATTTCTAAAACTAATAGTAATCCTGATTACTACTTAAAAAATACTCTGGGTAACTTATGAGGCTGCTTTCTGGGTTCTCCCTACACTCAGTATTGCTAACTCTTTTAAGATAAATCTTAAAATAGTAGAGCAAAGAGACAAAGGAGACAAAATGACAATGGTCTTTCATTTCTTGTTAAATGCAAAAAAACTTCCTACATGTTCTGGAAAATGCAGGTTTATAGAGATGGTTGAAACTGCTGATTTCAGTGTTTTGAGGATTCCAATTAACATGAATTGGCTGCTTCTAGTGTAAGTGCAAGAGGAAGAGTTGAAAATCATCATGGTCATCACAGTCCTGAGGATCTGGGGTTCCTTGTCTTAAAGACAAACTAGATACGTTTAATTAAATCATTTCTCTAAGGTATAACTTATTTATTGTCTGTGTTACAGCAACACCATCTATCTGAGCCTATGGGAATTTGTAGAGAATATCCATGGAAGTGAATATATCTGCAGTACAGGAATACCTATAAGTCCAACATTCTGTTGTTAGTCTGAAGCTACCTACCAAAGCTGTTACCATTACCTTGAAACTGTATTCAATTGAAATATTTTTATCAGTGACAATTGACTTTTCTTCTTTAATGCTGCTTCTTTTTTCACCTTTTTTTTCTTTTTGGAGGGCAACTGGGGTTAAGTGACTTGCCCAAGGTCACATTGCTAGTTTTTTGTTTTTTGTTTTTTTTGTATAAAGTATCTGAGACCGCATTTGAACTCAGGTCCTCCTGACTCCAGAGCTGATGCTCTATTCACTGTGCCACCTAGCCACCCCACTTTTTTCACCTTTTCTTGACTGCAATCTAGCCTAGATAGCTAGATCAGGTACAGAATTTAATCTTAACATAGTGAGATCAACTAAGCCCTACGTTCATCTCTTTGAACTTTTGGAAGAAACTAGACTGACTTTACCAATTAGATTGGTTTTCACCTGGATTTTACCAGGAAATCTTTTCTTCACCTTATTTATTCTCTCTGAAGTTATTCAATATAGGCTTTACAGTGGATATCTTTAACTTGAGTGATTTGATCCCAGAACCACCTATCCCCTTTGTCTTTTCCTTTTCTGTCCTTGTCTTATCCTTCTCTTTTTCTCCATATAGTCTCCTGTTTTATTGATAATGATAATTGGAAAATAATGAATGTTTTAATTGGATGTTGCTGTGTCAAATGCTCACAGTCTTCAAGTTAAGTGGAACAAACCAGCTTTCTAAAACATACCGAACAAACATAAAGGATGTATTGACAAATGAGGTATATGCCATCTCCAGATCCTGTAACAAGAGGTGTTCCAGTGATACTGTCAGTGAAGCTGTAAGAGACGAGTTCATCTTTCCAGACGTCCATCAAACAGTATTTACCTGGAGACTTCTAGGGCTGGGACCACCATGGCGGAGTAGAGAAAGCTCAGCTGAATTCTTCTAACACTCCAAAAACTTTAAAATAATGTCTCAGATCAATTTCTGGAATGACAGAGACAACAAAAGGTCAGAATAAGACATTCTTCTAGTCCAGGACAATTTAGGGGGTCTGAAAGAGAGATTTGTGACATGAGGGTAGATGAAACAACAGTGGTAGGACCAGGAGGTGGAGACAAAAGTAACAGGAACTCAAGAGATCTCAAGTCAGAGATGATAAGGGGACCTGGCAACTGATCAGAAAGAGATTAGAGGGGACCCCTGTGGTAGCACTGGATACAGGACCAGGTACCATTTGACAAATCCACCGATCATATCTACTTCTTGGTCATGTTCAAGTGTGGAGAGGAGCATCTTTAGTCAAGAGAGCACAGAAGCCCTAAGAAGTAATAATTGCTTTTGATCACAAGGAATCAGGACCCTGAGGAGCAGTGACATATCTGGTCTCAAAGGGAGCAAGGCCTCTGAGGAAAAATATGAATCATAATCCTAGGGGATCATAGACCCTTCCTAGACTCTTGATTCTTCCTCTTTTTACAGGGTGAAGAACACAAGAACCATAACAATATCTCTCCTCAGATCACACAACCCTAGAAACACAAAAAACTTCAACTCCCCCCAAAATAGCTCTGAAAATAGCAGTGTGGAAAAGCTGTGCTTCACAATTCACCACCACCACCCTAAGCCAGGAACAGAGCCCAACTTTAACATAAAATTCAAAATCAAAAAATAGGGTAGAAAAATGAACCAGCAGCAAAAGAAAGAACATGACCATAAAAAGCTACTATGATAACAATGAAGACCAAGACGCAAACTCAGAAGAAGACAATGAAGTCAAAACAACTGGAAGCAAAGCCTTAAAAGAAAAAGGAAAAGATGAATTGACCTCAACCCCAAGAAGACCTCCTGGAAAAGCTAGAGTAGTAAAGGAATCATGGGAAGTAGAATACATAATTTTGATTGCATGAAATTAAAAGGCTTTTGCACAAATAAAAATTAGAAGGCAGCCAAAATTAGAAGGAAAACAGGAAACTTAGAAAAAAAATTATGTAAGTTTCTCTGATAAAAGCCTCGTTTCTCAAATATATTGGGAACTGAGCCAAATTTATAAAAATGAAAGTCATTTCCCAATCTACAAAAGGGCAAAGTTATATGGCGACATTTTTCAGAAGAGGAAATCAAAATTATCAGAAGTCATATTAAAAAATGCTCTGGGGGCAGCTAGGTGGCACAGTGAATAGAGCATCAGCCCTTGAGTTAGGGGAACCTGAGTTCAAATCCAGCCTCAGACACTTAACACTTACTAGCCATGTGACCTTGGGCAAGTCACTTACCCCAATTGCCCTGTCTTCCCTCCTCCAAAAAACAAAAAAAAAAGAAAATTAGTATTAATTAGAGAAATGCAAACTAAAATAATTCTGAGATAAAACCTCACACTGATCAGATTGCTTAACATGACAGAAAAGGAAAATGACAAATGCTCAGGGGATATAGAAAAATTGGGACACTAATTCACTATTGGTAGGACTGAAACTAGTCCAAACATCCCTGGAACATATCATAAGAATGATCAACAGTGAAAGACTTAGCTATTCTGATTTAGGCAATTATTTTTCCTAATAGAACAATGATCAAATACAAACTCTTTTGTCTGACCTTGCAAGTATTCACAGTGTGTCTCCAACCTATCATTTCATGCTGATTCCATATTGTTCCCTATCATGAATCATATGTACTAGCCAAAGTGGTTCAATTGCCATCCTTTGTGTGAGACATCCTTCTCTACCAGCATTCCATCTACTGCCTCTGCTACCTTTCCACCCTTTCCTGCCCACTTCATTCCTAGAATGCTCTTTAGTTCTTGGAATGTCTAGCTCTCTTCAAATTTCAATATTTGTGTAAACTCTTTCAAGATGCCTTTCCAGCTTCTCACAGTTGTTGCCACCTGATTATTTTTTTCTGTGCCTAGCTACCTAAATATTCTATTCACTTATCTGTAAATATCATGTATAGCAGAGGTGTCAGATTGCCAGAATGTAAAGGCACAAGGAGCCCACAAAACTCCTGAGTGAGAAGCCTGAACTAGATTAAAATATAATTGGGAAATGTCTAACAAAAATAAATAAAAATATGAAACAACACAGAGAATTTTAATTTTCAGTTTCTAAAGCAATATATAGTTCTCAAGGATTGTTTCTATTTGAGTTTGACACCACTGTTGTATATTTGAGTTTGACGCCATTGTTGTTCAGCCCTTCTCCTGTTGGGGGTAGCGAGTGGTGGTGGAGGGATATAAACTCTGTGATAAGAGGGACTATTTCATTTACATATTTATATCCTGAGTCACTAGAATAATGTCTGTCATATGGCAGGTGCTCAATAAATGCTAATTGATAATGGGATCAGGCTCAGTGATTGTTTCTAGAACAAATAAAGCCATCTCTGAAAGATTATGTCGAAATACATTATGAAGATGACCACCACAAGATAATAATACTCTCATCATGTTGGAGCCTTCAGGATAGATCACATATGACATTGTGTTGTCACATCTGTAGGATTCATCTTCAGTGCTCAGATGCCCTCTGGAAAATACTCCATAAACTACCTCACAAACAATATGGCGCCTAACTATGGATCACAGCAACCCCCAGGGAATACAGACATACCATACAAATACCTGGCAGATTTTCCTTCTCAGAGGTGAGGAATTATTGCCCGCAGAGAAGACAAGGAAGGAAAACCTTCAGCCAATATAGCCAAGATATTGTAATCTTCTTATCTTCTGCATATATATTTTCACTCTCTCATATATTGTAATGAATCACACACAAGGACTAGTCATTTAACCAGGGCGTACCAGTACTGAAATCACTCCAAATATGACCTAAAAATCTGTTCTTGGGGAGGCTAAGTGGCACAGTGAATAGAGCACCCGGAGGACCTGAGTTCAAATCTGAAGTCAGACACTTAACACTTTACTAGCCATGTGACCTTGGGTAAGTCACTTAACCCCAATTTCCCTGCCTTCCCCTCTCCAAAAAAAAAAGGTAAAAAATATGTTCTTACTCTATGGAATATGGACAAAATCCTTGACATTCATCTCTAGTAATCTCTGGTGTCCAGCCCCAGCTGATCTTCTCCACCCTCATGTTATTGCTAACAGGATATGCTATTTTTAGAGCATGAAGAACACCCATCTGACATAAGCAGGCTTGATTAGAGTCCCAACCTCCCAGAGTCAGACTGTGGATGGAGGTAACCAAAATTAGCAGCTATGTGCCAGATAGTACCTGGCTTGACCACACTGACCTAACTCTCGCCAGTGTCTTACTCAGCTCATAAAAGGCCCACAATGAACACTTTTTCTGGTCTGGGACTAGAGTTATGTGTGGGAAAATTGTCTGCCAGAGGTTGAAACTAGGTTATTTGTTAGACAAAACTATTCATTTCTCATTCCCCAGAGCATAAAAAAATCAGGTTCTTCCAAAAAGAATAAACATAAGACGTTCTGGATAAAACACAGGAATATTGGCACAGAAAGGATCCATGTGTCCCCCAAACCAAGTGATATTGAAACTGTAAGAAACTCAGAAGAATCATCTTGGTTTTGCTCTTTTCTGTCTTTTTCCATAGTTTCTGTTTTCAGTATTTATCTTCCAGCTGTTGGCATTGTTTCCAAGGAAGATAACTTTTTGAACCAATATTAGAAATAACACTAATATTGAGGTTAATATAGCAAGCATATGGGTAAGGAAGAAACTGCTACTTAGCAGGAATACTACTTACCTAGAGTGAGGTGTATACTGTGGATAAGAATCCCACCATAAGAAGGAAGTCCTTTTTGTCAGAGCTTTGTTATGATCAATTGTAGGAGATGGTCATAAAGACCTCATTCATCTCATGACAACTAGACCACTTTAATTTCAGCATCTACCAAGGGTGGGGAACCTGCAGCCTCAAGGCCACATGTGGCACTCTAGGTGCTCTTACTTATTCAAACTGTGCTTTTTCTCTCAGCGAGTATAGATGGGTTTTTACCATTTTTCCTCTTTTCATACTTTTCTGTGCTTCCTTGTCTTCAACACATTTGTAATGGGTTTGTTATGGTAATAACTCTATCCTCATTTAGCTCACCCTGAAATCCCCCTTTGCTTCTGCCTTAACTTTAAAATATCTTCGTAATGTCTCCCAAAGGACTCAATACCTCCCTTACTGATAAATAGTAAAACTGGCTCATTCTAGGGGTCCAATACCCCCAGTAGGAATTACCATATTCCCATGTCTTGCTGGTAACTCACTTCTACCAGGTATGCTATGAGCACTGAAAATAAATCTTCATTTTATCCAGTTGTATTTAATTAAATTTCCATTTTCCTGGTTCCATACACCTTGAAGTTTACCATACCTTTTAGCTTCTGAATGTTTTCACCACAGAGGGTATGTACAAACCTAAGATAAAGGAACTAGTTTCTTTGGAATTTAAGTTATTTTGGGTTCCATATTATTGTTTACCCCATCCCTTTTCTCTAGGCTCTTCTCACTACTTCATATTCCTTTCTCTATGAGAGCATAGAGCTCTCAGGGTGAAACTAAATGCAAATAACAACTCAAACCCTTGCATGTCTCTAATTTTGCACAGAGATTTTCCTTGCACTAAATTCCTTTTTTTTCTTTTTTGGAGGAACTAATCCCCAGGGTCAATTCCCTTAAGCTGTTTCTTACTTTTAAAATTATTTTTAAGGGGGTTATTTCATTCAGTTTGTTGTTTCATCCTCTACAAAAATTCAGCTGTTCTAATACCTCTTTATGATGTTGAGGAGATGACCCTGAGTCCCTAAAAGCTATGTTAATAGAGCCCAATCTCTGGCAGATTTTGCCAAGGCAGAAAGGCTTTGAGGATGAGGTTGGCAAGTGACTAAGTCTTCTCTCCAAGGACCACCCTAGCTAAATATGGAGCAGTTCATCATTGGAATGTTAGCCACTAGGTGATGATTTCTTTGGCCATAGCAACCCATGAAACAGAAACAAATACAAAACAGCCTCCAGTTCACCACAGGACCATTTGAATTCTGCAGGAGCAGTGGGGAAATGTGGGGCAGAGGATACAAAGAATTATATGATTCATAGAGTATATACAGATATTGATTTGACTCTTGGTACTCTTAATGTGAACTTTATCTCAAAAAAACAGTTTATGACTCCACATCCTATTGAAGGAAACAAGCCTCATCCATATTGATATTATCTGTTTAAATGTACAGGAATATATTTTTTTAAAGCTACAACCAAATGTAAGGACAAATCACAAATTGTCCTCAGATAAACGAAGGAGTCAGTAGACTTTGTTTCATTGATCTTCCAAAGGCATCAAGAAATATTTTATGAGATACCTGGTAAGACCTTCTCACTCTGTGGCACTCATAAAATCCAAAACAAGCTCCCTTCCATGATAATAACTATATCTTAGAGGCCAATATCTGTAACAGAAGACGAAATAGAGAAATTCTATGAAGAACTTGACAAGGTCTTCAAAACTAAATTAATATATACTGAGAACTCCAATGCAAAGTGGAGGACAAGGGAGGAAAACTATGTTGGAAAATACAGTTCAGGATCAAGAAAATCATTTGGGGCAGGAGAGTTTTACCTTTTATGTATTGTGGACTCATGTGGCACTGTGGCAAAGCTCATGAATCACCTCTCAGAATGAAGCTACTAAATATTTAAAATGGAAGAAAAAAAGTATTATAAAGTTATATGAATAATTATCGATGAAAAATAGCTTCTTGAACCCCAGTTTAAGAAAGTCTGGTCTAGAGGTTCAGGTCTACATGACATAAACACTGAACAACATTACAAAAAAGAAAAATACACACAGAAACCATATATTGACAGGGAAATGACTGATGGCTGAAGTCATTTCATCATTAGTTGTATGTGTGCAGTTAGCTCACCCAATGGTCAAAATAAATGCCAAAATTAATGCCAAATTACAGAAAAAAAGGATAAAATGAGAATCTATGCACGCTATTGGAACTTACAGTTTAACCTGTTAAAACAATTGCCTGAAAAAGGAAACTTTTCAAAAGTCAAAAAATGACTATCACCGTATCTTAAAGAGGTTCATTGAGAGGAAACGCACTGGCACAATGAGTTCAAAAGAAGTCATAAATCACCATACAGAACAAACATTTAATATCCTTACAAAATGGAATGCTCTAATGTAAGGACAATCCCAGTATGGAGGAGGTCATTTGAAAATCATTAGTATGGAGGATTATGAGGAGTATCATCTCACCAAAAAGTGAAAAGCAGGTAAGAAGGTGATACTGGGGAAGGCTAGGTGGTGCAGTGAATAGAGCACCAGCCCTGGAGTAAGAAGGACCTGAGTTCAAATTCGGCCTCAGACACTTGACACGCTTACTAGCCATGTGACCTTGGGCAAGCCACTTTAACCCCAATTGCCCTGCCTTCCCCCCTCCAAAAATAAATAAAATAAAATGATCCTGTAGAGATAGACAGATTCTTGGATTTGGACTCAGAGCACCTGGGTTTAAATGCTGGCATTCCCACTTGCTAGCTATGTGACCAAGGGCGAGTCACTTCTCTAAGTGTTAGCTCTTAAACTAACAAATGAAAGGGTGGGATTAAACTGATTTTTAGGTTCCTTCCAGGTCACTGTCTCTGATCCTATGTAAGTAACGGCACACAAAGCAACAGCTGCTGACACTTATGTCTACTTTCTTAGCCCTGTGAAACTTTTTATAAGATAGACTATCCTTTCCCATTAACTTCATAAAAACCGAAGAGGGGAATATGCAAACTTTCTGGGTGATATTCCAAAACAGATTATTTACTAGAGCGTCACACAGTTATGTTCTAGCAATTAGAGGTCTAAATCTGAAGTCATAAAGACCTGGATTAAAATCCAGATACTGACATTTGCTAGTGATGTGACCGTGGGAGAGTTGTTTAACCTCTCTCAGCTTCTGGAAAATAAAGATGACAATCCCTGTAGTAGGCATTTCACTAGCTGGGAGATAGTATGTCTAAAATGTAAATGTAAAATTGATATAAATTTACATTTATAAAATGTTCATGCAAAGTACTTGTATGTGTGTTTATGTGTATAAGCTTGATATAGTGAGAAGAAAGAGTCCAAGTTGAATTTGGAATCTGGTGGATGTGGGTTCCACTCCCCCTTCTGGCACTTCTTGGCTATGTTACCTTGAAGACTATGGTTGTGATAATCAAATAAGATCTTGTATATAAAGTACTTTGCAAATAATAAATGGATGATGATTATATTTCTATACTCATAGTAGCAGAGAAATCAATTTTGGGGCAGCATTTACTACTAGTAAATATAAGAAAGGCATCAAATTCTTTCTTCCTCTAAAGCTGCTTCCAGGCACACTACAAACTGGCATTTATGTGGCATTTCAAGGTTTGCAAAGGTTCTTTACAGGGGCAGCTGGGTGGTATAGTGCAAAGAGTGCTGGACCTTGAGTCAGGAAGACTCATCTTTAAATCTGGCCTCAGACACTTACTGTTTGATCCTGGACAAATCACTTAACCCTGTTTGCCTCAGTTTCCTCACCTATAAAATTAGCTAGGAAAGGAAATGGCAAACCACTCCAGTATCTCTGCCAAGAACACCCCAAATAGGGTCACAAAGACTCAGATACTGCTAAAAGAAACAACTGAACAACAATAAAAGAGCTTTATAAATGTTAATGATTAATCTTAGCTCTAACAAAACCCTGTGAGTTTGCTTTCTGGTTTAGTACTTGCCATCTATACCTAAACCTAAGTAACTTGCCCAAGGTCACACAGCTACTGAGTATCTGAAGAAAGATTTAAACTCAGGTCTTCCCAACTTCAAATCAGGCTCTATCCACTGTACAACCCAACTGCGTATCTCACTGTGAGGGTGAGCAACAAAGACTAGTGACATCTTCTTTGTGGTACATACAGTCTTGCAATCTGCATAATCTGGCTTCTTGGGTACCTTTACCTGTGTGTCAATATTTGTGTCTTCCTACATCTGTGATCATAATCTGATTCATTGGGCTATGCTGTAAACTGTAAGAGTTTCTAGAATACAAATTATATTAAAGGGCACATCATTAATTCCAAAATGTCACAAAACTAGAGAGATATGTGTCCCTAACAACAGCTTTTTAACCCCTCTCTATTCCCTCATGTGTGCTAGAGTCCAAGGTTAGAGAACTGTCTCAGTCAGCAACAGTGAGATCCTGATACAGATCATTTCTTCATAGGCACCCAGGCGACTGCGAGTTATAAACAACATAAAATTCTACTTTGACTATTGTTTATTTCTTTGATCAATCTGACTAAGTAGAACAAAACACAGATTGAAAGGCTCTCCTCAAACAAAATTGCTCCAACATACAAGTTAAATTCATACCAATTCCTCCAGGAAGATAATTTTTGTTCTATGATCTGCTAAGTATGTGTTAATTGGGGCCTAAAACCGGGAGATCCATACTTACTTGAGATACTCTTTGGTATCATAGAGGATATGAACACTCCCAAGGTTAGCAACATGAAGTTGCCTCAAGCAATAATTTTAGGAAGAAACTCATTGGGGTTATCTTGAGGAAAGACCTTAGATCTTCAATAATTAAGGTCTTATTAGGAAAAATATAGCCATGACACTATTGCTGCTGCTGATATAGCTGATGCTGGGAAGTAGAATCAGGTTGCTAGGGAAGAGTTTATCTGGAATGTGGGAAGAAAGCAGTTCCTTCCTACTTGAACTAATAATTCTTGCATAAAAATAGGTGTTTAACTCAATTTTCTTTCCATATCCTGAAATGGTATAAGTACTAGGAGCATCCTTGAAATTCTGGCACCATATGGCAAGGCTCTAGTTGCACTACCCTAGTTATAGCTCTATTAGGTTACATTGTCTTACTAACATTAACGTACACAAGAAATGACATAAAACTTCAGTCATCAAGAACACGAATGACCAGGAAGGGAGGCTGATTATAGTAGGGTTATGTATCAAAAATGAAGAATTACAGTGTAAGTGTTTATTCTAGAAAACACAAAATATTAAAAGAATGAAAGGAAGTTCTTCAGAACAGTGATATTAAAAATGTGGCCCCTAGACACAGGCTGCAACACTCCCAAGTAAGATTTGAATGGTATTAAAGTGTGATTGGGAGATTCTTAACAAAATAAAAATATAATAAAACATGAATATCATTACATTTTTAAATTGTCCATATAAACCCCACAGGAATTTTTACACATACAATGGCAGCCTCTATTTCTATTTGAGTTTGATACTATTACTCCAGAATATTGGATAGATCCTCCATAAGAAATAATCATATAGAATGAGAAAGCATGATGAGCTAGGTACTCTACCACTGAAGACAGTACCTTCGCCAATGAGATCATGGCTCAATCATCAAAGCAACTTGTTTTATGAAGCTTCATGATTGGGAATAGTCATTTTGGCTCCCTTTACTTTCTAAAACATGTGTTTTTCTCTAAGATTTCCAAATATTTTTCAAGTTCACAAGCATTTCAACCGCTCCCAGAATTACTAGCTCATCAAGTATTTTCTGAAGCCACTACCCTTGCTCTCATTTCACTGCCCTCCTTCCTCAATCTTGACCTTAGAGTTATGTAATTCAATGTACATTATCCTCTACTCTAAAGTTCCATGCCCTCCAGGTCTATTACCTCTCTTTTCTTGCCAAACTTCACTCCAACACCCATCAGCCTCCTGCTCTGCTGTTACTAATGAAACACTGAAGAAAATTGGAGGATCACATCTAATCTCAACTAAGCCCTTACTTCAGCAAAGTAGATTTTTTATTCCTCCTTAATTCATTCCCTATTTCACTCCTTGTAATAGTAATTAATTTGTTTGATCAGATGTTAAGTAGATCCTAGTAACCTAGTGTTAAGTATAGAACTCTGTCCATTGGTGATAAGGTGTGAATTCCCAGAACTCTGTCCATTGGTGAGAAGGGGGGAATTTCCC
>CM053598.1:104622337-104659802 GCA_028646575.1 Pseudocheirus occidentalis | reverse complement strand
TTCCATGCTTTGATCCTTTTTTGTCCACAAAAAAGGATTCTAGAGTTTTATTGCTGTTCTTATTTTGCTTCCTGTTCCTCATGTTGGCCAGTCAATTTATTGGTTGGTCTTTTTTTTTTTGGTTTGTTGTTGTTGTTTTTTTTAGCTTTGTGGATCTCTGCTTCCGGTGGGGGGGGGGAAAGCTGTGTTCCAAATTGTGGGGTTTTCCCAGCTGCCGGAGCTATTAGGGGGGTGTTGCGCCCCCCTCCCCAATTTTGGCTTGCTGAGAGTGCATCCCAGGACCACCACCCAAGACCACAATCCGGATCCAGGCTGCTCAACACAAGAGCACTTGGCCCTGATCAATCAACTCTTCAGCCACCGGTTACAGCAGTTCCTGCCTTTCCCCCACTGCTTCCTTGCTCTGGGGGCAGATTGGCCAAACTGCTTTTCCTCCCTCAAATTAAGTTTCAGAATTTCACTTTCACTGACCTTTTCTAATCCTGACTTCCTAAATGTGGAGATTCCTCCAGGTGCAGTATCTTCTTTGAAGTAGACTCAAGCTGTGGCTTGGGAGGCTCAGCTCCTCCAGATCACCCTGGTGCCTGGCCACAGTCTTGGTTGTGGTCTGGGCTGTTCTTGGCTCCCAGCCTGGCACGATGAGCCCCTTCTGCTGAGCTGCCTTCAGCAAGAGATGTGTTTCCTGTATTTTTCTGAGTTTGAGAGTCCTAGACTTTGTTTAGGGTTATATTTCATGGGTAGGGTCTATCATTTTTTAAAATTGGTATTTGTCTCCTCAGAGCTTAGTACCGTGTCTAGCATATAGAATGTCCTTAAGAAATGTTTATTGACTACATACTTTCTTTTTCAAGTTTCTTTTTTCTTGAATTTGCTATGTGGGGGCACAATAATTAGAGGAACAGATAAAAAAACTAGTTACCTTGTTATTTGAAAAATAAACTATAACATTTTTAAACTTTAAAAAATCCTGCTATGGGTAACACTTTCATGAATTTGTGTAAATCACTTAACTTCCACTACCCACAGAAATTCCTCTAACACTATCAGGTAAGAAAGTTGCTTATTTGTGGAAAGATTTTTAAGACCTGATAAAATTATGAACCCAGCCTAAAATCATATTTCAAAATAAAACAAAGCTCTACTCTCTGATTCTAGAGGGTTGGAAATCAACAATGGGGTCAGAACCTGTAATTTAGCCCATTATCAACCCTGCCAAAATCATACCTCCCATCTCTTTTAAGCCATACTGGAGCTCTCCCATAGATATACAGTCTTAGATAGTAACCAGAGACCTACTAAATTGTTCTCAGCATATAATTCATAGATGGTGCTCCAAATATTTAAAACAAAAAAAAAACAAAACCTTAAGCAGAGTTCCTTGTTTTAGAGTTAAACAATCCTTCTCCAACCTGATAGTTATACCTTTGGAATTCATACTGACTGTTAGTATTACTCCCATCTATTTTCATGTCAGTAACTATTCTGCCCAAGTTCTGCTATTTTACTGCCTTTAATCTTTCCTTATAAGTTCATCCTTCATCACAGTTGGAGCCATTGAAGAATACAATCATCAAAGAATGAGGGGACTGAGAACCAGATTCCATGAAACACAAAAGCAGCATTGGCTATTTGGGCTTGAGTTTAAATGCTTTTCACCCATTATGTGGGTTTCCTTTATTTCCTTTATTGTTATTCTTGTTGGGGTGGAGTACAGAGTGGGAGAACTGGTTTCTGGCAATGCAGGATGAACAGATTCAAAAGTACAAAAAGTAGCCTTTTAGGGAAGCATATGTGCTGCCTTATGCCTCACCTATGACTCTGATATGGGATCTGTAAAGGCACACTCCATTTTCCCCAAAGCAATTAAATGCCATATATTTTGGAGATAAAAAGACAGAGAGAAAGAGAGAGAGAGAGACAGAGAGAGAGAGAGAGAGAGAGAGAGAGAGAGAGAGAGACAGAGAGACAGAGAGAGGGAGAGATAGAGAGAGGGAGAGAGAAGGAGAGACAGAGACAGAGACAGAGACAGAGAGGGAGAGAGGGAGAGTGGGAGAGAAAGAGTTAGTTCTAAATGTGCAAGAGGCACATGATGGCTGCTGTTCATTTTATCTCCACACTTTACATTAAGTACCATAAATCCTGGTTTCACTCAGAGACAAATTGTCACACTACAGCTGTGCAGTCTCATGGGGGCATATATACAAACCCCTCTTTGAAAAGGAAACACAGGCCTGATTAAGACAAATAGAATCTTTGTTGGGCTGAAATTTTTTTTAAAGTTTCTTCACATAAAATGTGGGCGGCTGAAAGATTTGTGTCATGGATAATTTATATGCAAAAATATTTATAATTATTAATATAAGATGGAAAGTGGTGAGTTTTTAGCAGCCACAGGAATGTAAAACTCATGTGTTGTTTTAACACACAACAACGCAGGGTGCTGAACATACGGAAATTCTGGTGAGAAAAGAATGAATAATGAATTCCCTTAAAAAGGCAGAAAGAAAAGTAAAGTCAAGTTGCAAAGAAAAGTTAATTGTATTAATAGCTTACCCCACGATTTAACTATTTATAAATTTAGTACATTGTTTGTCATTTTATTCATTTTAGCTAACAACTGCTGTGGTTACTCTTACCTCTGCTTACCACTTTATGACTAACAACATCATCAGGAAGGCATTGTTTTATTTAAGTGAATTTCCCAGATGACCAGAGTTTGTTCCTTTGAATACTAGAACTGCTTAAATGAGGGCTGTTTTTAATAGACGATTTTCAAGACTATACAACTTTCTGTCAAATAGAAGTTACTGAACAAAACATTTTATTGATGACTCAAAATCATCATTGTTAGTGATGAACACTTCCCAAGACACATGAACATGTCAGACAGAGGAAAGAAAAGGTGATTTTTTTCTGGGGGGCAGCAAAAGAAACAAAAAACTATAAGTCCTTTGTGTAAAGAACACACACACACACACACACACACACACATACACAAGCGAGCGCGCGCTTTCTCTTTCCAGATATGTTTAACAGTCCCCTATTGTATATGCAAAGACACATACACATGTATGTATATACACATATGTTTCTATGTATATTTACACATGTTCAGTTGCATATTGGGAGAAAAGCAGCTATAGGGTTATTTCATATGCAGTTTAGCAGTATGATTATTTCATGATAATTTAGAGTCATCAGATATCTTCCTCCTTGTCTACCTTTAGACTCTTCCCAATAAAGCTTTCAAACTATGATCCTTTTATATACCTGAAGTCACAAATATGAATTCAGTGGTGAAGATGAGACTAGAATTCAGGTTTTTTCTTTTCCAGTTTGCTACTTATCCCACTATATGAAAGACAATTTCTACTGTATCCCACCCCTATGCTTTAGGAAGCTCAATGCCCTCTAGAAACCACTGAGCTCCAGGAAGGGAGATAAGATGGAATTTGTCAGCACTCAAAGGTAATGATGTTTATGAGATGGAGCACAATTACTTGGAATGATGAGAGATAAAACTTAGATGAAGGGAAATGTCAGAGTTTTCAAAGAGAAAGTAAATTTAGACAACATTTAGATGAAAATGTTGAGACTATGAGAGGAACTAAAAAGATTGTGTGAGAAGTTGGAAGTATGGCTGAGGGAAAACAGGTGATCTCAGAGCAACTAGAGTTGAAAATTCCAGAGGAACAGTTCAAGGAGAAAATTTCATACCAGGAGAATGTGAGGTAGGCTGGGGTGTCCAATATTTTTTTCTTCTTTCAAGATGATTTGATAATATTACCATGCCTCTTCCTACTTCTTTAATGGGATCTGCTTTTCTGAAATCAATACCTGCCTTCCCATTTCCCCATTACTAGCTTTTCTCCCCAAAGGGGAAAAGAAATAAATATTACTAATTGAAATCTTTCTTACTAGGACCTACTCTCCCTTTTCTATTCTAGGTCAGTGCCTATATATAATTGCTCCGTTTGGTAAAATCAGTGATGCTAAATTTGGCAAAGGTGATACAAGAGTAAGTTGTACTACAAGTAACGCTTTTACAGTACTTCCCTACTATACATAATCAGATTAGATAATGTTAAAGACTGGAATGCCAATTTCCCCTTCAGACAGGCTTTTTGTGGGTTCTTTTCTGGTCTTTTTCTATTAGTTATAATTGGGCACATAGAATTATAAGATAATAAAACAACATTTTTGTTTCCCATTTCTAAATATCTGGGTTGTTCTTTCTGACGTTCACTTTTAATTTCATGACTTCCGGATCTTATCAATGGTCTGTAGAGGGCACTGCAACATCTACTAAGAGACCTCCCTGCTGTGTAACTGGGATGGTAAGCAGCATGGATTACAGTGTCAGACTTTGTATAAAGGTGTGGCTTTTCCATGTTCTGCGACCCTATAAGAACAGAACCTTCTGCTGTTCATTTAAGATGGAAACAAATCTTTTGTCCACATGTGCTGCAATGATTTGTACTAAGTCTGTCATTACAAATATCACACCTAAAGAACTAAGACAGCTGCAGTAAAATAGAGAACATCTGGAGTGGACAAAATAGGATCTTTGATGCATATGAACCAGCATCATTACAAGGTCTTCTGTTGGGGTGTATCCAAGTACCAATATCAGGATCCCCATCCTGTCTAAGGAAACATTTTCATATTGCTCCCTTTCCATGGGAGTCTGAGAGCAGGACTGTAATGAAGGAAAGCACATTCACAAGAACTGACCAATAGATGAGAACATGTAGTGTTCAAATACTGGTAGCACTAACTTCAGACCACACAGGAGCTCAATTGATGAAGGGGAAGAAGTAGTTTAAAAATTTTTTAGAAGCACAGGAAAAATCAAACTTTTATTCCTGATACAATGCAAATGCCTTGAGTGCAAGGGCAGATGTTTTATTCTAGTCTTTGTATCCCAAAAGCCTAACACAGCATCTAGCACATAGTAGGTGTTGTACAAATGCTTGTTGATTTCATCAAAGTAATAGGTATAAAGATAGTACACTTTTACAAAGTAACTATGATGACAAGGCTTGGCTACCATGTCATTAGAGGAATATGTTTTATAAAATCCCAATCTGCATTCTTGGACAAGCAATCAAAAGATATTCTTTCCTGGAAAATTTTAAAATTAACTTTCCACACAGTTGTGTGTGTGTGTGTGTGTGTGTGTGTGTGTGTGAGAGAGAGAGAGAGAGACAGACAGACAGACAGAAATTCCACAGAGTTTCTCACATTGACGAACTCACAGATCCAGACCATTCCTCTCAAAAAAAAAGGATTGCTAAACAAATTCTCTTAAGAATGTCAGAGTTCTGCAATTGAACTCACAAGATAAAATTCCATAAACTTTCATGTCCTTAATTATTATTATTTCTTGGAAAGGTTTTTTTGGTAAACTTTTGAAGGATATTATTACTCTGCTTTGTCAAATATAATACACATTTTCTGTTGTTTTGCTTTCTGTCTCCTTGTAGATTTTTTTTGACATATTAATAGAACTCTCATCTCACTAATATAAGTTCCCGCTTCAGGGTCACAGATCATAACACTTTCTTATCCTGTGCTATTCGAAGTCCTGAAAATCTTCCATGAGAGTGGGAGTTTATTCATCTCCCTGGAGGATGCCTACTGACCACTTTAGACCAGAGACCATGCCTTGGGGAAATTGAATCTCTTCTCCTCCTGAACTGCCATCCTAGGTGGCCTATATTATTGTGACTAGTCAATTCCTCATATTGCCCACCATATTTATCCCTTCACAAACCTTGCTTGACTTTAAACCCTAATCATTTTCAAGCATATTGCTATATGTAGACTCTCCTTTTGTATCTTTAGTGTCTGTATCCCCATCACTAAGTATGGTGCTTGGCATATATTAAATACTTAATGCTTTTTCATTCATTCATTTATCAATAAATTCATTCTTCATTCATTCATCTCTTGAATTTGAATGGATACCAATGAAGCATGCAGGCCATCAATCTCTTTCACTAGAGAACTGGTCCAGTTATTTTTTTCCCGCAAATCTACATTACTCTCATAGCTGAAATAACATTTCTTATACCCCATTCTTCATTGCTAATATGTTGCAGTTGATTTAAGCCTAATATGTGTCTTTCCTTTGACTTTGTGATAACCTAAAACTGTAATTCCTTATGGTATTCCATTCCTTGAAGCTATATAGAAACACTGAAAAATAATGATGCTCAAAAACAAGAACACAGACCTTTGTTTTAGGCAGACATATGTGGTCATTGACTATACTAAACAATTCCTCAAGGGTAATCCAGCTGACTTGTCTTATTTTATTCAATTCTAGGCCCAGTCAATGGCCCATCTTCAGTGCCTAGCAGAGATAGATATACTGATAGACCAGTTCTAATGGCTGTTCTTCCAACTGCAGAACAGTCTGGACAATTTCCTTGCTTTTTCCTGTGTAAAGAGTTAAGGAGAAACTCTTGGAATAAGTATAGATATAGGACTCTCTGCAATGTTTTAGAGCCTCATGCAATCAACTCAATGTCTTCTGTAACCAGAGCACGTAGAGCAGGGTTATCAAACACGTTGCCTAGGGAGAGTGTGGCCTGAACCTGATGAACATGATCATGGTAAATATTTCACAAATAAAAATTCAATAAAACACAGACATTACATTTTAAAACTAACTCAATATATGATTCCCCCATTTCTAGTTGAGTTTGACACCATTGGGCTAGAGGACATCATCAGGTCAGGGAAAGGGGGAAACTATAATGATCTTTAATAGCATCAAGTTGAAGAATGATTTCTCCTCATTTTTGTTTTCTATAATCTTATATTATTTGAGGTTTCATTCTTTTTTTAGGGGAAGGGTGTTTTTAATGAAGTGCAACAGGGGTTGTACTTCTATAAAGAGCATTTTTAAAATTTGAATTCCATATTTAATATCTTCCATGACACTCACCAACTCCTTTGGTATCTTTTTCCCCACTTAGCGTTTTACAGCTCACTTCATATTTATAATTGGAGAGTTAACAACCAAAGTTATCTCTGTTGTTATCACATCTAAGAAATCTTGTGGGGTTTTAATAAATCCATGAAAGAAATCCTATTGAAGAGAGGAAGATGATCTTTAAGGTGGGAGTTTACTGAATCAAATGTGTGTGCAATTTTAAAACAACAACAACAAATAAGAACAATGTAATCTCATATTCTTTGCAGCTTTTGATGTATTATTGGACTATAATATAATCTATTTAATTTCCCAAGGGCTGCCTTTTCTATTCTCATACTTTTATAAAGAATGCTGTGTGTGTGTATGTGTATGTGTTGTGCTTTTTTTCTAAATATATGGCCTTAATGATAAGGTAGAAATATGTGCCAGTAGACATTGATATTCATTTTTTTTTTGTTTTTTTTTGGAGGACAACTGGGGTTAAATGACTTGCCCAAAGTCACATGGCTAGTTGTGTGTGTGTGTGTGTGTGTGTGTGTGTGTGTGTGTGTGTGAAGTGTCTGAGGCCGGATTTGAACTCAGATCCTCCTGACTCCAGGGCCGGTGCTCTATTCACTGCACCACCTAGCCGCCCCCAATATTGATATTCTTTAAACCTTCTTTTATTTTGGTAACAGTAATATTTATTATTATTTGTATTGTTTTTTCAAATCATTCTCAGGGAGACCTGACTTCAAACGCAACCTCAAATGCTTACTAGATATGTGATCCTGGGCGAGTCACTTAACCCTGCTTGCCTCAGTTTCTTCATGTATAAAATGAGCTGCAGAACGTAATGGCAAGCCATTCCAGTATCTTTGTCAAGTAAATCACATATAGGATCATGAAGACTTAGACATGACGGAAACTACTGAACAACTACATTTATTATGTTTTCTTACATATTTGGTAATTTTCTTATGACTTGAATTGATCCTACAGTGTCCTCAACCTGGGCCACCCTGCACATGAGCCTCCTCTTCCCTCCTTTTTCTTTAGTGACATGTTTTAGCTCCTTACAAAGCACATCAGTGATTTCAGTGATGTTAGATTCTAAACGTGTTTCTTCTAATGTCACTGCTGGAGACAAAATTCTGTTAGAGAAAACTTAACAGAGGCCTACTTCTATTTTTTTTGTTTTCCTTCTAATTTTATGCTTAAATGTTATCAGAATATGTGGTTTAATTGGGTTTCTTGCAAAGCTTTAAGTAAATATATATAAAGGAGTTTCCCCCTTTTGGTTTTCCCTATCAGGGGATATTGGTCATAATATTCCACTATCCTTCTCAACATGAGTTAAAAATGACCTTTTTTCCCTTCAACCCGTGTTGTCATCAGTTGCTACATCTTTCCCCTTGCTAAGGAAATCACTTCTTTGCTGTATGAGGTGAGTTATTGGTTCTTTTGGTCTATGTGCTGTGATAATTAATGTACATGAGTTATTTTTCTTTAATAAATGATGATAGTCTGTGTCATTATTTGTTTCTTCACCATTTCTAGTTTTCCTTGTCAGTAACTTATTTAAATAAATCAAGCTGGAGTTGCTTTTCTGTATGTCATGTTTTTCATTTTATTCTTTTTTCTAATTTGGAATTAATGTTGATTGCTGCTCTGCTACTCAATTATCTAACTACATAGACAGGAGATATGAAAATGATCTTACATATTGATAACCAACCATTCCATTTTTCACCTATTTTATAATTATACATTGATTTAATTTGGAGGATCTTAGCAAGGAACTCACAGAACTTCTCTGCCTTTTCATTCTTGGAAATAGATGCTGGTAGACAAACTCTAATTATCTTTATGTACATACAAATGTGCATCATGAACACTGCAATGACAGATAAATAAATGTCCTATGACATGATATTTCTTAATGAGATGCATGATAAATCCAATTTTGCCATCTTCATTTTCCTCTCCAAGGAAGACCTATTAACTGGACCCTCATTTAGCTGCAACTTTTTTTTCCTTTTGGTTTTATTTATAGAAAGAATGCCATGCTTGACATATTTCAGTTCCTCCAGAAAAATGCCTATGGGCTAATTACTAAATAAAGACATCAAATTTAGAATGCTAGCAATTAAGTTAATGTTTACAAATATGATTGTAATTGTGTATGTGGTTTTTTTTTTTACTTTTAGTTTCATTTTCAACCACTTTGCTACTTGCGTCACAGAAAAAAAAGTCACACAAAACTGAAGATCAATTGAATTTTTTGGCTATCAACTTCGTCACTATTTGACCAGTTTACTGTTAGTGATCAGTGCTATATGTAGCAAGTGATAATTACAAATAATCAACAACGAGCTTCCCAGAAACCCAGAAGGCAATGGGTTCTCTCTCCTTTTATGAAAATGGCAGTGACTCCTGGATACATTTGCATTGTCATTGCATTTGAGAGTTGTAGCTACTGTTTGTCATTGTCACTTAAGAAGTTTAAAGATTCAAAGCACATGTGAAAATATTTTCAATAAATATTTTCTAGGTAATATTTTTATGTAATTAAGGCCAGGGAGCAATCTATATCTATATCTATGTCATCTATATCTATATGTATATCCATCTATCTGTATGTCTGTCTATCTGTCTATCTATCTATACGTACACACATGATATATGAACATTTTATTTGTTGTTCTAAAGAACAGTTCATAAACTAAAAAGTTCACTCTTCTAAAGGAGGAAAATGAAGTGACCATTGAAAGAAAAAATATAATAAATATTTCCCTTTTTTCTTGGATCTCAACATCTCTCTATTCCATTAATAGTGTTATCTCAAGGCAAGGTATTATTTATAATAATTGATCACATTTATATAGAGCTTAGTGGTTACAAAGTACTTTTCATATTTATTTAACTTGTCCTTCACAACAACCCTATGAGCAAAGTAGTGTAAATATTATTTTTTCTATTTCCCCTTGATGAAGTTGGGCCTCCATCCATGTTATGACTCATCCAAGAAATAAATGAACTTGAACCCAGACCTTCTGATTCCTACTTCAGTGCTCTTTTACTACACTACAATGTTTTCGGTGGGTTCCAATCCCATCTCTATGATAATGGTGCTATACAGCATTAAACAAATTATCTTTTTCTTCTTTTGTAAATATCTTAAAGGATTGTAATGCAATGGAACTCATTAATATTTACAAAGTGCTGCAAAGATATTTGTTATCAACTTAACTACATTTCCTCACACCAACACTAATAGGAAAAGATCTGTAGAAATCTAAAACAAATACAAGACATCAGATGCTTCTTCCAGCAGAGCTCTTGCTTGATTACACAGAATTAGGTCTATATGAAAAAAATATCAGGGTATTGTATTTTTGGAAGGTTAAAAGGTATGAAAAGGGACAATAGGACATAGTGGATACATAGCTGGATAAGTTGGCCTCAGAATAAGGTTGGCTTGGATTCAAAGTCCTGTTTTGGTACTTTGTTGTTTGTGGGGTATATTTCAATCCTTTTATCCTGTCAGTGCCCCTAATACGGCTTTGGAGCGCTAAGTTGCTGAAACAGCACTGATATATGCTGGTAGAGAAAATCTCTCACCTGGAGCATACTTTGTTTCCATGAAATCACAGGTCCAGATTAAAAAAAGAAAGAAAGAAAATAGATGGTACAGAATGTATTTGTAAGTTGAATGTATTTTTAATTACTCAAAGACTGATAATTTTTCCATTGTCCTCTATATTGTATTGTTAAGTATTTGGAAGGAGGAGAGAAGAAAAGAAAGAGAAAAGATAAGAAAAATAGCCTTAAATGTGCAAAATAACTTTAGGCTTACAAAGATTTAGCCCAATTATAAACACTTTAAGGCAATAGCAATCCTATTTCTGGAACTGGTAGAAGGACAGTTGATCATTAGAACTTTTGTTAAATGATCATTTGCATTGGTAGGGTTAAGAAGACTAGAGGCATGGATCAACTTGCAGCGAGGCATATACCTGCACTAGATAGACTTGCATTTGTTATGAGGCTGTGCCAGAGGACCACACCACAGCATGTCTCTTTCAAGGATATTTTTCCTGGGATTATGGGCTTTTGTCATATGTGGAAGGATTATTTTCAGATGTCAATTGTTCCAGGAAAACATTTCAACATAGCCTTAGTCCCAAAGGGTAGTAGTTAAGTACCTGGGACTGGAGGTGGTTAAGAAGAGAGGAAAAGATGGTGATGAGAGTTGGTGAATACAGTTGCATTATTGGCTCAGAAACACTTAGGCATAGTGCTATTTTAGCCAAATAGTGTCTATTATCTAGGAAAGGAAAAATAATAAATTAGATTGCTGTATAAAGTCTAAATTATTGCCTTTAAAAAATCTTTACCCTCAATTGGCATCCCCAGCTGAATCATGTCTTTCTGAATAGCCAGGGAGCCCATTGGGTCTGGTGGGGGCTCTGTGGGTGGTGCAGTATGGGGCAATAACAGCACTGTTAATCCAAGTTGCTTGGAAGTATGTTTAAAAAGAGAGAGAAAAAGAACAACAAACCAGATTGATTGATGATGTTATTTTGGCATTTCTGTGAGAGTAACTCACTTGGGGAGTATATGGAAATAGGATTCTTTGGTGGTATTCAGAAATGGTAAAACCAAGGCAAGTTTTAGGGCCTAGACATGGCACCAGCCTGGTGTGTAACCAGGAAGAGATGACTCTTCTTAAGGAGAGACATATGGTAGACTGGGAAGTAATGAGGCAGAACAACAAACAGTGCCAGCTTTTACCAGTGCCACAAACCAAAGACTAGTCTAGATGGGTACGTAGTGTAACTGACTATATGTTGTTCACCTTACCACACACACAGACACAGACACACACACACACACACACAATTTAGTGGAAGTAGCCACTTCTTGCATACAAAGGAAAATAACTTAATGAACTATCAGTCCACAGAAAATGGGTAAAAATGTTCAGACATAGTGATCCGGGTGCTACTATCCTTTGTTTCAAGATGGATGATGTCATTTAAGAAGATTTAATTTTTGGTGCTATGTTTCAGATTATTAAGAAATACCATACTTTGGCTATTAGTTAATACTGCTCAAATATTTGTTGAGATCCCACTACATACTGTGCTAGCTATTTTAGGGCAAAACAAAGATGAGTATAAATGTCTATCTATTGTTGCTATGTTTGTCCTTCATTTTCAAAGAGGACCATGGCATCAGGGAAATACTGATATGACTTGTAGTTGACTTTGATTGGAGTGAGGAAGAGCTGTTCAAGGTCACTAGTCTCACTTTCTCCTCCAGAGCCATCTGGGTCCAGTGACCAGATATTCATCAGTATGACAGTGAATAAAGTGCTATACCTGGAGTCAGGAAGATCCCTTCACGAGTTCAGATCTGGCCTTAGACTAACTGCGTGATCTTGGGCAAATCACTTAACCCTGTCAGCCTCCCTGGGGCTCTGTTCTATATATTACATTGCTATTGGAAGAAAGTTCTACTATTGTTTATAAATATTGGCAAATATGTACATGCAAGTTGAGAAGATGAAAAAAGTATGAATTTTCTCTTTTAATATATACACACAGTCCACATATGTATACACAAACATACACTGTACACATGAACATGTGTATACATACATATGTATGTGTATACATACATATATACCAGTGTACATACTGGAAAATGTTGGAAATCTGCTGGTGCATTTCATAATGACTTTGAGGCTAAAGCCAGCAAATAAATAAATGAATGAATGAATGAATAAAAAAGCCTTTATTAAGCATCTGCTATATGCCAAGCACTATGCTATGTTCTGAGGATACAAAGAAAGGCAAAAGACAGTCACTCTCCTTAAGAAGCTTGTAATCTAATGGGCAAGATAACAAACAGCCAAACATGCACAAGTACGCTGTATACAGAATGAAAAGGAAATAATTAACAGAGGGAAGGTGGTATAATTAGGAGGAATTGGAAAAGTTTTATTATAGAAAGTGAGATTTTAGCTGGAACTTGAAAGAAGTCAGTCAATCTAGGAGCAAGAGACAAGGATGAGAAGAGAGAGCATTCCAGGCATGGTGGAGAGCCTGAGAAAATGACTAGAGCCAGGAGCTAGAGTATATTGTTCATGAAACAGCAAAGAGGCCCAAGCCTCTAGGTCAAAAAGTGTGGGGGAAGAGTGTAAAATATAAGAAGACTGGAAAGGCGGTGGTGGGGAAAGGGGGAACTAGGTTATCAAAAGCTTTGAATGCCAAACAGAAGATTTTGTATTTAATCCTAGAGATGATGTGGAGTCACTGGAATTTAATAAGCATGAAGCAAGAAAGAATGTTTGTCTCAACGAGTCCAGACAGACGTTTCTTCCCATGACTTTGTTACAAAATGCCTTTCATTTTCCTTCACTTACCAGCAATTCCTTTCAGGTTCAACTAACAGAATAAATTCAGTAATATGATTTTGTGTTGTACTGTAGATTCCTGTATAATTGAGATGTTCATGTTTAATTCAGTATCATATGTTTAACTTTTGTTTTTTGTCTATAATTTCTTTGGTACAGGAAACTCCCTTAATCAATTCAAATTAACAACTGTTTCATACTTTATAGTCTTAAAGTTGCCTGGTATATCAAAAGGTTAAATGAGGGTAATAAAACCGGGCTGTGGTGGAAGTGGGGCTTGAATCTCGATCTTCTAGACTTTCAGGTGAGCTATCTACTATGCCATGGTGCCTCTCAATTAACCACTATACTCTATAATATATGTATGTATGTATGTATATTTACACACATATACTATATAGAATATACTATACTATGTATGCATACACTTTACTATATATACTACAATTTTTTTCTGCCTTAAATCCTAGATTAATTTGAAATAAATTATTTAAAAATCTCTAGAAATGTCAAACTGTATTATTGTGTGTGTGTGTGTCTTAAGAAAAGGGAGGTGCTACTTATGTATACTTAAGAGAACAATACAAAGATTTTCAGTGAAATAATCGCATATATCATCTATGAAGAATTTATAGGAAAACACGAAGAAGTATTATACAGGATGCTAAGGGTGCAAGTGACTGCACTGAAGGAGGGAAACTTCATAGCAGTGAAATCAGGATCCTACCAAGGTCAATGCAAATAAAGAAGAGTAAGGAACAAAAGGAGGGAAGTCACAGGAAACAGAGAAGGATGAGGAAGAAGAGTGTTGCCAACATAATTTCAACAAATTTTGATAGGAACATAAAGGTAGGTGTGACTTGTTAGAAACAAACAGATGATAGCATAATATATGTGGAAATATGTCACAAAATCACATAATTTGAGATAAATACCTGTAATGGGAAGGGGAATTTGAAGATCTTTCCTGACCCTTAATAGACCTAGGGGGGAGTCTGAAAACCTCCCCTGCTTTGAAAGCAAACTCTGACCCCTAATAGGCTGAACATAATCACATGGAGCCTGTGATAGAGGAAATTTGCTAATGGGTGTAGCAGAACCCGCAGTGAACTTCCCTGCTGTGAAGATGAACTCTATTCCCTAATAGGCTAAATATAGTTACATGGAGCCTGTGGTGGGAGGAGTTTGCTGAAGGGAAGCGGAGCCTATATAGGAAGCTGGTCAAGGCTAGCCAGACAGTGGCAGACAGAGGACCTGTTCAGGCAAAGAGATAGAGAAGTTTGTGAGTAAACGTTGGTTTTGTACTGGTTTGTGGGAAGGTTGAAGGATGGCATGGCTCTCAGTGTTGTTATGGCTTCTGAATATCTGTGGTAGTGTGATGGAAGTGGCTTACTGCTTTTGGGATTCAGTTTTCTGGTATCTAAATAAATACTTCAGTTCTGCCCTCCATCTGGAGAGTTTGGTATATTTTGCTATTGAACGTCATGTGATACTTAGTTATGGTCTTTACTGTCATCATGGACACTGTAAATATTGCATTATTGCTACAATACTATATTCCCATCCCTTTCCCTTCTCTTTCCTTTGGTTTCAATGACATACTTGTGGAATTAGATGATAGATATAGAACTAAGTTGTAAATAGAGTCTCACTGGATTCTCTAAACATATGGTCAAGCAGTTTATACCATAATGGGAAGAGGACCAGCCTGTAAGGGAATGAGGCTCATTTCAAATAGTGTGAATATTAGGTGACTAATTCTTTGGTCATAACAACTCATGATACTCAAATCGTTTTGTGATTCCATCAATTCATGTTTCCTACAACAATGCATATCATATTCTATCCGTGCCTATTCCTTCCGTACAAGTTTTGTCCACATCCTCCCAATAGACATGGTGTCTAATGTTTTGAGGACTTTCCTTAATTTCCTAACATTCTGAGGTGTCCATCTAGTTGGTGCAGTGAGTAAACTGTTATGCCTGGAATCATGAAGTTGTTTTGTTGTTGTCCAGTTATTTCAGTCCTATTTGACTCTTCATAACCAAGACCCCATTTGGAGTTTTCTGGGCAAAGATTCTTGGAGTGCTTTACCATTTCCTTCTGCAACTCATTTTACAGATGAGGAAACTGAAGAAAACAAGGTTAAGTGACTTGTCCAGGATCACATAGCTAGGTTGCACTCAAATCTTCCTGACTCCAGGTCTGGTGCTCTGGCCACTTCACCACCTAGCTGCCCAGAGTCATGAAGATCCTAGTGCAAATCTACCTTCAGATACTTACTAGCTATGTGAGCATGAGCATGTGATTTAATATGTTTGTCTCAATTTCCTTGACTGCAAAATGGTTATGATATCAACATCTACCTTCCAGGATTTCTGTGAGGATCAAAAGAAATAATATGTGTAAAGTACTTAGTATAGTATCTGGCACATAGTAGGTGCTATGTAAAGTCTTATTCTCTTTTTCTCCCCCTTGTCATTCTGTCCCTGAGTTGACAGGGCTCTGTCTGCCCTCACATTGTGATCAACCCATATTCTCTTATCATAGAATTCCTTGGTGACATCTTTTATCTCCCCTTTCTACATTTAGATTTCCTAGTTATTTTTTTTTGGTTTCAGCCTTCTTACATCCACCTCTCCGTTGCCCTCTGTGTAATATTCCTTTTAAATTCTTTGGAGACTGTTGTAGTCAATGTCTTTTGGTAAGCCTCAAGTCCTCTGTGGTACAATACTGACTGTAGAATGGTAGGAAAGGGGTAGATGGCAATTAAAGAAAAATCACAGTTTTTAGATTGTATGATTATTCACAGTTGATATTCTGAGCATGAGATCTTTGTCTAATCGCCAACAAATAGATATACTTTGGGGGGGAACTGAATATTAGTACTGATAATCTCATGATAAATGAAATTAGGAAAAAGAAAATTGCTGCTAAATAGAATCACTTTCAGGTTCTCCTTAGAGAGGAAAATGAAGAATTTCACAGAGTTGGTTTCATCACAAGCCCAAAGGCAATAAGAAGTGTCATTTTATGGGTCGTCTCATCTTGCATTGCTTGCAATGAACATAGGAAAAGGAACACCATGAAGATAATTGCAGCTCATTTCCAACATCTGTTGAGGGAGATGTAATAGATATGTAATAGATAAAGAAATTCTATAGGGAAGTTAATAAAATGTTTTAAACCAAGTGAATATATAGCTTGATACTTGGGAACTTCTGTGCAAAAATGGGCATAAGAAGAGGTAAAGGACCTGTAAACTACTCAGACATTTCCAATTTATATATCACAATAGTTTCTGTCAGAAGAGTCAGCCTGTGCTGTCCACATCAAGCACAGGAAAACATAGCAAAGTATGAAATTGATGGTAGCTAACATCTAATACTATTAATATCCAAGTGAGCTGGATGTGTGGAGCCAGACCATCAATTAATTATATTAAGGTTCAAAATCAATGTAAAATTATATGAAAGATTAAAGATAAAATGATTGTCTATTGAACAATTGCATGAACTTCAATACTTGAAGCATCCAAAAGCTTCATAAAGGAATGCTTCCTTCATAAGCCATGAAAGCACTACCTTCAAGGAGTTTCCTGCTTCTCACTTTATAGTTATTCTCTTTATATTGATTCTGTATATACTTATATGCATTCTTGTTATCACTTGTATTTGTATCCCAAGGATCTAAAACAGTACTTAGCACATGGTAGCACAAGGAATAAAGATAAGGATAGACCTGGATCTGTGATTTTATTGACATAGGCCCATCTTTAGTCACAGAATAGACTGAAAGGAGTGGAGAAGAATTCTCATCATGGCTATTCTGTGCTAATTACAAAAAATATTACTCAGTAGAGCAAAATAGTCTTAAAGGTTCTTTATCAAGAATACTTTCACACATGGTTATATCAAACATGATTCCACTGAGAAAGCTATGCAGTGATCCTTTAGTTATTAACTTTAGGTAAGAATTATGGAATTAGAATTAGAACAGACCTTTGGGGTCATCCAGTCTAACTCCCTCCTTTTATAATTAGAAAACTGAATCTTGAAGAAGTTGAATGAATAGTACAAAGCCACATAGGAAGTAAATCAGGCCGTGATTTGAATTCGGTTCATTTAATTCCAAATCTAGCACTTTCTACCCTAGCCACAAAACATGGCAATTAGGGCTTGCTAAAAATGTTCCCACTGTAACTGAGAAATACCCAAATGGAAGGGGGTATTCCCTAAATGCTGAATTCTTCCATATGTTTTTCTAAACTGATTGCCTCAAGTCCCTAAACATTACAGGAATAGGCCTTGTAATGACAATATTGAATTCCAAACACAAAATCTTACATATATATTAAAAAAAATTAATGAATCATAAATCTAGAGGTTCCCCAAGTCAAAGACTTTTCATAAGTAGGAAATTGAATAGGTCTTTGTATGTATATCTGCCTATGCCATTTTTTTTTACAGAGTGGTGCCATTACAATCCATCTTTCAAATAGGGACATTATCAAGGTGTAATATGGATAGGGAATGGACCAGGAATTTCACCAGAGTAAGAAACTTCGAGGTAAGGAAACTCCCTCTAGTAAGGTAATGGACAATACCTCCTAAGCAATGAAGAAGCAGAACTCCCTGAGGCACTAAGAGGTATGATGAATTTCCCTGGGTGGTAAAGCCAATATAGTAACAGAGATCTGACTTGAATCCCAATCTTTCTGGATCAGAAACCAGCTCTTTGTCCATTATGTGACACTGTCAAGATGTGATTATTTATATTTTCTATTTTACAAAAAAATCATTCTTGCTCATTATGTCATTATTATCATTATGATCATTATTATTATTACCTGTGGAAAATCTCCACTGTTAACCTGTTTTAATGTAAACCTCCACATTTGGAATAAAAAAAACAAACAAGCAAACAAATTCAACTGGATACCTTGCCTTCTGTCATCTGGGCCAAACTGTGGGAAATTGTCTACTTCCCTTACCCCCATGCCTGTACAGCCAATAAGTGATATGACAGAAGGGTAGAGTCAGTACTATTCCCAAGGCACATTTCCATATCTGGATATTTCTTTGCTGTTTTTGTTAATGTGAGCTACACTTATTCTCTGCCAGAAGAAGTAGAATCTATTTAAGCCTCCAACTTAACTCTCTTTGTATCCTTACATTAATTTCTAAAAAGGGAGATGTTACTCATTCCTTCCTGTTGCAGAATGCTCAAGCATTCCAGATCATAGATCTGAGACAGGAAGAGTTTCTCCTCTCCTAATTAATGTGCTTGGACTTCATACACAGGCACCCCATTGGGGAATGAGGTTTGATATTATTTCCCCAACAGAAAACTATTTTGTTAAATTGGCACTTCATAGCATAGCACAGCTGTCATTTGAAATCCAAGGCTAGGATAAAGTAAGTTCTTACATCTTCCTTAAAGGCAAAAATTTAACTGTTTTCATGTGGTCACAAGAATTTCACACTAAGTAGCAAAAATGATTGATTTCTCTCCCCCCCATACCTTTTTTGAAAGTGGGGGTGGGTGGGTGGGTGGGAAGAGGGAACAAGGGGTGGGGAGAGGCAGTAAGACTGCCTGTGTCCTATACAGCCTTGTCTGTTAAATAAAAACCATTCATTGCCTGAATCTTTCTCCTTTACACACATGCAGGTTGGGCTTATGGGTATGAATCACAGGATTCCAAGTAACAAGTGCCAACTACATTTTATTTAAAAAAAAAAGTGAACCCTACAACCCAGCCTTCCACCCATCCTGCCCCTCCCCTTCCCTCTTCTCTCTTTCCTCCTCCCCTCCCATTCCCTCCCTTCTCTATCAAGCTCCAGTCTGACTAGCCCAAGGGGGAGAGGGGGTAAGCAATGGTGGAGCTGTTAAATCAGTTCCCAGGAGGTCTAACACTTGCAGCAATTTGTAGTGAAATTACCAGCTGAACTCGGTTTGGAGCCTGGCTCTAACCCTCCTTGAAGGGTGTGGTACCAGAGCAGAGTAATTTGCTGTCTGTAAAAGCCTTGAATTTGATTATTGTGCAGAGTATGAAGCTAAAGCAGACAGGAGAATGTAGCCGACCAGCCCTTGAGTTCAAGGCACTGTGGTTAAGGTCACCCTGGCTCCTTTCCCTGCCTTATGAAATGCATTGTTGTTAACTTTGGCTAATCTACAAGACGTGCCAACTGCCTGGCAAGTAAAAACTCCAGGCGACCCTATTTGCTTAGGATAAAGCTGTCTCCTGAAAATCCAATGTACACAGGGTACCTCTGTATCTACCTTCTCCATGGAGTTGGAGAAGCACAATCTCCCTTCTAATGCAAGGAAGAAGTAATGTTTCCAACAGACTGGGATGCTTATGTAACCAAAAAGGATTCTGTTGGAAACTGTTGCAAACTCTGTTGCCCTTGCTTCTTATAAGGAATCCTTGCCGGGAAGTACACCAGCTTGATTTCCTCTGCTGCCCTCCCCTTTTTTTCTCTTGCAATATAATGGGAGTGTAATGTTGTTCAGTCGTGTCCAACTCTTAGTGACCCCATTTGGGGTTGTCTTGCCAAAGATACTGAGGTGGTTTGCCATTTCCTTCTCTATCTTATTTTGCAGGTAAGGAGACTGAGGCAAACAGGGTTAAGTGACTTGCCCAGGGTTTCACAGCTAGTAAGTGTGAAGTCAGATCTGTACTCAAGAAGATGTCTTCCTGAATCCAGGCCCAGCATCCTATCCTCTGTGCCACTTAGCTGCCCATAATGAGAATGCACATTTGTATGACCTTTTTTAGTGGCTTACAAAGTCTTTTTCCATCCAGCTACTCTAGGAGGGAGGTTGAACAAGTAATATTACCTTCCCATTTACAGATGGGGAATATGAGGTTGAGAGAGAGTTAAGCAACTTGTTCACAGTCACAGGGCTATTAATTGTCAGAACCAGAAAGGGAACTCATTGAATTCTCCAACTTAAACTGCTTTTGTCAGTCCTGGGCTCTTGCCATTAGAAAGAATGATTGGGCTGTGACTGTTTTGGTTTGTTATTATAGCTGTGCTTTGTAGGGGGAGGGTTAGAGAAGGGTGGTTACTTATGCCAACAGGTCAAGCCTACAGTTGATTTATCACGGTCATCTGGTCTAGGAGTGGTTGATTGCCTGGAATTGATTTGCCTTATTAGAAATAAAACCCTTATATCCGTTCATTTTGTTTTATGTAAATTCATATATACATTTTTATAAATATATATTAATGTAAAATTTGTAATTATACAAAAAACGAAAGGGAATATTATACATATTCAATCAGCTAAGAGGTAAATTCAATCATCTTTTTGTTTGTACAAATGAAGATATCAACTTTGGAAGGGTCTTCAGGATTTTCAAAGTAGTTTCATTTTTTTTTTTACTCTGTCTCCCAGTTCTGTTGGCTATAATCTTTAATCCTCAATTCAAGTCTTAAATAGCTGTTTGACATGTCTGCATTTTATTTCCATAAATGTGATTTTTCTTAAACCCTCTTATAATCACTGAGCATCTGTAGAGCGGATTATTTTGCAGGTTGCTGTTCTGAGGATAGAACCACATTTACTCCACACAACTACTGTTGATAAAATCCTGCCTTTCATGAAAAACAAAACAAAACAAAAGACAAAACCCAACAACAACTCTGGTTGTGGGTGAACCTAGACCTAAGTCAGAATATCAGAGTGGAAGAGTTAATGAGGAATGGTCATTTTATTATATCTGATTCTTAATGACTAGAAATGGGGGAATGATTGGAAAATAAATGATTTCATTGAAATATGCTTTAAAGTTGGATACTTGGCCCTAGTTACTACATCAAGTGATGTGCACCAATTAGAGTTACAACTGAAAAAAATTCTCTCTTTAGGGATACAATTCTTCACCCAAGATATCTTGAATTTTCAGTGATATTTTTGTCTCCATTCATGTTTAAACTCCTTGTAAGCAGAACAATAACTGAGAAGGATGCTAGCAGCAAGCACCATAGAAACACCACAACTCCTGTCTTTTTTCTCATCAATGTACTTATTAAAATATGCATCTATGAAAAATATGCATCTATGAAAAGCTTTAGTAATCCCACTAGGGGAAAAAACCCTGTTTCATTATCTGGGCTGGTAGCCTGTTCAGTTTGACAGCTAGGAATTTCTTTTCTTTAAGTGGTATTGAAAGTGATGTCTTAGATGACATCTTGCTACCTTGGAGTCAGACAAGTCTGGGGCTCTGAGCTGGTTCTGGTGGTAAAGACAGCATTCCTTTTTCAATATCAATCAAGTAATTTCTTTCTTTTTCCCTTCTATTTCCACTTATTCCACTCTCTCCAAATCCATCCTGAACATGGTCACCTGAAGAATCTTCCTAAAGCATAATTTTCGTCAAGATTACCCCACTCAAAAATCTTCAGTGACTCACCTTGTGGCACTGAAGATAATTCAAAACAATCTGGTACCTTACTGGTTTCTTAAACATATCAAAACCTACTCCAACCAAACTGGTATCCCCTATACTAGGACATATACTTTCAATCCCTAGTTCATGCTGATAGTCACTAAGCTATTCTTATTCTAAAAAATTTAATAAGAGGCAAATTAGAATTTCACTCTGATGACTATGCAATTAGCCTTACTGGCTGGAATTGTAAAGGAAGTTCCATATCTCGATAGTTATCACAGAAAAGTTTGTCATCTGTTCCTGGTTCTATCTCTCTGGTCAACTTGCTATCTAAAGAATATGGATTGACAATCAGAATGAACTTTTGATTCCTTACTTTCAGGAAACTCTACCTCTTCAATGTTCTTACTGTATTGTCCTGAACCCTATGCATTTTATCTTGGCAAAATGGTGCTTAGCAGCAAGCACCCTAGCATACTCAGGATGGCTGCTAGCACAGGTTCTTTGATCTGCTTTTCTAAAGGAAAGCAAGTCAAAGGGGGTTAACAATATTAGTTTAATCAAACATAAATCATTTACCTAGTTAGGGGAAAAAAGTCAGCACCCTGAACTTTAGAGAAAATACAAACAAACTACAAGCAGACAAAAATACAGCAAAAATAACACAATTCAGCAGACCAACAGACAGGGTTTCTAGCTGTCTGACCATCACATGCATACAGTAAGTCACTAGAGAGAGAACCACTAACATTTGGGTTTTCAAAGGCAGGGGGCTCAATGGTTGCCTAGAGTCTCATCTGGTTAAGTCACACAACTCTTCCCAAAGTGAGCCCCAAAGCAAAATCTTATCTCAGAAGCATATGTAGCCTTCTCCAGGGTCAGAGAACATCACAGCCCTCTTGATCCACTTGACTACAAAGTTACCAAAGTTGTTCCTTCCTGAAAAACAAGCCTCCCTCAAATCAAGCTTCTCCAGTGAGCTCTCCTACACCCTTCACCACAGGCACCATGTGACCATATGTAGCCTATTAAGGGATAGAGTATATTTTCAAATCAGGAAAAGTCCTCAAGTTCAATTTAGGCTTATTACGGGGTAGAGAAAAATCTTCAAATTCCCATGACCATTACACTCCCAGAAAGAATAAATATAGAGTTCTTTTGACATAGAAGCTATACAGTATGAAAAATAAAACCCTTATCACAAAATTTCATCTCTTCCTCCTACTTCTCCACACAACACTTGTCAACCTCTTTAACATAATATAGAAGTTTCTCACCCCAGAAAATGCGCAGGTTAGTTTATTCACTATCCCTCTCTCCATGAATCAGAATTCAAAACTGATCTTCAACTTGTAGACTCAGTAACTTGGGTCCTAGGAATAGATGTGTGGGACATAAGGATAAGGTAGAAAGTCCCACAGCCAATGTGTCTCTCAGGTTCAGCTATTTTGTCACAGGTAACAACCTCCAATTTCTTCTAACTGTGGCTAGTTTATCTTCAACAAGCAAAGGTATAGGTAAGTGCAGGACAGACAGAGATGGGAAAAAACCCAACCAACCAAAAATCCCTCTTTATTCAGCTTACCATTTCACTCCACCCACACACCCTCCACGTATCCCCTCCACACCCCTTTAATACAAGCCAACTATAACTTGTTGTCATATCACAGTATTCCCCCTCAATCTACCTATCTACCATTAGTAGCATAAGCCTGAGCTATCTCAACACTAGTTGGAAGGGGCTGCTACTACTGCTACAACATTTGCATAATGATTTACTGTTGGCAAAATGCTTCTCGTATGTTATCTAATCTGATTCTCAAAACATCCTTGTGAAGTCAGTTTTCTTATTATCCCCATTTTATAGGTGAGGAAATTGAGGTAGAGAAGAATAAGTGACTTGCCTAGGGTCACACATGTAGTAAATATCTGAGGCAGAATGTGGAGCTGGGTCTTCCAGACTCAGAGTCCAGTCTGTCAATGGACATTCATAATGTGCCTTCTGTGTGCCAGGAACTCTGCTTAGCATTTGAGGACACACACACACACACACACACACACACACACACACACACACACACACATACTTGTCCCTGTTCTCCATGTTTTTAGAATCTAACAAGGAAGAGAAAATGCAAACTACGTATTAAAAGATTTAGAAAGGAAAAACTGGAGATAATCCACAGAAGGAAGGCAGTTTTAAGGGACTTAGGAGAAAAGGGTGAGGTTTTCAGCAGGACTTCAAGGAAGCCTAAAAGTCAGCAGATGGAGAAGAGGAAAAGTATCCCAAGCATGTAAACAGTCAGTGAAAATCCCAGAAATCAGAAGATGGAGGATAGTGCTTGAGTAACTACAAAAAGGGCTACATCAAAGGATCAAAAATGAAGTGCAAGGGAGCAAGGTGTAGGAAGAATCAGAAGGTGTCAGGTTATGGAGCACATTGAACTCCAAACAGAGAATTGTATATCTGATTTTACATAGTAATAGAGATAATAATAGGGAGCCACTGGAGTTTATCAAATGGTGATGATGTTGGGAGAATTGGGACATAGATAGACTTATACATTGGGCAGATTAACTTGCTATCTTTGAGGTCAGGGATTATTTTTGGCCTCTTTGTATGACCAGCACTTAGCACAGTGTCTGACACATAATAGGGGCTTGATATATGCTTATTTGATAAATGAATGATGGCTGAAAGATAGATTGAATTGGGGAGAGATTTGAGTCAGGGAGATCAATCAAAAGGCCCCTGAAAAAGGCCAATGTCCATTGCTATTCTCAATGTGTTGGATTCAAAGTACTAGGCTGTTTCCATTCAGACCTGAGGGGACGTGATGTTCAAGGTCCTGGTAGTGTTTGGTGGTTTGATTTTCTTGGGATATAATGCCTCCTGTCTCTCCCTCAAATGTGTCTTGTTAACATCAGCTAGGTTATTTTGCCTGCCTTGTAAGAGAAGGCAATTTATCACCTTTTTCTTATCCCCAGTGCTTAATACAGCTGTCTGACATCTAGTAAGCACTTAATAAATGATTGTTGACTGACTTTTTTGTTAAGCTTTTAAAAGCCTCACAACTTATTTATACCATAAAATCATATTTCAGCAGTCCCCTATTTATGAATAAAATTGTTTTCTAAAGTCATTTTCTAAGTCACTTGTTTAGAACTTGGAATACTCATTCTCCTTGTGAAGGGAAAATGTTAAACCTAGTGCCTAAAGTTCCCATAATAGGTCATGAAAGCCCATCTAGTTGGGCCTTCGGCCAAAAGTTCTATTTCAAAAACCTCATTATGCCATGGAAGTAAGCCTGGATTTTGAAAGTAGAGTGCAATTTCTGCCAGATTCAACAAATTAAAATGGCTGCATACTGAGCAAAGCTATCTATAGTTATATGAAAAAATGCTCTAAATCACTATTGATCAGAGAAATGCAAATTAAATAAACTCTGAGGTACTGTGCCACACATATCAGGGTGGCTAATATGAAAAAAAAAAAGGAAAATGTTGGATGTTTAAAGGGATGTGGGAAAAACTGGGACGCTAATGCATTGTTGGTAGAGTTGTGAACTGTTCCAACCTTTCTGAAGAGTGTTTTGGAACTATGCCCAAAAGGCTGTAAAACTGTGCATACTCTCTGATCAAGTAATACTACTGCTAGGTTTATATCTCAAAGACATCCAAAAAAGGGAAAAGGACCTATTTGTACAAAAATACTTATAGCAGCTCTTTTTGTGGTGGATAAGAATTGCAAAAGGAATGTCCAAAGGAATCCCTGAAGGAATGGCTAAGCAAATTGGCATATATTTTTATATTGAAATATTATTGTGTTATGAGAAATGACAAACAGAATGATTTTTTTAAAAAATCTGGAAAGACTTACATGAACTGATGCATAATGAAGCGAATAGGACAAGGAGAACAGTGTACACAGTAATTGCAAAATTGTAAGATGAAGAATTGTGAATGACTTAGCTTTCTCAGCAAAACAATGATCCAAAGTGATCCCAAAGGACTAATGATGAAGCATATTATCTGCCTCTAGAGAAAGAACTGATATAAAAAAATACAGAAGGAAGCAAGCAATTTTTCACTTTTGTTTTTTCTTTTATTTGAGTCTTCTTGTACAAAATGACTAACATGAAATGTTTTACACAATTGCAAATGTATAATATATAAATCTGATTGTTTACCCTTTCAGGGAGAGGGAAGGGAGGGACAGAATTTGGAACTCAAAACTTCAAAGAAAAATGTTTAAACAACTAGAAAAAATAGCTTCACTTTGGAAGGAGTACCACAAACTTGTGTATCTGTCATCTGCAGATGAGACTGTGTCACATGACAAAGGCTATTCTTGAAGAGGAAGAATATTGTAGAGAGGAAGCAATCCTGCTTGGGGGTTTGGGGGGGGGAGAGGCACCACAGGATATAGAAAGAAGTGATCTAGAAGCGGTTTTGCCAGTCAATGAGGATAAACTGAGGGAGCCAGTTCTTGGCAAGAGAGTAAATACCTAAAAATGCTTGTTGATTGATGCTCTCCTAACCCCAGTCTACCGTCCGCTCCCTGACAATGGTCTCCATGAAACATATTTGGAGCTTTGTATTTTGTTTTCTGTGTGTTAGTGTCACAGAGTTTGTGATAGAATTTGTCTTTAAAAGATGATTTAAAGTTGCACTTTATACTGCTTGAGAAATCTCATGGCATACTTGGTAGAGTCTAGCCTAATTCAGGAATACTTGGGTATAACACCATCTTCTGGCAAATACAGCCTGCATTAACTGAAGATGTCAATCAGACTCTGACAGCTATGGGACACAAAGTTTATAAACTGCAGAGAAAATAATATTTTGTATTGATGGAGGGAGTTTTCTCACTTGAAAATTGTCTGTATCAGTGAAATTAGAGATACAGTATCTCATTCGTACTTCTTCTCTTGGATATATCTTGTGATGCTTTTCCAGTGTTAAAAAATACTTTTTTTGGTCTCTGTCTAGAATGTTATAGAATCACAGAATTTGGAAGGTGCAAAGGACTTTGGGTATCCATCTCATCCTATCCATACATGAAAGGAATCCCATCTACAATACATGTGACAAGTCCCCAACCTGTCTGTCTGTGGGTGAATAAGGAGAAGGAAACCACTAGCTCTTGGGATAACCTATATGTCATGTTACGAATAATTCTAATATAAGGTTTGTTCTGACATTTAGCTTACGTTAGCTTCTTTGTAAATTCTACCCAGAGGCAGTTATGTTGCCATAGTGGGTAGATTCCATGGCCTAGAGTCAGAAAGATTCATGTCCCTGAGTTTGAATATGGTCTCAGTTACTAGCTGTGTAACCCTGTTTGCCTCAGTTTCCTCATCTGTAAAATGAGCTAAAGGAAATGGAAAACAATTCTAGTATCTTTCCCAAGAAAACCTCACAAGTGATAATGAAACATCAGATAGGATAGAAATAATTGAACAACAACAAAACAAAAATCTTCTACCCATTTACCCTTGTTTCACCTTCTTGGGCAAAAAAAAAATGAATCTAATCTCTTCTCCATAAGACAGTCCTTCAGTTTCTTATACACATCTATCAGCTCCTTTACTCCTTCTCACCACATAAGTCTAATTTTTTTTCAAGTTAAAGATTTCTAGTTCCTTCAAACAATTCTGTTACGAAGGTCTCAAAGGCCTTCACTATTCTTGTCATCCAGATATTCTCCAGAATGTCTTTCCCCCACTCTACTCCATCCTTCACTCAGCTACCAAAGAAATATTCCTGAAGGGTAAGTCTAACCATATCACCCTTCCTCTCTGCCTCCCCCTTCTCATTCATTAAATTCCAGTGGTACCCTATTACCTCCTGATATATTGAAGGCACTTAATAAATGAATGTCAGCTAACTCTCTTGCTTAGCAATGTCCTTAAACTGTGGCACCCAGAAAGGAGTGGATACTCCCCATGAGGTCTGGTGAAGCCAGAGTAGTAAGTCGAGACTATCACCTCCAGTTTCTGGAAGCTCTGCATCTCTTAAAGCAGCCCAAAGAGCACATTAGATTTTATAGCTTTCATGTCTCACTTTTGACTTGCTGAACATGTAGTTCATTAAAAACTCCAGACTTTTTCAAATTGTTATAGGGAATAGAAGGTCTACAACCCAGGGACTCTAATAGGACCTGGCAAGGTTGTGATCTCCTTAAGGGCAGGAACAGTGTTTTCTATCCCTTTAATACTCTTCACCACTCCTGGACGAAGTTCAACTCCCAATAAATGTCTACTAATTATCAGCAAAAAAGGTAATAGAAGATTCCCAAATATATGTATGTAGATGTATACCAATCATACATAGAAAGGGGATCATTGAAATTAAGATAGATTTGGTTAGGGTAGGGAAATTTGAGTGTTATTACAAGATCTTCAAATGACTCATTATGTGTCCTTGGTTGTCCGTGGTGATGGTGACTCACATTTTTTTATTCAACTTTAAGTTTTATAGAGAGCACTTTTCTCACAACCTCCCTATGAGAAAGGAAATAGAGGTATTATGACCACTATTTTGTAGATGAAGAAACTGAGGCAAAGACAGGTTAAATTACCCAAAGCCACACAGCTTGTTATTGGCTGAGCTAATAGTTGAACTCAGGCCTCTGACATCAAATTCATTGCTTGCGACTTCCTTTGCCAAAATAACTTTAAAATGGAAAGCTCTCATTACCCCCTTTCTCAGATTCATTTTCACTGCCACCATCTGGGATTTTAAAAGAACGAATACACACACACACACATACACACATATATACACACATGTATATATACATATATACACATATGTATGTATATGTATATATACATACACACACACACACTACACATGTGTGTAGTTTTCCATTTCCAAGTCTATACCCCTGGCTTCAATTTATTCCCACACTTTTTCTTCTTCCCATATGTACACTGCAATATAGTATCTTCAAAGCCCATTCAAGCATATGGCTAATTGTCATGATGAAGATCTTGAGATTATGCAGGTGAAAGTTATTACAAAATCTGATATTATTCAATTGTTTTGACACAGATTTAAAGTCCCTCCCTCCAGAGTGTCTTTCCCCACTCTAGTCCATGGTACACTCAGCTTTCAATTTACCATTCCAGTTTCCTTTAAAAAACCTCACTTTAGCTCCAAACTATTAATTCACTCTTCTTTCTTGTGAGATCCCCCTACATAGGACTAGGTAGAACTCTTTCCATTTTCAAGGTTCCTGAGGAATGGAAATTTTTTCCTGCATGAGTTCCAAGTCTACCCCACTTTGCCTTGAAGTCAAAACTGCTTTTCCAAGTAGCCACATGATTCTTTAATATGACTGGCATCCCTAGAACTTTGCACAATGGAAATCTCTCATTGTAGACATTCAGCCCTTTATTTAATTTATCTTAATTACCTACCCACTTCCATCAATACATCCTGGGTTCCCTTTTTGCCATTAATTAGATGATTTCATAGAATTATAGAGTACTATAGCTGACAAAATCTTAAATTTCATCTAGCCCAATCCTCCTTCCCTCCCTCCTGTTTTACCCACAAACAGAACAAACAAAAGCTCTAAGAAGTTAAAAAAATAATCCCCATTATACTCACCTTACCCAAGATGACCTACGTAGTTATAGTCAACATTGGAACTCAAGTAAATTTCTTTATTCCCTCCTTGCTTACCTTTCCTTCTAAGTCTTTTTTCTACCCTGCTTGACTCATCCCAGCTTTGCTCAAATCTCCTACTTGTCCACTCAAACTTCTTAAATTCATGATATTTTTTCCATTCAGTTTTCTCTCATCCTAACTCAACCTGGTAGAATTTTGAGGGCCTCCCCACCCCACCCCCCATACAGAACCTTAACCAATTCTGGCCTATAGGCACCTAATTAGCGATTAATGAACTTCCTATTTAATCCATGTGTATACAATTGGTTACTAACACCAATTACTCTGAATTTCTGCCTTTGCCAAACTGTTAGCACTTTTGAGTAGGGAGTTTTGCCTTATTGTTAAACAGACATAATGCATACTTCATAGAATTTTCAAAGCCAGTAAGACTAAAGTCATCTTAAAGCAGTCTACAGACCTCAACCAAGAATCACCTACCTGGAGAAATTGAGCATGATACTTCAAATTTTAAAAAATGGTCATTCAATGAATTAGAAGAATTTCAAGTTTTCATATGGGAAAGTCAGAATTGAAGAAAAAAAATTGACCTCCAATATCAAGACCCAAGAGAAGCCTAAAAAGGTAAGAAAGGAAAAGGAAACATAAGGGATTCAGTGGAACTAAACAGTTTCCTTATTTGGGCTTCCCTATCAGGGAAGATGATACTTGTAATTCTTAAAAAAAATTATAGCACTAATAGTACAGCCAGAAGGAATACACAAAGACAAAGAGCATAGGTATAAGGTAAATTTGAGGGAATGACATAAAAACAATTAAGGGATGAGACAGAGGAATACACTGGGTGCAGAAGGAAGGAAAAGGTAGAATGAGGTAAATTATTTTGCATGAAGAGTTATGAAACCCCATTACAGTGTAGGGAAAGATGGGAGGGCAGGCAATGGGCATTGCTAGAACTTTACTATAATCATTATTGACTTGAAGAGGGAATAATATATTCCATCAGTTGAATATAGAAATCTGTCTTACCTGACAGGAAAATAGAAGGGGAGAAGAATCAGTAAAAGGGCGTTGGTGGTGAGGACTGACAGAAGAGAAAGAAGACCAGGGCAGGTGGTAGACATAAGTGCAACACTGCCAAGGATGGAAAGGGTGAAACGAGAGAGAGGACAAATAGGAAGAAGAATAGGATGGATGGAAATACACAGTAATCATAACAGTGAATGTGAATGGGATGAACTCTCCCATAAAATGGAAGCACATAGCACAGTGGATCAAAACCCAAAATCCTACAATATGTTGTTTATAAGAAATGCACTTGAAACAGAGAGACACACAGAGTAAAGGTAAATCTATTAAACTTCAGCTGAAGTGTAAAAAAAAAATAACAGGGGTAGTAATCCTGATCTCAGACAAAGGAAAAGCAAAAATAGCCCTGATTAAAATAGATAAGGAAGGAAACTGCATCTTGCTAAAAGGTACCACAGACATTGAAGTAATTATCAGTACTAAACATATATGTACCAAGTGGCATAACATTCAAATTCTTAAAGGAGAAATTAAGTAAGTTACAGATTTTTTCACTTTATTCTTTTTTGTGTTTTTTCCCTTTTGGTCTGTTTCGTCTTTTATATCACTGTGAGTAATGTGGAATTATGTTTTACATTATAGCACCCGTATAACTGATATCACACTGTTTACCAGTTTAGGAAGAGGAGAGGGAGGAAGAAAAGTTTGGAACTTAAAATCTTGTAAAAATGAATGCTAAAATTGTCTTGACTTGTAATAGGAAAACACAAACTATGATTCAAATAAAAAATACTCTTTTCCAGTTTGTGTAAGGGACAGGACTTATGCCCATGTCTTTCTTATTCCATGTCTGACTCTTTATCCATTCACTTGGTGTTAAATTAAAATAGAAACAGTTCCTGGGGCACATGGACTTAGAAAACCACAAATTAGCATTACCTATGTTTTATAGAATTTTTATTTATTTTGTAATTTTAATCTGGTTTCCACAGGGTGTTGGGGCCCTAGATTCTGATACCGCTGTACTAAATGATGCTGCCTCTCATTTTTGGTAATATAGTACATTTATTCACAAACTGAAGCCTCAATATAATACTACCAGCTATCAGGTGGTATCCAGCATAGACCAGGTCTCCCTTAATGTTATTAAAAAAAAACTTCAGAAAAACTTTGCCTAGATGTTGTCTCATTTTTAGCATGATCCCATACCATATGGTCCAGAGACATTGTTGTGAGACCATAGTTTTTAAAGACCCAGCAACTCTTTATTACAAATTCCATGAATGGTCTGATTTAACTCTTACTTCATCTATCAGTTAATGCACACTCACTGTCTTTTCTCCTCAATTGGGATGTGAGTCTTGTGTCTAACACCCAGATTTGCCATCACATTATATTCTGAATTTTTCATCTTGGAGCAATGACTTATGGGTTCTCTCACTCCATATGCACTTGTCATAGTTAGATTCATTTAACCTTAGTCACTTTTAATTTCGTGTCAGCAAAAAAAGGCCCAGCAGGTCTCCATGAATCCAACTTCTTTTTTCTTCTTTCTTCAAAGGCCTTTCTGATACCTGCAGGGAGCCCTGGAGTCTCACTTCCCATTTATTTCACTGCCTGAATTTAATTTGAGCAGATGCACCAAGAATGATAAAACCAAACAGCCTGAAAATAGTGATCCAGTCCTTTCAGAAGAAGAAAAAATCTTATTAAAAAACAAAAACATTGTTTTTCTTGTACTTTTAATAAGCTCTAGAAGAAGAGGGAGGGAAATTTCTCTGTGACTGATAGCTATTTTGGAAATGACGACATCCCCTTGTTTTTACCCCTAACAGTTTTAAAATCTGTTTTGGATACCAAATAGTTCAGACAAGGCATGATTGTAGGGAAATTTCTCATTGTCACGTTTCACCAACAGAGGCAGAAGCCACCTAGAAGAAGGCCCCCTTCGTTTTCTCTTAATGTCTTTTCAGGCCAGAGTACTCTTGCTTTAGACCTATAGGTTATTTGGTATTAAGATAGAAAGTAACCAGAAGGCAAGCTCCTCATCTTTTATAATCACCAATGGTACAACATAGATTTCCTCCTCCTTCTCCAGCTAGAGGATTATGGGTGTTCTGCAACCCTTGTTTCCTGGCCAAATTCCAACACATCATTTCATGCTACCTCCTTATGTTCTCCTTGAAGTTTCAATTGGATGCAGGATTCCTTTTCCCTTCCTGTTGGAGGCTGTTGTGGCTGTGCTACTCTCCAGCTGTGTGACAGCTGTCACATTCCAGCCCAGAGGTAACGTCATCCTAGTGACAGCTGAAATGATTACTCTTTTGCACAGCACAGTGCGCAAACCACTCTGGGCTTCTTTGTTCTGTGAAAAGTTCTATAAATGTCAGGTATTATTAATTGTCCTAATTAGGGATGGGAAAACCAAAAACATTTTTTGAGGTCTGGAGAAATCTGGAGAAACTTTTTTCCCCTGTGAAATATTGCTTTTCCAGCTGTCAGTTTCAATTTAAAATTCCAGAATGGTGAGCAAAAGGACTAAAACAATTGCTCCCATAAATGTGCAAGGGGACCCAAAAATCTGGAAGCCTCAAACACCTCAGAAGTGAAATTTGTTGTTTGCTTATAGATTGTTTGCATAGTATACTGAAGAAAGATGAACATAAATTGCCACTGCTTCTTAAGAAAAGCATTTTTTTTTCTAGTGAGAAACAATACTTGCTAATTGACATGGAGCCTAGTTGCCTGCAAGAATCTTCCAGTTAGCTACCAGAGGATGGTCTTGTGTTCCATAGAGCTTCTTTGTATCTCACTCATTAGGTTCAAGATTGCAATCACACTGAGTAATTTCGGAATTCTTGGGTCCTAGTGACAAGTTCCTCTAACCACTAATTATTTACATTTTACATGCTTTATGACTATTAAGGAGCCCCAAGAAGTACAATATTCCTGCTGACAGTCCTGAATGAGTTTAAAGTAAGAAACACAAAACTAATCCCCAATCTAACTTAAACTGGTTTCACCATGAACAATGATTTAAGTACATAGATGTTCACCATCTAAAGCCCTTTCCATGTTACCTGTTCCCATTGAACACTTGGGACTTTGTTGCTTGGGTGGGGGGAGAAGGGAGGATAAAATAATTGCCTATAATAATAGAAGAAATGGAAATGGAGTAAGGATGGGGAGAGAAAGATGATAGGAAGGTGAGAGAAGCCATCCAGGTGCAATTTTAACTCAGCACTAGCCAGAGTAGGGGACTGGGTGGTAGATAAAGAATTGTCAAATGACTGTCCATAGTACTGTTTATTTTTTAATCCCCACACTTCTAACAACAACAATAGTAAAAATGTATATAGCACTTAACTGTGTGCTAGGCATTGTGCACTTTCTAATTATACTGCCACCCCTACCTCTTAGACTCTGTGTCCCCACACCTCAAGCACTAGTTACCCAACAGAGTTGTAATTAGAACTATTTCCAGCTGGTGTCATATGCTTGCAAATTACACCTAAAATGCTCCACGGAGGTGAGAACTCACCCTTCCCCCCCTACCCCCATCAACATCCTATGCAAAAGTAAGTTCACTCAGTGCTTATTACAGAATTGTTATTCCATCAGTCAACAAGCATGTTTTAAACAACTCTTCTGTGATTGGCAATATTCAGGGTACTAGGTATACAAAGACAAAAAAAGACAGTTCTCTCACTTCCCTCAAGGAGTTTATATCCTATCAGGGAGACAGCATGTACATAAGAATCCAGAAAACAGTGGATAAGAACAAGAACTGGCCCTGTGATTTTACTGGTTAAGGGAAACTCCTAGTTGAAATTCCTTCTACAAACATAACCTTTTCTGCAACTTACACTCTTAAAATGTTGCCTAGATTGCTAGGAATTTAATGACTTGCCCTTGGTCAAGGCAGTTTGTGTAAAACGCAAAACTTGAACCCAGTTCTTCCTGGATCTGAAGCCATCTCTTTTTCTAGTACACCATGCTGCCTTTAATATCTATAGGTGCAAAACAAATTCAAGGTACCTTCTTTGTGGGGAGAGCACCATCAGCAACAGTGAATTTAGTAGAGGTGTTACAAAGATACCACCTCTGATGGTATAGAATTTTAAAAGACACTGGGTATTTTTGCAAAAATATTTTTAATAATTTATTTTTCCCCAATTATGTGTTAAAACAATTTTTGACATTTGTTTTCTTTTTAAAGCCTTGAGTCTCAAATTCTATCCCTCCCTCCTCACTGACATGGTAAGCAATCTGATATGGGTTATACATGTGCAATCATGTAAAACATTTCCATAGGAGTAATTTTGTATAAGAAGACTCAAAAAAGAAAGAAAAGAAAGAAGGAAGGAAGAGAGAAGAAAAAATAGTATGCTTCAGTCTATATTCAGACAAAATCAGTTCTTTCTCTGGAGGCAGATAGCATGTTTCATCAGGAGTCCTTTGGGATTGTCTTGGATCATTGCGTTGCTGAGAATAGCTAAGTTGTTCACAGTTCTTCATCTTACAATATTGCTATAGTTGTATATACAATGTTCGTCTGTTCCTCTTTACTTCATTTTGCATCAGTTCATTTAATTCGTTCTAGGCTTTTCAGAAATCATCCTGCTTATCATTTCTTATAGCACAATAATATTTCATCACATTCATAACACAACTTGAAAAACTGAGCATTCTAAGAATGAAGTATTCTACCACCTTCACAATGGCCTTTTGTGCTCCTAGTAGTTTGAAGACCTATTGAAACTGGTAAAGGAGCAGCCTGAATGATGAGTCTAGTTAAATGGAAATAGCCTGTAAGCTCATACTTCCAAAAGCTGATTATTTATTCAAACTAGTGAAACTACACATATACAGTTTGTAAACTTTGAGCAAAGGCAATGCTTCATTTCTGGACTAGACTTTAAATATTTGTAGTAGAATTGACATTATTGACAGGCCCAGAAATGCGTACTTATTTATTTAGTAGCAATTTGCATATTCAAATTAATAAGAAATTTATTTTTGAGTGTGTCAGTCCAAGCACAGAGCTTAAGTAATCAACAACTCAAATTCATATGTATTAATCTGCCACCGACATAGCTGATGAAAGCAACAACAGTCAGCTGTCTGAGCAGCGTAACCAATCAATGCATTTCCCTTTAATTGATCTCTCCTGGAAAGATTTCAGGTGGAATTGGCTAAATTCCAAAACTGCTAGATTAATAATACCAAACCGAGGCTTGTCCTTGAGGGATCACTGTCTCATAGAATAAAGGATTCTTTTCTTCACACTAATTTATGAAAGTGTTTTTTCCCCAAAATTATTCCAATAAATGCAGCACTTTGTGGAGGTCTCTCGGTGCGACTGACAGTTTGCTACCCACTCAGGTTTAGATTTAGTATATTAATAGCCTTGCTTGAGGTTTGGAGCTCAGCGTTTGAAAAAGAAATAGGGTCAATTTCTTGAGTGAGCTATAGCGATGAACTACCCAAACACCCAAGGCTGAGTGAGAACTGAGGGAGATGAGTTATTGGACTAAAATCCTGCTTTCAGAGCTGGAAGGAACTTTAGAGGTCATTTACTCTCTCTTTAGAAGTCTTTAATCTCTCATTTTATAGATGAGAAATATGATGAAAGAATATATGCAAAATACTTTGCAAACCTTTGAGTGCTATATACTTGTGATCATTAGTGTTATCATTATCATTTTGATGATGATGATGACTTACTCCAGGTCACATGGTTTTTTAAGTAGCAAAGCCAGGATAAGGAATCCCAGGTCTCCTCATTCCCAGTTCCATAGAAATTGTGCTGCACCGGCCTCTTCCCCCAATCCAAGCTTTCCCCCCAAATCCTAGGTAGCAAAGTGGTTCAGTGGACTTTCAGTCAAGGAAATCTAAGAGCAAATCCTACTTCAGTTACTTATTGGCTCTGTGACCTTGAATAATTCACTTTACCTCTCTTGACCTCAGTTTCTTCATTTGTAAAATGAGGGTGTTGGTCTTGATGCCTCTAAGTTCTCTTCCAGGTTTAAATCTATGATATTCAAATCTTTCCCTGTTCAATTTCTCATGTATATATTTTGTGGGTTTTGTGCATTGGGGTCATAGTCCTACATCTATGGATAGAGTTATGAGTAGCAGAGAAACATCTCACTGTATTACCTTTACATAGGCTCACTGATTTTGCAGCGAGTCTTTGTAAACCATCTAGTCCAACCCCCCTTTTTACTTTTTTTTTAACTGTAGTTTTTAATTTGTAGAAATCTAAGAAACCCTTTCTGGGCATGTCTATAATGCCAATTAAAGCCTGGTCCAGAAATGAGGTATTGCATTTGCTCAGAGTTTACAAATTGTGTATATGTAGTTTGAGTAGTTCACATGAATTATCATCTTTTGGAAGTATGAACTTAAAGGTTGTTTCCATTTAACTAAACTAATCATTCAGGCTGCTCCTTCACCAGTTTCAATAGGTCTACAAAATCAACAAAAATCTACCTGCGACACGTTCCCCATGCCTGGTAGGACAATGACTGTTTTTTTTTTTTTACAAATAATGTAGCAAGAGGGTTAGCTAGGTGATGAAGTGGAAAGAACATTGGGCCTGGACTCAGGGGGACTAAGTTCAAATCAGCCTCAGCCACAGACATTTACTAATTATGTGACCCTGGGAAAGTTACTTAACCAGAATTGCCTCCCTCTCTCCACCAAAAAATAATGTAGCAGGAACAGTTCTAGTCCATTTTTTCCCCAAATACTTGAAAGGGTTCTAGAGGCTAAACCATCCTCTTCGTATTATAGACGAGAATATGATGGTCCAAGCAGGTGAAGATCACAGGGGTAGTGAGATCACAGAGACAGGAAGTAACAGAAATGAGAACCTTTTCATTGAACTGTACTGCTGTTAACCCAGTAATACCACTTTTGGGGTTGTATCCCAAAGAGATCACAGAAGTGGGAAAGGGTCCCATATTTACAAAAGTATTTATTGCAGCTCTCTTTGTGGTGGCAAAAAACTGGAAATTTAAGGGATGCCCATCAATTGGGG
>CM053598.1:104586275-104621837 GCA_028646575.1 Pseudocheirus occidentalis | reverse complement strand
GTACACAGTCACAGATACATCATATGTGTGACAACCAACCTTGATAAACTGGACTCCTCTCAGCAACACACAGTTAAAAGGCAGCTCTACAAGTCTCAGAATGGAAGGAGATATCTACACTCAGAGAAAGATCTAAAAAGACCAGAGTCTAAATGCAGACTGAAGCAACACATGCTATCGTTCTTTTCTATGTTTGGTTTTGTTTCTTTTTTTTTCCCCCATTATTCACTCCATTGGTTACAATGCTTCTACACAACTAGACTATTGCACAATGTGAAAGTGTTTGCAGATTCCATACATGATGGTACGCCACCATGAGGGGGAAGGGAGGGGGGAAAAGGGAGGGGAGAAAATCTGAAACTCAAGTGATTCTGTACCTGAATCTTGTAAACTAAAAGTAAATAAACTAGTATAAAAATTAAAAATTAAAATAAAATAAAATAAAAAATACAAAAATAAAAAATATGAGTACTTTCATGAAGGAATTATGTAAGGATCAGATATGTGAGAGAAATGTAGAAATACAGGAAAGTAACTTTTAGGTAACAACATTAAAAAAAGCATGAACAGAGAACAATGTATAGTAAAGCTAATTGAAAAAAGACAAAGTGGTGATTTTTATCCAAAGATGTAGATTAAAAGGAATCAGTCAACAATGTATGATGAAAAAAGATTCCGGAGTTTAGAATGAGAAGCCCCTGAGTTTAATCTGGTTTTTGTGTTTAAGATCTATGTGATCTCGCTCAAATCATGCAACCTTTTAGGGTGTTGCTTTCATTGAGTATGAAATGAAGATATTGAAAACTCCAGTGGCTCCATATTACACCCAGGATCCAATATAACATATTCTGTTTTCTGTTTGAAGACCTTTATAACATGAATTCTGCCTATCTTTACAGTTTTTGTAGACTTTATTATCTTTCATATATTCTGTGATCCAGCAATAAATACTGGCCTCCCTGAGTTCTTTGAACAAGACTCTCCATCTCCCCACTCTGGGCATTTACACTGACTGTCCCTCATGCCTACGACAATGCTGTCCGCCCTCATCTTCTCTTGGCTGTTTTCAAGTCTGGACAAAAATCTCACCTTCTACAGAAACCCTTTCCTAGTCCCTCTTAATTCTAGTGAGTTTTCTCTGTTGATTATCTCCATTTTATCCTTTGCACAGCTTGATTGTCCATAGGCGTTTGAATCTTGTCTCTCCTGTTAGAATGTGAATTCCATGAGAACAGGGACTTTTTACCTTCTCTGTATCCCAAGCCCTTAACATCATGCCTGGCACATAATATAGGTTTGACTAACTGAACTGTATAATATCTAAACTTTCTAAATTATGGGGACTCTTTTCCTTTTTTAAAGAGTTACAAATTCCACCTAATTATAGCCATTTTGATGTTTTCTCAATGTTAATTATTATGGTCAGTATTTACTACAAGGGGCTATTAGCTGGTCCAGCAGCTAATGGGTGGGTCTAGGGCAGGAAGACTCATTTTTCTGAGTTCAGATCTGAACTCACATACTAACTGTGTGACCTTGGACAAGTCACTTAATTTTTCTTATCTGTAAGTTTCCTTATCTGTAAGATGACCTGAGGAAGGAAATGGCTAACCACTTCAGTATCCCAAGACAACCCTCGAATGAGGTCATGAAGAGTCAGTCACAACTGAAATGGCTGAACAATGAAATTTAGTATCCATCCAAACTGTCTATATAATTTCATGTATACATTTTTGTGGGAACATTTTAAATCTTACTTTTAATATTTTTTTCAACATTTAGGTTAATATTTTGAAATTCTTTCCCATCCCCTATTGCCCAAATCTCAAATTCATGAATGTGGTTTCCTCTGTTTAAATTTAAATTAGTCTTCCCCAGCCATCTTCCCACCATCATTAGTTTAATTAAGTTTCTTCCGACAGCAAATAGTACCTAATCCTTAAGAGTGCAGGCTACAATAAAACTGGTTCAGAGTGTTTAGAGAGAAAAGAAGCACAGAGAAAAGATCGCTAAACACACACATACACAAACCCACCAAAATGCAATTAAGGATGCCCCAGTTTTCATCTAGAGTCTTTGGCGAACTAACAACTCAGGTACTCTCTCTGGTACTTATTTTCTCAAACAGTAAGATGAAGGGATTATATAAGGTGCCTTCTAAGGTTCTTCCTAGCTGAGACTTTCTACTATTTATTTTTGTTCCATCCCCTGATTTCATCACCATACAGAACTCCCAACATGGAACTCCATCTACCAATGCAGGCCAGCAACACACCTGTGAGGTATAGTCTCAGAGTTGCATAGCTAATATATGCCAGAATTTGAATAGAAATGTCAGCTTTCTTTCCACACCATTGATATACCATGTTATTTCTTAGGTTGCCCTAAAAGGATAGTTGATTAACTATAAAAGGCCTCAGTCATGTCACTTTCTGAAAGGAAAAAGCTCCTATGAATTTGACCTAGTTGGGATGGGGTGGAGTGTTGGAAGGGAAGTAGGCTGAGAGAATGGGTGGTATCCCAGCTGTCCTGATGATGAAATCATATGAAATAATCACTTAATGAAGGGGTAATTTGTAAAGCAGCTGGTGGTAGTATTGGGAAGCAGCTGTTCTTTAAAAATAAATAAATAAATAAGTAAATAAGTAAACAAATGAATAAATAAATAAATACATAAATGAATGAATAAACAAATAAATGAATGAATAAATAAATAAATAAAAATACTGTATTTGCCTTAGCAGAGAATTTAGTAATGTGGGCCTGAAACAACTTAATGGCTTGTCATGATAAGAGGTGTTCTTTGTATCCCTTTTAACACTTCAGGAATTTGGCAATTTGTTTAAAGTTGCCCAACAACACCTTTATATAATATTGAGTCAATGCAGTCATCCTGTCCCCTTCTTTACCTAGGAAACCATATTTTTTCTGGGCAAATTTTATAGAGTTTCCCATAATATGTACAGCTTAGAGTCCCTATTTTTACATTATTGTCTGATAGAATGAATAGGTGGGAAGGACAGATAGATGAGTGTCTATAGAAAGAAAAGCCATTGAAATAGAATAATTCTATTTTATAACCAGGGAATTACTATGGGTCCGGTGTTAAGCACCTGACTTAACAGAATTGCTGATGTAAAGAGAGAATTTATGAGCAAAAGACCAGTTATTTGTGTCTGTTTATAAGGATTGGTAATCAAATAATCATTATTCACTGACCTACATTGTGTATTGATTTACCAGTTTCTAACAGTCAAGACCAGCTATGATGCATCTTGCATTCTGACAAACTGAAGCTTGGTATTTCTTAATTAATTCCTACTGGAAAAAAAAGGAAATGGAATTATCTTGGTAGGTGAGCAAACTACTTCCTCTAATGTCTTAGGAATCTGTTTACCTGGGATAGGTTGGGAGTGGGGAGAAAGGAAGAACACTAAGGCCTTGGCTTCTGCTTCTACTTGCAATGCTTGTTTCTCTACCCATCTCTACACCCAATCCCACCATAAAATGTTCTCTAACGTTGATCTCTCTGTGTCTTAACTATCTATGTCATGTGGTTATATTTTACTATTAAGCTAGAGAAGAAAGAGTCCTCAGAAGCTTCCTACTCTCCAAAACTTTTATTTTACAATTGAGGAAATGGAAGCTTCTGGAGGTTGTGACTTGCCTGAGGTCATGAAACTAGTTAGCACTAGTGGTTGAATTTGAACCCAAGTCTTCTTTTACAGTCAATATTTTCCACTACACCATATTTATATAGGTAAACTACCTCTGTCCTAACAAGAAAGTGAACTCTAGAAGGCAGCCACAACTTCTACCAGAGTACTGGTGATGTAAGGAACCAAAAAGAACATATAAAGATAATGTAGCATAAGATCTTCAATTTGATTAGGAATCAAAAATACTCTTTTCCCATTCAAATGCAGGTTGTGGAACATGTACTTGAACTATTGGGTATGTGCTCATCTTAAAGTTTGAAAGAGTTGTTTAAATTACCTCTCTAGTCATAGGGAATCTAAGAGATTATAGCATGGTTATTAGAGCTGGACATAATGTTAATTAGCACTCTCAATTTTTGGATGAAACTAGTCATTCACAATTCATTGGACAGTTAACAAAAGGAGGTTTACTTTGTTGTAGTAAATAGCAAAGGTAGATTTAATTCTCTCGACAAAGCTTTTCTTGTTCCCAGTTAGGAATGGGTTCATCAGGGCAGACTACTGTGACTCATGTGGTCTTCAGAAGCCCACTGAGTCAGAGAAGTCTGACCCCACCTCGGAGGGACTTTTTATGCATTTAGGTAACTAGGAAGCTACTTCAGAGGAAAATGGGCCAAACAGGTTCCAGGAATCACTTGGTCACTTTTAGGGAAAAATTGATCCCTGTTGCAGGAAGGAAGGAGGCAGCACCTTCCTCACAAGGTCATTGCGACTAACAAATGAAATAATTTGTGTAAAGCTCCTGACACATAATAGACACTATCCCTTTCCTTTCCAGCTCTACATCTATGAACTTTTTTCATTTTACAGTTGAACAAACTAAGACCCAGAAAGTTGGAAGACTTTAACCACGGTTAGATGGGTATTAACATTTAGGATTTGAACCTAGTTTCTTCAACATCAAATCACATGGTTTTTTTATTTGCATTTTTTCATTTGCATTATCGTTGCTACTTTCAAGTTGATTGTTTTAAAGGCAGTGGTATGGAAGAAGAGGAAAATATATACTGGAAAGAGCCCCATACTCTGAATGAAAATTCCTGGTTTCCATTCTCAACTTTCCTACTTGCTAGCTACATTTCCCTGAGAAAGTCACTTTATTTCAATGTCCTCTTCTATAAAATGGGGGCAACATATCAACTTTTCCTTTTTCTGTGGGCCATTTTGTGAATGTATTGGTTAATGTAGGTTAGAATACTTTGTAATATGAAAGTGAGCTCAAGACAGATGAGCTACAGGGCCATCTGGGAAATTCATCTGAAAGCACTCCATACGTGATTCAATCTGTCTTTTCTACTGAGAATACTTTTGAAGAAGCCAAATTTGCATTTTGTCACTGCCTACGTGAACACCTGTATTCAGGGGAAATAGAAATGGGATCTTTTCATAGAACTGAACTAATAATAACCACTAGCAGATTTGTAGCTATTCTTCACTGGACCTACTGAAATGAGTTAAAGTGAAGGCAAATGGGTGAAGCCATGATAAGACAGGGAGGAGTTAAAACAGAAAAGATTTGATAGCATTAGTGAAATGGAAAAAGGGATCCAGAAAGCACCTACTGTGAACAGAGCACTATTCATAAATCTTAGGAGAAATAAAAAGTTTCAATAAGACATATTTCCCTGATGACATCCTTCAGTCCTGTTCTCTAATTCCCTTGTTATGCATTTCTGTAGAATGCTCTCATGTACCATGTACATATCACCCTTTCTGTTATCCTTTGATTCTTCAATCTATGTTGTTCTGTATCCCAAAACATATGACAATATTAGTAAAATGTTGTTGTTTAAATGGGCCTTTGTTTCTGGTAGATGTTTAAGTTGTTAAAGGAGCATTACAATTTCCTGAAGGTAACAAAGCTCACTCTCTTCATCTTTAATTCCAGGCCCAACGTATCCATTTATACTGTCTCAACGACATATCCTGATGGGTAAGCTCACTAGAATAGCCCAAATGCTTTTCAAAACAGGATAATAAACAGTCCTTATGTATTTGGTTTTTCCTGTATGAATAAATAGGATCAAATCAAAATCTTTGGAGTATTCATATATCTCTACTAGGAGACTCTGCCATGTTCCACTGTCTGTTAAAATCAGCATAAAGTCAGTCGCATTTTGGGGAGGGTAAATCTATGGAATGGAGGTAACCATTCTATTCACTGCAAAAGCACTTCTGTGAGGACTGAATGAGCTAATGTATGTTAAATGCTTCGCAAACCTTAAAATGATATATAATTGCGAGTTTCTATTATCCTTGCTATAGGAGACCAAACTGACAGTAAGTAACAAGAATCTAAAATTCACAATGGGAATAGGGGAGAAATGATGGGACAGATGTTGCACAGATAGAATCATCAAGGCCATATAACCAATTGTAAGTCAGAGGTGATGGAGATGGAAGAGTCAAAGATAACTCCAATAATAAGAAAGTGGGAGACTAATGGAATGACAACCAATTTTGTCAGTTGCCAGATTGCCTTCCAGAAAAACTACACACCAGTTTGCTTTATCTCTTGTGATATAAAAACATGTCTATTTCTCCACAACCTTGCTCCCAAGATAAAAATGGATAATTTTATTAATGTTTGTTGGGTCTAAAGGGATGAAGTTGTACTTCGTGAATGTTTTTTTTTATTACACAAATGCACAGTATTATATCATGATTGAACACAAAAGAATAAAAATAAAATATCACAGATAAGAATGCTTCAAACCTACACTTTGTATCATTTAGAAATAAAATGCTACACTGAAAATTTAAGGAGATAAGTTTTATCACAGTATTTCCCAGACTGTGTCCAAACCCAAATTAGAAACAGTGAAGTGTTCCTCACAGAATATCTCAAAACTAGATGAGTGCCATCTGGTGGCTCTCTGGCTAATTCCAGGGGCAATAGGATTCTCCCTGCCACCTCCCCCCTTTCATCCTATACAGCACAAATCAGTAGTCCTGGCTTTGTGCCAGATCCACATAGCCCTGAATCTAGGTCTTTCATTCACTCTATAATTTAGCTTAACAGCTAAATGAAAGTGAGACCCTTTTAGTTCTAGTGAAGAACCCTAGAGTGGGATAAAAGAGAAATGGGAGGCTTTGATTTCCTGTACACTTTAGCATGGTGAGGCATTACATCTGATTCCATGAATTGCAAGGTCTTATTGAGGTTTACCTGAAGTAGCAGTCATGTGTGTGGTATAATTGCTAGAAACCATCAGGAGTAGGGCCAGCAATAAGCTTAGGCATACCTTTTGAAACGAGTAATAGGTAAAATAACAAGGTCACAGCCTTGTCAGAGTATACAAACTTGTCACAGAGAGCTGCTGTTCATTTTTCCTTTGGGTATCGTTTTTTGTCTCTCCCCTCTGTATCTCTTCTGTTACCTCATTTTCCCATCTGCCCTAAATTGTGGCATAATTCTTGTAGTGTCTCAGCAATTGGTTTTGCTGATTTTCTTCTCTTCTTCCTTTTTTCTTTAAAAAAAATCTATATTATCAAGAATGGCTCACTTTAAGGTAGAAGAATTCAAGAGGAAATCTAAATGACAGAAAAACAAGAAGAGGAAAAAATCTGCTAAATCAGTCCATACTTTAAATATTTTACATTATTTGCAAAGTACCATACTTGTAGACTCTACCCAACTCTGAAAAATAGTGAGTAGAAGTATCACATCATATATTTTCTTTGAGGTCGTTTGTTTTTTTGTAATTCTATACCATTTAATTCAATTGCTTGTGGTTGTTCTTTTCTTGTGTTTACTCAGAGTACTATTTTCTTGACTGAGCTTAATTCACTCTGCAACAATTCATGTAAGTCTTTCTACATTTCTTTGTATTCATCATATTCATCACCTCTTACAGTGCTACAATATTCTATTACTTTCATATACCACAATTTGTTTAGCCATTTCCATATATGTAGACATCAGTTTGGTTTCTAGTTCTTTGTTACCACAAAAAAGTGCTTCAACAAAGATTTTTGTGAATATAGTGCCTTTTTTTGTCAATGACTACTTTGGAGGTATATGCTACCAATGGAATCTCTGGGTCAAAAAGCAGAGCTATTTTAATCAATATTTTTTAAAACTTGATTTGTCAGGGTAAATTATATTACCTTATTATGGCACAAATATTAGCCATAATCCTAGAATAAGTTTATATTCAAAGCTTAAAGAATTATTACTTATTTCCCTTTCAGTTTGATAACTGAAATTTAGTATATGAAAAAATATAATTTATAGTCCATTTTTTTAAACTTTTGTTTTCCTCGTAGAAAAAAAGGAAAGAGTGCCAAGTTTGGTTTCAGGAACCAGGTTCAAATTCCAATTTGGCTATTGACTATTTGTATGACCTTGGACAATCCATTTATCTCTGGGCCTTGATTTTGTCATCTGGAAAATGAGAGGATCATATTAGATAACCTCTAAAGTCACTTACAACTTAAAATTATGGTCCCATGTACTGGACCTATGGTTTCATAAGCAATGATGACCACCAATGACAATGGGAAATTCTTCTAAAGCATACAGTCTTAGAGTTATTATGCTACAGCTAAATATTGTAGAAGATGAAAATTTAGATAAAAGTTCATGCTTTTTTGGTGTGGCATAGGTATAATACACAATAATGCCATGAGCTAACTGAGAAGTGTGATACAAAGTGCTATGTATAAGACCAGAATCCAGATGAAGAAAAGATTGTCACTTGTAGAGATCAAGGAAGACATCATGAACCCCTGGTATTTGAGTTGAACTTTTGTTGCTCTTGTTCAATTGTTTCAGTCATATCTGACTCTCTGTGACCCCATTTGGAGTTTTCTTGGCAAAGATATTGGAGTAGTTTACCATTTTCTTCTCCTGCTCATTTTACAGATGAGGAAACTGAAACAGAGTTAAGTGACTTGCTCAGGGTCACACTACTAGTAAGTGCCTGAGGTTGGATGTGAACTCAGGAAGAGGAATCTTTCTGACTCAAGGCCCAGTGCTTTATCTACTACACCAACTCCCTGCACTGAGTTGAACTTTAAAGATATAGAGAGGGGAAGATCATTCTGGAGATGAGGAATAATTCAAAGGCAAAGAAATAGGAAACTATAGAAAATAGTCTGGTTTGACTAGATTGGTGTGTGTGTGTGTGTGTGTGTGTGTGTGTGTGTGTGTGTTTGTAGACCTGTGCCTCAATGCAGGAAACTTTGACTTGGGGAACTTATCCCACTGATGGAGACTGGTTACTCTTCTGTAACTTAGTCTTCACATGTAACATGGGACCACTGGAAGGATAAGTAATTTGCCAATGGTCACTCAACTGCTAAGTATCAGTAACAAGCCTTGAACCTAGGTTTTTCTACTTCCCAGGTCAGCTGCTTATCCAGTTCACCTTGCAGCCTGTCAGTGTAAAACCTGTTTATTATGCATTATAATATCAACACTGGATAGATCTATTAGTTACCTTTGTGATCCATAAACACTTACTGATTGACCTTTTGGGTCATTTGATATTTGTCTTTAAATTTAATGGCATCAGTATGTTGATATCAAGAACTATGAGTTTTGAGGGATAGAAAGTTCTCATGCCTTTTTTTTTCCTTAGGCCTAGAGATTGAGTAGTAGAAGTATGTAATAAGTGTTTGGTGGTTTTCTATTGTTGTTTGCCAGAAGCCACCAGGCACTCTCATCTTCTTTATTCAGTTTTGTTTCCCTTTGATATGCATTAGTCAGATTGTATAAGGCTAAATTTCATTAAGTGCTTTGCTGTACTGTCAATTTGTTCATGATCAAGGTCAAATAATCTTTGGTGACATAGCATAACTGCTTCACTAGAATGCAACATGTAGCCTGGAATTTTTCTGTATAATCCTACCTATCTCCATTTAAAAGTAAAGATATTTGGGAAAAACATCTCTATTGACTTTAAGAGTGGAATCATTTTTATCCCTGGCCAAGATGAGAATTTCCCCTGTCTAATGTCCACATTATTTACTATGCTTTAGACGTCCTCCCATCACTGCTCAGGACTTTTTAAAAAAAAATAATGCTATTAAAGTTTGTTTTCACAGATACTATATTACAGAAATATATCAAATTTATTTGAAATATTTCTCTAGGCTTTAGCTTACTCATCTAGAAAAGCTAAGGTTGGATGATCTCTAGAAGACAGCGCACATGGATTTAAATCTCAACCCTATGTGACTATCTGTGTGACAAAAATCACTTAACCACTCTGGGTCTCAGCTTCTTTAACTGTACATATAAAGAAAGAGGTTTTATTAGATGGTGTTTAAATGCCCATTCCAACTCTAAATCTATGATCTTATGGCCATATCTACTTCTAAGGATTCCATGATCATAATTGCTCTTTATCAGCTATAATAAAATAATAATAGCTAGTATTTATATAGAATTGGAAAATTTATAAAGAGGGCAGCTAGGTGGCACAGTGAACAGAGCACCAGCCCTGGAGTTAGGAGGACCCGAGTTCAAATCCGACCTCAGATACTTAACACAAAAACTAGCCACTGTGACCTTGGACAAGTCACTTTACCCCTACTGCCCTCCAAAAAAAAAGGCAAATAAAAGAGAAAATTTATAAAGTACTTTATATTATCTGAGTATATCCTCATAATAGCCTTGAGGAATAGTTATTATTATTATTATTGTCTTTACAGATGAGGAAACTGAGACAGAAAGTAGTTAAGTGCCTTACCTAGGGTCACATAGTAAATATCTAAGCCTAAATTTGAATCAGGTCTTTCTGACTCCAGGTCCAATGCTCTATACGCTATATACCACTTTTATCTCTGGGCGTTATTAACTCTAGCGGTCATCCCTTTCCTCAATAACTATCTTCTCTATTACGTAACTAAGACTTGAGCATCTAGATGACATTTTCTGATAATGGGTCTAGTTAACATGCTGGGTGGGTTTTTTTAGGTGCTTTAATTTTTTTTTCTTTTCAATATTAAAAAATCTCATCTGGAAAACAGTAATATCAGGTCTGACTGAGCAGATGACCTAAATCAGAGAGGCTGCATGAGCTACTGACTCCTTTCTTGCTCTAATTTCTGTGCTTCTGTGAATCTATTGGGATTCTTCTCTTTCCATGTGTTTGATTTATCACAGGTACATTTGATATCTTCAGTGGCATACATTGATTTCTCTTTGTTGGGAGGGAGAAGCTGCTGAACAGCAGTCTTGGAAATATCTGCACTCAGTCTGGATCTGTTTTCCATTCGATGGTTCTTAAAATTCTGCCATATTTATGGTAATGAGTCAGCCTCCAGAAATGAATTATGTTTTAAGTATTTGCTTATCCTGCTGCTCTGTCCTTGAAGTGGTAAAATATACTCAAAGGGAAATAGCTTTCCCATCTCCTCTGCTGCCTTTGACTTGGTATCTGTTACTTTTCTTCTTTTTCTAGCAGTTTGATACAGCTCCTACTAGGAAGGGGCACAGGGCCAGGGGAAACAGGTTCTGTACCCCAGGTGTTTTCCTTATGTCCCAGCTTTTAGGGTTGCTGGTAACACCTGTGTCTTCCCTGCCTCTCTGCCTCACCCTCCTCCATGCTTTTGCCCCCAATTCCTTTCTTCCTCTCTCCTTCCCACTCCAATTTCCCTCCCCCTTCTTTCTCCTTCCCTCCTCTCTCCTTCACTGTCTTTCTTTTTCTCTCTCCTCCTCTCCCCCCATTGCAGCCAAGTGCTACATTGGCCCTGCTCCCTGTTGGTTCTTGTGGATAATAACACTCTTGTCTTATAGGATTGCACCCCTGCTATTGCCCCCTTCAAGTCCTGCACAGATATTTCTTAAATGTTAGTTGCTCACGATGATTAAAACTTGAAGAGATTTAGTTCTCCTTGGTGGAGTCTTCTTTTACCTAATTTAGGTTCGTTTTCTCTCTCTCTTTTTCTTTCCCTCCCCTCTTTCTCTCTTTCTCTCTGTCTCAATACATACACACAAATATATATATATATATATATATATATATATATGTATTTATGTATATAATCTATACCTAAATTAGGTTAAATTGTGAGCTCCTCAATGACAGAGACTATTTTGGTCCATTCTTTATATCTCCAGCACTCAGCATAGGAGTTGGCTTATAGTAGGCACTTAATAAATATGTATTGACAAGTGGCTAACTATTATTATTTTAGTATGCCCCTGCCCCAAATAATTTCTTCTATTGATCTACCACAATATCTGAAATTATACCACTAGATATTAATTTATGTGGCTTAAGGTAATCAGCATAGTGTCTAGTTACTCTTAGATTCTTGTCTTTGGGGACAAATTTATATTAAAAAATAGCTTGCATTCTTAGAAATTGTGAGCTTGGAAATGCAATTACAAAATGGTTCCTTTTTATACACCCAATAAGAGAACAAAACTTTTGAATAATGGACTGAGCTCTCAGCACTCCACTAAGAAAAGTTATTCTCCCTCATGTGACTTGCATTGCACCTTCATGCTACAAAAAAAGGGCACACCAGTCTACATAAGACCAGGGTAAACCACTGGTGTTTATGAGAAGTATTAAATCTAGCAAATGTATTATTTAACTACTACACAGAAGGAAGGCAAGAGCAGGGCAAAGACTATCTGTTCATCATGTATATTTTTCTGGAACAAGTGCCCTTGATAAAATCCCAAACGTAGACATCTTCATCTGTCCATTTAGAAGTCACATTTCATGTCTTTCAGAAAAACACAACAACTGTTGCAAATTCTTACTGCCATGGTTATGTTAGCATGATGGGATAACATCCCTTCCCCTTACTCTCTTAGTTCTCTCCCTAGAGGTCCCCAAAAGGTCCTCCATGAACTGTACATAAAATCTTCTACCCTCCTATCCAAGAGCCGATCTCACATCATTTTGTTTCTCTTCTGAAGGTAAAAAAAATCTACAACTCCCAGGGTCTCTATGGGCAGCCAAACTCTTGCAGGAGGTTGTTAAAATTATCATTGAGAGAATGTTAGTATTGTAAAGCTACCTTAGAAATGATCTCACTCCATCTCCTGCATGATCCCTGAAGGGCATGGAAAGAATGAAAGCTAAATGGAGAAATGATTTGGCACACAGCTTATTTCCAGGAGATTTTTATTAACATACAAAGAAACCTAGAAAGAGTAACATGCCCACTTAGGTGAATTTTTTTTTCAGATAAACTTCTAAATTTAGAAATTTGGGGAAAAAGACCATTAACAGGAATAGGACAAAAAGGAAAGAAACTTTAATATAGATGAGGGAACTGGTCTAGAGCTTTGGATGCTATATAGTGAGGGAAGTCCCAGGAAGGTGGACATTCAATCAGGCAGGGAATAACTCAAGGCTAATGACCTTGGGAAAGGGTGGCACCAAAGAAAGGAAAGCAAAAAAAAGGAGTTAGATATTAATATTAATAAGAAATTTACATTTAGATAAGGCTTATACATAGAGTGGCTCAAAGCCTACACATTGTAACCAGTGATAGTTGTATGTGGAAAGGTGGGAATTTAAAACAAAGGATTAAAGGTCAGAAGATAATTGCTTTCCAGTGGCTCTAATTAGCTGTCACCTTCTCCTTCTCTTCCTTCTTCTCTTCCTCCTCAACTTGTCATTCAAATGGTAGACCCAGAAGATCTTGCAAAGTGATGGACACTGTGGTACCACAGACCCACATTGTCCTTGTCAATTTTGAGAATTCAGCCCTCTTGAAATGGTTGAAAGGGAATGCAATTTGAAAATCTGAAATTAGAGTTAAAAGGCATGTTCTAATCCTAAATCAGATAAAAACTTGGGACAGGGAGTTTGATCTTGTTTGTAGCATGAAGTCAGTTCAGAAGACAGAATAAATTCCTAATTTTCCTTGGCTGACTGATCCATGTTCCCAAAGTGGTAAGCTCCTCTCACCAAGACTCTGGGAGCTAGCAAACCTCAGAGGGATGGGCATTAGAGAAAGTTGCATTACCGCCTGATTTTTTTTCTCTAGTCATGAACTTAATACAGTTTACATTCTCGGCAAACATCAATAAAAGGCAACACTGATAAAGCATTTCTTATTTCTTCAGAACTAAGTGTTTCTTAGGAAATGTGACCACTTGGTGTCTTGTCACTGGCGGTACATGAAATACCAAGTCATTTTCTAAGAAGTATGTTCACTGTAAACACCAACATAGTGATGATAGCTCAAGTTGATAGGGAACATGGCAGTTTTCATGGCCCTATACTCACAGTGACCCTGTGAGATAAGCCACCCAGGTATTATTATCCTCACTGTATGAGTGAAGAAACAGATTGAGGTAATGTGATTTTTTAAAAGAAATTATTATTTTCAAACACTGAATGGCTGTGAAGAGTTTCAGCAATACTCCTTTCCCAGCTGCAAAAAGGACTTTTTTTCCTTATGAAAAAATGTTGATGTTCCAGCTTGAGAGGCATTTAAAATAGGGCAGTTTGGAAACTTGCTGACCTGTCTCTCTTTTCATAAAAAGAAAACAACTTTGCTGGCACAAGTCATTGATTTTTCAGCAATGAGAGCAAGTGGAGAAGGCGAAATTCTTAGGAAAGCACCCAATCGAGCCCCACCTGTGTGAACATGTTATCAGCAGATCGTGTCAACTCAGCTCAAAGTTTAGCAATACTTCTCATTTGTAGTTTGGGAAGACATGTTGAAATGCTGAAGGAAGCTCAGTTGAGATGTGAGCTTTGAAGTCGAGTGTGCTGGCCTTTTACCACCAGCATAGGCACCAAGTTCACTGGGTAATGGGAACAGAATATTTGACATCTGTATCTCATTTTATCTAGTCATATAGAGGAAATCCTGAAATAGTTGTCTGTAGAGATTTCATGAAGATGCATCCATTGAATGGCTAGCAGATCGGAATATAAAGAGTTCTGTTACATAATACCTGCACGACAATGGGAAAGCCACAAGCTCTCTGGAGTTCTGCAAAATAAATGGCCAAATAACTTCTCAGGTCCCTTTCAGGTCCACACTAAGGGAGCTTGAGCTTCTGTTTTTCAGGTTTTAAAGGTGTGGCTTTTTTTTATCTCAAGGAAAGCATAATTTATGACTATGAGATTGTTGGTTTTGCCCAGACTTATGATTTTATCAGTGTGGAGGAACTCCCATAATGGCAGCTCCCTCCACCAAAAAGATCAGCAACTCTTCTGTAATTTATAGCCTCAAAAAATTGCTTGGGAGCATTGAGAGGTTAAGTGGCCTGTGGTCACATATGTAGTATATGTCAGAGGCAAGATTCAAATCATGTTTTCCTAACTCCAAAGCTAGTTCTCTCTCTCTCTCTTATTCTTTACCACCCCCACCACACACCTTATTCACCACCACCTCTCATAAAATTTTTAGTAATCAATTCATAGGTCCTCTGGTGCTTTATTTATAATATTCTAGGAGGATAGCTGAAGAAATGAGTGATTCATAAAATACCAAGAAACAAAGGTCAGATTCTTATATTTAAACCTGGTTTAAATTAAGAATTAAATAGTTTACAGTTCCCATATTTCAAATGTAATAAACTATGAAAGGGAACCTCAGGACAAAAGGAGCTATGCATGTACCTACAGTTAACATGATGGGTCCATGACCTAGAATTTCTCCTTCCTTAAAAAATGGAAATCAAAAGAGATAGAAAATAACAGGTAATGATAAAAGAGAGGGAGAGAGAAAGAAAGAGACAGATGGACAGAAAGACAGACAGACACACAGATACAGGGAGAGAGAGAGACAGTGAGAGAGAAGCAGCAGCAGTGAGAGGGAAGAAAAAGCAAACAGTATTGGGGAAAAGGGAAAGGGAAGGGGAGGAAAGTAGAGAACGTAATAGTAGGGGTGAGGTTTGAGGCGAAGTAGACAAGGAAAGATTTGGATTTGAATTTAGTAAGGAATTGACTTTCCATGTCTCAACATAGATCTTCTTTCAGTCCTGTGAGTTATAAGACCTGGTCTCACTTTTAAGAAAGGGCTTCTTTTAAGAAGGGAGAGACTTTATCTTCATTCTGGAAAAAAAAATGAATTCATTTCCAATGATATTTTCTTAGACACACCAAAGAGTGAGGATTTTTTCCCCCAGAAGAAGAGCAGAAAATAAAGGCTTTTCTCTTTTTTAAAAAAATATTTCCTTCAAAACACTTTGGGACCAAAGGAATAGATATGAAAGAACTTCAAGTGTCTGGTAGGTGAGATAATTGTTTAGCCTTTGGTATCAGTCAAGGGGGAAAATTTGGGAGACTCTGATTATTTAGAAATGGAAAGTCTGAGATCACTGCTATACATATATATGTAATATGTGTGTATATATTATATATGTCTGTTTTGTATATATTATGTAATATATATAGCAATGCTTTCAGACTTTCCTTTTCTAATTATATACTAGACATACATATGTGTGTGTATGTATAAACACAGCCTCCCAAACTTCATTTAACCCTTCCTACCTTCCCACACCATATACATATAGACACTTTCATTTGAGCTTCAAGAGAAACTTGTCAGACAGGTCCCTTTGATGCCTCTAGGTGACAGGGAGAGTGATTGGGGGGCACTTGAAAAGAAGTTTTCAGAGAGATTATGGTAATTTAGTTCAAATGTGAGGGAAGTGAGATTTGATGTGTTTAACCAGGGCCATGCTAGAGGCAAGGCATAGCAGAGCTAGGCCATGACCCTCTGAGGCTAGAATTCTGCAATAAATTGTGTTAATAAATTTAATTTAATTTTTCATAGTTAGAAGTTAACACTCTTGACCTTACTATGAAAATGTATGTAAATCTACATAGTGAACAAAAAAAAATCCCAAAAAACTATCCAGCTATATTATGTATCACCCTAGGCTAATTTTGGAACTGTGTGTTCATTTTATATCATTCGATGAAATGTAGGTTGAAGAGAATGGGGGGAGTCAGATAATTTGGGGGCCTACTGCTAAGTTACTTATATTTCCTGGACTATGATCCTTTAACCAGAACAGGGCTGGCTCCCTGACAATTACAATGCCTTAGCCTAACTGGCACCTGGTTAAGGGGCAAATAGGGAGCTAAGTAGTTCATTAGTGATTTTCTAAGACTGAAGACTTAGCAGCATGTAGTACCAGAGGTTAGAGAATTAAAGATCTTTTGTCTTTTAACAGAAGGGGGTTTCATATTATTTTGACTCCTTACCAGAGACTAAATCAAACCACACATTTTGTCTTTAATGGTCAGCCTTTTAAAATATTTTTAACCATTTCTAATATTCTCATAAGCAAAACTTCAACCTTCTTCAGCCTTTCCATCATCTCTTGTGTCTTTGCCTCTTATCCCTGAGATTTATTTCTTCCATCAGTCATTCAGTTAACATGTGCTAAATACTAAAGGAAGAGAGCCAGATCCTAAGTAGGGCTAATAATGGATCCAGTGAAGTAGTTTCCTTATTTTGAAATCACACTGAATATTTTCATTGGTCTAGAACCAATCATTATATCTTCTATAATTATAATATTGAATAGTGTGAATTTGAATACATGAAACTACCTCCCAAGATTAATTCATTATTTGCATTGCTCATTTACCTAGATCTATAAATCATTTTTCTTAAGGAGCTAAAAGTCCTTTGGAGGAGATAAGGTTTACCCAAGGAACAATTCAATAGATGGTGTGTTACAATCAGTACTTTTTGGAACACCTAGTTTCAGGAATTAGGATGAATTTGAAGCAAAAGGATTAAACCAAAAGGAAAGTACAAGTATCTTCCTGTAGATATTCAGAAATATGTCTGGATATGACTTGGATAAAGTAAAACATTAGCATGTCATCTTAGAAAAAAGATGGGGTAGGCTTGGAGGCAAAAAGACAAGTTAGAATGGGAAGGACAGGCTGAATTTGGAGAGTCAGAGAGGGGATACCACACCAGGGGGGAAAAAGGCTTAGAAAAAGGAAAGAACATGGTGTATGTGAAGGAGGTAGAGTAAGTGGGAGATTAACAGCAAGACAATGTAAAGGAAGAGAATATACACTTGGAAGTCCTGGGAAACAAGACTAGATAGATAAAATGTGGTTAAGTCTCGGGCATATTTAGCTTGATGTGACATTGCTTATAGGCACTTTGAAGAGTTTAGCTGGAGCTCAGAGGAGAAAATGGGGCTAGATGGTCACCAGTTCAGTGGTAATAGTTGAAGCCATGAAAAGGTGACCCGGGGGGGAGCAAACAAGGGCAGAAACTTTTTTTTGTCTCTCTATTTTGTCTCTTCCATCTTTATCTGCTATTAAATGCAAATCTAGGTGATGCAGTGGATAGAGTGCCAGGCCTGAAATCAAAAAGACTCATCTTCCTGAGTTCAAATCTGGCTTCAGATACTTATTAAGTGAGTGACCCTGGGCAAGTCACTTACCCATGTTAAGTGTGTCATTTTCTCATCTATAAAATGAGCTAGAGAAGGAAATGGCAAATCAACCCAGTATCTTTTTCAAGAAAATCCCAAATGGGGTCATGAAATATCAGACACAACTGAAAACAACTGAATAACAACAAAGATTTTTTCCAAATGGAGACTGAAGGAATACATGCTATCGTTCTTTTCCATGTTTGGTTTTGTTTCTTTTTTTCCCATTGTTCACTCCAATGGTTACAACGCTTCTATACAACCAGACTATTGTACAATGTGAAGGTGTTTTCAGATCCTATACATGATTGTATGCCACCATGGGTTGGGGGGGAGAAGGAAGGGGAGAAAATCTGACACTCAAATGATTCTAGAACTGAATCTTGTAAACTACAAGTAAATAAACAAATCAATTTTTAAAAACAAAGATTTTTTCATTCATGTTTTTTTTTGGGGGGGGTGATGGAAGAGTGACATCTACCCTTTCCTCTCCATATCTAAACATATTATCTACCTTCCAGATAGTTTTCTTGCTCTTTACTACCTTTCAATTCTAATTTATCCTATTTATAATCAATTTTTCCCCTAAAATAGAGAGACAGTGAGGCCTTGAAATGTAGAGAAAGCCAGCTGAAAAAACAGAAAGATCTAGGTTTAAATCCTACCTTAAATATTTCCTTGTTGTATGACCCTGGGCAAGTCTCAGCTTCTTACTAGCCTAAGCGATTTTCTAAAACTCTAAGTTTTAAAGATGCCAACCTACTCTGGAACAAAGAGTGACCTGAACACAGAGTTCCCTAAAGCAATGAAATCACATATTTAGCCACTATCCTTAACAGAGGTGATATTAATATTAGTAACTCATATTTATATAAATTTTAACATTTATGAAGCCTCTACTCATCTTATTTGGACATCACAACAATCCTCTTAGGTAGGTTATTACAAATATTATACCCATTTTATAGCTGAAATAAATTGAGGTTCAGAGAAGCTGCTACTTGCCCATGGTCACACAGCTAGTAAGTTATCAGAGGCTGGATTTAATCCCAGGTCTCCCTACATAAGCAATTTTTACTGGGGACTGACTTGGAAATAGTCATTTGCTACTTAGAATCACACAACCTCTCTACCTTCTCTTTGAGAACCATAGAGCCTGTTGTTTTTGCTGGCACTAAGATACCCCCTGTCCCCAAGTTGGAAAAAAAGATAGAAGTCATCTGGGGCAAGGACTTTGACTTTTCCTGCATCTTGAAGAGATATGTTTGGAATAAGCTGTGCTAGAGTTTGGAAGAGGTTGAAACTATTATAAGTGAGGTGCAATTAGTGGTTTCCCACAAATAGCATTGAGCCTTGTCAGGTGGCTTCTTTCTAAAGCTGTTCATTGATTATCTTCAGGTAATGGAACTTCACTGTCTTTTAGGGGTTCTCCCTGGGTATCTATATTTCTTTACTCCATCGGGGATTTTTTTCCCCTTTCACTAAGTGCCAGAAATCATGAGGGGCTTTAGATTCAAGTATATTCCAATGATCTTATTAGCATGTTCCCCAGGGTCACATCTATGGATATGTAATAGGGAGACCACATGTCTCTTTGTGGCAAAAAAAAAAAAAATTCTTCCCTTGATGGGACTTACTTGCATTTTAGGTTCAATGGATGTTTAAAGCTACTGATTCCAGGCAGTATGGTGAGCAAAAAAGTAATCTACGTAACATAGTTTGTATATGAAAAGAAAGACTTGGGTCCCCTTTAGGGGTAGGGATGAAGATCACAGACATCTTTGATTTATTGTCTCTACCCAGAAATATGGCAATATCCTTATATGACCCCGCTCTGTGCATTGACACAAACACCTTTCACAAGTACACACTTCGTCAGCCTCAGAAGAAAAAGTGTACTTAAATGTTGAAGGAAATATGTATACCCATCAATCAGCATCCCTTTTCCAGAGATTTGTATGGAAGGAAAGAAGGAGAAAGAGAAAGGAAGGAAGAAAAGAAAAAGGAAAAAGAAAGTTAGAAAGAAAAGCTGGTCTTTATAACTTAGCCCCTTATACAAGTACCCACATTAGCAAGCAATGTCCCCATTAGGTGTTCTTTCTGTTGGTTCTTCAGAATGTTTCACCTATCTTTTGGACAAACAAAGCCAATACAACCAAGATTAGAAGGAAAGCAGAAAACTGGGAAACAATTTTCAAAAGTGCTTCTTCTTATTGAAAAAGGCCTCGTTTAGGGGCAGCTAGGTGGCACAGTGAATAGAGAACTGGCTTTGGAGTCAAGAGGACCCGAGTTCAAATTCTGCCTCAGACACTTGACACACTTACTAGCTGTGTGACTTTGGGCAAGTCACTTAACCCAAATTGCCCTCCAAAAAGAAAAAAAAATACAGTGCATGAGAAAGGCCTCATTTCTTAAATATATAAGAATTGAGTCAAACTTATAAGAATACAAATCATTCCCCAATTGATAAATGGTAAAGGGATATGAATAGGCAGTTTTGGGATGAAAAAATTAAAACTATCAATGGTTCTATGAAAAAATGATCTAAATTACTATTGATTAGAGAAATGCAAATTAAAATAACTCTGAGGTACCACATCACCCCTATCAGATTGATTAACATGACAAATCAGGGAAATGATAAATGTTTTAGAAGATGTCTCTTCTAAATTGGGGCACTAATGTGTTGTTTGTGTTGTGAACTGATCCAACCATTCTGGAGGACAATCTGGAACTATACGCAAAGGATTGTAAAACTGTGCATGCCAATTGATCCAACAATACCATTATTAGTTTATATCACAAAGAGATTATAAAAAAGGAAGAAGGACCCAAATTTGCAAAAAAGACTTATAGCAACTCTTTTTTGTGATGGCAAAGAATTGGAAATTGAAGAGATGCTCACCAATTGGGGAATGACTGAACAAGTTGCGGTATATAAATGTAACATAATACTAATATTCCATAAGAAATAATGAGCAGGTGTTTGTAAGAAAAACCTGGAAAGACTTATATGAAGAGATGCTGAGTGAAGTGAGCATAACCAGGGGAACATTGTACACAGAAATAGCAATATTGTGTGATGACTGACTTTGATAGACTTAGCTCTTCTCAAAAATGCAATGATCTAAGACAATTCTAAAAGACTTATGATCCAGAGAACGGTGGAATCAAAATGCAGATCAAAGCATACTATTTTCTCTTTTTTAATTTTTCATTTCTTGTGGTTTTTCCCTTTTGTTCTCACTCTTCTTACTCAACATGAGAGACATAGAAATATGTTTAATATGATTGTATATGTAAAACCTATATCAAATTACATGTCATCTTGGGGAGGAGGCAGGGAGAGACAGGGAAAGTTTAGAACTCAAAATCTTGTAAAACTGCCTGTTGAAAATGAAAAAAATAAATTTATTTTTTAAAAAAAGAACATAAGCCCCTTGAGTCAAAGACTATCTTTTTATTGCATTCATATTCTCAGCAATTAGTATATTACTTGGCACATGGTAAGTGATTAATAAATGCATGTTGACTGACAAAAAAATTAAAATAATGTTTCTCCTACCCTCAGTCTCCAAAGCTCCCAGCAGGGGCCATACATCATGCCTTTTGCAACGTCCCATAACTCCCAGGACACTGTCACTAATCATTCTTCCTGTTAGTCCCAACTATGCTATTCAGTCCTGCTCTGCCTGTAATTTTCCATGGCTCTCATCAGGTAGTATTGCTAATTCTTTTGCTCATAAGAAAAACAACTTTGTTGTGGGTCATCTTAATATGACAAGAATAGGAAAATAAGAACCAACTTTTATATTGTGCTTGAGAGTTTACAAAATACTTTATGAATTTTGTCTCATTTGTCTCATCCTCTGTATCATGTCTAAATCCTAGACATCCTGCCCTGTGTGATAGGTGCTGTTGTGATCCCCATTTTACAGATAAGGAAACTAATACTGATTTAAAGGTTAAATAATTTCCTAGGATTACACAATTGTTGAGTATTTCTGATTTGAATTCAGCTCTTCCTGGATCCAAGTCCAATATCCTATTCACTATGCCTGCTATCTGTCAGTAGATCACAAATGCTAAATGAACCCCAAATGCCTTCACTCTGAAACTTTTCTCTTGTGCTGTGTTTGGATTTCTAGCTTCATACTGAAATTCATTCAATGTTCAGAAACATAAACCCATTTGACTCATCTTTGAATGGGTCTTGTAATTGATACTGAGTTGGAGCAGTGAGAATAATTCTTTTTCTTATTTTTGGAGGGGGAAGGTAGGGTAATTTAGGGTTAAGTGACTTGCCCAAGGCCACACAGCTAGTAAGTGTTAAGTGTCTGAGGTCAGTTTTGAACTCAGATCTTCCTGATTTCAGGGCCAGTGCTCTGTTCACTGCGCCTAGTCACCCCAAGTGTGAATAATTCACAATCTTTTGAGTTAAAGAAAAAAAGATTCTAAACCAATGTCCAGAGCTAACAGATACACTGGGGGTGGTAAACAAGGAGTCGTTTTGTTAGGCTACACACAGACATGCTCATTTGCATGTCTCCTTGCTGAGGAGTCTACTGACTTTCAACCAGGATTAGTTGTGATCCACTCACCTAAGGATGCTATTTTTGTTTATTTTCTCTTTTTTCTATTCCTTCTCATGTGGCGATGAGTATGTCTATAAGTATTTGAATCAATATATTTTTAAAATAGGCTTCAAGTTAAGGATAAAGAACAAAAGTAGGAAAAATAGCAAGATGTGGAACAGGGACGGGTGGGAGCAACCATGATGTTCAGGAATTTTAAAAAACTATATCATTCTGAGTTAAATTAATGTTACTGGTTAAATTAAGCTCCCAACTTGTTTTTACTAACACAGAAATCTGCAAAGCATGTAACCTTCCTACTAACTTCATAGTACTTCTTTCTTTCCTTATAGGATTTTCAACATTCTTCCTAATTATACTCATCTTCAAAGCTCTGAAGAGCAGAGAGCACTTTGCATAAATCTGCGCATCATCCCCAGCACCTATCACAGAATTTCATATGCAGTAGGTACTTAATAAATAGCTGTTGAATAAAGACATGAATGGAATCTATTAGATTTTAAGCTCCTTATGGGTGGATGCAGGTAGCTAGGTGCCATAGCAGTGGCACTCAGCAGTGCTGAGCCTGCCTTCAGGAAGACTCATCTTTCTGAGTTCAAATTTGGTCTCAGGCACTTACTGACTTTGCGACTTAACCCCTTTTACCTCAGTTTCCTCATATGTCAAAGGAGCAAAAAAGGAAATAGCAAACCATTCCAGTATTTTTGTCAAGAAAACCCCAATAAGTCTCACAGAGTCAGATATGACAGAAAACAAATGAACATCAAATATATTGATAGATACTATATTTTCTTTATCTTTCTATCACCTCTCCCCTTCTACTTTGCTAATTCATTGCCTTATTCATAATAGGAAATAAGTGAATGTTATTTAAATGAATTAACTAAGAAAGTATTCATAGCCATCTGTTGTGGCTCTTATCCATGGGTAAGAACACTGGCCTCAAAGGTCACCTTTGCCTTTGAAGAGAGTAGGGAGCAGGAAGCTTCAGTGATTTGCTCTCCTTACAGAAGACCATGTTATGATCTGGCTTTGAAGGAATATGTCACATTTGCATTAAAGTGGTATAGATGATGCCCTATTCCTCCTTCATTTTTCAATTTAGGGATGAGTGTCCCCTTATCTAATTTGGCTGAGGTTTTTACCATTGTGCTGACAAATATATCTATTTATTACTTTTGACATTCTTTCCACAACTTGTTTAATCATCTGACTTTTTAGTACTTTGGTTCTATGTGTGTTCTTGGCTCTTTTTTTAGACAGTGAGTAAGAATGGCAGAGGCTGTCCTTTTCTATTTGACTTTGTTAATAAATATAGGAAGAAAGTGATGGGGCCACCCATTCATTATATTAGAGAAGTGAAATGTTAACCTGGCTCGCGATGTCAACACTGCTCTAGAATTCCTGAAAGAGAAATCCGTGAAGGGCATCTTTGGAAATTCTTCTTGCCGCTTTGTCTGTCTCCCTTCAAAGCTACTAATATGTTGTAAAGAAGGAAGGAAAAAAATATGCAATACATGAAGATAGTATTTCTAACTGACCACTAGTACTTCTAGAGCTTTAAGACAGAAATTGAATCTTTAAAAACGCTTTCAATGCAAGATTGTACACATATTGAAAAGTTCATAAAAAAAGAATAATGAGCAGAGGACCAAATTTAGCATTTCTTGAGTGAGTCAAAGTTAGCTTATGAAGTGATTCCTGCCCATACCTGTCCCCTCTACCACAAAAATAATAACAATAATTTTTGAACTCCTTGAAAGGCTTAGGCTTTTATCATCTTCCCCAACTTAGGCTAATTATGCTGCTGGGCAAAGCTAACCAGAAAGTGCCCAGTGATGCTTTGATTCCCCAAAGTTCTTTTCCTTCTTCTTTTTTGTCTCTCTTCTCCCTTGGCTTTTTCTACCATCCCCATGTAGATGACCCAGTTGTAACTTCTCTGAGTTCCAGACCTACCTTCCTAGTTGCTCATAAAAGACCTCCTATCAACACTTAAAACTTATCACATCTAAAGCCAATCTTATTATCATAGAATGAATGAACGTCCAACCTTGAAGGGAAATTAGAGACCATTTAACTAAATCTTTGTATCTGAATCTGACGCTTCTTCTCACTTTGCCATTTCTGTCTGATGTAGTATCGTATGATATAAGCCCATATTTGAAAAACTCATTGTGACTGTTGATTCTTCTTTCTATTTTACCTTTCATATTGAATTCATACATATGCATCCCCTTTACTACAGTACTCTAAAGACCACTGGAACTTTCTGTTTGCCATAATGCTGAAAATGTCCTGAAAGTGTTGTCTTACCACATTATGGGGAGTTTTTTGGGAACAATGACTGTATTGCTTTTCTCTCTGTATAATCAGTGGGGTTTTTTTTTTTTTGCTTTTTGGAGGGCAGTTGGGGTTAAGTGACTTGCCCAAGATCACACGGCTAGTTTTTGTGTTAAGTGTCTGAGGCCGGATTTGAACTCAGATCCTTCTGACTCTAGGGCCGGTGCTCTATTTACTGTGCCACCTAGCCACCCCTAAAATCAGTGTTTAATGCAGTGCTTTGCATATGATAAGTGCTTAATAAATGCTTTATACATTAATTCACCTACCAAGTTGCTAGTTCAATCTCAGCAACATCATTTACATTTGGCCTCTCTTCTCTATTCCCACTGATACATCTTAATGCAAATTTTTATCATTACTGCATGTGGTGTTATCTCTTCTATCTTACTAATGTATATTTCATATTGGAAAAGCAGTGTTATTAGTGCTGCAATAGTTTTCCAATATTTCTTCTCATTTCCATTCTCTTCCACCTAAATCCTGCCCTTTTTATTCCTGCCAGAATGATCTGATGCCTAGATCTGATTATATTACTTCCCTGACCAACAATTGTATCTTTTTATTGCTTTCTAACTTGTCATTCAGGGCCTTTTACAATCTATCTAATTATTCGATTCAATTATTGAAAAAAAAAATGGAGTAGAATGTTCATTGGAATAGCTCCTATTTACCCCAAACTTACAAATGCATAATTCAAGCTATTCAATTACTCATATTCTATCTATTGAGTCTTATCTCATGTATTCTGAACATTTTATGCTGATAAAGGCAAACTGAACTGTTGTCTTCCTCCATAGCAAACACTTGTGCTTTTCTGCCTGGAAACCTTTGTTTATGCTTGGAATATTCTACTTCCCTTCCTCTTTTGCCTATTGGAGTTCTGCCTATCCTTTGTTTAGAAGGATAGAGACAGGGATTAGATGAGTGATTTCACTAGTATCAGGAACTCCCAGCTGAACAAATTCCCTCTATCAGCACAAGTCACAGTTTCTCAGAAACCAGTAGTCTTAGAGTTGCCCAGAGCAGAGGTGTCAAAGCAGCCCAACAGTGTTATGTGGCCCAAAATGTTCCTTAGTGTGGTCTGACCCAGATTAAAGTATGATGGGGAAATGTTTTTTTAATGAATAAAATAAAATGAAACATAGATAATATGAACATGTAGCTTTCTAAGCCAATATGAGACCTGCAGGCATCCTTATGTACAGTTTAGTGGCCTCCAATTCTCTTTAAGTTTGACACCAGAAACCTATAGCATTGAGGAGTGTAATGACTCATCCAGGGTCACAGAGCCTGTATATGCCAAAGGCAGAACTCAAACTCAGGTCTTCTTGACTGGGAAGCCAATTTTCTATTTATTGGCTTATACATCCTCTTAAATGTTACTTTATGTAGAAACAAGATAGATGCCTAGGATCTCATACAGTACTTTCTTTGGCAATTTTCTAATGCACTTAGCACTTAATATATTACAGTTGTTGGTGTTTGCATCATACATTTCCCTAATACACAAGCACACATTCTCTGTCTCTCTCTTTCTCTCTATCCCTTCCTTCCTCATTCTGTTTCTTCCTTCCTTCCTTCCTTCCTTCCTTGCTTTCTTCCTCCCTCCCTCTCTCTCTCTCTCTTTCTCTCTCTCTCACACACATGCACACTCACACACACACACACACACACACACAAATATTTCATGAGACCAGTGACTATGACCTGCAAAATCCCTGAATGTACCTCCACACCAAATACACAGGGTATATTTTAGGTGCTTAATCAATAGGTACTATTGGAAGAATAAGAGTTCTAAGATGAAATAATTTCTTACTCTAGCACAGAGCTTGATAATTTTAGAAATAGATTATTCCTGAAAGACTTTTTTCTCTTTTAGGTCTTTGGGGTACATAAAAGGAAGAAAAACTGTAAATATGAATTTTTTTCTTTCCAAATTTTTTAAGAGGTAAAACACACCATTTTTCTCTACCTTCTCTATATGCCAGATTATATAGTATTTGGATTCTAATAGCAATACCATATTAATATGGGGAAAGGGGGTAGAGTTAAGAAAGTTTATGGTCAACTGGATGAATTATCCAATCAATTTAATGGGGTTTTCATGGAGGCTCTTTGAAAACTACCTCCTATGGAAATATATATATGCACTGAAACTTTGTTGAAATGTTTAGTAGACATTTTATAAAGGGCACTGAAAATATGCCTTTGAAACCCTCTTGAAAATTTGGATGAGAGTGTTTGGTGGAGTGGCTCCTGCCTACTCCAGGCTTATCAATGCACAATAATTTTTGCAAAGAGTGTTATGCATTGCCAAATAACCTTTAGGCCATAAACAAAACCCCAAAAAGATATCTTAATCTTATTAGCAGAGAAAGGCTATGTGATAAGGTGCGGTTGGTAGAAAGCTGGACCCTAAACTAGAAAGCCTCTGACATGCATTGGTTGTCTGTCTCAGCACAAGCCTCTTAACTTCTCAGTGCTCTTGGCAACTAGCTTCAGGCTATAAGTTGCACAGAAGTTGCTGATCTGCATTGATAGAGGGTATCTTCTCACCAGAGAATTCCCTACACCAGAGAAATCACAAGTTTAATTCTTGTTCCTATCAAGTAAAGGAGAGGAACATGGTAAAATCAACCAATATGGAATTAAGCTTACATGACATGATTCACTTTGAGGTGAGGAAATTAGATAAAAACTAATAATCAAAAAGGTACTGTTAAAAGATAGAATTCCAGGAATAATCCAGGTAATATCATACAGAGTTACAACAATGCCATACTAATTAGCTCTAATGCTTAATGCTGGTGTGGGCTTTTGTGGGGAGAGGTTTATATTGTTCATAGACCACTAATTAACCCGTACAGCAAATCTATTTTATGCTCTGCCATGATATAGCCAATCAAGACTGGCTTACTGTTTGCTCATTTGAAAAATGATTAGGGTTCCCATTTAGCCTTAATTACAGTGCAAAGGTTGACAATTATCTTCTCTATAGAAGCATCAGATGCCTCAATATCACAGCAAACATGTGCCTATAATTATGCACATAATTTGTCTAGCAAAAACTGGAACCCAATTATTATCTGGATCTTATGCCCATAATTAAAGATAATAAAAATACCAAATAAAAAAGTGGGTTGGTGGTATGTTATTTTGGATCAGTTTAAAGTGAAAATCTGTGTGAAGCCAATAAATGGAACTCAGTAGAAACCAGAAGTTGTCATGCACCTCCTTTCTATTAAAGAAAATTAAGTTGGAGAAAATGGTCAATTTGAAAGAGTGAAACAGTAGCATGATCACCATTAGAGCATTTGGTCCCAAATCATTTTAGAGTTAACAAGACATCTTGGGATAAAAAAGTCAAATTTTGCCTTTTTTGTTAAAAAGAAAAAGAAAAGAAAAACATTTATTAAACACATTGTGTGAAAGGCACTGTGCTAGGACTGGAAGAGAAAAGGGTAAGGCATGGTTCCTCCTCAAAGAACTTACAGTACTGTAGGGAAGATAATGTAAAGAACTGTTTTGCAAGATAGATGGACACATAGGAGAAGTATGAAGTGCTAAGAGAGATCCTATTAGGGAAAAAAGATAAAAGAGACCTTTTTATGGACAAGGTGATATTTATACTGGTTCTTGAATGATGACAAGGATTTGAATAGTCAAAGATAGAGAAATACATTACCAGACGTACTCCTACATATGATTATTTTAGGAATGGAAAGCAGGTACTCTAGCCTCCAGGAAAGTTTTAAGCTTACCGTTATACTAGGTTCAAATTCCAGGTTGCTTATTGATTTCAAGTCTCAGATTAGGCATCCTGATTAGTATAATCTTGGACAGGTTACTTAGCCTCCTTGGGTCTCAGATAGTTTATCTATAAAATAAGAAGTTTTTAATAGGTAATCCCCAATGCCCCTTCCGACTCCAAATTTATGGCCTATGATTGTTCCTTTGGTATATATCAAATTGAATTTGGTTGGAGAGAACTTATCTGTTGTCCTCTATGGCTATTCAGGGATTTGAAATTCAATCCCAGATTTCACTGCATTCTATTTTTCTTTTCTATATCCAGAAAGATAATATGATTTGTCAGATTTATAACAATACATATTTTTATCTGATATGGTGGCCTCTTTTCAGAGGTCCTAGAATGTTATGCATACTTTATGAAAACATCCCTCTGAAATAAATTGGTGCAAATCATCTCATCCATAGCAAAAAAACCCCACAATCTGTATTTCTTTCTTTTATCTTCTTAAGAAATATAAGTGCCTGTGTCTTTTTTAAGCACTCTGTATCTTGCCAATGCTCAACAAATATCAATTAATGGTGTTGATGGATTATAACATTTATCAGGAGGAAAGCCAAAGACTAATTAGGACTAAGTAACCTTGTGGGAATGAGACCAACAACTGAACAGCTTAAGGAGTCTTAAAACTTACAAAGGTACTTGTCCAATGGGGAAAAATATTTTTAAAGGACTGGTTATACTTTGGAAATGAAACCTTGAAACTGTGGAAAGAATTTCAGTTAATTAAAAGTAGAAGACAGAAGCCAAATCTTCCTCTTTAATTTGATCTTTTAATGAATAAATTCAGTATACATTTCTTACCTATTAAGTAGGCATTCAACTTGGTAACTGAGCAAAATGAGGGTATCCAGGGAATCTTTAAGTTGAGTTCCAACACAAGATTCTGTGATGCTATGACTCCAGATGTTTAAAAGTAAATAAATCTCTTACTTTCCTTTCAGCTTTTGAATTATTTAATTGAAATAAATAATCATGACTGTAATATGATTTTGCCTATTTGATCAGACAAATCAATGGTCTTTCCTTTAATGACAATACCTCCAATAACATGTAAGATGTGTATGAATCACATATATGTCAATATTGACTGTCTAAACATTAACATATAGCTCTTGGAGAGGCATATATGGATAGGTTCTGAAGTCTGGTCTACCTCTGAGAAGAGGAGAGCCAGCATGATAACTTAGGCAAAGGGCAGTAAGCCCTAGAACACCTCCAGACTGGGTGCTTGACACTTTATCTAGTCTCTGAGAGGTATCCTGGATACAGAATTATGTCTCTCTCTCTCTCGTTCGCTCTTGCTCTCGCTCTCGCTCTGAATGTTGCTGTTCTAGGAGTGCATATGTTAAGGACAAAGCCAATGGCCATTCTTGGCCATTAACCTTTAAGGGAAAGGAAAGTCTCACCAGCTTTCTTGCTGAATGCTAATTACAAAAACTATCACAGATAAAAAAGTGCTAGTAAATCCACTTATCCAAGAAAATAACAGATATCAAAGAAGTGGTACACAAAATATGCCAGAAAATAATAGAACAAATGTCCTTTTTCAGTGAGAGTTAGATGAGGTCTCACAAAACAAAGAAGTCCCAATCTTTTCCAAGCCCTCTTTTCCAAGGAGGAATTCCCTCAAATCTCTAAGAAGACAAGCTAGGAAATAAGGGACATGTTAAGGAAACAGCTTCCCCTAAATGTCTGTAGCTTTTAAAATATGTCTCTCCACCTTTACCTTTCTGGATCCATTTCCTGAGAGTACAGAAATGCACAAATCCTCTTAAAGATAGCATAAAAAATTTCTTCTCAAAAACTCTTGTAATTATTCTTCACCTTCTACTAGCATTCCATCTTGTGTTAGTATTCTCTCTACCAATTAGTAGAGTATCATGCAAAATGTCCTGGACTTAGCTAAAGTATTTTAAATTTCTTTCCTGGGCTGAAATTTTTTTCAGTCTCTTGCAAAAAAGAAAAAAAATCAGACACAATAAGTTTGCAATTGGTCACTATACAGCATAAACACAAATATTAGTCTTTTGAAACAACAAGAGTCATTTTCTTGACCTTTATCTTCCTTCTTTTGAAACCTACTTAAGTTGGTTTTCACCAACTTTGCTGTTAAAACTATTGAAGCTCCTATACCATTGAAAAGATTTTGAATATGATTCATGTAGTGGCATTAGTAATTTGTCATCTGATGACCAGACTAGCTCAGTTACAAAAATTATCATCAGAAAGCTTACTACCAAATGATAAAAGTTTTCTTTTTGTCATAGCCACTCATGAAATTATGTACAAGTTTTAGTAGCATTAGAATCTTTATTGCCAGAAAGATAAAATGTAACTTAATAAAGATCTTTAGGAATACTGAAATGCTTGAAGAAGGATTTTTAAGGCTGTGAGGTAAATCAGAGAATACTTGAAAGAGTACCAGACTTGGATGTAGGAAAACATGAGTTCAAATCCTGTATAAATTTGAGTTCTTATATAGACCAGCCAGTACCTGATATTGAAATTCTTCCTAAGATATCCCTAACAGATGGTCATCACTCCTCCTCTTGAATAATTAGAAACTTAATTCTTTTTGAGGCAGTCCATTCCACTTTTATACATCTAAGATTATGAAGTTTTTCCTGATATTGAGCTAAATACTGTTTCTCTGTCTACCTCTGGTCTCTTGAGTTAAACAATCAGAAAATTCCACAGACATGATAACCTTCACATTCATGAAACAAAAAGGTATACAAGATTGTGTGTCCCTGCATCTTCACTCTTCACATAGCTAGTTTCTTCAATTAGTACTTGTAATATATAGTTTCCAGATCCCTTTTGCTATTTTTTGCTATCTTGTTTATTGCAACCCTTTATAAAAATATGGTGTTCAGAACTAAATACAACACCACAGATTAACTATGATCATCCTTGCCTTATATATCATGCTTCTATTAATTTAACCCAAGAAAAAGTCTAGCTTCCACATCACATCATTGATTTGTATCAAGCAGTCCGCTAAAAGCCTCAGGTTCTTTTGTTGTGAGCTACTGACTAACCAGGTTTCTTCCATAGTATGCAGTAAAGCCAGGAAGGAGCAGCTTTCTGGAAGAATGCTGCTGTGAACAGCTTTACAAAGTTCTGATTACACAGTATAGTTAATACTCTATTTATTCAATACCAAATCAGAACAAAACATTCCAAGAAAATCAAGGTATAGCATTCATTATGTTACAACTTATCACAGATAATCAAAATACAGCATTCACAATGGCTTATCACTAAAATGGACACAGTTTTCACCACAGTGGTCACATAGTTTTGAACAAAGTAAAATCATTTAGTCAATCAATCACTTAGTAACTCATTCAATCAACTCAATCGTCAATCATCCTTAAGGAGGCTTGCCTTCTTAAGGGTCACAAAATGCAAAAGTCAAAGTTCTCCACCCATGGCACACACTAAGTTACAATATCAATCACTACTCAACATTCTCTTAATTAGTAGTGTAAAATACATAGGCCATCTGTAATATAATTAATTTAAATTTCAAGACCCCTTTTTATGTCAAGTAAGCAAGTACTTAGCCCTTAGTAATTAATCAAACCTTTATTAAAGAAACAGAAGGTTTGAACTTGTCTCCTGTTGTTGACATAACAGGAAGGAGTTGGCTGAGACAGGAAGCCCATGCTGTGTGCGTATATAAGAAATACCCTAGAGAGAGAGACAGACTTTTCTCCTCACAAGATCCTGGTGGAAGAAGCTGTTTGGCTGACAGATATGTGGAAGGCTGAAGTTGCTGCCAGGAAGGCTACCTGGAAGGCTGAAGTTGTTGCTGCTACCTGGAAGGCCAGTGTTGCTGCTGCCACTTGGAAGGCTAATATTTCTTCTGGGTTCTAAGGCCAGCCAAACTGCTGAAGAACTGAGGAAGCATGACCAGTATGCTAAGACTTTGTTTGTGGCTTGGTTGATCCTTGAATTCCCAGGAACTAAAATTGTGAAGGTTTTGAAGTGTACTGTATCCTATGAACTTCAGTGTGTAGCAGGAACTGCCAGGAGGACTAGACAAGGAACTGGGAGCTGTCTGCCTCTGAATCTAGGTGATTATTTGGTGGATTCAAGTGGGATCTGGGACCATGGAAGGGGGTCCAGGGAATCCAAGAGACCACTCCAAGTCAAGATGAAGAAAAGATCTCTGCTTGGGTATTGAAGGCTACCATGAAATTGAAGTTTACTAGAGACCTAGGGGAGGAGGGTACTTGTACTGTATTTGGTGATTAATGATACTTAGTAACTGATTGTTAGATAAGCAACTGATTAAGTTAACTTAGTTGCCCCATGAGTGGAAGACTCACTATTGTATTTTGAGATGACTGAATGACTGAGTAAGGAGGAAAACCTCCTTAGAGATACCAGAGGATTGTTCTTTTGCTCTTTGTTCTAAACACTATGACCATTTTGGTGAAAACTTTGTGGCCATTTTAATGATAAGCTATGGTGAACACTATATTGTGATTTTTTGTGATAAGATGTAATGTTGTGAATACTGTATCTTGATTTGATGTGAATGTTTTCCTTTGATTTGTTCTTGAATAGTGTTCACTATACTATGTAATCAGAACCTTAAAAGCTGTTCACAGTAGCATTCTTTTTGGAAGATGCTTGTGCATGGCATTACACCATCAACACTTCAGCCACAAATAAGTTACAATTTCAAGGTCATAAGTAAATTAAAACTTCAATCAGTCACTACTCAGTATCTATAGAGAGATCTCTTCATCTTGACCCAAGGTAGGCTCTCAGATTCTCTGGATCCCCTTCTATGGTCCCAGCTCCTACTTGGATTTACCACACTGTCACCTGGGTTCAAAGGCAGACACCTTCTAGCTCCAAGTCCAGCTCTCCATGCAGTCCCTGTTCCATACTGAAGCTCACAGTGTCCAGTCCACCTTAAATCCTTCACAATCTCAGTTCCCAGGAAATCAAGGTTTAACAAAGCCACCAACAGACAAAATAATGGCACCACAGTCATGATTCTTCAGTCTTGTGCAGCTCTGGCTGGTCCTTGGAAATCCTCAGAAGCTTGGCTGGCCCTCAGACTCAGCAGAACTTTCAGCTGGTTCCCAGAATCAAAATAATTTCATCCAGGTTATCAAAATAAAAATCATTCTCTCCAGCCTGGGCCTCTCTTCTTCACAGTCCAGAACCTGGCTCCAAGATCTCAAATTCTAGCTAGGACTATTCCTTACATGCTTATTATCTCCTCCCTGTTCTGCCCCTTCCTGTTACATTGGCAACAGAGGTTCATACTTTTTGTTCCTTAATAGAAGCTTGATCTAATTAATTTCAAACTAGATGCTAAGTATTTGCTACCTTTGCCAATACAAAGGGATCAAATTACATTACTATTACATATGCCTATGCAATAATTGTTTTAAGCCAAAGTGAAGAACTTACATCCCCCACCACCACTTTTTTTTTGCTTTTTGAAGGGGCAATTGGGATTAAGTGACTTGCCCAAAGTCAGACAGCTAGTAAATATGCCAAGTATCTGAGGCCAGATTTGAACTCAGATCTTCCTGACTCCAGGGTGGGTGCTCTATTTACTGCTACACCTACCTGCCCCACCCTTATTTTTTTTATTAGATGTGTCCCAGTATTCCAAACTATCAAAATGTTTTTGGATCCCCGTTACAATATCTCTTACTACAAGCTATCTCACCCAGCTATATGACAGCTATATGTTTAAATAAAATTCCCCCTCTGACTTTATCTAAGTCTGATGAGACTTTTTAACAGAACAAGTCAAAGACAGATTCCTAGGGAACTTCTCCAATTTAGAAAGATTACTGCTCTATAGCAGAGGTGTCAATCACATGGGCTACAAGCTGCAATTGACTGAGTACTTCCAGAACCAGAATAAAATATAATTGGGAAATATTAAACAAAACAAATTAAAATGCAATAAGCCATGGATAATGTTAATATGTGTTTTTCTAAGTCAGTATATGACCTAGACTCAGGGATACTTATGTATGGTTTGGTGCACCTCCCCATCCAGTTTCTTTTTGAGTTTGGCACCACTGATCTACAGGGACAGACAGCCAAATAATTCAATATCCATCTAATGATCCTTTCTTTGAAGTTGTCCACAAAGATATCATTAAATATTCTGAAATTCATTGCTGAAATCTAGTCCCCTGGTGGCAGAGCTAAGATGGCAGAAAGGAAGCTTTCAAAGATCCTCCAAGAATTCTGTTGCTAAACTTTAAAAAGTGAATTTGAAGGGGCGGAGCAAAGATGGCGGCATAGAAGCAGCAAAGCACCGCAGCTCCCGCACAAACATGCTAAAAACTCATAAAATGGGACTCTGAACAGATTTTCAAGCTCCAAAACTCTCCAAAAGACAGAAAGCACATCTGTTGCTACAGGCAGCTCAGCAGGTGGGGCTTTTCACAGCAGTCTGGGAGCCGCGGCCGAAACGCCACCAGGGTCAGGCCCCAGGGCATCAGGTGGGGAGCCACGTCTATAGGAGAGCAGATCGGCTGCACTGGAGGCACAGTTACCACATTTATCAGGCCAGAAGGAAAAAAAGGCTAAGAGAAAGGTCAGTGGATTTTGCTAACTTGGGAGAAGAGTGGGTTCGGCCAAACTGCTCCCAGGGCAAGGAAGCAGTGGGAGGCGGCTATAGCAGCAGGATCAGCTGAAAGCAGCAGCGGCCTCTACTGGGCTGCTTCAGAGCCCTCGGCCTGCAAATAA
>CM053598.1:104560213-104585775 GCA_028646575.1 Pseudocheirus occidentalis | reverse complement strand
TAGAAACTATACATCAACTGAAAAAAGACTTTGAAAACCAAATAAGAGAAGTGGAGGAAAAATTGGAAAGAGAAATGAGAATGATGCGAGAAAGTCATGAAAAGAGAGTCAAAAATCTGACTGAAGAAAACAATACCTTAAAGAACAAATTAACTCAGCTGGCAAAGGAGGCCCAGAAAGCCAATGAAGAGAAGAATGCCTTAAAAAGTCAAATTTGCCAGATGGAGAAAGAGTCTCAAAAGCATTCTGAGGCAATATGGAGTCTAAGCTCAGGAGGGTGGATCCAGCAAGCACTAACAACACAAGGTTATTGTGCTTTGGTACCACCTGGGCAGTCAATAGACTGCAGCCCTGCCCTGCCACTGGCCTCCAGCTACTGGGCCTGCCTGAATTGTAGCCCCAAAAAACAGAGGTGGAAACCAGAAGTGGTCAGACCATGCCACTCCCACCATTACTCTGTGAGCCTCAGGGTAACGCAGGGGAAACACTGAGAGTCCTGGTTTTGGCCTCAGTCTAGTCACTCAGAGTCTACAGCTCACATAGTGAACAACCAAACTCCTACCTCCCAGCCTGAGAAGCTCAATACTTCTACACCCCAGAAGCAGATATCCACTCTAAAAACCCAGGATATAGGTACTCACAGTGGGGAAGAAGGAACCTACAAAGTCTAGGACCATCAAATCTTTCTATAGTGAGCAAGAACAACCAAATTCAGAAGACAACACAGACTCTATACCAACACTGGAGACTGCAGAAAGAAATGTGAATTGGTCTCAAGGCCAAAAAGCATTCTTGGAGGACCTCAAAAGGTATTTTAAAAACCAAATTAGAGAGGTAGGAGATAAATTTAAATTTACAGTGACCAAATTGGAAAAAAAATCTACCTGAAGAAAACAAGTCTTTAAAAAGTAAAGTTGGAGAACTAGGACAGAAGGTCCAAAATCTAACTGGAGAAAATACCTCCCTAAAAATTGAAACTGAACATATGGAAAAGGAGCTTCAAAAACTAATTGAGGAAAATTATTTGCTAAAAATTAGAATCAGTCACATTGAAGCTAAGGACTCTATGATGCAGCATGAGTCAGTCAAACAAAACATAAAGATTGAAAAATTAGAAGAAAGTGCAAAATATCTCACTGGACAAACAACTGACCTGGAAAACAGATCCAGGAGAGATAACCAAAGAATTATCAGCCTACCAGAAGCAGCCTGGAGAGCATCCTCCAAGAGAATGTCAAGGAAAACTGTCCTGAGGTCCTAGAATCAGAAGGTAAAACAGTTATTGAAAGAATTCACCCATCTCCTCCTGAAAGAGATCCCAAATTGAAAACTCCAAGAAATATAGTAGCCAAATTCCAGAACTACAAAGTCAAGGAGAAAATACTGAATGCAGCCAAAAAAGAAACAATTCAAATATCATGGAACTACAGTTAGGATTATGCAGGACTTAGCAACTGCTGCCTTAAAAGATCAGAAGGATTGGAATTTGATATTTTGTAAAGCAAAAGAGCTAGGACTGCAACCAAGGATCAATTGCCTGGCAAGACTGAGCATCAGGCAAGGATATGGTCATTTAATGAAATAAAGGACTTCTAGACTTCCCTGATGAAAAATCCAGAGCTCCATGGAAAATTCAATCTCTACTTACAAGACCCAAGAAAGACATAAACAGGTAAACAAGGAAAACACACACTCACACATACACATTAACTCACAGATGCACATAACTTGGGACTCAATAAGAGCAAACTGTTTACATCCCTATATGAGAAGTGGATACCTGTCAATATTGAAATTTGTATAAGTATTGAGACATTTAAAAGGTATGTACATAGATAGATGGTGTGGGTATAAGTGAACTAATCTGAAGATTAAAAATGAACTCTATTAAGGGGAATAAAGGGATTGTAATGAGAGAAAAGGAAAGGTCGAAACAGAAAATGGTAAATTATGCCACACAAAGAGACATAAAAACATACTAAAGTAGAGGGAAAGGAAGGAAGGAGATGAGCATCATATGAATGTTATTCTCATTGGTTCTGATTTAAAGAGGGATCAATATAAACAGTTAAGTTTAGATTCTAACATGAAAAGACACAAAAACTCATAATAATAGAGGGAAAAGAGGGAGAGAGAGGAATACTGTATGAAATTTACTAGCATTAGTTTGGGTTTAAGGAGAGAATAATATACTCTGTTAAGAATAAAAATCCATTATGCACTACAGGCAGTGGGAAGGCTAAGAGGAGGGTGTAAGAAGGGAGAATGTGGTTAGAAGGAAGGGAAAGAGTAGTAAGGGGAAAGAGTAGGTAAAGAGGAGGGGGCATGGAGGGAATACTTAGGGAGGTGGTGGTCAAAAGGAAAACTCTTAGGGAGGGGAAGGGAAAAGGAAGACAGAGATATAAATAGGGGAGGGAATATGATGGAGGGAAAGTCACAGACAGTAATCATAACTGTGAATGTGAATGGGATGAACTCTCCGATAAAACAGAGGTGGATAGCAGAATGGATTAAAAAACACAATCCTACAATATGCTGTCTACAAGAAACACATTTGAAACAAGGGGATAAGCACAGGGTAAAGGTAAAAGGATGGAGTAGAATATATTATGCTTCAGCTAAAGTAAAAAAAAAACAGAGGTAACAATCTTTATCTCAGATAAAGCAAAAGCAAAAATAGATCTATTTAAAAGAGATAAGGAAAGAAACTACATCCTGCTAAAAGGCATCATAGAGAATGAAGCAATATCATTACTTAACATATATGCACCAAGCAGTATAGCATCCAGATTCTGAGAGGAAAAGTCAAGGGAATTAGAGGAAGAAATAGATAACAAAACTATCCTAGTGGAGGACTTCAATCTCCCCCTCTCTGAATTTGATAAATCTAACCTCAAAATAACAAGAAAGAAGTTAAGGAGGCAAATGGAATTTTGGAGAGTCTAGACATGATAGATCTCAATGGGGATAAAAAGGAATATGCTTTCTTCTCAGAAGTACATGTCACATAGTACACAAAAATTTACCATGTACTAGGGCATAAAGACCTCACAATTCAGTGTAGAAAGGCAGAAATATTAAATGCATCATTCTCAGATCATGATGCAATAAAATTATGTGCAATAAATGGCCATGGAAAGATAGACAAAAAACTAATTGAAATCTAGTCCCCATTATATCAATATTTCACCAGCCAAAAATAAAATTGAGATAAGATCAAATGTCTTATTTATAGTGAATCAGTGCTGGCTCATGGTGATCACTGCTTTTGTTACCAATGGCTCAAAACCCAACCCTTTAATGATATGGTCTCCACTTTCAAGGATCCACATTCTTCACCTTTTGGAAAATTATGACAACATTTGCCTGTCTCTAGTTGTCTTCCATTCTCTTGAATTTTCATTTATCACCAATGATAGTACACCAATCACACCCACAATCCTTTCAAAACCCTCACCAATATTTTACACCACTTGGTAGATACAAGATCCTTCCCCAAAATCTTTCTCCCAACCCTTACAGCTCAACATTATCATCTTATGCATTTCATAAATATTTCTGGAATTCCATTTGTGCAAAATTCAAGTTTACAGCTTGAATTAGAATATTAGATGATTATTGTAGACAGCTGGAGCCACTGTGTTTCTTGTAAAGGACCACTCCTCCTATCCAGAGGAAGGCAACTTGTGAATAAGATATAATTTAGTTATTTTGGGCAACTGAATTATATTCCTTTTATAATGAATCCCTTCAGGAAAAAAATCCAATCTTATTCTGAGAAAAATTTGAGGGAAGATTAAATGAAATTATTTCATTGACTCTCAGAGTTGCCACATAGGCCCAGATAATCTTGTTAAACAGCTGCATATTAGCATACCTGACCTGGTATTTTCAAAATTCTTTGCTGATTGTCCCTTGGTAATATCATCTGCCTCCTTTCTTTTTTTTCTGTACATTGCATCAATCTCACTTCTGATACAGAATAGTTAATACTTATTTTCAAATCTGTTCACGAAATAATCTAGTTGATACAGTCTAGTCTCTGGAGAATCTGATAATTAAGATAGTTGCTTAATTGGCATGATGATACTTCTTTAGTCTTGATACCAAGTACTCTAATTAGATTCTATACTATTTCATATGTTCAGCTCCCACTGATAATTCTAAATATATACCTTATCTATGGTATTGTGGGTAAACTGAATAGGAATTTAGAGAGTGGAGAGACTGAGAAAACATCTAGCATCACTCCATCATTTGAAGAAGAATGTCATCTCATTTATTCTTCATAACTTTGAATAGGCATAATAAATCTCCTCCCCATTTGACAAATGACAAAATTGTGTTCTGAATAAATGACTTGCCCTTGGTCATACAATAATTAATGGCAGTGCTAAGACTGGAATTTAGGCATCCTGATTCCCAAACCAGTGTTCTTTCAAGTGTACAGTAGGGCTTGCCTATTTAAAAGGAACATCTTATTTGCAATATGCTTTTGTATATATCTCACTTAACTAAAATAAGTCTGAGAAGCAGGAATTGGAAGTATTAGATCCATTTCAAAGAAAACCCAAAATTAAGTGAGTAGTGCAAGGTTATACAGGTAGTGACATATGTGGGATTCCAAATCAGGTCTTCTGACTCCCAAGTTTCTTCTTCTTTCTGCAGCATTGCTTCTAAAACCTTATTAAATTCATTGCAATGAACTAACCTATCTGAGAGTTTATACATATTCATGCATCATTCATACAAATTCAAGGGAATATTGTCTTCTTAATTAAAATATAATTTTGTTATCTCACTTGTGCTTTCATAGTCAAGTAACAATAGCACTTAGTTCACAGATTGTTCATTCCTCAAGCTGTCCTGTAGAAAAATTATTCAGAAAAGTTAAGTGACTTGCACAAGGTTACTCTAAAAGTATAAATAATGAATTTGCAACGTTTCTAACTTTGGACAAAACCTGATTTGGGTTTCTATTTTATTTCCCAGATGAAATTTTGGGATTACTAGAAATAAGGGAATATAAAGCCCAAGTCTGAAGGAAGATTAGGAGAGTCAGTGGGGTGATGTGAAAAATACAATCAAATGGAAACAATCATGGGAAATAATGGGAAATCTTGTTCTTTGGTCCCTTCCTGAGCCAAACAGAGGTTTTTTCCTTACCACCTAGACCCAGGGTCCAGGAATACTGAAGGCTCTGTTTTCCATTATTAATAACAAAGTTTTATTAATATCTAAGTTTCCCAAATATATCTTGAAATTCCTTCCAGATATTCCAGTTGATGATGGAAATGTCATTTATAGTCTTAAATACGTAGAAAACTGAGGCCCTCAACCTCTTCAAACAGAAAGCCCCGATAGAGTATCTTGAATTCTCCTTAGTTACCTTGATTAGTTTTTAATGCCTTGAAAACAGACTTTTAATATATGTAATTGCTCTTTTAATTCTCATCATCCAACAATTCATTCATTCATTTTCTTTCTGTTGTCTCCCTCAACTACTTAAAGAGTTGTAAGGTATTTGAGAGAAACTATTTTCCCCCCTTTTCTTTCTTTTGTTTTTTAGTCAGATCAATCACTCCATCTCTGGAGCCTTTAAGATATAAAGTTACACTGAGATTTAAAACATATTCCCTGTCTGTACCTATTGGATATTCAGTTTTGTAGACAAGGTGAGATTGATTTATTTCTTCCCAAATGGCTCTCTGTGGTCCATTGCTGCCTTTTCAGAGACACTTAGGAAGAAGTAAAGGATTTCCTTCTTGGCAAAGACCACTGAAAAATGCAAAATGTAAATTCAGATGTGTGGATGATAAATTTTATAATAAAATGTAGAGAAGGGGAGGGCCTGTCAAGAGTCTTTCTTCATGCCTTCTTCTACGACAGCAATGAAATAAACCAAAGATTAATTCAAATATCCATTAATGATTACTCTACAAATATTATTCTCCTTGATCTTTGCAATCCTGTGAGGTAGGAAGTATAAGAATGAGTTCCATCCCCATTTTGCAGAGTAGTCATTTGCTACTCAGAGAAAGGAAGTGTCTGGCTCAAAGAAATGGAGCCAGAATTCAAAAGTAGGTTTTATGATTGCATGTCTACTACTTTCTCTAGCATACAGTGTCTGTAAGGATCAAGATTAATAAGAAGACTATAAGCATAGCATTATGTAAAGTTCATTGGATCTGGATTTAGAGGAACCTCAGAACAAATCCCGGGCCTATTTACTACTTCTTGTGTGACCATGGACAAATCTATTAACTTCTCTTGACCACTCCCTTGTTGGTAAAAATGAGTGGGTCTGATTAAGTCAGAGGTATCAAATATATGGTACATAACTCTCTGGAGAGGAGCCCCAACCAGATGAAATATAACCAGAAAATATTTAACAAAATACAGAAAAAAAAACACTACAAAACCAAGATAATATTAATAATTTTCTAAATCAACATGTGGGCCACAGGGATCCTTCTATACAGTTTAGTGGCCCTATTTATACTTAAGTTTGACATCATTATGCTAAATAACCTTAAAGTTCCTATCCATTTCCAAATCTAAATATATAAATGCTAAACTTACATTATGCATTGTGCTTGAAGGGTAATTTTAATTGAAAAATATGACATATTATAGTTCATATTCTTACAAAACTTTAACAATTGAAATAACACAGTACTCATAATGAGTTCTTACAATTCTTACAATAACCGTAAGAAAGAAGAATAGGGTCACGTTCCATTAATGACAAACTATCCTCTTTAATCTTATAATTGAAGGAATCATATTTAGTCACATTACAATTTTAAACTATATTTGACTTAAACACAAGTACTTAGCTTGTTCAATATCTCTAAATTCATGAGTTCTTTAGAACTAAACAATAGTGGAATGAGATATAATTCTTGATTAGGGAGGGATGTGAAGACAATTCCACAAAAAGTTGGGGAACATCATAGAACAATGTAATGTTGGAGTGTGGAGGTCTTGTAGTAGGAATTTAGTTCAACTCTGCTAAAGGGGTCTTGAGTAGATGATGTTCTTTACAAGCAATTGAAGAAGATCATGTTTCATGATGAGGAAATTACAATGCACATTTGAACAATTTTTATGATGCAAGATCTTCAAATGAAGCAGTTGTCCATCAATGGTAAAATGACTAAACAAAGTGTGGTATTAGATTGTGTGTAAAGGATTATTATATTGTGTGTATTAGATTGTGTATTAGGTTATTACTGAAAGAAATTATAAATATCAAGAGTAAAGAGAAGAATGGGAAGACATGAAACAAAGCAAAATACAGTAAGTAGAACCAGCAAAACTATATGAATATATATTTTTATATAATTGTTAAATTTTATTATGCTATAATAAATATCATACATGTGTATGTGTTTACTTACACACACATATACAGTATTGTAGTACAAGTGGGAAGAACAACAACAACAACAACAAAAAGAAATTGTGTATAATTATAATGGCCAAGCTTGGTCCCAAAGAAGACACAGCAATCAACTTTCACTACCTCTTTGCAGAGATGGGGTATTGTAGAAGTGAATCATTATACATATTGTCAGACTCAGCTGATGTTTGTTTTCCTCTCATGTTTTTCCCTCTTGCTTTGTCATTCTTCATATAAACAGGGTCTCAAATTCAATTTGCACAAAATTCTCCTCATTGGTGGAGAGTGATTACTCAATACTCTGTGTATGTGAGTGGGGAGATGGTGATAATGTGGTAAGAAAAGAGTGGTGATGAGGAAGGAGATCAGATCATGGTTTTCTAGCTTCCATATTTTAATGAGAAGACAAAGGGTTTCAGATTCCTTTCAGGGAGATGCCTTTCAAGTGAGAGAAGACTCTAGGAAGAAGTTAACATGGAGAGGAGCTAACATCTCAATCATGTCACTAATCCCTGGTTTACCACACTGGAAACTTCTGGAAATTTTAACTTGAGTGAAATTTGGGGATCTCTCTGTCTCTGTCTCTCTTTGTTTCTGTTTCTGTCTGTCTCTGTCTGTCTCTCCCTCCCCCACTCCTTCGCTCCCCCTCTCTCCATCCTTCTCTCTCTCTCTCTCTCTCTCTCTCTCTCTCTCTCTCTCTCTCTCTCTCTCTCTCTCTCTCTCTGAGATACCTCATTCCCAATAGAAGATTTCATTTATTCTGTGTATTATCTGGTATATTCTTATCTGTATAAGTTATCTTATTTCTATTTGCTATGAGCTTAGATAAATTTATTTGCTCTTTGTAGTCTTTATGCAACTGGAATTTAGTGAGAAGGCAATAAACTCTTTAATGCATAATTTGTAGTACTCTTCTGTTAATAGATAGGCATTTAAATCTGGTCATGAGATAGAGAAATAGATGGATGTACATATTTACATATATTTAAAAGAATCAGTCTCCCTTGCAGAGGTTGAAAAAATTCTAGAGTTATTCATTCACGCTTCTCTTCAAGTCACATTTAAATGGACATATGTGGACACATACAACCTCTATGGACAACTCACATTCATACACACATGATATAAAAATTAAAGTATCAATATAAGTAAAAATGCGTGAAATTATTTCTTTGTCTTTGGGGGGAGGGTGATGTTTTCAGGGCTTACCATGTACAATAACATTCAACTATCTTCTTGGAAATGTAGTCTACAAGCCTCTTTTGTTTATTTTTGATGCGGAGTTACATTTTAATATTTATTTCAAAACTCTTCCCTCTACTTACTTTTGTATTTAAGTTGATCAAAATGCTATATTTCACTGTGCTTTATATAAGATTCTACCACACTACAAATTAACATTTGGACATTTGGCTCCCACCTACAAAAGCCATCTGTCTTAGCTAGTTTAAATATTCAAGGTAGCATTATACCAAATGAGTTTTCCAGACTTTCCCCCTTATATATCATGTTATCATTCTATAATGTTCAAAAAGAATAATTTCTTTTATGGAATGCTCCAACTTTATACCTGCATTTATTTACATATTGGTGAGTGAATTTCACATATAATATGTTGTATAAACAATGTTCCAGATTGGTAGGTCATGTCTACAATGACAAAAAAAATCCAAATAAATATTAAATATCAGAAGGAGCATTTATATTGTTGAAGATAGAAGAAGGAGTATTAATTGTGAAGTTATACCCACAAAATTCAGATAGTAGAGGCAAATTGCAATTTCTTTAAAGAACCAAATGTTTTGTGTACATTTGCTGCCTATGAGAACTAAAGACAAAAGATCAAATAAAGCTTTTGCCATTGGGAAGAAAATACCTCCTAATTTTATTCCCTGCTTGGTATTTATGATTAGTCATTAGATAAATGCATCTTTGTGCTATATTCTTCAAGGGAGTTTGAATAATTTAGATATGTGGACTTTTTGGGAGAGTCTTTAAGAACTGTATTAAATGAAAACAATCCAGATAAGAGTCTAAGTTGAAGAAGGATTCTCTATGAAAGGTGCTAGATGCTCCTATTTCTATATAATATTAAACTTGAAGAGTCCGGTCTCCTGGAAGAGACTTGGAACCAAAATAGCTTGGCCTCACCAACCACACCAGGAAAACCAAGTGGATGAAGAATATTTATTGCCTAAATTATGACAAGCAGATGAATGGATAATCAATGGAGCTTGCCCATGAATAGTGTTGGTTTATGTGTGTGTATGTATATATACACACACATATATACATGTATATATATATAAGTAAATATACATAAACTTCTCTACATGTGTGTATATATTTTACATATGATGTAATGCAATTATATATGGTATCATATATGATAGCACACATGGACAATGAATTAGGTCCAGAATTAAAAAGGAAAGAGTGGGATGGAATGCATCTGAAGAAATGCATAGCTCCTTAAGTGACCCTACACTTCTCTCAAAAACAAAGGTCCATATTTTTAAATTCCAATGCTCTTCAAATATTGTTGTAGGTCTGCAAGACATGGAACTGAAGAAGTCCACTTCAGTCCACAAGACTGAAGAACTGAAAACTAATATGGCACATAAGGCAATGGAAAGAAACCTAATTCATATGAACAAATAAGTAACTTAGGAAAAGTACATTTGTAGGAAAATGTATGATCAATTAAAGAAGAAGGACTGGTCATATGGTAAAGGTGAGGGGTTAACAACTGACTAGCTGAGGTGCTCTAATCTTACCCCAGGATCTCATGAGAAATAGAAGGGCCTAAGGATATAAGGTGGACTCGCCATGGCCACCTTTTGAAGGACATAGACAAGTTTTTCATAGAATAAATATGCCTGAGTGGCTTACAATTTCCACATTTAGAGGGCAAATCCTAATGCTAAACAACTTATGCATAGACACCGATAGAAGCAGACCATTTTCATTGGTAGATGTATATTAAAATTTGCAAGGTAAGTGACAAAACTGCTTATTCCTCTTTTGCAATTCTTGGCTATCCATATTTTTAATAAAATATTGGGGTAAGGAATGATGAATTATTTTATAGTGATAAATATACAAGACTATCAGTAAAACATACTATAAATACAGAACAAAAATATGCAATTTTGGAGGATGTGAAATATATGATCAAAGGAAATTCTAGTATAAGCAAGCCCAAAATTTTACCCAATGAACTAAAACAATCTTTTCCCTGCTTCACAAATGTTAAAAAATCTTTGCTATTCCTAGTTGGACTCTTAGAGCACAAACAATAACAAAAAAACAACTGCTGTATCTCAACTGAAGTATGTAATTATGTTTGGAAAATATTAATATTTTTAAGGTCAAAGGTAAAGACTAAACAATGATTCAACCAAAGGGAAGGAATCAATAAAGCCCCAAGAGTTTCTGACTAGAATTTTATGGTTGAAGTCATCGTATCAATTCTTTATGTTCTTAATACTCATATTCTGATATTCGTACCTCCTAAGACTATAAAACCAGTTTTACTCTTGAAGGAGATAAATGCTGAATCTCTCTCTGCAGTATCCATTTTCTTTTTTTAGTACTATGGCATATTTGTAGCATGAACTGTCAGGGCATTATAATAAACTATTATTAACATAATTTTACCAATAAATCATTATTATTAATAAACCAAATTATACCTGAAGCATCAATGCATACTGCAGTTCACCCACTGTACACATATATAATTACAGTGTCTTGAGATTACTTGAATGGATTTAATTTAAGAAGGTAAAGCCTTTTCTTAAATTTTTTAGAAAACTCAGATCTGGCCATTTGAGAAAAAAAACTAAATAAGTTTTAAGGGAAGAAGAAAAATCTCTATAATTCATCAGTTGTTTTCCTAGTAAAGGGCGTGTAATGACACTTTGATCATTAATGTGAAATGAAGCACAAAATTAAGTCACAGAATTTTCCAGAATTACAGAATTCTCGGTTTGAAAGGGACTTCAGGTCACTTAGTTGACCACACACCTGAAAAGGAATGCTTTCTCATTATTACATACCCAACAAGGTGTTAACCAACCTCTGAATACTCTCATTGAAGAAGAACTTACCATCTGAGGAGGAGCATTCCACTTTTAGATATTTTCATCATTTTTAAAGGATTTCCTAACTTTAAATTTGATTATATCTTTGCCCATCCACTATTCCTATTTCTACCTTGTTGGACTAATGCCTTTTACATATTACCATCTTTAAAATCATTGAGCATAGTCTTCATGTTTCTGCTATGTCTTCTCATCTCCATCCTCAGGTTCTTCAACTTAACATTATATGTCACGGATATAAGGCCTTCACATTGTGGTTCCCCTATTTCTGTATGTTCTCTAGCTTGTCAATATTCCTCCCAAGAAAACTAGTTGTATCGTCACCATAGGTGTTTGCAACTGTCTTGGAAGATGTACAATGTAGAATCTAAAGAGAACGAAAATTGGCTCACTATGTAAAGATAGTATTGTTTGTGTATAACATTGCACTGACTACCTTAAGTTCTGAAACTTTTTAAAACCTTTTAATGGTGGTGCCTAATCAGTTAACAGAGCACAACCTCTTTTCACTTATTCATCCACTGAATAACATTTATTAAGCTTTTGTATCTCCAGGCACTGTGTAGGTGCTTGGAACACATAAACAAAATAGTTACTGCCCACAAGGACCCTTGGTTAAAGACAAAAAGTTCATAGTTAAATATGCACGTATATGTGCATACATGTTATTTTGGGGTAGAAGGGACTAACAATCAGGTAGGATCAAAAAAGTCTTCTAGAAGTCATGTTTGATCTGAGTCATGAAACATTGAAGGGAGCAAAGAATTTTGTGGGGCAGAGGTGAGGAAGGACATAGGGAACTGCTTTTAGAATGTTGTGTTTAGAGAATACAAAGTAGGCCAGTTTGGCAGGAAACATAGTGTATAAAGGAGAATAATGTTCACTGCCCCTGGAAGGATAGTCTTGAGTTAGATTGAAGGACTTTAAACTCCAAGAAGGAGAGGTTGTAATCTGTTCTTGTGGCAATAGGAAATGATGGGGGGCAGGGGCTGATATGTCCAGACCTATGCTGTTAGGTATGCCAATATTGCAGCTGCATTGAAAGTGGTTTAGAAAGGGAAAATACTGGCTGCAGGGGAAACAATTTGTCTATTGCAATAGTTCAGGTGAGAAGCAATTCAGGATGAACCTGAGTAGTGGATGTATTAGGAATCCAATGGTGGCTATGTGCGCAGAGAAAAGAAGACAGATATAAAAGATGTTACAAAGTCTAATCAGGCAGATGAGAAGATAGAATAGTCTGGGAGCAAAGATAAGTAGTTCAGTTTGTGATGTGTTCAATTTGAGATGCTTATGGGACATAGTTGGAAATATTCAGTAAGTCATTGAGTTGGTCATGTGGACCTAAGGATAAGGCTAGGAACTTGACTTGGGATTTCTTTAGTATTGTGGTTGTGTTTGTCCTTCATTTTCAAAGAGGACCATGACATCAGAGAAATGATGACATGACTTGCAGTTGACTTTGATTTGAGTAAGGGAGAGCTGTGCAAGGTCTCCAGCCTCACTTTCTTCTCCAGAGTCATCTGGATCCAGAGGCCAGATATTCATCAGGATAACTAGAGATGGCTCAGGATACAATAACTTCTTTCTTTCTTTCTTTCTTTCTTTCTTTCTTTCTTTCTTTCTTTCTTTCTTTCTTTCTTTCTTTCTTTCTTTCTTTCTTTCTTTCTTTCTTTCTTTCTTTCTTTCTTTCACTTTTCGAAGGGCAATTGGGGTTGTGACTTGCCCAAAGTCACATGGCTAGTAAGTTTGTCAAGTGTCTGAGACAGGATTTGAACTCAGGTCCTCCTGACTCTAGGGCTGGTGATCTTATCACTGTGCCACCTAGGCGCCCCTAATAATTTCTTTAGCATAAAGAACTCCCAGATGTGGAAATTCCCTCTGTCAATGCAATTTGATACCGCTTCTGCAACTTGATCTTAGAAAGTTGTCTGGAGCACTGAGAGGTCCCAGAGTAGTATAGTCATTATGTTTCAGAGCTGGGACTTGAACACAGATGGGATTCGATGCCAAGGTAAGTCTTGACACACTACACAATGCTGACTTTGTATGGAACTATTCAGGAAAAAAAAAACAGATGAAGAACACTTACAGGGCAAGCAACAAAATATAATTGGTTGGGCAGCCCAGATCAGCTCTCCAATTTTGTTTTGAAGATTTATAAAAATCACTTCTGGTTTAATCTCCTTAGTGAACCTTTTAGTTAACTGACTAGACTATACTGACCAGGAAAGTCTATGCAAACTTCATTAGTGACTCTATAACTTAGAAATTTGTTTCTTTCAAAACAAACAGTCCATGGTAGCTGGTACAAATTTCCTCATTATCCCACACAACCCCAGCATAGGTTCCCTCTAATGATATTGTTTCTTTGATGAATTCCCTAAAGCAGGATCAGAAACTAGCAACCAGCCTACAAAGGTGACCATAATCATGACTGTAGAGAGCACAGACAGACCCCAGACATATCTATGCACCACATCTGGCATGTAGTAAAAGGATGCATAATAAATGCTCATTCATTCACATATTCATTTCTATCAGTCCTTCTATAAGTCCAAGTGGTGTGAAAGAACTGTGGAATCTATCTTCTGTCAAAAATGATCTTCATTTACAGAAAACGTGCTTACTAGCGATTTGCTTGAGGCTTTTTTGTTGTGGTGGTTTGTCCTTTCTCATTCACTAGAAGAATCATGTACTTTTTATAATTCAAGACAGACTATAGTATCTTTTTAGTGGCATCAAATTAAAAATCAACCTCACTTAAAATATATTTATTCTCTCTTCTGAGTTCTGGACTTGCTTTTTTGACCACTTGATATTTTTTCCTAGAATTTAGTATGTCAAAACTGAATTAATTGTCTTTTTCCTAAAACCCATCTCCTCCTCTGAACCTCTCTGTATCTGTCCATTCTCTCATTCTGCTAGTCAATCAAACTTGAAACACAGTAGTTTTCCTTGGCACCCCATTGCTTTTCTTGATCTTCACATATACTTACAGATTAAGTCCTGTAGATGTTCCCTCCACAGTCCTGCTGTAATTCTTATTTTCCTTTCTATTCTAAGTATCATGACCAATCCAATCTCAGTTTTCATTCAAGCACGTCTGGAATATTGCAGTATACTCTTTAAATCTCCCTGTTTCTCATCTCTCCCCATCTCCAAATTATTCCCAATCATATTATTTCCAAGTAACTTACAAAATTTCTAATACTTAAAGTTGTAAAGAGCCTTACAGGTCATCTAATTTAGTCTGCTCATTTTATGAAGTCAGAATTTATGTCCATGTATGTTATTTTATTTGTTTTGCTTTTTAGAGGAAGGGTAAAGCAATTGAGATTAAGTGACTTGCCCCAAGTCACATTGCTAGTAAGTGTTTTAAGTGTCTGAGGCTGGATTTGAACCCAGGTCTTCCTGACCCCAGAGGTGGTCCTCTATTTACTGTGCCACCTAGCCACCCCAAGCTCATGTGTTTCAACTCCAATTGTAGTACCATTTCCATTACATAACAGAGCTCTCAGAAAGATAGGTGGAGCAATGGATAGAGTGCTAGACTTGGAGCCAGAAAGACCTGAGTTTGAACCCTTCCTTGGACACCTATGGGCTGTATGGTGCTAGATGAGTCACTTAATCTTTTACCTCAGTTTCTTCATCTATGAAGTGTGCAAAATAATAACACTTACTTCCTAAGGTTGTTGGGAGGATCAAATGAAATATTTTAAAAACTTTTTCAAAAACATAAAAATGCCAGGTTATATATTGCCATTTCTCTTCCTTATTCTCCTGCTTTAAAAATTTAAATAATTCCTGACTGACTACAGAATTAATACAAAATACTAGAACAGGAAGAGATCTTTGATAAACCACCTCTAACCTAATTTTTTTAAACCCTCTTCTCTTTCTAATCCAAATTATTCAACTCATTGTCCCCTAAACATATTGAATACATTACTGGCTTTCCTAAAGTCAGTCCCCATATTGTGAAATACCTTTATTCCACCTTTCTGTTTATCTAAGCTGTACCAAGTTTCAAGGTCAACTCAAGTGCCATCCACTCTATGATTCTTTATTCATTTATCCTAATTATAGTGACCACTGAAATCCTGTAAGCACATATTGTGTTTGATTCAGTGTTTATTGGCTGATGTAATTTCTGGGAAACAGTCAGGGAGAGGGATGAAAAAGTCCAGACACCTCAGTTGATAAACACTTAATTTCCTTGCCACATGTAGAGACATCACAATTAATTTCTTTAATAAGATAGAAAATGCCAAATATGGTATTTTTCATAGTCAGACATGTCTGTGCATTCAGATTATAAAAAATTTCCTGGCACATAATGATTGATCACTGAATCTGTCACTAAGATATGGTGATATTCAATGTCTTCATTCTATTTTTCATTTTTTGAATCAGTGATTCATTTAAACCAAAGTTAGACAAATTGTGATTGCATACAATATTTACTCTTCTTTTGGCTTTCTCAATCTTGTACTTTCTGTTTTGGGACATTTTTTCTGTGTACTTTATCTTTTGCTTTAATCAGTCAAATATTTGAAAGCACAAAAATAGTTTATTCTCAGTATGTCATTCCAAACACTTCTAACTCTTTTTGAAGTAATTAGGACATCCAGGCTTAAGGCTAATGAACAGTATACAAGACTCTGGCTTCTTTCATTTAAAAAATTTTTAACCTACATTTTCCAATAGTGTTCATTGTTATTTCCAGTACTCACTTTCATACTAAAATCATTTTGACTCAAAAATATATGCTGATTAAGATGACATTGATAAGAGTGGATGGGTATGTCCAAATATATAAGAAGAAACCCATGCTGGAAGTAACACAATATTAACATAGTAACACAAAGGCCACTAAGTATTCATTTCTAAGATATTTCAAAAAGGGAATAATGTCACAAAGTAAAAGAGATAACAAGATACTGAGAGACTGAGAGCCTATCAATAACAGTTGAATCATCCATACTTTTGCTTTCTTATCTCTAGAAAAGTTTTATAAGACTGGTCTATGCATGCTCTAGGGTATCCTTGATGAAATTATGAGGAGGGAATAGTTGGATTTTTGGATGCCATTTTCTAAAGCAGACTATTAGATAGGTGTAAATAACATCTTGTTGTGATGATTTATTGGTTTTTCTTTTTTTTTAAAAAAAGGTATTTGACCCAATATAACAAAATGTAGCTTCTTCAAAGAAATAGTTTCCTCTATGTATTTAAAATTCCACAAGATTCTATAGCAGATAACTTCAAGGAGATGAGTTTTTTTTCAAAGATACACTGAATATTGATATCAAGGGAAGTATTAAAGGATTATTGTTCACTTAAGGTGCTCACCAGTATCATGGGACATCCATTTTATAAAGTCCAGAAAAAAATTAAGATTCCCAATTGTTAGCGAGGTTTTAACTCACAATGCTCCTAGTCACAGAAGACATTGTACTATTTGCAACGGCCCCAGAATACCACAGAACCTCCTCAGTGAAACACGTAACAATGAAAAAGAGAAACGCCTAACCAAATTTGATTCATAAAATCAAAGCAGATGAAAAAAATGCATTCCACTCAAAGTATAATATGCAGATAAGATGGGGAATGTCTAACATTCTTCCACATCTGTGTATGTATAACAGAGTGGTAGTGCAAATGAACTCTAAATTATTCTCAGAACTGAATTATTAGAAGAAAATCTACCTGGAACATATTTTGGAAATCACTGTAATTTCAAACTGTTCTCTACTGCAAAAACAAACAAAATCAAACTCATATTTTATGTAAATATTCTCCAGGTGATTGATATGGCTATATGAAATATGTGGCTATGAATATGGCTATGAAGTAGAAAACCATAACAACAAGTTGAGTATAAGTAAAGTGTAGCATATTCCCAAAGATGACTAGCCCTAGCACACTAGCATAAAAATGTATCATTAAAGACATTTTTCATGGCAAAGGAAACAAATTTGACATATAGCAAGAATGAGATGTCAGATGGATAGCCCAAATGGTTGATTGATATCCTGAAGATTTTAAAGGAGTTGGTATTAAAATAACCAGGAAAAACCATCCAATAATTTAGTCGAGAGGCAATATACTACAGTAGAGAAATAAAGATTTTCATAAAGATAATACTATCACGTACCAACCATGTAATCAAGGGTAAACATTTATCTTCTCTGAGATTTGGTATCTTCACATGCAAAATGGATATGGAATTAACTATATCACAGGAATATTATGTCACATAATGGATCTTGTTGTTTTTAACCCTAAAAGAAATATGTACATATCAAGTATTATTAATATTGCTATTGTTATTATTATTATCATTATTATATGGAAAAGTAAGAGTAAATTACCCAGGATGAGAAGGCATAGAGTAATGATCTACTTTAGTAGAAATGGTAATAATTCATTTATATATACTATATGTTTTACAAAATGCTTTCCCCATAACAAACTTAGATGTGATTCATATGAGTATTATTATTGCTTTTTTACAGATGATAAAAGTGAGATTCACATGAACCAAGTGACTTTCCTAGAGCACAACTACTAAATTTTAGAGCCATAAATTGAACTCAAGTTTCATTAATTCAATTCCAACACTTTTTCCTATATCAAATTGCCCCTCATTGGTAGAAAGTGTACCCACACTGACAAAATTATAGAATTATCATTATTTCTGTAACAATCTTCTTACATTCTATTCCCTTCCATGTGCTGTATGATTCACTGACAGACCTCTTTGCTATTCCTTGCACAAAATATTCTGTATCTTGAAATTTGTGATATTTTTGTGGCTATCTCCCATGTCTAAAATGCTCACTTTCTTTATTTCTTCCTTTTGTTTTCCCTCTGTTCCTTCAAAACTCAGATCAAATCCTACCTTACTCAAAATGACTTTCTAGTTTTTCTTATCTTCTTCCCTATCTTGGCTTACCCTCAATAACGTGCACTTTATATTATCTTCTATGTACATAGTTATTTTTATAATATCCTCCCCCCCCCATCAGAACTCATTGTCAAGAACTCATTGAAAGCAGGAATTGTGTTTTTACCTTTCTATATCTAGTCCTTATCAGAGATCCAAATACATTTTAGGTGTTTAATAAATGCTTGATGATTGACTGATTGATTGGCATGTGGGACATTTCATAAGCAAAGAGTTTGGTCTACTTTGATTTAGTCTTCCTAATAGAAGGGTCATATCCTTACATAAACCCCTTGAGATAGTCAATTTCAAAGCATATTTCAGACATTTAATTTCTTTTAAAAGAGACCTAGCAGTTTTCTTTTTAGCAATTTAAAGGAAGAAAAGCTTCATAATCTTTTATAGAATCATACTTTTATTTTCTTGTCACGCTTCAGGATACACAGAACACTTGTATTTGACTGTGAATAGACCTGTATTTGACAACAATGGTTTTCTAGAAAAATGTATTTCTATCTACTTATTGCTCTAAGTGTTATAATAATCCCTACCTAATCACATATTTTAATATAGGAGCTCTATTAGCTTTGCATTCACTCAGAAGATTCTCTTGCTTCATTACCCAGAAAAGCATTTTTAAAAAGAAAAAATATGTGCATTCATAGCTCTAAGAAGTTTATTTAAATTTGTTCCTTAGGAGGCCTTTTATATTGCTAAGGAATGAAATTAATTATATGGTATTAAGACTAAAAGAAACATGAAAGGACAAAAAAGGCATAAAGCTCATATTTGAAAAAGTATTGGAACTATAAGAGCAATGCAGATGGAGCCCTAGAATTATTTATATGTGTGTATTCTTTGGGGACCAATGTTTGTTCAGATTTCTAGCAGTTGGTAATTATTTACCTAGGGCAACTAAGGGTGGTATATAGCCTTAGGGGGAAAACTTTTAAAGCTGTATAAGAGAATGTGTTTAATGTTTCTCTTCATTTTTTTTTCCTGATAGTCTTGTAAGAAGAAATTTGTATGTCATTTTAGGAGAAGGGAAAGTTGCCTTGAGCTTGAGTCTCCAACTAAAATCTCTTTACCCTTGAAGTTTTATCACTAAATGTGTTGATAGCATCCTCCATAGATAGATATTTGGGTTTTATTTGTTTATTTTTTGCATCTCTCCAGCCTTTTTTGCAGCTCTTGAAAGTAACTTCTCTCTGGGTAACGAGTTCTTTTATTGAAACAAGACGGATGTGTACACTCCAACCAAGGTTTAGCATGAGTAAATGTAGATTATCTCTGACAAGCTGAAACAGGCACTCAGACCCTTCTATAATATCTTATTTGTTCAAATTGGGCTCCCTCTTGTCTTTTTCTACAAACTATATTACATAGTAATTGAATTGAATTGAATAGCACTAATTGAATAGCACTTGAAGAATTTGAGTATTTTTGTATGCTTGTGAATGATATTAATGGAATAATATAAATATCACTATTTGAAGGAAGAGATTGGGATTTTATTTCTAGCTTTGTTAGTAACTACTTATTTGACTTTGCGCAAGTCAGTTACCTTCTCTAATACTCAATTTCCTAATCTGTAAAAGTGGAGGTTGAGATGAGAGACTCAATTTCTTAATCCTATGGTCTAATCTTGGATGCTTGTATGCCCAGTTGATGTTAATAATAATAGTTAACATTTGATAATGCTTTCAGATTTGAAAAGAAAATTGATATGTATTTTATTGTTTGATTCTTGTAGCAACCATGTGAAGTAGGTAACACAGGGCAAGGTAACAGACATTTATTAAATACCAGCCATGTGCCAGATACCATAGAAAGCACTGAGGATGTAAATATAAGTAAAAAGAAGGAGAAATTAGTCTTCTTTATTATCCTCATTTCAGAGATTGACACAAACTGAAACTGATAGAAGTTAGATGACTTGTTCCAGGACACAGAATTTATTAGTGCCAGAAACAACTCAAATTGAGGTCTTCCTCAGTACAGTGTTCCACCTACCAACTATACCATTCAGTGTCCTGAATTATTGGTTGAGGTTCATTCATTTGATGCTAAGAACAAATCTATGTGGTTCTTTTAGATATCATTCCCATTCCACAAATGCTTCAGGTACTATTCCAGTTCTACAGATGGAGAAACTGAAACTGAGATAATGAGAGGATATGCAATAATTTGGAAAGCAGCATAGGTAGTAGGGTGGGAAATGTATGTGCTCTGGAATTACTTCACAATATTGGTAAAAGGAGACAATACATGGGAAAGAACTTGGAAAGCTGTCAAGCTCTTTATTGCCTCTAGAATAAAATATACACTCCACAGCCAAACTTTTAAAGACTTCTACCATCTGGATTCCACCTACTTTTCTTAACTTACTTCATATTTGTCTCCTTCATATTCTGAACAAACTAGTCAAAATTTTATTCTCTGATTTTGACATGCCAATATTTTGACCCTTGCCAACTCTTTGCCTTTCCATATGCTATCCTCAATATCTATAGAAAAAGAACCAGAATTAAAGTTCCAACATAGAATGAACAATTTTTAAGTCTCTCTTCTGTTATTTTTCCAATTATATGTAAAACATTTTAAACATAGATTTAAAAAATTTTGAGATCTAAATTCTCTCTGCCCTCCATCCCCCCTTGAGAAGGCAAAGAATAAATATAGATTACATATGTGAAGTCATGCAAAATGTATTTTTACATTAGCCATGTTGGATAAGAAAACACAGAAACCCCCCACACACATACAAAAAAAAAACCACAGAAAAAAAAGGTATGTGTTGATCAGCATTCAGACTCTGGATCTTTTTCTAGAGGTGAATAGCTTTTTTCGTCAGAAGTTCTTCAGAATTGTCTTACATAATTGTATTTCTCAACATAGTTAAGTCATCCACAGTTGATTTCGTTGCTCTTGTACAATGTTCTACTTCTGCTCACTTCACTCTGCAACAGTTCATGTAAGTCTTCCCAGGTTTTTTTGAAGTTGTTCTGCTCATCATTTCATATAGTAAGATAATATTCCAACACAATCATATGCCACAGCTTGCTCAACAGTTCCCCAATTGATAGGTATCCACTCAGTTTCCAATTCTTCACCACCACAAAAATGGCTGCTATTAATATTCTTGTATATTTAGATCCTTTCCACCTGATCTCTTTGGGATACAGACCTAGAGATGGTATCGATGGGTTAAAGGGTGTAATGGTAAGGGAATGTGAAGATCTTTCCTTCCCCTAATGGAGCTCACTTGGAGCCCAACAAGAAAAGCTTGCTTAGGGGAGGCTTATTTTTTAGGAAGGCCCACCTTTTCTTACTTTGTAATTAGACAGTGGGTTACAAAGGTTGTCATGTCTTCTGACCCTGGAGAAGGAGATAGATAGATAGATAGATAGATAGATAGATAGATAGATAGATAGATAGATAGAGACATAGAGACATAGAGACATAGAGACATAGAGACATAGAGACATAGATAGATACAGATATGATAAAAATTGTGAGGTAGTATCTCAGCATTGTTTTAATTTGCATTTCATTATTCAATAGTGATTTAAAGAATTTGTTTTTTGGTGTGACTAGAGATCACTTTGATTTCTTCTGAAAACTTCCTGTTCAAATCATTTCACCATTTATCAACTGGAGAATGACTCATATTTTGATTAATTTTATTCAGTCCTCTATATATTGGAGAAATGAGGCCTTCAACAGAGAAACCTGCTATAAAAATTTCCCCTCAATTTCTCTGTTTTTCTTCTAATCTTGACTGCATTAATTTTGCTTGTGCAAAAAACTTTTTAATTTCATATAATCAAAATTATCCATCTTACTTCACATAATGCTCTCTGTCTCTTATTTTGTCATAAATTCTTTGCTTGCCAATAGGCATGAAAGGTAATATTTTCCATGCTTTTCTAATATGGTTATTATATAACCCTTTATGTCTAAATTATGTACCTCTTTAGGCTTATCTTGGCATAGGGTGTGAGATGTTGTTTATACCTCTTTGCTGCCAAACTGTATTCCAGTTTTCTTGGCAATTTTTTGTCAAATGTGTAGGTCTTGTCCCAAACTCTTGTATCTTTAGGTTTATCAAACACTAGGTTACTGTGCTCATTTATTGCTGTGCAATGGGTACCTAATCTATCCCACTGACTTGCCACTCTATTTCTTAGCCAGTGCCATATTATTTGGATGATTACTACTTTATAATAGTGTGAGATCAGGTACTGCTAGGCCACCTCATTCATATTTTTTTCATTGTTTCACTTGATATTCTAGACCTTTTTATTCTTTCTGATGAATTATGTGATATTTTTGTAGCTTTATGAAATAATTTTAGCAATTTGGTTGGGCATTGAATAAGTTAATTCAGGTAGAACAGACAGTTTAATTATATTGGTTCAGACTATCCATGAGCAATTGATATTTCTCCAGTTCTATAGATCTGTCTTTGTTTGTGTAATGTGTTTTGTAATTGTGTTTGTGTAGTTCTCGGATTTGTCTTAGTAGGTAGACTCCCAAGTATTTTATATTGTGTGCCATTATTTTAAACAGCATTTCTCTTTCTATTTCTGCTGGATTTTGTTGGTAACACATGGAAATGCTAATGATTCATGTGGGTTTAATTTTTTTCCTGCAGTTTTGCTGAAGTTGTTAATTGTTTCAATAAGGTTTTTAAATGGATTCTCTAGGGTTCTCTAAGTGTACCATCATAACATCTGCAAAGAGTGATAGTTTTGTTTCTTCACTGCCTATTTTTATTTTTTCAATTTCTTTTCCTTGTCATATTGTTGCAATATTTAATAATAGTGGTAATAATGGATATCCTTGTTTCACTCAGCAAGCAGAAGTTGGTTTATAGTTTTCTTTCTGTATTTTTGATCTTCCTAAGTTAGCTGTCAGCTAAATATTTGCATCATATTTGCATCATATCCTACCATATTTACATCATAAAAGGTATCTGTAATGCCTCCTTCTTTGCCTATTTTTACAAAAGGTTTATATAGTATTGGAATTTATTGCATATTAAATGTTTGATAGGATTCTCTTGTGAATCTGTGTAGTTCTGAGGATTTTTTTTTCTTAGGGAGCTCATTAATGGCTTCTTCCATTTCCTTTTGTAAGATAGAGTTATTAACGTATTCCATTTCTTCTTTTGTTAATTGAAACAATTTGTATTTTTTGTAAATATTCATTTCCCTTAGATTCTTAAATTTTATAATTGTGTAAAAACCTCCTAATAATTATTTTAATTGCATCTTCATTTGCAGAAAATTCACTTTTTTCATTTTGTTTTTGCTAATTTGGTATTCTTCTTTAAAAATCAAATTAACCATCAGTTGACCAATTTTATTTCTTTTATAAACTCCTTAGGACCACTTTCCCATGGAAATAAGAAAAACAAAACCTCAATGTCTATCTAAACAAATCTCAGGGATCATGAAAATGTACACATTCAAATCCAGTTGTGGACCTCACCAATACCATGCCAAGTCTGAGATATATCCTTACATTCACATGCCAGATAACATAGCCATATCCTGTCTCAGCAGAATTGTACTTGGCCCCTCTACCAATGATTGCCTCCAGATTATTTGTCACCAGTTGTACACCCTGTATGTAATTACCACACCCTGGGGATTCATGTCTGTACAGGTCTGATGACACTACTCTTCCAACTCACTTATTTTATTCTTTAGCTAATTCTGTTCTCTGATTGTCCCAGTCCTTTACTGTATTCCCCCAAAAGGAGGGGTAAGAAAAGAAATGATTCCAAAAAACCCATAGTTTTCTGTATAATTAGCTCCTTTATAATCTATAATTGATTAATTACTTCCAAACATTTTTTAAAAAATTTAAAACATATTTCTGTATGTGAGTAAATTCCACTATTAAATAGTCTGAAAGACATTAGTGAATGTTGGGATAATTGGGAACCCAAAACAATTATAGAGCACATTAACACATAAATAATTTGGAGCATTTTAAGCTGAGTCCTAGATATTTCTAAATGGATTAAACCACACAATTTGTAATGTATTTAGTGTCCTACCTAGACTATGTGTTACTGTTACTGTAATATATCTCCTGGATAGTTCTGTAATTCTTATTTGAAAGAGCATAAAAGTTTGTTAGAATCAAATAAAAAGATAATATGCTCCCCACTCAAGTTTTATTTTACTGAATTATCTCCCAATTAAGCATCTCTCATATCCATATTTTAATCTGTCATCTCTCATAAAAATAAAAGCAGAGAACCAATGAATACAAGAATTGGCAGTTTTGCACTTAAAATTTTTTTTCTATTGTCTTGATTAAATTAAATGGTAGAGGTGGTAAGAAAAAATAATTTGATAACAAGCATTCTATGTCAGTTTGATTTTTCTACCTTGCTTCAAGATGACCAATATTCAGTTCTGTGGGACTTCTTCATCCATAGCTAGTACCATGAAACTTTTAAAAAGAGAAACCTGTTTAACAGGTAGAGGCCTGTACTATAAAGAGGAGAAAAAATATCCTGTGTACAAAAATCTTAAAATCTTTTTACTTGGCACAACAACTTCTTAAGTGTTTATTTCCATGTTATAATAGTAATGATATCATTATTGTTAAACTTAGTATTATGACAAGTTATATTTGGGGGGATTCAGATGGGAAGTTGGGAAAAGGAAGGGTAAAGGATTTGTATGGCACCTACTTCTCTGCCAGGGAAGTGCTTTAAAATATCAATTCATTTAATTTTTACAACAACCTTGCAAGGTAGATACTTTTTATATTTGAAGAAAGTGAAGAAACCAGAGCTTAAGTGATTTGCCCAGAGTAACACAGTGAGCAAGTATCTGAGGCTAGTAGACCTGAATAACCTGTAAGCACATTCTAGCGATGCTACATGGGGAGGAATTCTTAATATTTTCCAACCTCCTCCTTGTTCTGTGAATCCACAGGTACATGAATGACTGTCTTGGGAGTCATCCCAGGGAGCTGGTTTATGCTTATGTTATATTTGTATTCAGTCAGTGTTAAAAAGAACCAGTCAATGGAATGCTATCATTTTCCTTCAAAATGTCACCTCCTCTACCCC
>CM053598.1:104527691-104559713 GCA_028646575.1 Pseudocheirus occidentalis | reverse complement strand
GAAGGAAGGGAGGGAGGAAGGGAGGGAGGGAGGGAGAAAGGGAGGAAAGGAGGAAGGGAGGAAAGGAAGGAGACAGGAAAGTTATTTCCCCTGAGGTCATCTATTTAAAATAACTTTTTTAAATTTGAATTAGTTGGCTCTCTAAAAGCTTTAGGGATGGTATACTTGCAAAAAATACAGCATCAGAAGATTTTTCTTAAGTCTTCACGGTGAGTTAAGAAAGTGTTCATTGTATTTCTTAGGATGGTCCATTTTAAAATTTAAGTAATTTACATGATAACTGTTTTAAGTAGTTTTAACCAATATATAAATCATCCATCTGATATTTTAGTACCTCATTACTGAAAGATTCTCTAATGTCATGATAAATCTGTGATTTCATCAATTTGGGTATTCACTGTAATAATATAGATTTTTAAAAACTAATTCATAGTTGCCCATTCTGTGTGACTTCTATTTAGATCCCTCCATAAGCTTCTGTAGGGATTTAATCCTGTTGGGATCCTTTTTCAAGCTTGTCTGACATCCTAAGGATACCAAAGGGGTATGTTTCATTTTAAAGTTTATCATTTGATGAATCTGTGATGTTATCACTAAGCGTGCTCCTATAACTAATTAGGATTACTGTCTTTTCTTGTCTTCTCATTCTCTGATTTAGTATTTTCTAGGGTTTTATTTTTATTTTTCTAATCCATTATAATCCTTTTGGGAACAGAAAGGGATTTCAAAGGCCAGGAACCATTCTGTATTATTACACATTTTGTGAGTTTCCAATACCAAAACATGTTCATCTTTGATGATCAACTTCCTAGAGATAAACCTTTCTGATCTTTGCCAGCACAGTCCTTAGTTGACAATTCATTACTAGGCGGACATTTGAAACCTTTCCAGTCTACAGGGTCCTTTCATAGGTGATGTTCCATTACCATTTCCCTCAAGAACTCAGGGATATTTCCATACTGCAATGAGGAATCCGAGTAGAACTTTATTCGGGGCTAAAATGCTTAATGAACTTTTTTCTTACAGATATCTGAAATAACTTCATTTGCAATTTCATAGCTTTCATCACAATTTTAAGGATCAAAGGACTGATGTAGAATGGGGTCAGATGACTTGCAAACATCTCACAACACACTCAGGGGGAAGATGGAATTCTTTATCACATGTAGGAAAATCACATTACATCTCTCCATTTTGAGCAACTGTTATTATGCTTGATTGGAATCTTTTTTTAAAGTTAATAACCATAATAGCTAAACAACTTTGAGATCCAACACCCAAGGGATGTTAAAATTACAAAAGTTGGGCATAGTCAAAAGGGTCTTTATTTCTTAGACTATAGGAAAACAAGCATACTAATTAACTGTTAATAGAATTTGGAATTATGTAAAGAAATGAATGGATGAATTAAGAAACATTTAGTAAGTACTTACTATGTGTCAGAAAGTGAGTTAAGTATTGGGAACATAAATCGAAAAGCAGGACAGTCTCTATTCTTAAGTAGTTCCCATTCTAATAGAGACAGCACATATGAGAGAATTCAGTTTCAGGACTGATGAAAAGGTCTTTAGGGTACAGAGGCAAGGCAGATCACAATGTCACTTCTTTAGTTCCATTTCCATTGTTTAAAAAATAGCTATTTTCAGTGCAAAATAGTTCAACATTAGGACAATTATTCATGTAATTAATCATGTTAATGAAAGCACTCTAAATCACATGATTATATAAATGCAGGTAAAAAAACTTTGACAAAGTATCACGCTCAATCTTATAATAAAGAATAGGCATAGAAGGACTTTAAAATAGGATAAAAAGTGTGTGTTTACATATATACATATCTATGCATGTATGTAGAAATGCTATTGTTTTTTGTGTATTTATTTTGTATCTTGTTATTTCCATGAAAATACTATCTCTATTCATTTTCTTGCTGGTTTGCTGTTACTTTGTAACTACTGTGTCACTGACAAATAGGACTATTTTTTTTCTCTGCCTACGTTTATGCCTTTAGTCTCTATATTGCAACAGGTAGACGGCTCATTGTGCCAAGTGGTAGACTTGGAATCAAAAAGACTTGAGGTGAAATCCAGCCTTAGCTATTTACTAGATGTGTGATCCTGGTCAAGTCACTTAACCTCTCTTTGCTTTAATCCACTGGATAAGGAAATGACAAACTATTCCACTATCTTTTCCAAGAAAACCCTACAGACAATATGGTCCACAAGGTCATGAAGAGTCAGACACCACTGAATGACTGAACAATAATTCTCTACTGTACTATTGCTATGTTTAGCATTTTTTTTTTACTTTTTTGGAGGGGGGAAAGCAGGGCAACTGGGGTCAAGTGACTTGCCCAAGGTCTCATGGTTAGTAAGTGTTAAATGTCTGAGGTCAAATTTGAACTCAGGTCTTCCTGACTCTGGGTCCTGTGCTCTATTCATGGTGCCACCTAGCGACCCCTATAGTTAACATTTCAAGCATTATGTCAAATAACTGTAGGGAAAGGAAAACTTTGCTTTATTCTTGCAGTTATAGGGAAATTTCATAATGTTTACCTATTGTATAAATATGAACTAAATGCAACTAGGACAAGTATATGTATATATGTGTATACATGTATACACACACACATGTGTGTGTGTCTGTCCTATGGCAATATGAGCTTTCTGAGATCAATTTTTTTCCCTGCTGATTTTTAAGATTTGGTTAAATTGTCTGAGCTACCTATATTTGCTTTTTAATAGCCTGCTCTATGTGCTATGCATGTAAGTTGAACTACTACTTACATTAAAAACTGACTACTTATAGAACATTGTTTAAATGTTATTGAAATAGATATTTATTAAATTTTATTGAACTAGATATTTATTATTTTGTCTAAAACCTCATCTACCTGTACATATACTTTTGCACGCATATATGTTTTCATATATATATATATATATATACACATGCATTTATGTCTATTATGTGTATATATTTACATGCATATATTTTTGCCAGCGTAAGTCATTTGATAAAATCATGCTGTTTTGTTGTTGTTTTCCCTATTCTACAGATTCTTCCTTTAGGTTCAAGGAACCTAGAGGAAGGGGGAAAGGGGTAATATCGACAATATCTGAAATTTTAAAAATATTATCCAATTTAGTTGTCCCCTTCACACTGGGTAGTGAGCATTCATTCTTCTTCCACTAAACTTGAGAAGAATATCATTTCTTCCATAGCCTTATCTTTGAGGATTTTTTTATTGTCATTTTGACAAAAGTGTGGTAGAGACCCGGTAATCTGTCTTGTGCTCTCTGGAGAATGCTTATGAACTTTCATGACTAGCTCCTGCCCCATTCTGGATTACATATTCCTAAGCAGTGCTATGTGCCTAGAGGCTGACCCTATAAGTAAAAATAGCTTTAGGTAAGATTTGTATAATAACTTCATAGTCTATAAAGAATTTTGTCATTGATCATCTCCCTTGAACCTTGCAACTGTGTAAAGAAGCAAACTAAGTCTTAATTCTCCAAGAGTAAGTAAGTAGTCCCTCCAGTAATGCTATTTGTATGTCAGATGTGCCTGTGCAAACTGGTTGATTTAAAGTCATAGGACTAATTATGAGGATTGCAAAGGTGGTCGAGCTTTCTTGTACATTTTGAAAATTTAGTAATAAAAGCTCTCTAAACAAATAGTTTCATGTTAAATATTGTTTCAGTACCACAAAAAATTGAAAGCAAAATTCAGTTCACATCATTCGTGAAAAAGAGAGTTATACTGAAAGATATTTTATAATTACCAAATGTCATATGGAGAGTGACTACAAGTAGCATGAAAACTTTCAGGGTCTCTTTCCTTGCCTTCAGTTAAGGATACACACACACACACACATATACACACACATATATATTATATGTGTATGTATATTATACATGTATATATAAACACACACATATGTGTGCGAATATCTATCATCTATCTATCTGTATTTATGTATGTATGTATATGTATATTGATGGCACCATCATCAATTCACTTTCTCCCTGTGAAATCAACACAAACCCAAAATCAAGATCTGAGGAATAAACACAAATCATCAGTATAGTCCCAGGACCTCTGAAAAACATCAGTAAGAGCCTCCTCTGGGATTTCTGTAAATATACGACTAGAAAATCCTCTTTCAGGGCTTCTGAACCAGAAGTAAGGTCCCAGGACTTCTGTAAGAACAGCAACATCCTCTATCAGCAGACCAGTCTGACAAAGTCACATCAAAACAGACAGTCATGCTTACTCCCAGTTTCTGCTTTCTGTAGCCTGGGTCTCTTCCTATATATGGTCATTAGCTCCTTCCCTTCCTGTTGCATCAACAACAGGGGTTCACAAGTTCTAGGGTTTACAAGTTGCAGGGTTCACAAGTTCTGCTTCTCAACCAAGGCTCAAAAGAAACTTGAACTGAAATAAGGTGTTAATTGAGTAGCTGAAACAAGGTGTTAACTAGTTCTTTGCTTGCCATTACAGCTGTTGGTGCACTTATGGATACTGGATGGAATAAGCAACCAGGCATATATCTATCCTACACTCACTGACTTCCCTAAAATCTATTGAATTTTTTGTACTCACTGTTTGAGAGGAGAAACAGTGTAGTTTAGTGGAAAGAACTCTGGTGGGAGACCCTAGAGGCCCATATATGTAATAATTCAAACTCTGTCAATGACTAGCTCTGTAATCATGTACTTAAATTTCATTTCTGAACTTTTGGGGCTCGGACCACATGGTTTCCGAGGTCCTGCCCAGGTTTAAAATTCTGACTTTCTCATCTTTAGACAGAGTCCAATTCTCCATTATTAATATTTAACATGGGCTAACTGTGATCCTTGTAATTAGTCCCATATATTGCTAAATAAACTCTTCCATACACCATACTAAAATTCTTCTCTTCCAAAAATGACAGTGCATATATAGCAAAAACAAAATTTATAGGTTCAAAGACACACATACATCTTTGCATTATTTCCAGAATGATGTAATTCTGGGATATATTGGATTGAACTTCAAATATCCATCTGGCATTAGAATAAATTGCTATAAAGTGTCCTCCTCTGGAGGTTTTTAAGCCAAGAGAAGGACAGAATAATTCCAGGATGGCTTGATTATAATCAGGACTGTCAGAGTGGGGTAGTGGAAAGAGAAGAAGCCTGAATAGCCATCTCTGCTCTAATACCTCATGGCTGTGAGACAACAAGAATGTAATTTAGCAACTTTGTTAATGGCATAATGGATAAAACACAGGCGTGGAGTTAGGAAGATCTGAGTTCAAATATGGCCTCAAATACTTGCCTGTGTGACCCTGGGCAAGTCACTTAACCTTGTTTGCTTCTGTTTTCTTGTCTGTGAAATGAAGTGATGAAGGAAATGGCAAACCATTCCAGTATCCATGCCAAGAACCCCAAATGGGGTCACAAAGAGTTGAACATGACTGAAAATGACCAAAGAACCACAAAACTTCTCCTTCCTCATTGGTACAATAAAAGTAAATGTCATTACATTAATTCATTCTCTTTGATATATTATATTACTATATATATTATATCATTATATATTACACATAATACATTGTGTTACTATATATTATATCATGATATTTAATGTATTAAAACTAATTTAAGGAATCATTTGACCATCAAAAGGGTGTTTCTGCAAGGTCTTCTACTCACCAAACCTTGAAAAGTAGGATTATGTGCTAAATGTGGAATAATTACAGATGAAATAATACTAAATATAAGTAAAATTTATATAATGTTCATTATGTGCTAGGCACTCTGATAAATTCTTCACAATTATTATCTCATCCCTACAACATTGTAGGGACCAAAAGAGTATAAGTTGTAAGATCTTATATAAATGAAATCTATTATTTTTAGCAAGAGGAGAGTGAGGGGCTGAAGTTCCCTCCAGCCTCTAGGTAGCAACTGTAGATATTATAATGAATTCCAGTCCTAAGATACTTATTAACTATGTGACTGTGTGCAAGTCATTTACTTCTGCGTCCTGATTTTCCCATCGGTAAAATGAGAAGGTTTGACTCAATGGCTTCCAATGCAGTTTCTAGTTCTAAATCTCTGGTCCTTTGATCTTGGTTACACAGCATAAAGTGCCCTAGATCTGGGGTCAGAGGTCTTGAGTGTGAATCTAGACTTTACTGTTCATTGAGCTCAAGTCTTTACCTCTCTGGGCCTTTGTTTCCTCACCTTTAAAATGAGGGGGTTGACATCAACTCAGTGATCTTTAAGAAATCATCCAGTTCTAAGATCCTATAACTGAGATTTACTCATTTCTTGTTTGTAATGTTAAAGATGTCCTTATTCTATAATGTAGACTTGTTTAATATACTTAGAGATGTTAATCAATGAATTCTAAGAATTTTTATTTGTAATGTCTATTACTGAAGTTAAAACACTCTACCTTAGAAGTAAATGTCCATCTTGAAATTCTTACCCCTGCTTTTCTACCTAAAGTTGTTCTGTGTCTAAAGTAGGGACTTTAGAGAATCTGTGGGTCTTTCTGTGGCTTAAACTTCTTTTCTTTTATTGCCTCTCTTGCTAAATTCTCCTATTGCTCCATTATTACTAAATAAACTTTTCCAGCTCCAATCTATTCATTTGGCCTCATCATCTATTTTAAGTGTCCTTTCAGGTAGCAAAAGGACAGCATGATTAATCCTCCCACCATGATGTACAGTTTTCACAAGGTATCATTTAGAGGATAGCTTTAGTTGATGATAAATAGCTAAAAATAATTAATTTAGACTTCTATTTCCAAGTATCAAGAAGAGTTACACAAAAAAGCCTCTTCACTGAAAAAAATAAAAGAAGAATGCCTAAATCTAGTATGTGTCAAAGGACAGGAAGTCTGGGAAATCAAGAGGATAATTATGTCCCAATAGCCAAGTTTACCTTTCAGGGACCATTGTATTCATCAAAAGATTCAGAAAAGAAAGACAAAGGAGGATTGAACTCATAATCAATTCCTCCTAGGAAAGAAGGAAAGCTTGAGTGGGAGAAATGAGAGTGACTCCTTTGGGTAGTGTAAGCCTGAAATGAAGTGGACAATTGAAATCATTGGCAAGGGAATTCCAAGAACCTCCAAGCTAAGCATTGGCTCGGTTATCTGGAAGATTCAGGCCAAAGCATGTTCAACTCCTGCATTCTATCAGACCCTTTGTTTTGATTTCCTAGTTTAGATCTAGCCTCAGAAAGACTTTGACTATTACTGTTGACAGTGTCCTGGACACCTATGTGTTTAAAAATATAAATATGACGTTTCTGGCACAAGGAAAAACTGAGAAGTTAGAGGATGTAGGAATTGAACATGTAGAAAGAGAATTCAGGGAAATTATTCTTCCTTGTAAGAAAATAATCAAATAGTCATTTTTATTTTAAATGTCTTAGTTTCCTGCTTTTCACATAGAAATGTCATTACATTAATTCATTCTCTTTGATATTATTACTATATATGTTATATCATTATATATTACATAGTATAATACATTGTGTCACTATATATTATATCATGATATTTAATATATTAAAACTAATTTAAGGAATCATTTGACCATCAAAAGGGTGTTTTCTGCAGGGTCTTCTAATCACCAAACCTTGAAAAGTAGGATTATATGCTAAATGTGGAATAATTACAGATGAAATAATACTAAATATAAGTAAAATTTATAGAGTGTTCATTATGTGCTAGGCACTCTGATGAAGTCTTCACAATTATTATCTCATTTGACATTCCCAAGATTCCCTGAAGTAGATACTATCATCATCCCTATTTTACAGATAAGGAAACTTTGAATGTAGACATTTCTAAAGGTTACCTACCTATCTTCTCTTTTGATTGGGGCATTCTGTATTCTCTTTTGTTCCCTCTAAATTATGCCTCCGTTCAGTTTTCCCTGTTCTTTTGAACCTGTCTAAATGTCTTATGGAATGGTAAAGTTTCCTAAATTCTTTCCATCTAACCCTATCTCTATAGCATGGCTTGAGTGCATATTTATCTCCGTTCAGGGATTAGTGTTAACAACTGTCTCCTACAGGTTTTTGGAAAGTCCCTATGTTCTTCCATAGCAACATTTTTAATATCTTGTATGCTCCACAAAATTCTTATTTAACAAGTCTCACCATAGTTCTTTGAATCACAGAAATTGGGATTTGGAGGAAACTCAACCTACTATCTGAATAAGGATCTCATATACAACATTCCCAATAAATCATACTTCCTCTGCTTGACAATTTCCAGTAAAAAGGCCCCATAAACACCTAAGGCAATCCATTCCACTTTTGGATAATTCAAATTGTGATAAAGATGTTTTTTGTAACATACGTTAACCTTAGATCTATCCTCTCTCTAATTTCCAACTATTTCTTCTATATCTGCCCCTGCTTGGGGCCATAAAGGACAAATATAATCCCTCTTCTACATGAAAGCTTTCATTTTCTATCTGTGTACTTAATTCTTTAAGTTGTTGCTGAGTCATTTTTTCAGTTGTGTTCAACTCTTTGTAACTCCATTTGTGGTATTCTTGGCAAAGATACTACAGTGGTTTCTGTAATGTTAATGGGATATAAGATCTTCCCTGTCCATTAATAGGCCTCATGTAGAGCCCATTAAGGGAAGTTTGCTTAAGGGAGGCTTGCTTGTAGGAAGGTTTTCATGTCTTTTGTTAATTTCTAATTAGGCTCTGAGTCCAGAGAACTGTGATACCCTTTGGCTCTAAAAAAGGTATATATACTCCGAGGTTAGCATTGTTCTTTGGGGTAAAAGTGTTCTTGTGATTTGACCAGATAAGACTCTGGGTAGCCATTAAGGAGCCCCCAGGTTTTGAAAAACCCAGATATTGGTGCTTCTTTCTCTGTTAACTGTGTATATATTGCCTTGGTCAGACAGTTGGATCTGCCTGTTGATATGTGTTCATTTCAGACAGTTAGTACTCTGTCTGTTAGTCTTTCCCCTCTGCTTATATTTTCTCTATTTTCTTTGTTTGGATTTTGTCTGAAGTTCAGGGTGGTGATTTTTTCCCCTGAACTAATAAATGTAATTTTAAAAGATTGTTGATACCTTGAACATCTTTCCTAGTAAAGCAGATCTAAGAACCTGTGCTTGCAGCCACCCTGGGTCTGCCAATGTGGTTGCCACTACAGTTTGTCATTTCCTTCTCGAGCTCATTTTACAGATGAGGAAACTGAGGCAATCAGGATTAAGTGATCACACAGTGTCTAAGGTCAGATTTGAACTCAAGAAAATGAGTCTTTTTGACTCCAAGTCTGATCTATCTACTGTGCTGCCCATGATTCCTCAAACCTAAGTATAATAATTTACATTATACCTCTTAATTTTTTTTATAATATTCAACCAATTTTTCCAGGATTTTTAGGCAATATGGCATGGTGGATAGTGTTGGGTATGAATTCAGGAAACCAGGATTAAAAACCTACCTCAGATATGCACAATTTCTGTGTAATCCCAGACAAGTCATTTGACTTCTCTGAGACTAAGTTTACTTATCTATAAAATAGTAAAACCAACCTCAGAAGATTATTGTAAGGATCAAAAGACATAATGTCTACAAGTTTTAAAGTGCTATTATAATATTAATGGGATTTGAAGACCTTCTATGCCCTTGATTAACAAGTAAACAGGTACTTAGCACTTAGTTTCAGGTTAATTATATTAAGCTTCTGTTAAAGAAATGGAAGGTATGAACCCCTATTGCAGATGTAACAGGAAGGGAGGGAACAAGAAGGAGCTAATACCATATATAAGGAAGAACACAAGCTGGACAGTCAGAACTTCTTGCAGAACTTCTTGAAGAACTTCTTGGAGCAAGCCAAATAGAGGCTGGAGAAAGTGATTTTGATTTTGAGAACAGGAGAAAATTATTTCAATTTTGAGAACAGAGCTTCTGCTGAGACTTTTCTTCTGAGAAATTCTGCTGAGATTTTTCTTCTGGGAACTTCTACTGAGAGCTTCCAAGAACCAAGCTGAGGAGCTACCACAAGTGAGAGAGGAGGATCCCTGCTTGAGGGAACCTGTTCTGTTGTGAAGGCTTGGGAATGTGAGTGTTCACTGCATTAGACATGTGTACCAGCTTTCTGGTTACTGTAATGACTTTGGCTTTCTGATTCTGGGACTTGGTTTTTTGGTATTTGAATAAAGGCTTTGGTTCTATCCTCCATGTAGAGAGCCTGTTACATTTTGTGATTCAGAACTATACCAGCATATTCATAACTACCGTGGGTGTTGTAAATATTGCATTATTGTTACAGCTATAAAAATATGTTATGCTAATTATTATTATTAACATAACTTTCATCCATTATGTTTGTTATACCTCCCTCTTTCATGTCATCTACAAATATAATGAACATGACATCTATGCCTTCATCTAAATTAACATGATAAAACTATTATATAATGTAGAGCTAAGGACAGATCCTTTGGGTGTTCAATAGGACATTTCCCTCCAAGATAGAGGTTAAGGGGAACAGAGGATAGGAATTTTCATCCCTTATATGTTCTCCATTGTAAGTACATTAAAAAAAATCATTGCTGTGCTCAGAGAAAAAGGTATAATTGATGGAAAAATGGCCTAGCAAAATGGATAGCTGAATGGGATATGTGAAATATAGTCTAGTCTAGTGTTTAGCCAGATAAAGTGGGTTAAGGGAATTTGACCTCTCAACAATTAAGATAGCTCAGTTCCAAACAGGAAGTTGCAAAGGTGATTAATTAGTTCTCTCTGGGAGAGCAAAGCAAAGCAGGATGATGGAGAAATGGATACAAACAGGTCAATTTTTCGGCTCTTTAGAGAAAAGAGGATGACAAAAAATTTGCCTTAACTAACAAATGTCCCTAGTTGTTTATAGTACTGACAGGTCCCACTCCTATATCTGCCTGTTCTATAAGGCTCTGCATCTCTGGAGTTCCCTTCCTTTCTTCATCCAATGTTTGCTCTTGCACTGTCTTATTTCTTGTCCCATGCTATAAGAGGCTCCACTCACACACCTAAAGGAATTCCCACTCTTATGACTCAAAAAGAGAGGTATATGGGAAGAAAGAGTGCCAAGGCTGCATTTGAAAAAGGAGGGAAACTGTTTCTAGTGTCCTGAATTGGAATTCAGAATACATTTTCCCATGGAAATATACATGTAGTTATATTATATTATCCTATGCTGTTCAAATTGAGGAAAATTATAGGTTAAATGAACATTTGGTCTGGCCTTGGAAGTTCTTCTCCATTTATAACAATATCTGAGAAAACACAATCCAAGTTCCAAACAACTTTCTTATTAGCAGACTCTTCTACCACTTTCACAAATTAGGGATAGTTAACATGCTATCTCATTTAAACCTTGTAATCCTTTGTGAATCAATCCATCATTCACCAAGTATTTATTAAGTACCTACTATAGATACAGTGGGGAGCTAGGTGGCACAGTGAACAGAGCACTGGACTTGAAATCAGAAAGATTTATCTTCATAAATTCAAATCTGGCCTCTTTCACTAGCCGTGTGACCCTGGGCAAGTCCTTTAACTCTGTTTGCTGAAGGTTCCTTATCTATAAAATGAGTTGGAGATGGAAATGATAACTCTAGTATCTTTGACAAGAAAACCCAAAATGGGGTTACAAAGAGTGGGACATGACTGAAATGACTCCACAGCAACAACAATAGATACACCAGGCATTTCTCTCTCTCTGTGTCTCTCTCTGTCTCTCTGTCTCTCTGTCTCTCTCTCTGTCTCTCTCTCTCTGTCTCTCTGTCTCTCTGTCTCTCTCTCTCTCTCTGTCTCTCTCTCTCTCTCTGTCTCTCTCTGTCTCTCTCTCTCTCTGTCTCTCTCTCTCTCACACACACACACGCACACACGTGCACACACACACACACACACACACACACACACACACACCCCACCTCAATAACACATAAGGAAGCTGAGCTCAAAGAATTTGTTCAAGGTCCCACAGCTCTTTAGTGATAGATCAAGGACTATCAGACCAGCATACTGATTCATAGGCCAGAGCACTCTCTACTCTACTTCACTCCCTCCTTTTTTTCAAAAATAATTTTTTATTTTCCCCTAGTTACATATTAAAACAAGTTAACATTTTTATTTTTCAAAGTTTTGAGCTCCAAATTACATTCTTCCCTTCCTCGATTCCCTGCCTTCCCTCCCCTCCTCTCTCCTTGAGATAGTAAGAAATCCAATATAGGTTATACAAGTGCAATCATGGAAGACATTTCCATATTAGTTATTTTGCACAGGAAGACTTGAAAAAGAAAGGAAAGAAGAAAAAAAGAAACAAAAATAGTATGCTTCAATTATATTCAGACAATATCAATTTTTTCTCTGAAGATGGAAAACATGCTTCCTCATGAGTCCTTTGGAATCTTCTCGGATCATTGTATTGCTGAGTATAGCTAAGTCAGTCACAATTCTTCATCATACAATATTGCTGTTACTGTGTGCAGTGTTCTCCTGTTCTGTTTACTTTACTTTGCATCAGTTCATATAAGCCTTTCCAATTTTTTTTCTGAAATCATCCTGCTTGTAATTTTTTATAGCACACTAATATTCTATCATAATCACATACCACAACTTGCTCATCCATTTCCCAATTAATAGGCATTCCCTCAATGTCCAATTCTTAATCACCACAAAAGAGATGCTTTTAAATATTTTTTGCACAAATAGGTCTCCTCCTCCCCTTTTTGTGTCTTTGGGATAGTATTATTGCTGGATTATATTGCTGGTAGTATTATTGCTGGATTAAAGGGTATGCACAATTTTATAGCTCTTGGGACATAATTTCAAATTGCTCTCCAGAATGATTGGATCAGTTCACAATTCCACCAATGATGCATTAGTGTCTTTGTTTTTCCACATTTCCTCCACCATTTTTTGTTTTCTTTTTTATTAGCCAGTCTGATTGGTGTGAGGTGGTATTTCAGAGTTGATTTAATTTTCATTTCTCTAATTTAATTTGCATTTTTCTAATCAATAGCGATTTAGAGCATTTTTAAAAAATGTGACCATAGATAGCTTTGATTTTTTTTTCTGAAAGCTGCCTGTTCCTAACCTTTAACCTTTTATCATTGGGGAATGATTCACTACACAGCTTACTTACTGGAGGAGCATTAAGAGATCCCTGTGGAAGTCATCTTTCAGAGTTTTATGGTGATATGTTGGATTCACCTTATCTTATCAATTCTAATCCCAGGCAGGATAGATGTAGGATAATAACACTACCAAATTACAATTGACCCTAGGGCTAAAAGATTAAATGGTATCCAGTCCATAAAGAAACTCATTCCTCTAGTTTTCAGAACACACATTATTATTGTAAAGTCTTTTGAAGTCATTCCATAATGAATATGATTCTTTATTCCCCTTGGCCTTATTTCACACTTGACATTAGCAGCAGTTTGAAATTCTTACAGATTCTGTCTCCTATTTTTTAATTCTTTCTGCTTTTACCTTGGTCTTTATATATGAGACCCTGAATCTTTCACACTCAAACTAAATATTATAAATTAAAAAGCAGAGCTTTGTCATGGATTCTACTTAAAAATCTCAGCAGCTTCTTTTAAAAAAATACTTTGTAATGAAAGAGCATGTAATTATTCCATATAAAAATTGAAAACCCGACATTTCATACTGTTGGGGTTTCTCTTAAAGAAATCTCAAGAGCAGATGATTTTTATCATGGAAAGCCAGTATGAAATTCCCTGATGGAGAGAGAAAAAAATGATCTCAGAGAACACCAAAGGCATGGGCAACGGATTGAACCAGCTGCAGAGTTTCAGAGTTTGTCTCAGTGCCAACAATGATGCTAAAACACAGGCTCACAGCATGAGGCAAGAAAACTATGGCTTTTTTGACTCCCACAGATGGGTTTTAATGGCAGGCACTGTGTGGACTGTCTCCTCTCTCAACCTTATGTATGAAGTCAAAGAATTTAAGAATAATATGAAAGCAAGTTTTATGTAATGAAAGTCACTGTGTTTAATGTGATTATTTAGGCTTTACCCATCTAAGATAAGAGCTAAGCAGCCTCAGAAAAGTGCATTTAGTTTTCATCTCAGAAGAGAAGGGGCAGCCAAGGAGAGACATCAAATGGCTATAGCAGCTAAGACAGAATAAGAAAAGATACTGGAAATATATTTTGTAAATTTCCAGACTGAGGTGAGCCAAGTTCACTTTCTCTCACCCAGTTCTGACTGAACTCCTAAGTGTGTTTTCTTTTAGTCACCGGATCTCTGTTTTGCAGCAGCCTTTCCCAAAAGAAGGTGAAAATCCTCAGGCATGTGGAGAAAAAGACAGGAATTCAGGAGAAATGTACTAAATTCAAAAGATCTGTGAGAAGATTCCCTGATGAGAACTCTGTCTGCAATCTGTGGGTAAAGGGAAGCCAAATGAAAAAGAAGAGAGAAGAGAAAGAAATACTATCAATTCGAGTGGAATTTTTACTCACTTAAGATGAGGATTTTTATTTCTAAAATTAAGCAATAAATTACATCCTGAAATGGGGAAATGAGAAGCAGAATCAGTAGATGGGTTCCCCAAACCAGTTTCTTTTCATTTACCATGCAGGGGTTACTACAACCTGGGAACTGAAGCCTAAGATTTCACTTTCATGAAAAGGAGAATGATGGCTACAGGCAAATTTGCCTAGGTTTCCTGGGAGCAATCTACCTGATCCGAGCTTTGGCTGCAAGGTCAGAATTGCAAATAGAGGTATTGTGTGTTTACCCTCCAGGCAGCCTTTCTATGGACTTCTTAAAGTATCACTATTCCTTTAATTTTATCTCCAACCTGCACTGACTGAACTCAGAAAGTCTACCACTCCTACACAACCTAAGCATGGCTTGTGTTTTATTAGTCCTCTCACCTGCAGCATCCTTCTGATGCTGATGTGTCTTTTTTCTCCAAGAAACTGTCTCCCAGTGGGCAGCTGATTAATAGCATCTGAACTCCTGAAACTCATGTGGCTACCACAAGGGCTACAAACATTTATTTGTCAGGATCATTGGTCAGTGGTCTTTGGGTAAGGAAGAAAAGAGAATGCAGAAGAAGACAGCCAGTTATTCAGGCTAGCAGATGCTGGAAATCTATTGTTCATATAAACATCATTGCCACCAAGCACATCAAGTTTATAGTTATTACTCAGTGACCAAAAATCTTTGATGCATTACCTAGTATAGATAAATAGTCAGAAGTTATTAATCCCAGTAAAATATATTTCCATTAACAAGGGGCTAGAAATAGTCCCACAGAAATGAACCAGAGTGAATAATGAGTTCCATGCGATATATACAAATCCAGCTGATCAGGACATCCCTTGATTATTCCTGTTATATCCAAGTTTATCCATCAACATCCAAAATTATCCAATACAATTCTTACCTAAGTGATAAATTTCTTCTATGGCATATCTGTATCTGACAACCTTCAGTGACAAGGAATTCATCACCTTAAAAAGGAACCTTTTTGTTTATGGGTAGCTCTAATTACTTGGAAGTTTTTCCTTATGTTGAGATAAAATATTTCTTCTTCTAATTTTTGTTTATAAGCCCAGTTCCACCCTCTTGAGTTACACAAAATAATTCTATTCTATCTCCCTAATTATAATTCTCCAGATACTTAAAGGCAGTTATTCTATCTCTTCTAAGTCTTCTGCTCTCCAGACAAACTATTTTCAGCTATTTCAGTCATACCTCATATTGAACCTCCAGTAACCATACTGACTAACTATCTGTGAACATTCTCCAGTTTTCAGAGGTAAATAATGCTGAAAAGTAGCTAGTAACTAGAATGCAAAAAACAAAAACAAAACACCCAACAACAGTGTATTTTGATGGTAGCGAAAAAAAAAAAGCAAAACAAAATAAGCCTGCAACAAAGTGAGCACTCATCAATTCAGAAATGGCTAAAAACTGTTAGTGATTAATATAATTTAATGTAATGGGATATTATTTCACCATAAAAGTGACAAATATAAGGAAATCAAAGAAATGTGGGAAGACTTTTGTAACCATTATAAAGTTCTGAGAATCTTCATCCCAATGTACACAATGGTGAGTCAAGTCCACCTGAAAAAGAATATATCTCCCCCTCTGAAAGTTTGGGATGTGTTTTTCTAATGCTATAGGTTCAGGCTCCTATTCTAGTGTTCTTTCCTATATAAATCAGTAATGACTAGAGCTCCCAGCATGTTTTCACCAGTTAATATCAGTTAGCTATTACAAAGGAATATTTCCTGAGATGGTATAAAAGGTGGTATAATAAGAATAGAAATACAAAGCATTTGCCCCCTGAATGAGGAGTGAAAGGATCACACTCTCCCATCTGTCACTTTAGTCCTTGAGAGGCATGGTTTCACATTTAAAAGTATTTGTTATAAAACATTTGCCTTAGAAATTTTACTACCAAATATGACAGAGTAGATGGACAGATGAGTCCCCTCTGTTGCTGTTGGGCTGGATCAAATCTTTTACTCTTAAGAACCATAGCCATTGCTGTACCTGTCCTTAGTTTCCTGCAAATCCTGACATTGAAACCCACTTTCAGACTTTTATCACTAACTTCCATGTCTTATGAGCTCACAACTATCTGAAGTACTCCTTCACTTAAAAGCAAGAACAGCTACAACAGACAAAATCAACAGCAGAGAGAGATATGTGCTCATGGGCAACAGGGCTTTGACTTCTTTGGGGAGATGAAGGCCTAAGATTTTTCTGCAGACCTCAAATGCCCAATAGTCTTCATTCTAACATAGTCCATTAAGAAATAGGTAATTATTTTGATTGTTAGTCCTTTGAATGTACTCCAGATACATATACAATTGTTACAATAATATAAAAAAACCCAGAAACATTGAAATAAAGCTAGGGGTAAAGGCAAAATGGAGGAGTAGAGGAAGCATACAATTGACCTCTCCCAACATTCCTCTCCAAATAACTTTAAAATAATATCTCAAATTGAATTCTGGAGTGGCAGAATGAATAAAAGGTCAGATTGACAACATTTTTCCAGCCCAAGACAACTTAGTAGGTCAGGAAGAGAAATTTATGAATTGAAGGTAGAGGTTGACCCCAGAGCCTACGTGTATAATACATTAGTGGTAAAACTAGTGGGAGGTGATGGAAGTAGAAGTAATTATGAGAGCTCAAATCAAAGATAATAAGGGGACCTGGCATCTGGTGAAAAAGAGATTACATGGGACCCCTGTGTTAGCACTAGATGTAGGACCAAACACTGTCTGGCAAATCCATTGCTTATAGCTATGTGAGATGAAAGAGTTCAGAGTCTGAATCTAAGGTCAGAAAAGGTCTATATTCTTTCTCATGAGAACGGACACTTCCCCTGTCACCCACATGGTGGCAGGGAGAGAGCGACATGTAGAAGCCAGCCCATGGTTATATAGTCTTCTAATACAAAAAATCCCAATCTCCCCAACTGGCCTTCACTCTTATTGGTGGGGGGCTGACCCACAGCCTAAGCTCAGGAATCTCTCTGAGACAAAGGACCCGGAAACATGTGAGTGTCCAATGAAAGTAGTCTTAACCTTATTTGACATATCTTCTGCTGACCTGGCTCTGGGGGAAGGTCTCTATTGCTGTAAGCTCCAGATTGCTTGAAGTTCAGGTGACCTAAGCCTAGGCCTAGTGGATACTGAAGCCATTCTAGATTTGATTTTTCAGAACAGGAAAACTTCACCATAAATTATCCCTCACATACCCATTTCTGGGCCTTAATTCAAGGGAAGAAAGGAGAACCTTCTTCAATAGGGAACAGGCCACCTAAAGATCTATATTGATTGCAATCCCAAGGTGTCAGAGGCCCTTCCTTAGTAAAGATGAGAGTACGGACCACACCTCTCCCCACATCACCAATATGAAAGCACCAAAAATATCCAACCCTGAGAACTATCTGGGAAAACAGTAGGATAAAACACCTGAAGCTTGAGACAGTGCCCATCTTTACCCTGACACTGGGAAAAGAGTCCAACTTTAATATAAAGTGCCAAATCAAGAAAAATGAACAAACAACTAGACAGAACCTGACCATAAAAAGTTACTATGGTGACAGGTAAATCAAGACACAAACTCAGAAGAAGATAATGAAGTCAAAAAAGCTATACGTAAGGCTTTAAAGAAAAATGTCAATTGGCCACAAGCCCCACAAAAATTTCTGAAAGAGATTAAAAAAAAGATTATCAGAAATCAAATAAGAGTGATATTGCAAAAATTAAGTAAAGAAATGAGAGCAAAGAAGAAAATTATGAAAAAACAATTAAAACATGGTAAAAGAGGAACAAAAATATTTAGAAAAAATGACAAATTAAAAAAATACAGTTGGCTAAATGGAAAATAAGTACAAAATTCCACTGATTAAAACAACCTCTTAAAAAACAAAGTCAGTCCAATAAAAAAAGAGGTATAAAACTACACTGAAAAAGATAATGCCTTATAAATTAGAATTGGGCAAATGCTAATGACTCCATGAAACATCAAGAAACAAACAAAGTCAAAAGAATGAAAAAAAATAGATGAGAATAGAGCAAGAAAAAATAACTAGCCAGGAAAATAGATCAAGGTGAAATTATTTAAGAATTACTGATTTACCTAAAAGCTATGGGAAAAGAGCCTAGACACCACATTTTAAGAAATTATCAAGGAAAACTGTATTAATATCCTAGAACTGGAGGGTAAAATAGAAATGAAAAGAAACCATTTATCACAAGTTGAAAGAGATCACAAAATGAAAATTCCCAGGAATAACAGAGCCAAATTCCAGAGTTCCCAGGTCAAGAAGAAATTACTTCAATCAGTCAGAAAGAAACAACTCAAATACCTTAAAGTTATAGTCGGGATCACACAAGATTTAGCAGCTATCACAAAGTAGCAGAGGGCTTGGAATACTATATTCCAGAAGACAATGAAAAGCTAAACTTATAACCAAGAATAACCTACCAGTAAAACTAACTATAATGTTTCACAGGAAAAAAATGAATATTTAATGAAATAGAAGATTTTCAAACATTCCTGATGAAAAGACCAAAGCTGAAGAGAAAATTTAATTTTCAGAGACAAGACTCAAGAGAAGTATAAAAAACTAAACATGAAAGAAAAATCTTAAAGGACTCAGTAAGGTTAACTGTTTACTTTTCTATATGGGAAAGGGATACATGTCAATTGTAAGAACTTTATCATTCATAGGGAAATTAAAAGGATTCGGCATAGAAAGAGGGTATAGAAGTGAATTGATTATGTTGGGATGATATTTTTAAAATGTATAGGTGAGAAAGAAGGAAGCTCTAGGAGAAAGGGGAAAGAAGATGAATAAAGAGCAAAATTATCTCACATAAAAGAAGTATGAAAGGAAAATATTTTATCCTGGAGGGGAAAGTGGTAGAGGCAGACAATGCTTGAATGTAACTCATATCTAAATAAATTCAAAGAGGGGGTAAAATATACATATATGTGTGTATACAAACATATGTACACACATGCATACATATATACACATATACATACATGTGTCTATGTGTACATGTGCGTGCATAATAGAAATCTATTTTGCCCAACAAAGAAGTAGGAGGGAAAAGGGATAAGGGGAAAGTAGAATGAAAAATGGAAAGTAGATAAAAGAAGGCAGTGGTTGGAAGCAAAAGAAAATTTAGAGAAGGGATAGGATAAAAAGACAGAGAAGGATAAAGAGAAGAAAATATAATGGAGGGAAATGCACCATTATTAATCATAACCATGAATGTGAATGAGTTGAATTCACCCACAAAACAGCATCAGATAGCAGAATAAATTAGAAACAAGAATATAGCAATGTATTGTTTACTAGAAAAACGTTTGAATGAGAGAGACACGTGGAGAGTTACAGTAGACTAGAACAATCCAGCTTCATTCATACTTCAGCTGAAGTTAAAGTCAGGGGCCGCAGTCATAATGTCAGACAAAGCAAAAAAAAAAAAAAAACAGAGCTAATTAGAAGAGATAAGAAGGGCCACTACATCTGGCTAAAAGATACTACAGAAAATGAAGTAATATCAATACTAAAATATATATTCACTAAATAGCATAGGATCCAAGTTCTTAAAGAAAAATTAATTGAATTATAGGGGGAAATAGTAAAACTATACTAGTGGGAGAACTCACCTTTTTCCTGTCAGAATGAGATAAATCTAAGCATAAAATAAACAAGAAAGAAGTTGTGGAGATAAACAGAATCTTAGAAAAGTTAGATATGAAATTCCTCAGGAGAAAACTGATGAACATGAAACAAAGTGTGTATTTTCTACAGCAATATATGGCTCCTTCACAACAACTGGCATATGTTGGGCATAGAACATCACAACTAAATGAAGAAAAGCAGGAATATTGAATGCATCTTTTTCAGACCATAATGTAATAAAAATTACATTCAATAAAGGGCTATGTAAATAGAGATTAAAAATAAAATGGTGTATCAGCAAGCACCCTAGCATAACTAGAGCACCTGCTAGCACAGGTTCTTAGATCTGCTTTTCTAAAGGAAAGCAACTCAAAATGGGTTAACAATCTTTCTTTAATCAAACAAACACATCATTTACCTAGTTCAAGGGGAAAAGTCAGCACGCTGAACTCCAGAGAATACAAACCCAAGTTACAAGCACAAGTTACAAACACAAGTTACAAGCAGACCAAGAAACAGATCAGCAGATGGGATTCCAACCATCTGACCATCACATCCATTACCTATTCAAGTTACCAGAGAGGGAAGCATCAACATCCGGGTTTTCAAAGGGGAGAGGGGTGGTCAATGGCTTCCCAGAGTCTCATCTGGCCAAATCACACAACTCTTCTCAAAGTGAGCCCCAAAGGAAACCTCACATCAGGGTGTATATATAGGCTTCTCCTGGGTCAGAGTATGTCACAGCCCTCTTGACCCACTGTCTAATTACAAAGTAACAAGGTGTGGCCATTCCCAAAATCAAGCCTCTTGCCACAAGCTCCACATAACCACATTCAGCCTATTAGTATGTAGAGTATACTTTCAAATCAGGGAACATTCTCAGAGCCATTTAAGCCTATCAAAGGGTCTAGGGGCAGGAAAGAGCTTCAGATTCCCATTACAAATGGGAACTAAATAAATTAATCCTAAATAATGAGTGGATCAAAGAAGAAATAAAAACAATCAATAATTCAATTAAAGATAATGACAATGAGAAAAGATACTAAAATTTATGGGATGCAGTCAAAGTAATACTTTAGGGGAAATTGTATGTCTCTAAACACATCAATATAGTAGCAAAAGAACAGATCAATGAATGGAGCATGCAATTTAAAACAAAAAAAAAAAGAAACAAACTAAAAATCCTCAATTACACACCAAATAAGAAATACTGAAAATAATGGAGAAATTAATAAAATGTAAAATAAAAATATATTAGGTTAACAAGTAAACTTGAAACTAGTTTTATTTTGATTTTTAAAAAAGCATTAGTTAATTATATTTCAAAAAGAACAAAGAAAACTGAATTTCCACTACCAAAAATGAAAAGAGTGAGTTAATTCCTAATGAAGATGAAATTAAAGTAATTCTTAGGAGCTATTTTACCCAATTATATGCCAATAAAATTGACAATCTAAATGAAATGGATGAATATTTACAAAAATATGAATTGCCATAATTAACAGAAGAGGAAATTAAATACTTAACCCTACCTTTGAAAAAGAAATTGAAGAAACTATCAATGAACTCTCTACAAAAAATATCCCCAGGACCATATGGATTCACAAACATTTAAAGAACAATTAATTCCAATGCCTTATAAATTATTTGGGAAAAGGAAAAAAGGAGCTATTTTAAATTCCCTTTAAGTCATAAATATGGAGCTGATGTCTAAACCAGGAAAAGCAGAAAAGAAGACAAAAAACTATAGACTACATTTCCTAAGTTTCAATGCAAAAATTTTAGATGAAACAACTAGAAAGCATATTATACAAATATATCATTAAAAGATGATACACTATCACCATGTAAGACTTTTTTCCAGGATAGGAAAGTTATCAGCATAATTGGCCATATCAATTATAAAAAGGAAAAAAATGTGATTGTATCAATAGACCCAGAAAAAAAGCCTTTGACAAAGTACAGCACACATTCCTATGGAAAACTCTAGAAAGCAAAGAAATCGATGGAATCTTTCTTAAAATGATAAGTAGTATTTAGCTAAACCAAGAGCAAATATTATGTATAATGGGGATAAACTTGAGACTTTCCCAATAAGATCAGTGGTGAAGCAAGAATTTTCATTATCACCATTATTATTCAATATTGTACTCAAAATGCTAGCTACAGCAATAAGATAAGAAATCGAAATTGAAGGAATCAAAATGGGCAATGAGGAAACAAAACAATGATTTATGCCAATGATATGCTTAGAGAATGGTAGAGAATGAACTAAAAAATACTCATTGAAACAGTTAACTCCATCAGCAAAATTACAGGGTACAAAATAAGTCTATATAAATCATTAGCATTTCTCTTTGCTACAAAATCCAGCAGGAAAAGATAGAAAGAAATTCCATTTAAAATAATGGCAATATAAAATACTTAGGAGTCTACCTACCAGTACAAGCCAAGGGACTGTATAATCATAATTACAAACATTTTTCACACAAATATAGTTCTAAACAATTGGAGTCATATTAATTGTTCATAGGGAGGTTGAGTCAATATAATAAAAATGACAATGCTGTCTTAATTAATGTACTTATTCAGTGTTATACCAATCAAACTACCAAATAATGATTTTATAGAACTAGAAGACAATTTCAAAATTCATTTTGGAGGAGAAAAAAGGTAAAAAAATATCAAGGGATTCAATTTTTTTAATGTAAGATGGGCTAGCAGGACCTGGCTTCAGATTATGATACAAAATTATAATCATCAAAACACCCTGGTACTGGCTAAAAAATAGAGTAGTGGATCAGGGGAACAGATTATATATACAATACATAGTAACAAGGGAACATAATAATGTAGTGTTTGATAAACCAAAGATAAAAGCTTTGGGGTAAGAATTCACCATCTGAGTGGGAAAACTAGAAAGAAGTTTGTAAGAAACGAAGTATAGATGAACATCTTGGATTGTATACCAAGATAAAGGCAAAATGGCAAATTATTTAGACATAGTGATCTCATAAGTAAATTAGAGAAGCATGGAAAATGTACCTGTCAGATGTATGAGTAAGAGAAGAGTTCAAAGGATAAAGAGGAACATTGGAAGTAAAATAGATAGTTTCTTTACATGAATTTAAAAAGTTTTGCATAAACAAAACTAATAAAATCAAAATATAAGGAAAACAAGAAACTGTGAAATAATGTTATAATATGTTTCTCTAATAAAGGTCTTATTTCCTTCCCCAGTTGAAGAGGTGATTTTCAGAAAAAGAAATCAAATCTATCAATACTCACATGAAAAAATGCTCTAAATCACTATTTATTAGAGAAATGTAAATTAAAATAACTCTGGGATACCTCCTCACACCTATATGATTGACTAACATGACAGAAAAGAAAGATGACAAATGCTGGAGGGGATGTGGGAAAATAGGGACACTAATGCATTGTTGGAGGAGTTGAGAACAGATACAAGCATTCTAGAGAGCAATGTCCTAAGGGCTATAAAACTGTGCATATCCTTTGATCTGGCAACGACACTCTTGGGTTTGTATCTCAAAGAGATGGAAGAATTAATAATCAATTATTAAATTAGAATTGAAGTTTTTCCTTTCTATTACCTCATTCAGCGACCAGTACCTGTAGGTCATTCAGACAGTCTCTAAAGGACAAGACTGATAGATGAGTTGACCAAATCATCTGGGTACATGTTCTGTGATCCTGGGCAGGATGCCATCCAACTAGAAGACTTTATTTTTATTTAGAGTGATCTATAGAATCTAATCTAGGTACATTCCAGCCCTGAAGCATTAAACCCATGCCTTTTCACTCCTCCATTGCAATCTAGAGGACCTCGGTTCATGAAGGAGAAAATTAACCAAAGTGGTATGGATACAGATGGATTCCTTTGTCCAGATTGCTGGAGGTGGCTGAGTCTCATGATCAAGTTATCTCAGCAGAAGAAGACTTTTAGTCTCCCTCATCATTAATATGCATACCCTCTCGTTAATTGTTGAATCAGAGTAGACTTTCATGTCTCAGGGCTCTTCCTTTTCCAAAGATATTTAAGCATTCAAGGATGTCCACGGTTTTGTCTTTGGTTACTGAGAGAAAAAACTGACCATCAGTTTATTGATTATTAGATGGTCTAATTAATAAATCTATTAATTACCCAGAAACCATCTCTTGGGCTTTACATTAGTCTCAAAAGACTTAGCTACTCTCATCAAGACAATGATTCAAGAAAATTCCAAAGTACTCATGATGAAAAATGTCATCTACCTTCAGAGAGAGAGAGACAGAGAGAGAGAGAGAGAGAGAGAGAGAGAGAGAGAGAGAGAGCGAGAGAGAGAACTGATGAACTCTGAATACAGATTGAAGCATACGTTTTAAGCTTTCTTTATTTTTCTTGGAGTTTTTTGTCTCTGTTTTCTTTGACAACATTACTAATATGGAAATATGATTTGCATTGCTTCACATGTATAATTGATATCAAATTGCTTGCCCTCTCAAAAAGGAGGGGGGGATTTGGTGTTCAGAATCTTTAAAAATGAATGTTAAAAAATTTACATGCAATTGAGAAACATTTGAGGAAGTAAATAAAATGTTTATTTTAGAACAAGGAAGCTGACCACCGAAAATTGTAATTTCCCATCACAGACTTCAGAAAAGAAATAAGGAAGCCCTTCCCTCCTTTTGGCAGGTAGGTGGGGGAATTGAGATAAAGAATACTGCATACATAGGCACATTCACTGTGTCAGTTAGGTTTGCTGAACATTTTTTTTTCTTATAAGGGTCATTTGGTCTACATATGTAGTGTGAATGGAATATATCTGGAAAAGATCATGATATAAAAACAAAAGTCAGCAATAAAACATTTTACAAATATAACAAAACCCATCACACCTGTAGTCATTCTATGGACAGGACTGAAAATTAATCAGTTCTTTCTGAGAATTAATCAAATACAAATCTGAAGAAATATTCTTCAACATCCAGCCTTTATTATCTTGGGATAGAAGCATTATTTTAGCTCAGGGTTCTTTTTCCTTAAACATAAGGGGGGAAATAGGATCATGATTACTTTTTTTCCAACAAGGATTTTCTGGTGGTTTGAAGAACTTTAGAGTTTGTGGGGCTCCTCTCTTTGCCTTAACTGATCTGCCTGAACTGCTGACCTGCCTCCCCTTCAGCAGCTCCCCTGTGATTTATGAGGGCAATAAATAGGCTGAGCACTTTCCACATTCAAGGTAGCCTGCCTGGGTCCGGAAGAAACACAGAGCTGTTTTCAAATTTCATTCACGTGATAGATGTGGAAGCATATTCTTAGAAGAAGAGGACGTTAGACCAGAAAGGAGCTGTCTGGATTGTCATGATTAGTATTCAGAAGCCCTTCACTGGAGAAACGTGACCACCATTGCTAACCAGTGACTCCAGCCCCTTCCCATTCCCACACCCCGATTCTTTAACCATATGCAGAGGGAGGAAGGCAATAAACACAAGGCAGAAACACCACTGGAAATAAATCTCATTTTCCAAAAGTATTCTTTCCTCCATTTAGAGGTGTTTAAGGAATAAGCATTTTAACCTTAACTTATAAGTTAAGTTAATATTCATATTATTTGCACCTAGGTTTATGAAAACTTTTGATCAACCAAATAAATGTAATAAATGATTTCCAAGCATTGTTTGCTTTAAAAAAGTCATTTAGCATTTGTCCAGATGAAAAGTCCTGGTCTGAGATTAGTTTGCCTTGCCTATCATTAGTGCTGGAATTTTCTGGTCTTTACCACCAACTGGGCAATTTGTAGAGGGAGAAAGGCAATAAACACAAGGCATGAACACCACTGGAAAAAAAAATCACATTTCCCAGTAGTGTTCTCCCAATTTAGAAGTGTTTAAGGAATAAACATTGTAACCTTAGTTTCCTTGCTAGAAGTTTGTATTTGTGCTATTTGTGCCTAGATTCAACTTCTAAATGACTGTGCTAGTTTGCAGCAAAGGCTTCACACTAGGCAACAATTATGTCATTTTTAGTTTCTTTGTCTAGCACTAGACACATTGTCATATGCAAATGCATACCCAGTAAGTGCTTTTAGGTAAAGCTAAGTCATGTCCACAACTCTACCCCCTCCTTCTTGTTCAATCCATTTCTCTATTTCATAGGTAGAAAACAAGAAAGGAAAAAAAAAAGCAAGGCTAAGTAAGCTATCTCGACTTCTGAGCCTAGATCCTCTGAATCTCACATTATCTTTACTAATATCATATATATTTTTTTCTACTCAGGTTATTCATTTCCAGCTAGGTAAGCATTCTATATTTGTATTAGCTTATAGGAGGGTGGTTAACATTTGCTGAGATTCCTGCTTATACCTGAATAAATATTTTCACCCCACCTTATATAATCTGTTCCTCCTCCATTATTAATGGAAGTATCATATCAATGTCAAACAGCACAGACCTTCAATCAGTATAACTCACTATACGCCAGAGTCAGTGAACTCCCTTGTGATCTCAGCTTCTCTTATGGCAAAATCTATAATAATGTCATAATTATATCCATGTGTACAGATATTGTAACTGGCTACTCCAACAGTATTATTGACTATTGACTACTGGAGTTCTTTAGACTGCATTGTGTTATTCCCATGATTCTCTACTTTATCAGTTATTAGGGTTCCAAAGACACTATCAATGTGCAGTGATTATTCACTGAGCAGCCAACGTTAGAAAAGGAAGGGAAGATGATTTTGTTGAATAGCTGCATTGGAAGCTATATGTCTATTCTTTTTGCAGCCAGTACACTGTGATCCATATTACATGTGGGAAAGATACAAGAGATAGACAATCTGAGCCCAAACTATTCATTCTCTTTTTATTGACAGGTGAATGAAAAGCATGGTTATATAGAAGATTCCTGTTCCTCTGAATTTCCAACCACACATTTTTCAGTAATGATAGAATTTGTTCACAAAGTCCTGTCCTTACTCAATATATTCAGACAATATGTTAATAGTAAATAAATTATATTCTTAACTCATTTTAATCAAACCAGTTAGCAGAGAGATTCTCTAATGGGAATAGGAAATAGGAAGAAAGTAAACTAAAAATATTTCTTAAAAAATATATGATTTTTTGGCTATCAAAAAGGGGAATCCAAGCAGATTGGTTCCTGCCAACCATAACCTATTGTAAAGTACCAACTGATTTAGCAAGTATGTACTTTCCTTTCTGAAACTCTAATGCTGTCAGTATAAAAGGTCAAGACAAGTATACTCTACAAAGAAAATGCAGATATGTCCTCCATTTCCCTTAGTTTCCAGTGGAGACTTGCAGAATTTCAAGTTTTCTGGAAAATAAACTAGTAACTCCTTTTCTTTATTTTTACTTCTGGAAAAATTACATTCACTACAGTGATTGCAAGATCCAGTCCTATATCCGAGTCTGAGATTTTGAGGAATAAAAACAAAGCAAACAGAATTTGGAGGGAAAGGATCTGAGTTCTACCACCTGTGTGACCCTTAACCTCAGTGAACCTGAGTTTCCTCATTTCTAAAATGAGAGACCTGAATAAAATGACTACTAAGGTGTTTTTCCTATCCTTGTATATGATCTGAAGATGTGAAAATGTCTGTACTGGAGAGCTACGTAATAACTGGTGTCTTCCACTGTGTACTTAAAAGTGACTAAATCTGAGAGACTCCTACTGCTCTTGGCAGACTCTTTTACCCATTTTAGTTGTACCAGCTTTAAAAGATCTGCATTTCACTGAAATTTTGCTTTCCTCAATTTTATTTTTTCCATATTCATTACTTGATACTTGAGGCGCTCTCTTCACTCATGACTTTCCTGGCATCTGCTAGAACTTAAAGTTTCATCACTTTCTACAAGTAAAATAAAGGTGTCCCTCTTTTCAATTATTTTTGCTATTTGGTGAATTCTTTTGTCCATTTTAGAAATATATTTTTTTAAAGAACAGGTACTTCAAATAGGATACTTGCCCTCTGGAAAAGAGTGGTGAATGATTGGGGGTGGGGGGGGAATTGCCAGGAGAAGAGGATGTAATAGTCACACAGATTGTAATAGTTTTATCCTGAATGTTATTCCTCTTATTGATGGAAAGTGCTTGTGGGTTTATGACGTGAACATTAAATATTAGCCAGAGGTAATCTTTTAAAAATTATTTATCCTAGAATAATTTTTATTTAAGAAATAGTCTAAGATAGTCTACATTCAAATGGATTTCTTTCCATTTTTGTTCATCTAAAAAGAAAAAAAAAGAACAACAGTTTCATTGCACCTTATTTTTTGTGCATACCTAAATTATTTTCTTTATTTCTCTTGACAAGTGAGGCAATCCTGTGTATTCTAGTCTCCTGGGACATCTTTAAGTAGCTAGGAAATTGCCATTTAAAATTCATCCAGTTCAAACCACGCTCATTTTGCAAGGTTTAAATAAGTCTCTTTCCATCTTTGCATGTTATAATTATGTTACCACATGCTATATGATTCAAATTAGATGATGATTGCATGCCATATATTAACATTAATTGTGTAATGAGACATAACCATATGTTTATATATGGTTATGATTATAATTTTTTAATCCAGAGAAATTGTAGGATGTTCTTAAAAAACAATGAACAGAGAAGATAAAATTTGTTGAAATTCTTATTTTCAGATAGGGTTTAACCTTTTGAGAAAAAGAAACGATTCCTTTAATGCAGCTTACAAATAAAGGGGAGAAAATCTGTTCTCTCCTATATCTCTAAAGAAGTTCTCTAGATTTTGTTTTGGTTTGGACCAATGATTTACTCCATGTAGGAAACTCCTAGTGTAGAAATTATTTCCACTGAGGTAAATTGTCAATTCATCAGTTATTTATATGTTATCTGGGCACTGAGAGATTGTGACTCATCTATGGGCTAGTTTGTGTCAGAAACTTTAATACCAGTTTTCTTGACCCCAAGGGTGGTCCACTTGTCATTATATTTTGTTGCTTCTCAAATATATAGATACCAGTTGTAAAATAAATGAGCATTCACTATTATTCAGGAAAAAAATTTCCCACTTATGGAAAGTAAGCAAGTGACTATTTATAAAAATATTTGGGCTTCTAATCACTTCAGTTTCTTATGGTCAGTGGCAAGTGCCTGATAGCAACCCTTTAATGTCTCGAACAGGGCTAGAAGCAAAGAAGGCATTCAAGAAACATTTGCACATGAGGTAACTTTTTGAGCTCATGGCTCATATAGATTCATCCAGAGAAGTCACAGATTTACCGGAAAGGATAGAAGAGCATCTTTCCCTTGAACATTCCAAGGCACATCAGGGGCATTTGAGAATACATACTGTAATGCTACGCATGAGCAGATTTCCAGAAGAATGCTACTGTGAACAGCTTTTAAAGTTCTCATTATATGGCAAAGTGAACAATCTATTCAATAACAAATCAAAGCAAAATATTCACAGAAAATCAAAGTACAGCATTCACAGTATTGCAACTTACCATAGAAAATCAAAATATAGTACTCACAACAACTTATCACTAAAATGGCTACATAGTTTCCACCACAGTGGTCACAAAGTTTAGTAACTCAAGCATTCAATCATCTCAAGCATTCAATCATCCTTAAGCAGGTTTGCTTCCTCAGGGGATACAAAATACAATAGTCAAAGTTCTCCTCTTAATTACTAAGTACAGTCGTTTAGTCATTCAATCAACTCAATTATTCAATCATCCTTCATCATTCACTATTCAATCATCAGAAAATATGCAGACCCTCCATCCCTAGGTCATTAGTAAATTATGATTTCTCAGTCAGTACACAGTATCCAAGAAAAGTCTTCTTTCAACTCGACTTTGGTGGTCTCTCAGATTCCCTGGATCCCCTTCCATGGTCCCAGATCCTACCTGGATTCACCAAACCATTACCTGGGTTCAAAGGCAGACAGCTTCCAGGTCCTTGTTCAGCTCTCTGTGCGGTCCTGCTCCACACTGAAGTTCACAGTGTCTGTCCAGTCCACCTTAAATCCTTCACAGTATCCACTCCAGGGAAGTCAAGGCTTAATAAAGACACCAACAGGTTCATGCAAAGTACCAGCAGCACAGTCATGCTTCCTCAGTCTTTGGCAGCTCTGGCTGGCCCTCAGGAATCCACAGCAGCCTCCTCAGCAGCTCTGGTTGGCCCTCAGACTCAGCAGAAGTTTCAGCTGGTTCAAAGAATCAAAATCACTCCATCCAGGTTTTCAAAATCAAAAACATTCTCTCCAGCCTGGGGGAGTGAAGGGCGAACCTTCTTCTTCAGCCTCCTTGGTGGCAGCAGCTTCTGCCTCCATGGGGCTTGCTCCAAGAAGATTGAACTTTCCCAGCCAGGGTCTTTCCTTATATGCAGACAGCATTAGCTTCCTGTTTCAGCCAACCCCTTCCTGTTATGTCAGCAACAGGGATTCATACCTTGTTTCTTTAACAGAGACTTGATTAATTACTAAGTGCTAAGTACCTTTTAACCTTTGCTTATACAAAGGCATCAAATTACATTACTATTACACACGCATTTTAGTCCAGTTTGTCGAGAGACTAGAGTGTGGAGTGGATGTGTGAGTGGGGTTAGAGAGAAGCCTAGCTTCATTTTTACCTTATTGGTACCGAGATCTCATAGGTGCTGCTATGGTCCCCTTGCTTCTCTTTCTTCTTAAGGCATTTTCAACACTGCTCAACAACGACTTAGCCTCAAATCCTGAGAGTGCTATGGTGGTTGAAATTGAGGGATTGTCTGCTAAAACTTACATAAATTCAGTAAAGGACAGCTTCTGGGAGAAGGGTATGTATTTCTAGGGTGCCTTAAGCACCTTGCAACTGATTGGGAGTATTCATTGCAAAATATTCTTGGTAATGCAGTTATTTCTTATTTAATTGTTAATTTCCTATCACAGGAAGGTGTTTTTCATTATTTAAAGGAATACTATTAATGGTGAGCCCAGAATAAGCAATTCCTATAGGGATTTTATATGCCTTCAGCAAATGTTGCAATATTACTTTGGAATAAAAGAGATTACTGAACTCTGTGAAACACTTCAAGATAATTAATTCAAGGAACACAGAGGAGAGGAAAATACACTTGACCCAAGTGAACCAATTTTGACATTTAATTACTCCACTTAAGTTTCTGAGGAAAGTGAGAAACCATTAATTAAAAGGATACAAACATACAACCTTATTAGGCTTTTAAAAATACAGATGTTTGGTCAAAGAGTCATTATATAATGCCCACATTTGATTACTTAATGCCATTTTCCTTTAAACACATATATTTTTGAACTTGTAGATTCAGACTGGATGATAGCTTTTTCTTTTTCTGTCTGTAATTGCTTTTGACACTTCATTTGTAATGTTGTCAGATATGATCACATTATATCTTTTTCTCCACTTTTTGTCTGTGTCTTGCTAAAATCTCCTAGTGGTTTGCTTTTTAGCTACTCTGGAGCCATAAAATAAATCTGATTCAAGTCTAGTTTCATTTTCATTTTAAGATTACATTTATTGATACAGTCAGTATATAAATGTTATATATCTGTATGTACATGCATACATGTACATATAGCCAAACATGTAAGCACACAAAATAATAACATTGTTGTACACAGGTATGGATATTGTATGTGCATATACATGTAACAGGAGACTATATGTGCCATGTGGCCCAGATTCCACTTCTCATGGTGAAAATAAAGAGGATCCTGTTTCCAAGAGTCTTTTTTTTTAATTTATTCATTTATTTATTTATTTTTATTAACTT
>CM053598.1:104511606-104527191 GCA_028646575.1 Pseudocheirus occidentalis | reverse complement strand
CAGCTGAAGGCCTGAGGCAGAGCTGTTGTTTGTTGTTTGGGCAAGTGGTGCTAAATTGGCTTTTTTTGGTAGGACTTGCTGGCTCCACCCTACTGGGCTTAGATTCCTTATTATTATCTTCTACCTGCCCTCCTCAACCCTGCCCCTGCCTGGGGCCGCTTCCCCTGATTCAAGTTTTTACTTTGATTAGAACATTTAGTTCTGGACTTTTCTTGGTCTGGGAGGGATTTAGAGGAGCCACTAACCTTTATTCCTCCATCTTGGCTTCTGGCAGTATGGGTGTATACGTTTAAACATCCAGATTGTCCCCACAGAACTTGCTGCTGCTGCTATGGGCCCCGAGATTTTTCCTATCCAGTTAGATGATTCTCCGTCCTCTGGTGAGCTGGCTGGAAATCTCTCAGGCTGGGTGAGTCTGCTGGATATCTTCTGGAGCTTTTTCTCTTGGTCCTCTCTTCTCTGCTCTCTGCTCCACGCTGGTGTAGCTTCCTTGAGTTCAGCGTTCTTCTTACCCCAATCTAAGTAGGCACTTTCCTGGGCTGGGAATACACCTTGCTCAGTCTCTCCATGGGTTCTGTGGGTTCTGTCGCTCTTGAATTCGTTCAGATTCACTTTTTAGTCTTTAGCGCTAGAATGGCTCTGGTTGAGGCTGTGGCTTCTCCCCACTGCCCTGGGCTCAGGCCGCGTTTACTGGCCTTGGCTCCAGACCTGCTGTGATGGGTTCCTCTTGTCAAACTGCCTTCAGTGGGGGATGTGTTTTCTGCAGTTCTGTGGATTTTGGAGCAGTAAAATTTATTGATTTTATGTGTATTTAAGGTGGCCTTGCAGGAGCTGCTGATCCTTGCTGCTTCTACGCTGCCATCTTGGCTACTCTCTTCTCCAAGAGTCTTAATATTGTGTAATGTAAGAGTCTTGGAGAGGCTTGCAGGTATATGTCTAAATTTTGGAACTAGTACTTGTCTGCTAACTTTGTGGATAAGAGAAGTCTTTTCTATTGGCTATACGTCTAGAACTAGATGCCTTTGAAAAGTCACTGAAGCCTAACCATTATCTTTGGCTTTCTTTTAGTGAATCTATGATCTTGGTTTGTCTTTGTTGATGATGTGTGGGTATACACATTAAGAAAGGACTCATGAAAACTGGCCTTGGTCCTTAGGCTCAAGGCTTGTTTTTTGTTTGTTTTGTTTTGTTTTTAGGTGAATTTACCTCAGAATTCCAACGTGGAATTATTTCTGACCAGTTGTTCCACCATGAGAGAGTAAAGAAAGAGAATGATCAGGGCTCTTAGAGACTAGTGCCTTAAAAAAAAAAACACTGCCAGAATGGCCTTTGGAGTCACTCAAAAAGGCTTCTCCCAACTCCTGGTTACCTGAATGTCTACATATGTTCCAAAATCTCTTCAAGGGACTTTTGTGTTCATGACCCTCCCTGAAGCAGATCCCACTTCCCCGTTGGGAATCCCCAAAGAGGAGGTATGCAGCTCACACATGCATGCATATAAATACACATATGTTTACATGTGCACATAAGTTCATATAATACATGTGTGTGGTATGTGTCCCTATTTTATATGCATGCACATACATGCATATGCACACAGGTATAAGTTTGACCATATACATTTCCTATAACACATAAATGTGTGTGTATATATAGCTATCTAAATCTCTGTATATATGTATATATATCTATATCTATATCTCTGTGTGTGTTTGAAATCAGACCAATAATTTGTGATTTCATCACAAATCAGAAGCTGTCAGGAAGAATTTTCCTTCACCAATGCAGACTATGGACATAATCACAAAATGTGATTTGGAAGAGACTCTAGAAGCCAGCTAGTCCAAGCCATACAGGATCAGCACCCTGCTATGACATTCCCAATAAGTGACTGCTTGAAGTTCTCCCATGAGAGCAAGACCACCTTCTCAGTCAGCAGTCAACTGCATTTCTAGACAAGCTGAATTGCTAGAAAATTCTAGGTTGTTTTTTCTTTTCCTGATATATGCACTCTCTTCTAACTCCAACTCTCCAACTCTAATTTTAACTATGTTTGTGAAGACACACACATGCACACATGTGACATATAACACATGTACATATACATGTATGTATAGTGCATGATTATTTGTATGGTATCTTCCCCATCAGAATATATATGCCTTCATGCAGAGACCGTGCTTGCTTTTATTTTATATAGCCAGTCTTGTCACTGTCCCAGGCATTTAGTAAGATAATAAGCACTTAATGTTTTTTGAATTGAATTAATTTGGTTTCTGAACACTGAGGTGAGCAAAGAAGTCTAGAAGCAATGTTGGCTCTCAAGAAGCTTTCCTCTTACTACAAAGCTTAGTTCAGAAACTAGGAAAAGGGAGAAATTGTGAATTGAATAATTTACCCATAGTTGGTTATTCCATTGATTGGTTACAAATTAAGTTTAATTTCTTTATGACATTATTGAATACATTGTTCTCCTGGTTCTGTATAATTGCGTCTCTATCACTTTATACAAGTTGTCTCAGGTTTCCCTGAAATTATCCCTTTTATCATTGCTATGTTAATAATAAGCCATTATATTCCCATAGCATAATTTGTTTAGCCATTCTGTAAATGATACACATCCTACATATTTTCAATTGTTTGCCACTACAAAAGAGCTGAATTTTGTATATTTCTGTGGTTGTACACAGAGGTCCTTTCCCTCTTTTCTCAATCTTTCTGGGTTATAGCTCTTTTTCTTTTATTGCCAAACTCTGACAATTCTGTTATTGTCAAAGAACATTCACACATTAGTGATTTGGGCTTGAGGCATAGGGAAGAGGAGTAATAGTTCCAAAATGCTTTGGAGAATAGCTAAATGAGTTCAAGGATATTGCAATAATGCAGTCAAGTTCTATCTTACTCTTCAGCAGTTATCATTTTTCCTTTGTAACACAAAATCTTGTGGAAATGAATGATGTAAACTAAAAAGAAACATAAAATTTAATTTAAAAAACAATTATAATTTTTCCTAATTTGATAAATGTGAAGTGGAACTTTACAGTTGCCTTAATTTACATTCTTCTAATAATTAATGTTTTGGGACATTTTTTCAAATAATTTTTGATATCTTGGAATTCTTCCTTTGAAAACTGCTTCTTCATATCCTTTGCCATTTATCTCTTGGGAAATGGTTTGTCAAATAGCATATTCAAGAACTCATATACTGCAAGGACTTTAGATATTATTTAATCCAAGTCTTCATACAGAAAAGGAAACTGAAAAACACCATCACCAGCCTCAGTGTTCACCAGAATTCATTATATGGAGGTTTGTTGTATTAGCTTCTTTTATCCATTTTTGATGAAATAATTTCTGTGTTTACAAATGGGGATGAATGATAGCTGTGCTTATAATTCCCTTATAAAAATTAATGTTTTGAGAAAGTGACAGATTCATTTTTAGCTTACATTGTAAGTTGGACTAGAGAACATGGATGAAACAGGTGCTGGGGGGCAGAGGGGGTGTCTCTTTCCTGTTTTGACATTTCCTTCTTCCAGATGGAACCAGGATAGCAAAAATAGCTTTGATTGTAAAATTCAGTATTTCCATTATGGGGCCCAGAGAGCAATGTAAACTTAACTTTAATTCATCATTAAACAGATACTACAAGGATTCTGTTAGATTCCACCAAATGGGTAATATATGTTTTTATTCTTTAGCTTTTGACTTAGACTGGTTTATTAAAGAATTGATAATGTCAGTCATTGATCTTTCAGCTGGCTAAAACATGGATTCTTTTTTTTATTTTCTAGATTTATGAATTCTAGTCCATGTTTTATGCCACAGTTCACAATATCATGGTTCTCCTAACTGTTGGACCCCAGATGGAGAACATTGAGAAGTGACCGATTAAAGGACAGTGGCTTAAGTCAAGGCAAGAGCTGTTGCTCCTCTAGAGAAACTGAAGTCCTAAATGAAAGAAACAAGACAGGAACCAGAGAAGAAGTCAGAAATGTTGTATTTATGGCAATAGACTTTTCTAGCAACAAAAACAAACTGATTTCCCAGAAACAGAATAATCAAAGAATCACACCAAGCCAAAACAGAAAACCCATATACATTTTTCATTGTTGTTCAGTCATTTTTCCAGTCATACCTGACTCTTCATGACTCTATTTGGGGTTTTCTTGGCAAAGATACTAGAGTGGTTTGCCATTCCATTCTCCAGATCATTTATAGATGAGGATATAGATGAGGAAACTGAGGCAAACAGGGTAAAGTGACACACATCTAATAAGTCTCTGAGGTCAGATTTGAACTCAGGGAGATGAGTCTTCCTAACTCCAATCTCAGCACTCTATCTAGTGTGTCACCCAGCTGCCCCTACATAAGTTTAGGAAAAGATAAAAATATCAAAATGAGAAATAAATAAAAAGGCACAAAGATAAATCATTGAAGACACAAGTTGGTGAATGATGCAGAGTGCCATTCTGTAGTCTACTTTTACAGAGCACCAAGATATCTTGGCCATTTCTTACTGAGCTTCTCAAGGAATTATCCATAAAACCTGAGTTAACTTGACAAGCATTTATTAAATAGATAGTACATACCTGTAGTATACTGCGCTAGATAATAGAGATATAACATAAGAATAAGCTAATTCCTGCTATTAAAGAGCTTAAAATCAATGTAGTGGGAGGCAGGGATATAAGATTTATATAGCTAGGTAATCATATGACTCGAAGAGAAAGAAATAGGAGCTAGGAAAATCATGAAATAAGAGATAGCACCTGAATTAAGCCTTGTGACAGCCTGTGCAAAGGCATGAAGGGAAAAGATGAACTGTCTTGTTCAAGAAACATCAAATAGGTCAATTTGTTTGAAAGAGGAAATGCAATCTTGATAAACTGGATCTTCAGAAGAAGTATGAAGATCCCAGCCAATTTCTGCACATGTATGAAGGCCACCATAAGCAAGTTAAGCAAGAATGAAGTAATCTGGAAAGGAAAGGGAAAGATCTAACTACCAGAGGAAAATGTGATTGTGGCCAGAGTATCATTATACAGCTCTATGAAGATGTCTTATGCTTTTACAATTCTCTTTGCATTTCTTCTTATACTTACCAGCTCTGGAAATACTCCTCTAAGAATAATAATGGTGCAATGACTCCATTTAGACTTTTGTTATTTGCACATCAAAGTGACTTTGGATCATTTATTGTTTCAGGGGTATTCTCTGCTTCATCCATCTCCATCTCAGTCAGGAGTAAGGGGATCCATTTATAGCAACAATATTAGCATATTTATAGAGCTTTTGATCTTCAAATCATTTTATGGACATTAGCAAATTAATCTTCCCAGAACCCTTGTGAGGCAGGTATAGTCATTTTAATAGATGGGGGACTGACAATGGCAAAGTAAGTGACTTGCCAGAGGCTTCTGGGGATCCAATATCAGAGTTACCAGTAGTTTAGTGCTTTCCTAAGGAGAAGCCCCATGTGCTCTCCCTCTCTGCTCAAAGGATTCTGGTTCAAAGGACTGCCAGATGAGCTCCAGATGCTCAAGTTAATATTTAATCAAGAAAACCTCCACTCAACACCTACTGCATGTTTGGCACTCTGCTATATTCTCTTAGGAATATACAAGAGGTTTTTGATTTGGGCTCAATTTTCAAGGAGATCAACAATCAAAGAGAAAAGGTAACTATGTGACATAGTTGCTAGAGCATTACAGGTGAAGTCAGGAAGAACTGAGTTCAAATCCTTCATTAGATATTTACTAGTTGTGTTGCCCTGAATATGCAACTTAACATAATTCAACCTCAGTTTCCTCCTCCGTAAGATGTGACACAAGGAGGACTTAAGGTAGAATTTAAAATATTAGTTTGCCAGGGTGGGTAGGTGATGCAGTGAATAGAGCACTAGCCCTGGAGTCAGGAGGACCTGAGTTCAAATCCGGCCTCAGACACTTAACACAAGTCACTTAACCCCAATTGCCCTCCCTTCCCCATCCAAAGAGGAAAAAAAAGCAAATAAAATAAAACATTGATTTGCTTTTCAGTTTGCCTTGCTTCCCAATAAAGGCTTATTGATCAAGAGAGTGAGATTCAGACCTCAAAGAATCACAGAACTTCAGAGATCATCTGTAGTCCTACCCTTACCAGAACAAAAATCCCCTTTACAGCAAATCAAAAGAGTGGTCTTCTAGCCTTTGTTTGAAAGTGGCCAGAGAGGGAGATTCGCACTTCCTCCTGAGGCTGTCCATTCCATTTTGAAATATCTCTAATTATTATGAAAGATTTTTCAATATCAAGCTTCACTTTATGTAGTAGCAAGTAACATAGTGTGCTGGACTTCAAGTCAGGAAGATCTGAGTTCAAATCCATATTGAGACACCTTACTAGCTGTATTACTCAGGGCAAGTCACGTTTTATGACCTATTATCATTCTTTACTTTGGATGATCATTTTCTATGCTGACAATGTTTTCTTCGTTTTAGCTATTCCTTAACTAGCTACTATGTGAGCTCTTTGAGGACAGGGATATTTTCATATTTTTCTTTGTATGTCCAGTCTCCAGTACAGGATCAGGTTCATAAAAAAGTGCTTAAACTGATATTTAAAAGACATGGTGTGGGTTACAAAGTACAGCACAATGGGACAACTGCTGTGTTTGATGTCAGAGGACATTACAGCTCGGCCTGGGTCACTATTACCTTTGTCTTCTTGGGCAATCACTTAATTTTCTCAACTATGAATTAAGGGGGTTAGATTAGATGATGACAAAGTTCCTTTTCAGTTCTAAACTTATGATCTTATGATATAAAAATGAACGATGCTACAATTCCAAGAAATGTGCAAACTGTTTGTTGAAGCAACTGTCTCCTATCTTATAAAATACAGATGGAACATTTCAAGGGTCTAGAACCTCTCCTGTACATATTTCTCAAAGGAACTGAAAGATATAGCAATTAAGGCATAATCACACAACCTGGAGACAGATAAGCAGGTGGACTTTGTATACTCTAAAGGTGAGTACCCCTGTCAGTACTGGTGCCTTTGCTGTGGAGATCTGCAGAGACCTGCCCCTCTGTAGGGGTTACAAATGTAGACACATTCCTTGGGTAGCCTGATTGAATTTACCATATGCCTGAAAGAGCCATGGAAAATAGTTTCCATGAGTATGAATAATCTTGAACATACCAAAAGACTCCAGCTGTTTTCACATGTCTGCCTAAAGCTCTTTTCCTGTCTCTCCTTCATGCTCTAATTTTAAAAACGAAAATAAAAAATAAAACAAGCAAAAAACTCATATTGTATTGCTGTAGAATTCCAGAGGGCAGATGAACTAGTTCAATAACCAGCAGCCCACTTTTTACTTGTTTGCTGTTAGGTTTCGTTCTTGTTTAATCATTTTTTGGTTCCGTCTGACTCTTGTGGTTTTCTTGGCAAAGATGCTAGAATGGCTTCATATTTCCTTCTCCAGCTCATTTTACTGAGGCAAACATGGTTAAAATAACTTGCCCAGTTTGACATAACTAGTAGGTATCTGAGGATAGATTTGAACTCAGGTCTTCATGACTTCAGACTAGATTGCTCTATATGCTACACTATCTGACCCTTTTTATACCCTACAAGATATCTAAAGGGATTATTTACTGAGTAGGTGCAATAAAGTACATTTTAGTTTGGTGTCAGAAAAGTCTTAACAACCAACCAGATAATTAAATACTAGAAAAAATGATGATTGATAGTTCTAAAAATTCCAAGACTTAATTGCATGTGTTTTTCATTTGTAGCTAATAATAGCAAAAATAAGAATAATGGCTCAAATTTTTATTGTATTTGCAAAATGCCTTCCTCATAGTGACCCTAGGAGATGAAGGATGCAGGTATTTTACTACTACTTGAGAGATGAGGATTCTGAAGCTGAAAGAGGATTGGCATGGCCAAATACACTCTCCTAGTTAGAACTAGAGCTTTGAGTCAAACTCAGGTTGTCTGACTCTAAGTTGCATATTCTTTCCACTAAATATATGTTGCCTCCCAGGTCTCAGTATGTGAAACAGAATTGGATATAAATGTAAGACTTGTTCTTTCCAATATTTCATGAAGACCTAAAAATCCTGCCCCTGCCACTCAGAGTGATTTCCCAGTGAGGTTTTTTTTTTTTTTTTGCTTTTTGGAGGGCACTTGGGGTTAAGTGACTTGCCCAAGGTCACACGGCTAGTTTTTTTTGTGTTAAGTGTCTGAGGCCGGATTTGAACTCAGGTACTCCTGACTCCAGGGCCAGTGCTCTATTCACTGCGCCACCTAGCCGCCCCCCCAGTGAGGTTTGAGTAACTGAGATGACTGAAACATTTGGATTTATCCATTGGAATGAGTAAATCTACGTCTGCAATAGAATGATTAATGCAAACGACTCTGTTCTCTCTCTCACAACAAGGCCCTTAAGCCAATTTATTGCTGTCAGTTCTGTCTGATCCCTTGGTGACAAAAAAATAGCATTTCAGTTTCAAGCTATTAAAATTGTTTTTTTCTTTTTATCTAGTCAGTTTCATTTAGTCCTTGTAAATCTAATAAAATCCATCTGACAGATCAAGCCAATCTTGCCATATTTGATTTGCATTAGAAAGTTGTTTGTCTGCCATGCCACTCAGTTCCAAAACAAATTATGACAGAGAATGATGGAGGATCAGAGCAAAAAAAATCTTAGAAAGAATCTATTACCACAACTGGGGAGAGAGAGTATTTGAGCAGGAAGAAGGTACCTGCTACCAATAACCTAAGTAGGGATACAGTCATTCTCCCTTCACTCCCCAGCTATTAATTGGAAACATACAAATATAGAAGGAATCTGAGCAAACGTTCTTAAACTGTTCCCTGTGCCATGACTATAGAGAAGAGTGTATCTAGGTAAGAGCTTTGTAGTCAGAGCAGGGCAGCTATGTGAACTATAATTACCTAGGTAACTTTTTCCTATGTTGTGTGTGTGTCCCTAAGAAAATCTTATGTGTTATGGTCTTCTCTAAGTGTAATGGGGAGAAGGGAGAAACCTGGAATAGGATATGTATTCTGGCTCTTTTTTGAATGGCATAGGCTTTGATAAGTTAGCATAGCAACTCCTGAATGGTCATCAGTGATGCATGTTAAATCAAAGAAGATTGACTAGCAAGTTGGAGCCCCTCATGAATCTGTAAATAATCATCTTCTCCACTTTTTCATTGATGACCAATCAAGAGGTGTCTCATCATTTCCACAAGATAGAAGTCCTTATGCATAGCACTAGAAAAAGATAGAAGACAATGATTTTGTCAAAGGATCTTTAGGTATTGCGTCAATAATAATGTAAAAAATAAGAATTTTATAGCACTTCAAAGTTTGCAAAGCACATTACAAATCTTAACTCATTTTATGCTCACAACAACTGTGGGAAATTGCTGCTATTATTATCTTCATCTTATAGATGAAGAAAATGAAACAGGTAATAGTTAATTGACTTTTCTAGGTTATTGAGTTTCTGAAGCCACATTTTAATTCAGATCTTCTTGACTCCAGGTCCAGAGTTGAAACCACTGAGAGACTACTTGGCACCACTTTATGGACCTTTCCTTATTCTCTTAGGCATGACATGTCAGAGTTGTAGGACCTTATAAGTCAGTGGTTGTAGGATCTGGCATCATCAAAATATTATTTCTTAAATTTAAAGAGAAGGGAACTGAGACCAACGAAGTTAAAATGATATACCCGAGGTCAGATGTCTAATTCTTGGTTCCTTGAGATATAGCATCAAATGTGTACATGTAACATAAATATAGTTTTAAAAACTTTATAGAAGTTAAATAATAAAAAAGTAGTACCAGAAGAAGCACTAGATATCTTGCAGACTGGGTTTGTTCAACATAGCAGTTGGCCATGTGTCTCCTAGAATTTAGGCTTTAAGTGGCAGGCTTTGACCTAGACTTCATGGATTTAATCCCTCCCATTCACACATTAAGCTACTGGTGGATAACTTCCAGTTGTTAATAATTTGCAAGTCCAATTTTTGAAAAATGTTTGCTATAACTTTTGATCACTTGTCAACTAGGGAATGGATTTTGGATTCATATTATGTTAGCTGTCTATTTGTTTTTATATTTATATTACTTGTCTGTATGTCTTAGATGTCAAACCTTTATCAGAGATTTTTGACTCAAAGATATTTTACCGTATAATCACTTGCTTTTTCATACTAAATTTCTTGTGCAAAAGCTTTTTAAATTCATGTAAAAATGATGTCACTTTTTGGTTAAAAACTCACCTCCTACATATAGCTATAAAACCTAAGTAATCAACTTATATTCTAACTTATTATGGTATGATCTTTACTGTTCAGGCTGTGCCCATTTTGAAATTAATATGGAATATAATGTAAGATGTTGCCTTAACCTAGTTTCTCTTAGATTTTCAGTTTTCCAAACAGTTCTTATCAAATAGGACATTCTTTCTTAAGCAATTTATTTGGGGAAGAAGGAAGAAAGCTATCAAATACTGAATTAAGTGTGAATTTTTTCAAAGCAAGTTAAGATGTCCTAAGAAAAACAAGAATTCCAAAGTTCAGTTATTTGAGCACATGACTCCAAATTTTAAAAGAGAATTCTCAATGGAAGATCAGCTCACAGCTAATTGACTAAAACTATGTAAAGGAAATTAAGTAATGTAGACTTTCAGGTCAGAGCCAAGATGGCAGGGCAAATACAAGGACTCACCTGAGTTCTCCTAAATTCCTCTCCAAACAACTTTAAATAACTCAACAAAATTAATTATGTAGTTGCAGAACCCACAAAATGAAAGGGCAAAACTATTTTCCAGCCCAAGACCACTTAGAAATTTGGCAGAAAAGTTCTATCTATGTAAGAGTAGAACATAGTCTAACATAGAACACTCTACCTGTTGATATCTGGGCAAACCAGCACCATGCTGTGAAGGTGAGTGAATCTCTTGTATGAGCTTCCTGATCTCTTAGCCCACAGACAGTAAGAGGGGCAAACAATTGGTTAGAAGATTACAGGGCTATCTTTGTTGGCACTGGGTGTTAGACTCTGTTGCATTGACTATATGCAAACCTAGGTCACAGTCCCAAGGTGGCCAGAAGGGCTCAGGGACCCTGGTCACAGTTCCAGGGTGGAAAAGTACTTGTGGTCACTTACAAACCATAGGACAGGACAGAAGAGTAGTAAACACTCTTCTCCTTAGATTATGCCCCTTTGGGGCGGCTAGGTGGCGCAGTGAATAGAGCACTGGCCCTAGAGTCAGGAGTACCTGAGTTCAAATCCAGCCTCAGACACTTAACACAAAAAACTAGCCGTGTGACCTTGGGCAAGTCACTTAACCCCAACTGCCCTCCAAAAAGCAAAAAAAAAAAAAAAGATTATGCCCCTTTGGAAGAATTGAAAATGTATAGACCTTCAGAACTAGCCCTGAAAACAACAACAACCCTGACCCAACAAAAAAACTGAAGCATGAGACAATGCCCCCTCCACCCCAGGAACAGAATCTACTTTTAATCTAAAGTTAAAAGTCAAGAAATAGATTGGGAAAATGAGCAAAAAATTAAAGCTGTTTGTAGAAAGTAACTATAGTAACAGAGAGGATAAAAAACACCAACTCAGGGGGTGGCTAGGCGGTGCAGTGAATAGAGAACCAGCCCTGGAGTAAGGAGGACTTGAGTTCAAATCTGGCCTCAGACACTTGACACAAAAACTAGCCGTGTGACTTTGGACAAGTCACTTAACCCCAATTGCCCTCCAAAAAACAAAACAAAACAAAAAACCCAACTCAGAAGGAGACAAAGCCAAAACTACTATTTCCAAAGCCTCAAAGAATTCGTGAATTGGTCTCAGGCAGAAAAGAATTCCTACAAGAACTCAGAAAGGATTTTAGAAATCAAGTAAGAGAGGTAGAGGGAAAATGGTGGGGGGCGGGGGAGAGGGGATGAAAGCAAAGCAAGAAAATCATGAAAAAAAAGTAAACAGTTGGGTAAAGGAAGCACAAAAAGTACTGAAGAAAATAACACCTTATAGGCCCCTTGGACAGCTCACAAAGAGACAGGCCCTGTAGATGCTGTGTGAGGCCTGCTGATCCACCAACCACAAGGGCCATTCCCAAGCCTATCACCCCAGGGCAGGATCAGACTGAACTGGGTGAGAGACAAAGGCAGGGACAGCAGCTACTCCCAGAACTACCCATCCACAGCCTGGAAATTAAAAAAAACCCTATCTCAGTGGTTCTCAACCTTCCTAATGCCTATAACTCTTTAACACTCATATGTGGGCTTATCTGCATGTGGACAGACTGGCCTGGAGAGAGACAGAGGAGTGGTGTCTCAGTTCCTAAGACCATCAGAAATATGTGTTTTCCCATGGTCTTAGGTGACCCCTCTGAAAGGGTCATTCAACCCCCAAAGGGGTCATGATCCACAGGTTGAGAACTGATGCCCTATCTGAACTTCGAGGGATCAAGATGACAGACTGAACCCTGGCTGCTCCAATTGCCCCCTCTGACCCGAAAACACAATTACTGACCAGAAAACACAATTGCCCCAGAGGAAAATTTTAAGCAGTAAAGGCTTAGGAACCCTGGAGGAAGGGCATGGCTAAGTCCTGCCTCAAAATGGGAAGAAAGCAGGCTACAAAGACAGACAAAGACTCTGGAATCCTATTAAGGTGAGAGGGAGGAATTAAACTCAGAAGGAGAGAGTACTGACTCCACCCCCGCAGCTGAAGCCTTAACAGGGACCACAACTTGGTCTCAGGCACAGAAAACTTTCCTAGATGAGCTCAAAAAGAACTTTGAAATCCAGGTTAGTAGGGTAGGAGGTAAAATCAACATCTCTTATAAAAACAAAACTGCAAAATTAGAAAAACATTACAATGCAGAGAACAGCTCCTTAAAAAGTAAAATGTGTGAACTAAAAATGAAATCTGAGCATATGGAAAAGGAGCTTCAAAAACTAACTGAGAAGAATAATTTGCTAAAATCTAGAATCAACCAAATTGAAGCCAATGACTTTCTATGAGGAACCAAGAATCAGTCAAACAAAACATCAAGACAGAAAAATTAGAAAAAGAGATAAAATATCTCAATGGAAAAATAACTCACCTGGAAAACAGATCCAGGAGAGACAATCTGAGAATCACTGGTCTACCAGAAAATCATGATGAAAAAATGAGTCTGGACAATATCTTCCAAGAGCTCATCAAGGAAAACTGCCCTGAGATCCTAGAACCAGAGGATAAAATAGAAATTGGGAGAATCCACCTGACACCTCCTGAAAAAAGATCCCAAATTGAAAAGTCTGTGAAACATTGTGGACAAACTCTAGAACTATTAGGTAAAGGAGAAAATACTACAAGCAGCCAGAAAGAAACAATTCAGATATCACAGAACCACAGTGAGGATTGCATAGGATCTGGCATCCTCAATGTTGAAAGATTGGAGGAGCTGGAATATGATTTTTCACAAGGCAAAAGAGCCTGGGCTACAACCAAGGATCACCTAGCCAACAAGACTGAGAGTAATCTACCAGGCAAGGAGGTAGACATTCAGTGACATAACAGAATTCCAGACCTTCTTGATGGAAAAGCCAGAGCTCAATGGAAAATTCAACCTCCAATTACAAGACCCAGGAGAGACATAGAAAGGTAAATAAGGAAAACACACACACACATACACACACACGCACACACACACACAACTTGTTATTTAACAAGAGCAAACTGTTTACATCCCCATATGGGAAGCTGATACCTGTTAATATTGTGAACTCAATACCCATGGCAACATCTAAAAGGGATATAGATAAAAAGAGGGTGTAGGTATAAATTATGCAAAATAATGATAAAAATCCTTATTAAGGGACTGCAGTGGAAGAAGAGGAAATAATGAGGCAGGAATTATGCTACACAAAGAGGCATAAAAACAATATAGTAGAGGGAAAGAAGGGAGGGAGGTGACCATTATATGAGCTAATCCCCCACTGGTTCTGGTGCAAGGAGGGAATAACACAACCAGTGCTATTTTAAATATAAGACTCTATGAAGAAGAGACATAAAACTTATCATAATAGAGGGAAAGAGGGGAGGGAGAGGAGCCCTGCATGAAATCTATTCTCATCAATCTTCGTTCGAAGAAGAAATCACATACAACATTGAGTACAAAAATCAATCATATCCTACAGGCAGTAGGAGGGGGAAGGGTCATGAAAGTGGTAAGAGTTAAGAAGGGAGGGAAGAACTAATAAGGGAAGTGAGTAGGAAAAGGGAAAGGGAGGGAGACAGATAAGAAGGGAATACTGAGGGAGGCAGCAGTCAAAAGGAAAATTCTTAAGAAGGAGAAGGGAGAAGAGGAAAAACAAAGCATAAATAGGGGAGGGAACAGGATGGAGGGAAAGACAGATAGTAATCATAATTGTGAATGTGAATGGGATGAACTCTCCCATAAAACAGAGGTGGATAGCAGAATGGATTAAAAACCATAATCCTACAATATGCTGTTTACAAGAAACATATCAGAAACAGGGGGATATACACAGGATGAAGGTAAAAGGCTATAGTCAAATATCAGCTAAAGTAAAAAAAGAAGGGGTAGCAATCCTTATCTCCAATAAAGCAAAAGCAAAAATAGATCTAATTAAAAGAGATAAGGGAGGAAACTATATCCTGCTGAAAGGCACCATCAAAAATGATGCAATATCGTTACTAAACATTCATGCACCAAGTGGTACAGCATCTATATTCCTAAAGAAGAAATTAAGACAAAAATATTTATTGAAGCTCTCGTTCTGGTGGCAAAAAACTGGAAATTAAGGGGATACCCATCAATTGTGGAATGGCTAAACAAGTTGTGGTATATGAATGTAATGGAATACTATTATGCTATAAGGAATGGGGAGGAGATGAACTTCATATTTACCTGGAGAGGCTTATACAAACTGATGCTAAGTAAGAAGAGCAGAACCAGGAAATATTTGTATACAATCACAGACACATCATATATGTGACCACCAACCTTGATAAACTGGACTCTTCTCAGCAATACACAGTTAAAAGACAACTCTACAAGTCTCAGGATGGAAGGAGACATTGACATTGAGAGAAAGAACAGAGTTTAAATGGAGACTGAAGCAAGCTACATGCTATCATTCTTTTCCACGTTTGGTTTTGTTTCCTTTTCCCCCATTGTTCACTCAGTTGATTATAACCCTTCTATACAACCAGACTAATGTCCAATATGAAAGTATTTGCAGATCCTATACTTGATTGCATGCTGCCATGGGGGGCAGGGTGGATGGAAAGAGAAGAGAGAAAATTTGAAACTCAAGAGATTCTGGAACTGAATCATGTAAACTAAAAGTAAATAAGGAAATCAATTTTTAAAAATGAAGGACACACACACAAATAAAAAAGAAAAAGAAAACAACACCTTAAAAACCAGAATTGCCCATGTGGACAAGAAAATAAAACAAAAATTCAATGAAGAAAATAATCCTTTAAAAATTAGACTGGGGGGCAGAGCCAATATTGTGATGTAGAAGCAGCAAAGTTTCGAAGCTCCCACACAGCCCCC
>CM053598.1:104487063-104511106 GCA_028646575.1 Pseudocheirus occidentalis | reverse complement strand
GGGAAAATGAAAGCTAAGGAGTCCAGTAAACATGAAGAAACAATAAAACAAATTCAAAATAATGAAAAAAAAGAAGAATGTGAAATTTGTCGTTGGAAAAACAACTGACCTGGAAAATAAATTGAGGAAAGATAATTTAAGAATTATTGGACTACCTGAGACCTATGAAACACCCCCCCTCCCATACACACACACACACACACACACACACACACAAGAGTGTAGACATTATATCTCAAGAAATTTTCAAGGAAAACTGCCCTGATATTCTAGAATCAGGGGATAAGATAGAAATTGAAAGAGTCCACCAATCACCTCTTGAAAGAGATCCCAAAATATCAACTCCTGGGAATAGAATAGCCAAATTCCAGAGCTTGGTCAAGAACAAAACATTGTAAGCATCCAGAAAGAAACAATTCAAATATCATAGAACCACAGCTGGATAACAAGACTTAGCAGCTTTTACATTAAAGGATGAGAAGGCTTGGGATATGATATTCTGGAAGGCAAAGGAACTAGGATTATAACCAAGAATCTTCTAATAAGCAAAACAAAGTATAATCCTTCAGGGGAAAAATGGATATTTAATGAAATAGAAAACTTTTAAGTATTCCTAGAGAAAAGATTAGAATCAATTAGAAAATATGACTTTCAAATTCAATACTCAATCAAAGCATAAAAAGTTAAACAGGAAGGAGAAATCTTAAGGGATTCAATAAGGTTAAACTATATGTCTATATGACAAGGTTATATGTGTAACTCCTAAGAACATTCATCATTAGGGCAGTTAGACAGCATACACATAGACAGAAGGTATGGGTGTGTGTTAAATATGATGGGGTGATATATAAACAAATAAAAATAAGGGATGAGAAAGAGAACTGTACTGGGAGAAAGGAAAAGTGAGAGGTAAAATGGGGCAAATTATTTCACATAAAAGAGGCATAAAAGTGGAGGGGAAGATAGAAGAGGTAGAAGGAAGCATTTGAATCTTACTCTAATTGGAATTATCTCAAAGAAGTTAAAACATACACATTCAATTGGGTATAGAAATCTGTCCCAACAGGAAAGTAAGAGGGAAAGGGAATAACAGAAGGGATGGAAGTGATAGGAGGTAGAGTGGATTGGGGTAAGGCAATAATCTGAAGCAAAATATTTTTGAGGATGGACAGAGTAAAAGGAGAGGGCATATAATAAATGAGGAAAAAGAGGATGGAGGGGAAAATATAATAATAACTGAAATTTTTTTTAGCAAATTTCTCTGATAAAGACCTAATTTCTCAACTATATGGAGAGCTGAGTCAAATTTACTTAAAAACATAAGAGCCATTTCCCAATTGATAAATGGTCAAATGACATGAGCAGGCAGTTGTCAGATGAAATAATCAAAGCTATCTATAGTCATATGAAAAAAATGCTCTAAATAACTACTAATTAAAAAAATGTAAATTAAAACACTCTGAGGTACCACCCCATACCTATCAGATTGGATAAAAGAACAAAAAAGGAAAATGACAAATGTTTTATGAAATTTAGGGAAATTGAGGTACTAATGCAATGGCTGTTTTGATTTTTTGTTTGTTTTTTATTTTGTTTAGTTTTACTGGAAAACTTTTTTTTTATAATAGGGTTAATGAAGACAGCACATTTGAACTCTCACAACCCAACCTCATGCCTATTTGTAAAGCAAATAAAAGGGGATAAAAGAAAATTAAAAATGTAAAAGAAACATAGGTAGGCTAAGTCAAGTATGTATAGAGAAATACCATGCAGGGAGCAATACCACATTGAAAGCTTGATTCACAAGGTATCTGAATGGGGAGAAAATACCAAAATGAAAAGCGCATTTATGACTTTAATATTATTGCAGTGTATAATCAAATGAAAATCAATAACTTTTAATTTGTTTGCCTGAATTCTCAGCTATATAAATATTTTGTGAGAATATCTTTACAAATATATTGAAATTATCAAGGGATCAAAAGTAAGTTTTTGAAGTTATTTCAGAGTAAATTGCAGTATCATCTGCTGAACCAGGTGTCAGAGGACACTGCTATTCATTAAATCAGACCTTTGGGAAGGGTGTGTGTGTGTGTGTGTGTGTGTGTGTGTGTGTGTGTGTGTGTGTATGCGTATGGGTAATACCATTTTATTTGGATATGAGAAAGTGATAGTCTTCCAGACCTGAATTGACTAAAATAAGGTATGATCTTACTGTGATTATGTTTTGTTGACTGTATTTTAAAAGTATTTGATTTGTTAGAGCATATTGCCAATTTGAAAGCTCTCATTTATTAAGGTATCACCTAGGCATATGGAAAAAATTACACAAATTATATGAAAATTTTGCAATTATACATTAATTTTATATACCTTTTATGCCATATATGTATTATAGACATTCCTTACATACTATATACATTGTGTACCTTAAATACCTTATATCTTGAATGATAGAACAACAGATAACTCAGTGCAGCGCCCTACTGGTTATTAAAGTAAAACATGGGGTATGTATGCTGACCAAAGGTAATTGCCCCTGTTATTCAGAGAAGATCCACCACAGAAACTAAGTAGAAGAGGGCTTCCCTTTAGATAATGAGGTCCTTCAGATACTCCCTTTTATGGACAACCATGTATTGGAGTTATTGATACCTAAGGTATTACAAAGTCTTCTAAAATAAGACCTATAATCACTCAAAAAGGTTTGACTCATCTACAGAAGAAAACATGTACTTTTAAGTATATATGCCAGGGCACTTTACAAATATTATCTCATTTTATCCATGACTTCCCTCTTTGTTCCCCTCACCTTAAAAATGTTCTTTTATGGTTATACATTGTCATTGCAAAGAAATTCTGGGAGTTATTAAGCAGAAGCTTACTATGGGAAGCAATAGCTTGTGAGTCATCAACATAAGACCCTGCTCCCTTGTTCCACCCTGGATGCCATTCCCATGATTATATCAGTGTTGAAGACTCCTGTTCCATTAGGTCTTAAAATATTAAGTTAATGAATCTCTGATATATTGTAGAAACATTTGGCAAAATGAAAGGGATAATCCAGTACACACACAGGAAGTATCAGATCTGAAAGACTATCACTTTCCCATATCCATATCCAAATAAAATTGTATTACATCCAAAGGTCCAATTTCATGAATAGCAGTGCTCTCTGCCACCTGGTTCAGCAGATGAGCCCTCAAGGGCAGGGTGTACTAGTCCCAGATGGTGATGGCACTCAGACTTCTATAGTCATGGCAGAGTAATAATATCCTGCTGCTCTTCTTCAGAAATAGTGCCAAGGCTGCAGCAGGAGAGTTGAGAAACCAGATGAATATCTTTTGCTGTTTTCCCCCAAGAATTCACAGGGAATCATCATCTTTGGCCTCATCAAGTCACCAAATACATCTCTTCTGAGTGGGAACTTCTGGAATTCAGTCAATTGCACAATCATGCAGCTTGGATGGAGGTAACTCATGTGACTGGACCAAACAGTGAATGTTCCCTAAATCTTTCTACTGGAGAAGGAATTCAAGATCTGGTTCAGCCAGGAGTCTATGACTGTATATATTATATGCTCTTTTGAGGTAAGAACCAAGTCTGTAAAGTTTTCAAATGCCCCTGAGTCTACTGGGATCTGTAGTGCCCAGCAGTTTTGAAACTATTTGTTCAAAGGTCATGAATAAGTAGGCTGCAGGATGGGCTGTGAGGATTGCCAGAATTGGAGATAGGTGAAGAAGATGATGTTTCCATAGAAAGGCAGCTTGGGACAGTGAATAAAACACTGTATTTGGAGTCAGCAACCCTTAATTTCAAATCCCACCTCAGACATTTACAAGCTTTGTGACTCCAAGAAAATCATTTAGCTTCTCTGTATGACAGTTTTCTCATTTATAAATGGGGTTAATGACAGCATCTACCTTACAAAGTTATTGAAAGAATCAAATGAAAATATATGAGACACAGTAGAAAGAATGCTGGATTGGAGGCAGGAAGACCTGAAGTTAAATCTTCATTCAGACATTAACTATATGTGTGACCCCCAAACAAGTCATTTAACTGCTCTGTGAGTTGGTTTTCTTAGCTATGAAATGGGGATAATGATAGCAACTACTTCACAGGGTTATTAGGCATTTTATATGAAATAACAAATGTAAAAGCATTTTGAAAACCTTGAATATCTCTATACAAGCTTTTACTGTTAAGAAGAAGAAAAAGAAGATGATCATGAAAAGAATGATGATAATAATGATAGTAATAACCACTCCTTTATCCATAATAATCTGGAATTATTCATCACTGTGGTTGACCCTTCTCCTGATGGTATGCAGGTTTTAGGAGACAGTGTTGGACTAAGTTCAGGTCCTTCAAACTACATTGGCTTAAGCCCTCCTATTCACACATTAAACTATAGGTGGATAACACAGATAAGACTGCCAAAGCCTTAGCCATGAAAGAAAGTAGGATTTAAGGTGAGCTCATTGCCAGAAGTGCTCAGATAAATTATTAGAACTTTCATCCAGAATATTAATCATGGATAAGCATGACAAAATCATGCAAATATTTATCCACCAGGCAGGGATAGTCTATGCCTATTCCAATTTAGTGTCTAGACCAGGGAGTTCTTAACCCAGAGTTCATGCTTTTAAAATACATTTTGATAACTATATTTAATATAATTTATTTCCTTTGTAGTCCTGTGTGTTTCATTTTATGTCTTCAAAAACAGTATTTTGAGAAGGGGCTTATAGGGTGACCAGAGTGTCAAAAGACCATGACCTAAAAGTGTTAAGAATCTCTGGGTTAGAATGATCTTGATATATACCTATGACTTTCTTTTTTCATGAGAGCCAGTGAATCCAGTCCACTTTAGACTAAGAAAGAATGTTGACCATCTCCTAGAATTCCTGGTAATGTTTGATTTTCCTCTGCATCTTCTAATAGGAGACTATTTCCTGTGAAGTATGGAAATTACCAAATGAACAACTTGGGCCACCAAGCAAGGAAAAGACCAAAACAGCAAGGTTGTGAGAAGGCCCCAGGAATGGAGGTCCAGGAACAATTTGCTTCGAAGCTGAAGTCTTGGGAGGTCTTCCTGGTGAAAGGATTTGAGGAGGCTCACTGTGCTGTTGGTAGGCAGGAGAGTAGACTCCACCCACTTCAAGACCATGAATTCCCTTTCCATAAGGCAGCTAAACATTCCCCACGCAGCCAGCTTGGCAGAGGTATCTTGCAGATGTTGCTACAGTATCATTGTCTCCAGGGCTCCCATCGGGAAGACTGGTAGGATAGTCAGCAGTGTGACTATTGTCCGAACCGAGGGTAAAGAAAAAAAGTTTTATTTGGGTATACGAACAATAATGATGAATCCCAAAGCCCTGGGGACATGAGATGAGCACCATGCCTGATAATTAGGGGTTGTCCAAGTTACTGTATGAAAAAATAACAGTCCAGCCAAAGGTCACTGCGGCTCCAAATTTAGAGAGGGTAAGGAAAAAGGCAAGAAACTGGGTTTTAGTAGTTGTTTTAAAGACATAGAAAGGAATGGGAATGCAGATAGGGGCTGCACAGGCAAGCAGTCACCATTGGCATAACTAATTTTATTTTACAGTGGCCTCATGCTTGCTGAATGTCCTCCTCAGTGCAGTAATTTGACATTGCCCTGAAATGCATCCACCTCTCTCTCATCTCAGTTGTAACAGTTTATTATCCTGCTTACTCAATTCTTTATCATCCCATGAAAGATTGTGCCCTGGTGTTGAGCTCTTCCTAATCTTCTTAAATTTTAGTCACTGACCCTCCTACATAACATTACATATCCCAACTCCAAAGCTTTTACTTGGCTGTCCCCATTGCCTAGAATGTTCTGTCTCTTCGCCTACATCTCTTGGTTACTTTCAAAACTTGGCTCAAATCTCACTTTCTGCAGGAGGCATATCATGGTTCTTTCAACCGCTAGTATTTTCACTCTATCCTTGTGAGACAATTTTTTTATTTATGTGATATATAATGTAATATATATATAATATGCAATAGTACATAACTATAACACATGTAATAATTATATTCAACATATATAATGTGCCTGTATATAACCAGTGTGTGTGCGTGTGTATGTATGTGTATGTGTGTGTTTATGGGGAGAGCTACATTTCCCCTCAATACCCTGTATCAGGAGAATGTCATTGTGTAGCTCAAAGGGAGGCAAAACAGGTGTATCTAGTCCAGTCTTTTCTCTCCCCACCTTTCTTTAAGAGAAACTTTAATTCCTACGAGGAGAGTAAGTGTGAGGTTGGGGACAGAATCTTGGCCACTCTGCTCTTCTCAGGGACAGGGCAGGCTAGAATTATATCTCTTTGCTCCCCTAAGTATTAACTATCTAGGACATCTGGTTTGCAAATTCAATCTAACTACCAATCACTACTTTTTAATGGGGAAAAGACCAAGAGGACTTCAAGTTTTGTATTCAAGGCTTAACTCTGTTCCTACCAAACATCAATTCTACAAAGAAGCACATATAAAAGGGAGCAGAAAAAAAATCCATTTATTCACTTCAATAGACAAACAGAAATAAGAGAAAGCATATATAAACATATATATACATATATATGTATATGTGTAGGTGTGTATGTAGTATGCATGCACGCACACACACACACACACACACACACACACATTATACATACCCCAGATACAGAGCAAAAGAATTCTCCCACTGGAACAAGGCAACTCACTTCAACCAAGTGTCCAAAATCTCACCCAAGAGAAAGTTCCCTAACATCTTTAGTATAGAGTAGGAGCATGATGAAAACTGCCAGTTTTTTCTCTCATTCCAGTTTCTTTCCTGAATGTTTTCCTTCATCAACTTGATAGAGAGTTGGCATTTTCCATTTTCTCTCTCAAAGCTGAAAACCAGAAGTGTGCAAAGTGACTGTAGAGCCTGAAGAATCTTGAAGAGACCAACCAAAGCTCTCTTCTTTTGTTTCTCCCCTATTAGGATATGAGCTCCTAGGATAAGGGCAGAGACTCTACTTTTTTGCTTTCTTTGTGTCCTCAGTGCTTATCACTAGTACATTTTAAGTGCTTAATAAATTCTTATTGACTAACTGAATATTACAGTTTAATACAATTGTCATACAACGTCAAAGCTGTTGACCCCATCTAAAAGACTCTAGTTATTCATGCTGTCAATCTCACTTATCAACACAGCTGTGAATTTCAATCTTTGAAGAAAAATCAAAGGCAGAACTTGCCCAAGGTCACATGTCTAGTAAGTGTCTGAGGCTGCATTTGAACTTAGGCCTTAATAGCTATAGGTCCAGTGCTCTGTTCATTAAACCATTTAGAAGCCTAGGTAGTAATTTAGGCCATAATAGGAAGAGTATTTGAAGATCTAAGTATGGAAAATTGATGTGTTTATTTTTCTAATGCAAAAGAGGTGCATCCATATGAATAAATGATAATCAAACTGCTGGAAGTTAAGCCAAATACAATCTTGAATCATAAAACCAGGGGACTAGTAACCTGAACTGTCACTTGGCACCTGTCCTAACTTGTTGAATCTAGTTTATTCCAGAAATACATAATCACTTTTAGAGGTCTGCTGTCACTAGTGCTAACCAAGAATAGTGACTAGAAGGCCAAAATCATTTAGAAGATATGCAGTAGGTTAAATATAAGAACATTGCTGTGGTATATATTCATCACAAAAATTTGCCTGGTAGGGTGCCTTGGATCTCCTTTGTCTCATTAATAATCCGTCATTTTAATGAGACTTCTTTTGAAGACACTCAGAATCCTCCCTGCTGTTGTTATGTGTGAGGCACTTTTCAAGTTTCTTCATAAGAATATTTTCATATAAGCTGATTGTGTTTCTTGATTCTCTTTGACAGAGAGATTTCTTTGTTCTCCACCATGGCTGGAAAGCAAGCCTGCCAGTCAAGAAATCTCTATGTTTTCATTAGATGTGTCCTCATGCCTTTGAACCTTTGTCTTTTCCATGTATTAGATAAGGATAGATGTCAATGACAGAAGTGAAAACAAAGACACTCCCAAAGTTAGTTTGACTTTCACTGTGGAATTGTTTTTAATTTATGCATTCCATTGGGGATTTCTGTCCAATGTCCAATGCCAGTCACCTTGCAGATAGAGTAGTGTTTTAGAAGCACACACACACATACCCACATAAACCACCCCCACTCTCCCCACACACAAATTATATTTTCTTGTCCTTTAAACGAGTGCTCACGTTGGGCCAATTCACAATGATGGTTTTGTTTTACACTGTATTAGAAAACTGATTTAGTGGCAATGGATGGTTAACCAACTACCTCTCTGTTCATTAAAATGGATAAATAATACCATTCCTTATTTTCTTCCATTGTCCAAACTGAATGTCTATTGTATTTTCTTCTACCCTCTCTGAAACTCTTATGGAAAGGAGTGATTTTAAGGCTACTGTGTCTTCAGTGTATTTTGGATTCAGAAATAGTAGCAATCTTCTTAGTAGCATTTTAATAGTGATCTCTGCTGAGTAATAAAACTTTAAGTTGCCCTATAAAATCCTATGTTGTCCCTATAGAAATATATTGGGAGGTGGGTAAAGTGAATAAACCAGATCCCCTACATATTTACCTAATGCAGAACACCATGGCACTAAGACTAACATAGTTTATGACTGTAAAAAATACAGGAGGTGAAGAATCTTGAATTACCTCAACATTGTGGAAGAAATGAGTGATACATAAAACTGACAGTTCCAGATAAGCATTAAAAGAGTGCTACCATGTACTTGCACAATTTAGCAGGCATCCCAGATTATCTTAGTTCCATGGCAAACCCTAATGGAACTCTCTTTTTCATGAGATCTGTTATATATCCAGCAGGACCAGGGAAGAAAGGAAAGATATTCCCTGTCAAGAAAAATCATGCTAAAGATAGGAAAGGTAAATCAGAGGCACAGGAGAATGAACAACATATTATTCCAACTGTGTTCAACCTAGAGAAAAGCTTATTCTATACTTTAAAATGTCTTTAGCAATCTAAAGGGATCCCACAGTTACTCTCTGTAGAATACTTAGTCTTGTTTCCCTGTAAAAATCTAGTACATAATGTATTTCTGTCATTTTCCTTTCTCTCCCCTTCAAAATATCTGGGTTTTTTTTCACTATGTAATGGTTTTCTCCTCCTCTATCCTATAGGACAAGGTAAATGGCATTTCCAAAATCAGTATCTCTGTGTCTTCCATGAATCCAGTCTTATCCAAACCTTTGTTCCCTCAGTTTTCCCTTTCTCCAGCATCTTCAATTTCTTTCCTCAATTGGTTCTTTCCTCTTGCCTTCACAATCTTTCGATATTCCCTGTTTTGAAAGACACTTCACTTGACCTTGCTGCTTCCTTTAGCGCCTGTCCTGGTTCTCTCCATTTTCATAAAAAATTTCTAAAACAAGTACTTCATACATACTCTGCACTTTTTTCTCTCTTTAAATCACTGACTTCTGGTTTGAGCTTCTACTGCTCTATTGAAACTGTTGCTGCTGCTATTCAGTCTTTCCAGTTATGTCCAACTCTTTGTGACACTAATTGGGTTTTCGTGGCAAAGATACTGGACTAGTTTGCCACATCCTTCTCTAGCTCATTTTTCAGATGGAGAAACTAAGACAAACAGGGTTAAGTGACTTGCCCAGGGTCACCGAAGTAGTAAGCATCTGAGACCAGATTTGGACACGTGAAGATACATCTTCCTGATTCTTGGACACATGAAGATATGTCCTCCTGATTCCAAATCCAGTTCTCTAACCATTGTACCATCTAACAACTGCTGACTTCACTCAAAGGTCACTGACGGTGTCCTCGCTGATAAATTGAAATCTTCCATACAGCATTTGATAGTGTTGCTTACAGCCTAACTCTTAACAGCCTTTCCATCCTTGGTTTTTATTATACCCTTTCTGCTTCTGGGATTCATCTTTTTTTCCTGGCTTCTTCATTGGTTCTATTTCAAATTCAATTTAATTTGACCAAAAAAAAAAATTAGCACCAGAAGTATTCCAGGAACTATGGTGAGTATACAAAGACAAAAAAATTGAAACACTCCTTGTTTTCAAAGACCTTGAATTCTACCTGGGGTGTTTCAGTGAAATAAAATGTATATGAATAACTAATACAATGTTTGCACAAAGAGTCATTCTAGGATATAGTGTTAATAACCTGGGGGAATCAGGAAAGACCACATATAGGATGTAGTACTTGATATGAACATGGAAAGAGCTAAGGATTCCAAGACGGTAAAGTGAAAAGAGTATTCCCAGCTTGGGAGACAATCCATACAAAGACATGGAGATAGAAAAATGAATATCATGTATGGAGGAAAGAAAATAGGTCATTTTGACTGGAACAGATTTTACAATGGGGAGTGATGTGAAATTAACCTAAAAAGATGGGTGGAAGTCAGATGAAGGAGAGCTTTAAATTCCAAATACAGAAGACAATATTTTTCCTCTATGTAATAGTGATCCCTTATATCTTGGTTCCTGATTCATCAGTTTTGATTCCTTCATCCCCACATCAGTTATGGGACAGAAGATCTTCTTGATCCTTACTTCAAAATATCTAGCCATGCTTTTGGATCTCATGAAAGGTATATAGAAAGATATGAATAAAAATTACACAGAATGTGAAAGTATGAGTTGGTTGTGATTTGCACTGTAATATGGAATAAGCACGTGGATGAAATTGTAGGGCAATTACTATATATGTATGTATGTGTATATGTATGTATCTATATACATACATATACACATATACATACACTATATATGTGCACTATAATATATGTACTTGCATGTATGGGTATATATAGAGATGTATAGATATAAATGTGTATATGCATATATTCATTCATGCATATGTACACCCACCCACACATGCCTTCCTGCCATGTAACCTTCTGACGATCAGGTCCCATACCTTTTAGATACACATACACATGTATACATACATATATATATATGTATATATATATATATACACATATGCATATGCATGTGCGTGTGTGTGCATTTTGTAGCCCTCAGAGTGTCCAATCAATCACATTACATTCACCATCCACAATTTGTTTAGTCTTTTCTGAATCAATCAATGAAGGGCATAGTCTTTGTTTCAGTTCTTCATTACCATAAAAGGAACTACGATGGACATATTGGAATATATGGAATCATTCTTTGTGTCTATGACCTCCTATGATATATGCCTAGCAGTGGGACTTTTGGGTCAAAGATTATGCATATTTTAGTCACTTTTGTTAGCCTAATTCCAAATTCCATTCCAAAATTCTTAGATCAACTCACAGATACAACAGATAGAATATCTATATTTCCAAAGCCCCTTCAATATTCATTATTTCTGTCCTTACAAAGTGTCATATTTAAAGTATCATATTTAAAATATAGAAGAGTGTGGCAATGTTATTATCATTCTTCATTTTTTTACTTAACAAATGCCTGCCTGACACAATTAGCATTTTTGGCTAACCTGAGTTTCTTTAAAAATTAATCTATTTCCCTCTCAAGTATTTTATGTATTTTTCTAACTGTTTCTTCTACCTTTACCCAAGTCACCAATCATTGTAATCTTACAGAAAACTAAGAGCAAATGCATGATTTTCCTCATAAATTCTGTTTCAAGATTTTAGAAATATAATTTCATACTCTAATGTTGATTCATATGTTGCTGAATGATTAAGTCTTAATCTAACAATCCATTAGAAGAACACTCTTCACTTTGAAAAACAGAGATAGATTTTCATTTTCTCAGTGTGACCTTGTTTACTTTATTTTGATTGGTCAGACATGGAGAGAAGCAACTCTAATTTGCAATCCTGTATTTTCCTTCTCTCTCTCCTTGCAGTCTTGTTTTCCCAAACAATTCCTTTGGCTGTACACCATCAGATAGAAAGACACCACAGAGAATTGAAAGACAGGAAGGTTGACTATATGATTAGTTTGTGGGTTCCTTATTGGACAACCTTAATTTGCCCAAACCAGATGCTCTCTTCTAACACATTTGTAAAGTGATGGCCTGTTGGGATTTGTATTATAAAATGACCTACAGTTGGAAGATAGAAAATAAATCTTAATTATTTATTTTTAAAGCTATATTTGTATTAATAGGATATATTTTTAAAGATATATTTATTTTTAACCAAATTTTAATTACACTATCTCTTTTTTGCTCCAAAACCATTATCTTTATTGTAAACATAAGATCGACTGTGAGCAAATGTAAAAAAATGGTTTATGATTTTAAATCTCATTAGAGGTAAAAAAAAAAAAGATGAAAACAATGATCTACTGATGTCTCATTAGAGCTAAAGGTCCCATAAAATCTCATTATTTCCAACTCTCTCTACCCACAGTCAAACCAGGAGTTTAAGATGTCTTTAGAACAATTCATCCCTAATGACCCATGAAAATGCATTGAGTATTCCAATAAAAATTCCTTTGGGAAAGCAGTGGAATTTTGTTAGTCCAAAATGCCCATTCTCAAGCAAAGGCGATAGATTATGTGACAGTTTTACATATAAAGGTAAGGTTTGAGATCTCATTTCATTAATTACACTGTGCTAGTTGCTGTGGGATGGGGGTGTGAAAATCCTAGAAAAGGCAAGGAGTTTCTAATTGAAATTTTTAAAGTGTTCATGCTTTTTCAAAGTTTTAAGTGTATACCAATTTGAATATGAAGTAGGTGGATTTTCCTTCCAAGGAAAATGTCCTAGAGTCTAAGAAAAGGGGCAAAAATTCACTGACAGTTTGATTAATAAATGAATGAATGATAAACCATTTATTAAACATCCATTGTGTGCCATGCCTGGTGCTGCTAATTGATCCACCGGGAATAACATTCATTTGAATAAAGTTGCCCTAGGTAAGGAGAAAATTAGGGCAAATTGTACCTCAGAGATTTAATGCTGGCTTAGTAATGATAGTTCCTGGGAAACAAGAGATTCTGGAAGAGTCTAGGACCAGTTGAAAAGCAGATACAATTCTAAAGAATGAGTGAAGTATGTTTCAAACTGAGGCATTATACAGAGATGTGAGTACCTCCTAGAAAGATGTAGGAGCAGTATACAATCCACTTTACCTGTTATTCAGGGAGAGAGAACATGTCTATCAAATATAAGCAGCAAGAAAATTCATGTCCTAGTACATGCCTATGCCTCCTGGGTTATTTGTACCACAAAATAACAATTTTTCAAAATGTATGACACCAAAGGGTTAAATAAATGATTATAGATTGACTGACTGGAACAAATTCTTTATTAACAAATATACTACTATATTTAGCATAGTTAATAATTATAAAAATTTAAAATTAAATTATAAAATTTATAATTTTATATATATAATATAATTATATTTATAATAAAACAAATTATAATTAATTAATTATAATATAAATTATATTGTAATTATACAATAAATATATATAGTTTTTATAGTTTTATAACTTAAAAAGTTTTCCCAGGTTTTCCAAAGGTCCAGTTTCTGGTTCAAGCTAGTCTCCTCTCTGAAAATATAAGTTTACCACTACATGTGAACATTAACACTGACCTTTGTTTTAATGTGTCTTTCTACAATAGAAAAATACTAGATTTGTAGAGTATCTAAGTGTTTTTAATTTGTGAGTACATTTACTGTCAGGTGGTGCGATGGATAGAACATTGAGCCTAGAGTCAGGAAGACATGAGCTCAAGTGGTCTCAGCCTGTGCAAGTTACTTAACCTTGTTTGCTTCAGAAGGAAATGGCAAACCTCTCCAGTATCTTTGCCAAGAAAATCCCTGAAAGGCATTAGGAAAAGTTGGACATGACTGAAAATGATGCAACAACAGATTTGCTGATTTTCAAGGGTCCCTAGTTTTAAAGATAGAACACAAGGTAAATGTATAGCATATATAGCATAATGAGTTAAGTACTATCTTTAGAGTTAGCATGACACGATTCAATTACCTCCTTATATACTTATTTATTGTGTGACCCTGGGTAAGTCATTTCTATGAACCTGTTTCCCCAACTGAAGAATTAAGGAGTTGAACTATATAGTCTCTAAGGACCCTTACAGGTCTAAATCTATGATCATGTAACTACTTATGATACTTGAATAGAATGACTATTAAGTTTAAAAACAACTCAACTATTATTTTTATGTTTACAGGTTTAGAGACATGGGGAAGCTAACCTTCCATCTGACTGTAGGAACTGCAAAATTGGGTACATAATCATACATAGTATAGGATTTAGGAAGAGGACAGACCTTGGAAAGTCACCTCCTAATAATTATAGGGAACCAGGGCAGCTAGGTGGTGCAGTGAATAGAGCACCTGCTCTGGAGTCAGGAGGACCTGAGTTCAAATCCAGCCTCAGACACTTAACACAAAAACTAGCCGTGTGACCTTGGGCAAGTCACTTAACCCCAACTGCCCTCCAAAAAGCAAAAAGCAAAAAAATAATAATAATTATAGGGAACCTTAAAAATTATTAAATCTAACCCTTTGAATTTTGCAGAAATGATCTCTACATGTGGTGATCCAATAACAAAATTAAAATATATGTTAATGGTATTTCTCTGGAGGGTCCTGCCTAATATCTCATTTCTTCATATGATCTCTAAGTATATAGGTTTCCCACTTAAGTCAGGAGGGCCCCAATCCTAAACACTATTTCCTGCAACCACCTCTTTCTTTCTTCTCATCTCCTGTCTCAACTTCTTCCTCATCTCTACCTTGTCTCTGCCTTAGTTGCAGCCTCATCTTATTTGTATTATTGGAATGTGAGATTACAGAATCATAGATTTAGAGCTGGAAGAGTTCTAAGGGCACATAGTCCAGATTCTTCATTTTGCAGATGAGGAAACAATGATCCAGAGCCTATGGCTTTTCCAGGGTAACCCAGGGAGTAAGTTATAGAGGCAAGGAGGGAGTTGACATGAGGAAACAGCATTCACCCACCTTACTTCATCCACTGGGCACAAGGCCTGCTTGATAATGTTCCACTAGTATCACCAAGTCTACAGATTATAAATCCTAGAATTTTGATCTATAAGGGACCTCGAGATCATCTAGTTCAACCTTATTTTCCAAATGAGAAAGATGAAGCCTAGAATGGTGAAGTGAGGTGCCTCTGGTTATTGAGATAAAGACATCAGACTGAGATGGGAACACAGGAATTTTTATTCCATACCCTTACATCAAGCTACATTGTCAATATACACAAGCTCACAAGAGCTTCCTGAATGGTCAACCTAAAGGAATTCAAGAGGTCTGTGTTACATGGAATAATGGCTCCACATCTGAGTGACTCTGACAATGACTAATATGCTTTTGAGAAGCCAGAGGAGTAATGTGCAGGAAACTTCAAGAATACTATCTCTTTTCAGAGAGCAGCTAACATCCATGGTGAATTTTTATTTATTCTTAATCCTTTCATTTTCTGTCTCAGTAAACCAGTACTAGGTTTAGAATTTCAGTAAATATATAAAATAGCTTTAAGGTCTACAGTTCTACGAAGGGCTCCATATTCAGGGTAATGAAGTATTTTTGCCCTTGCTGCATCCATATTAAATTTCATTTACAGGTTAAAGAGCCTAAGCATATATGTTGCAATTACTGTATATGTTTGAAAATCATCTCTCCAAGTCATGTTTTCATCCATCTGCTCATGAATTGGAAAATGAATAATTTTATAAAGTTGTAGATGTATTTTAATACTACTTACAGAAGTCAGATAGTATAATGTAAGCGTAATACATTTGTTAGGGAATTCCCTTACAAATCTCTAATCAATAACTTGAAAATCCTTATTTTTATTAATATGTAAAGATGAGAGATGATCTATGGAGAAGTTTTATTCTCTGTTGGTATCTACACAATGTTAAGAGAACATAGAGAAGTCTTTAAGACCATTGGGTGACCCTGCTGAGATAGATTCAAGGGAAAATATGGATATGAGTTGTACTGAAAGGGATAGGTTGTGTTCTGTGTTGATAGGAGTACCCACTTTATTAGGATGACAGACAGACTGGAGTCCAGAAGATTTGGGTCTCCTCATGGCAGAGCTAGTGTATTATAAGCAGGCCCATAACTGTGCAGCACTGATATGTTCTGTGTAAAAGATAAATTACAATATAATAGACCTTCACATTACCAAAATTTTGAAGCCCAAAAAGTTTGTCCGATTTGTTGTTACTGTCCTTAATTTGCATCCATTATTTCCTCTTCACCTCTCAGCCTAACTTACTCAACTAATTCTCTGGTTCTCTTTCTTCCTTTCTTGTCATCTAAATATGTTTCCAGTGCTTTCATTTAGAGTGAGATGTGCCTATCAAATTGGAAGGAACCTCAGGGGTCAACTAGTCCAATGTCTTCATTTTAAAACTGAAGTTGAGAGAGATAAAATTGTTTCATCTCTTAGTCTAAGGTTATATGCCTAGTTAGAGACAGAGCCAAGACTAAAAGCCCAAATAGTGTCATGTTTAGTTTATTCTTATTTTTAGCTTTCCCTACTACATATAACTCTGAAATCAAGATGGGATCCTGGGCAACATTTAAACTTTGACTCATAATTGTTTAAACAGTAGCCTTATAAGAGTTGTTTGTTTTTTAATTTAAACAGCATTCAAATCCTTAAATTAAAAGGCTGAGACTGTGTTGATAGAACTTTTGGTAGGGGAATAGAGAACTTCCCCTTGGATAGGAAATAAATCTTTTGGTACCAAACACTTCCTGGCACCTCTGAAATCATACTACAGAGGTGATCACCTACTCACTTTATGATCAATGTAATGGATATACCTTCTGCTTGATAGTCTGGGAGCCTTAAGGTAACTGGTGGAAACCTTTCTAATTAAAGGTAGACACTTACTGTTAATGTGACCCACCCATCTTTTAGAGGGTTTCCTAAAAGTTGCCTCAATTATATCCCAAGTTGTTAAACATGGCTTTATATATTCATGCTCCTTTGCTTGAAATATCTTAGGCTACTCAGGAGTTGATCCTTGCAAAAATTTGAAAGGTAAAAATCAGTTTGCTAATGCCCACCAAACTGCTTTCTCTTCTGTCCCAAATAAAGTCCACACTGATTCCCTCAGTGGTAATTCAGCGACTGCTCTGCTAAGCCCCATTGATTTGCTATGAGAAGTGCCTTCAGTATGTTTCTTTCTTGTACTATAAACCTGTCACTCGACAAGTCAGTTTCACAAGTATGGGTCAGCTGGGGCTGTTTCAGATGACTGAAAATTAAATGCTCCCGAGATATGAAGAACTGAACTGAAATGGGGGCATTTGTGACCCTTTTAACAGGAAATATTTGAATTAATATTATAAGGTAATAATAATCTTTCTGTTTTAGAGTTCCAAGTTTCTGCCTATAAACATATTAATTTTAATCACTTTGGGAATTCAGCCAAAACAAGGCTAGCTAAATGACTTACAGAATACCACTAACAAAATCCAAAAAAAGACAGCTACATCCACAGGTTTCTATTTTGTGAAGCTCAACACTGAAACTTCCAAGTAGATCTGAAATGATGTTCTATGTCCAACAATAAAATTTCAATTTCAGTTTTCTCATCTCACTCATCTTTTCACCAATGATTTTATTGTCTTTGAAGCCAACAATATTCTTTGTGCTTTCTCTGTCCCTCCCTTCCAATTTTTTTCTTCTTTTCTTCTTTATTTTTGTTATTTCTCTAGTGATATCTTTCTCTATCTGTCTCTCCTCTCCTCCCCACTCTCAATTGTTAGGACGTTAGTTCCATTTGTTCAGCATCTGCACTGGACAACATCTGGAGCCCCAGGAAATTCAGCTGCTCTGGATATGACGTTTAAATGAAATTACTTTTTCATGCACTTCAGAGGAGTATCAAGAGCATCTTTCTAACCAAACAGGCCCTTTTGTTCTTCTCTAGCAAGTGGTTCTCATTAAAAATGTCATCTCTCTAATAAATTGCCTCATTGCTCTTGCAGCTGGGGTTATTGTTTTCATGGTTTTGTACTCACTGTGATTCTCATAGGGAACAGAAAGCAAGAGAAAATAAGACTTTTTTCCATTCTGTCTGCATAAAATGCCTTTTTTCCTTCCTTTTGTATTTGGATGAGAAATTTGTTTTTGTTTTTGTTTTTTAATAAAGTATTTTATTCTCCAAACACTCAGTGCTCTTGGCAAAGTAACTACAAAACAAATCTCCCAGATGTGCTTTCCCGGCTAGATACAATGTGGTGGCAGGTAATATTTAGTGGTTCCTGCTTGGACTTATACGTGGTACTTTGCAACAGAATAATATAATTTACCTTGGAAGTTAAAAATGCGTAATACTACCAAGTCCCAGTCTCTGGCATGATAATGCATGCAGGAAGCAGCTGTAGGGGAGACCAGAGCAAAAGAATTAATTAGAACTGAGACAAGGGGGAAAAGATTATTTACATGGCTGTATTTGGATTGAAATGAAATTAAAACACTTAGAAATACACTATATAATTTGGATCTTCATTGGGCAAGTAGGAATCATAAAAAGATAGATTACTTAAAGGTCAGGTGTGAAAAAAATCCAAAAGCTTGGCCTCTTATGAATAATCTATATTTGCATTTTAGTCTTTAGCCAGAATCTGGCTTGTGTGTGAAGAAATCAAAACTGTATAACCTTTTTCCTTGCTCCTTTCCCCTTCTTCCCATCTGCTTCCCAGCAAATACTCAATATATCAGTTATGGTTTTCCTTTTAATATTTATTTTCCCTGACTACAAATCTCTCTGCTGAAAAGAAAAAAAAAGAAAAAAAATCATCATTTGAGGCAAAGAGAGACCAGAAAGCTCTGGCAAACAGATTGCTTTGGATTAGGAATTTTTTGGAATCCCCAGGCTTCCTCTGACTTCCTCAAATCAGGAAGGGGCTGGGTGCTGGGAACCTTGAGGGCTGTGCTGGTAACTTGTCATGATCCCTGGAACTGGGTTGATTTTGCATATAAGTTCTCAGAATTTTTTTTAACAAAATACAAACACTGCTATTTGTGTGTTGCCCTTTTTCTAAATAAAAACAATCCTCAAATATGAAGAGTGATACTTTCCTTAGGTAACGATTTCTCCAATATGACTAAGCTAGTATCAAATATTTTTTTCAATTTTAGAAGAAACCAGAGTTTAGGGTCTTTACATTTTAAGCAGTTTGCAGCATTGATACCTGATAAAAACATACATACATAGTTGAAGATGAACACTTTGAGTCATCATATCAGAGGTCTTTAGGCTAAAATAATCTTATTAAATACAGTCTGTCTGACTAATAACTGGTCACTTCCCATTATTATACAGCAAGAAATGATGGAACTTGGCATTTCACTTTTGAATGGGAAAGAAGCAAGAAAATACTGTGTGTGTAGATATTTCTACAGTGACCAAGCTCTTGGGTATCAAAACTACAATATCCTTAAAGTGTTTGATAAGGTTTGGGTAGAGTTGCAGCAGGACATCTCTACAGAATTACAGAGACTCAGGTCAACTCCAAGTCAGTTGGGAAGATTTATTATAGTTTTAAGGTTTCATGCCCTGGTGAGTGGCTAATAAAGCAAGACATACAATTTTATAGAGAACATGATGCTGAATACATAATCAAAATGTACATAGAATATAGGAATATGACTGACATTAAAAAGGCAGGAGGAGTTTGTTAAGGGATTAAGTAATGGAGGAGGGGTCCCAGCCTCAGTGGAACTGCTCATGTAATTACCTGTAATGCATACAGTTGGGGGGGGGGTATGTATATATAGTAATGGTATTATAATAAGCCTCTCTACATCATAAGTTCACTCTAGATCTGTTCTTTACTATTCCTGCACAGGTGCTACTGTTGGGTGGACCCCTTCTATGGTTTGATGGTCAAGCATCCTGCTCTACATCCTGGTGATACTGTCTTCTGACTGGCTAGCTATTGTGGTCCTGTCTGTTCAAGATGGATAATTAGGTATTGTGGTCTTGTCTTGGGCTAAATGGATGATATGATTGTGGTTGAGTAGGAGAACATACCTGTTTCAGTGGGAATGGGTCTGGTGGCTGGGATCTTGTCATATGAACGTGCCTGCTATTGCTGTAGAAAATAAGAAGTCATGGACACAACTGTTGTTCCAGTGAGCAGTGAGGCATTCATGAAGAAGTTAGGACATTGCTATGGGGGAGAGGGAAGCTATATGGGTATAGTGGAGCTACTACCTATAATGAAGTTGAAATATTGGGGCTGTGGGCAGCTATATTAGGACTCAATCAGTGTTTAAGTGTCAACAAAGACCCTTGAAGTCTATTTTCAGACCAGTAGAGGAGCTATTATTTAATGTCCTCTGAATCACCTGGAATAGTGACTATATGTACTTGGCACATTGCTTGCTATGTATATTACATATTCTCTCCCCTGTTAGAGTGTAAGTTTTGTGAGGGCAGGGACTATTTTGTTATTTGCCCAGTACAGTGCCTGGAACATAGTAGATCTATAATAAATGTGTTATCACTGGTTTCTAAACAACACAAGTTATGTAACAAATCAGAAAAAGAAGTCTACATTTTGCTGCCTGCTCACTGTGAAATGAAAACTATTTCCTATTAGACCCCAGGCCCCAGCATTGACCATGACCAAAAGCAAATACTTTTAATTTTCAATGGATACTGTGCCTGCTGTGTGATGAGGTGACATTATGGTAAGGAAACTGAGGGAAGAGTTAAGTGGAAGAGCCCTCTAGAGGTACAGCAAGAAGTACTGATTTTAAAAAGTGACCAGATTCAAGCCTAGGATTCAGTAGACGAAGAGGCTGCCGATCAAGGCATGAACGTGTGCACTAGCTGAACGGGCTGCACATCCTGATTTCCACTGTTGATGGGCAACAACTTGTGTTCTCCCTAAGTTAAAGGCACAAACCTTGGTTTTCTTATTTTGCTGGTGAGAACTAGAACTTCCCTGGAAAGTGGGATGCACTCATTTTGGGAATGGTTGCTATGAGTGTTTCTAACATTTGTTTTGTTTACTTTTGGTTTCCAATTAAATGTTTTGGATGATTCTGTGCTATGGTTTGCTTATGTTTCTGTTAGTCAATTAATGACTGAATATCTATACCCAAGATGATTTTCGAGGCTTTAAGCTTCGATGCACTGCTATCCAAAATGCCCTCATATACTCAAACATAAATCTGTTAGAGACTAGTGCTGATTAGTCCAAAAGAAACAATCAGGACACATGATTTGACAAAGTCTCAGTAAGTTTTCACATTATTTTCTAGAAATTCATGCTATCAAAGAGACTACCCTTGGCTATCTTATCATTTTAGCTGCAGATTGAGCAACTGAAATGGTGTGTCAAAACAAATTTTTTTGTGTGTGACTTTTATCTTAGTTCTTCACTTATTGTTTCTGTAGCCTAACAGCCATAAGTATGTGGTAAAAACATTGTATCTCTTATAGTCAATGGCATGGGGATATCTGTTCCTGAAAAACAAAAAAACCAAACAAACATGTAATTTTAAACCTGGGGCACCTAGGTGACTCAGTGCACAGAGTGCCAGGCCTGAAATCAGGAGATTCATCTTCCTGAGTTCAAATTTGGCCTCAAGACACTTACTAGCTGTGTGGCTCTGGGCAAGTTACTCTGTCTGCCTCAGTTTCCACATCTGTAAAATGACCTGTAAATGACAAACCATTCCAGTAGTTTTGCTAAGAAAACCACCAATTGCGTCACAAATAAAAAATGATTGAACAACAGAACTTAAAATCATGCAACTGGGAGTATTGTCCAAGGGAAACTGGAGAATGTGGCCCCATGACCAAGATTGGAGGACTTAATTTTACAAAAAAATATAATATAGAAATACTCAATAATTTATCAGAGTTAAGAATATCACTTAACATTTACTCAAAAAATTAACAAGCTAATTGCTAAGAGTTAGAAAAGAGCCCAGGAAGTAGTAGAGAATTGTTTCAAAAAGAATAAAGACAAGAAATTCTCCAAGCTGACTGGGATTAAATCAGCTTCCATTCTTTTTTTTCAAATGATATTTTATTTTATTTTTGCTTTTTTTTGGAGGGGGTAAGGCAGGGCAATTAGGGTTAAGTGACTTGCCCAAGGTCACACAGCTATTAAGTGTTTGTATGAGGCCCAATTTGAACTCAGGTCCTAACTGTGCCACCTAGCTGCCCCAGTCATCTTCCATTGTTGACGAAAATCCTGGGATATATTACTAAAGGAATTGTTTTGAGAACATTTAGATGAACAATGATTCCTAACTAATCACTAGAGTTCATTAAGAATATGTCATGCTGAGGGACGGAGTCAAGAAGGTGGCATAGAAGTAGGAAAACTCTGTGGCTCTCCCATAACCAACTCAAATATCTATAAAATATGACTATAAATAAATTTTAGAGGTACATAACCCACAAAGAGACAGAGAAACAAAGCTCCCACTGAAGGCAGCCTAGCAGGGGGACAGGAAGGGTTCATTGCAGCATGCTGGGAGCCCTGACCAGCCCTGCGTGAACCTACAGTTTTAGCCCCAAGGTGGTCTGGATTAGCCATGGCTGGATCATTCAGGAGACTGGATAACCAGCTACTGTGGCTGTTTCCAGAATTATCAACCCATAAATGCCCAAGACAAAGTAAAAGGTCAGTGGAACTTGCCTGGATTTGATGGGGGACAGAGGAGCTCACTGAAGACAATATTTCCTTCAGAATTAGATTGGAGCAAATAGAAGCTAATGACTTTATGAGAAATCAAGATACTATTAAACAGATTCAAACAAATGAAAAAATTGCAGGCAATTAAAATATCTCCTTGAAAAAAAACCACAGACCTGAAAAATAGATCTAGGAGAGATAATTTTAAAATTATTGGACTACCTGAAAGCCATGCTCAAAAAAAGAACCTAGAAATAATCCTTCAAGAAATTCTCAAGAAAAATTGCCCTGATATTTTAGAACCAGAGGGCAAAAAAGAACTCGAAAGAATTCACCAATCACCTCTTGAAAAAGATCCCAAAAAGAAAACTCCTAGGAACATTATAGCCAGGTTCTAGAGTTCCCAGATCAAGGAGGAAATATTATAAGCTGCCAAAAAGAAACAATTTGAATATTGTGGAAACACAATCAGGATAATACAGGATCTACTTCTACATTAAGGGATCAAAGGGCCTGGAATATGATATTCTGGAGATCAAAGGAGCTAGGACTAAAACCAAGAATCACCTACCCACCAAAATTGAGTGTGTTTCAGGGGAAAATATGGTCATTCAATTAGGTGGAGGACTTTCAAGCATTCTTGCTGAAAAAACCAGAACTGAATAGAAAATTTGATATTCAAATACAAGAAGTATGAGAAGATAAACATGGAAAAGAAATCATGAGGAACTTGGCAAAGTTGGACTATTTACTATATGGACTATATGGAAAAAATGATAATTGTAACTTATGAAACTATTATCAGTATGAGGGTAGTTGAAGAGAATATAAATGTTTATACATATATATGTGTATACTTACACATATATCTGTATAGGAGGATATATATACATATGAATATATATGTGAATGTGTGTGTATATGTGTACAGGTATACACAACAGAGGGCACAGGATCAATTGAATAGGAAGGGATGATATTTAAAAGGTGAAATTGAGAGGTAAGAGAGGAATATAATGAGAGGAGATGGGGAGAGACAGAATGGGGTAAATTATCTCATACAGAAGAGGCAGGGGATAATTGTTACGATGGAGGGGAAGAACAGGAAAGCAAAAGGGAATGGGTCAACCTTACTCTCATTGAATTTGGTTTAGGGAGGGAATGATATACACTCTGAATTTGGTATCTTGCCCTACAGGAGGATAGGGGGAAGGGGATGAGAGGGGCGATGGTGGAGAGGAGGGTAGGTTGGGGGGGGAGGGTAGTTAGAAGCACACATTTTTGTAAAGGGACAGGGACAAAGTAGAGAATAGAACAAGTGGGGGGCAGGATAAGATGGAGGG
>CM053598.1:104460381-104486963 GCA_028646575.1 Pseudocheirus occidentalis | reverse complement strand
AGAAAGAATCTGGAAGTTAAAGTTTTAAAATAAAATGTTTAAAATATCTAGCTAGCTAGCTGTCTGTCTGTCTGTCTATCTATCTATAATTATCATTATTATTATTATTTACATGCAACTGGGAAATAAGATATACAGGCACTGGGATAGGGAGATCCATCTTGCCCTACTAGAAAGTCAGAGTGTTGATGGGGGAGGATATAGGAGAGAACATATTGGGGGAGGGGATAATTGTTTTGGGTGGTGGGTAGGGGAAAGACAGGGAGAAAATTTGTAATTCAAAATCTTGCAGAAATGACTGATGTAAACTAAAAATAAACAAAAGCTAATTTAAAAAAAAGAATATGTCATGCTATAGAAATCTTATTTCCTTTTTTTGACAAGGTCCCTATACTAGTAGATCATGGGCTTTTGAAAAGATCCTTTACAGTATTCTGGTGGATGAGGTGGAAATAAATGTATAGGATGATGATACAATTATCCTTTGCACTTTGTGGCTTTATATATCTTGGGTCAGCATAAGATTAAATGGGCATTTGGGGGCAGTTTTGCAGAAGCTGCACATGACATGTGAAGGCCAGCAGATGACACAGAAAGAAGTCTAGAAATTCAGAGATGAATAAAATATATTCAGAGTATTATATAATACCAATATATTTTATCTTTTAATACCAAAATGATTCAGATTTCTTTTCTGATACCAAGGGAGAGACAAAAATATTTATGTGGATTTTCCAGACCATGGGAGTGCCAGGCCCCTAACTCAATGATATGGAAGGGATAACTCAATAATTATGAAGATTTGAAACTAATTCAATGATCAGAAGAGTAATTAATGACATCCTAGAATGAAGTGCATTCTGGTTCAAAATCTCATGTTTCTACATTGTTTTGATTAAGACTTTTTAATGACTTGGTTGCAATAAAAAATGAATGAATGAAAATATATTGAGAGATTACTTAATGCTAATAACTATGCTAAGTTCTGGGGAAACAAATAGGAAAATCAAGACATTTCCTGTTCTCAAGGAACTGACACTCTAATGCGAGGGAAACAATATCCAAAAGAAAGTTTACCTGCAAGACAAATGGAATGGCCTAAGGATCCTTACATTACATTAGTGGGTCAGCCAAGGTGCTGACTTAAATATAGCCAGAGTGCTAGGGATTTAGGGTACATAGAAACAGATCTAAAGATAAGAACTAGAAAACTTTGGGAGACAGTTACACCAGTGACAGGAAAAATAGTAACACCTGGTGGTCTTTCACCTCACTCCAAGGAAAAGAATCCATGGACTCTGTGTTATCAAAGTCTTCTGAGCAATTAAATAATTAAGGATGGATTCTGGGTGGCTTGGCCTGGGGGAAGGAAAGGAAGTGAAGAAGGAAGAGGGGAAAATTCACCTACAGTGGTGATGGGTCTTATGCCTCCCAGCAATGCCAGATTAAATACAAAATTGGAAAGGATAGCTAACATATGTAATGAAATAAAATGGAATTAATTGAGAATAATATAGAGTATTAGCCTTGGGATAAAAATTAATTGCAGAAATATAAGATGTCAAAGGTCTGGAACAAGAGTTCATGTGAAAGCCTTGGAGGCTTTTATTGAACTACAAGCATAGTATCCAACCATTATCATGTTTTTGAGTTCCACACCCACATCTCTAATAGCCAAGAAAGATATCTGTTGGGTATCTCCACCTGTGTGTCCAATAAGCATCATAAAGTCAATGTTTGTAGAGTGTATCTTTTTTTTTTTACCAGCATATGTCCTATATACCATATGGGTTTTATATTTCCAGGGAGGAAGAGAAGAGAACAAGCATTTATTAAGTGCTTGCTTTGTACCAGGCCCTCTACTAATTGCTCCACAAATACTGTTTGTGATATCAGCAACAATCCCAGAAGGTAGGGGCTATTATTATAATTGAGAAAAATGAAGTAGACAGATTAAGTAACTTGCCTAAGATCATACAAATGGTTTTCCTTACTTCAGACCCAAAGTTTTATCTACTGTACTACCTACTACTATCTATTGTACTACCTACTCACTACTTACTCACCTACTCACTCACTTATTGGGATGTATAAATAGATATCTCTGGACCCTTGCCCACAACTCTCTCTCTCTCTCTCTCTCTCTCTCTCTCTCTCTCTCTCTCTCTCTCTCTCTCATTCTCTCTTTCTCTCTTTCTCTCTTTCTCTCTTTCTCTCTCTCTCATTCTCTCTTTCTCTCTTTCTCTCTTTCTCACTCTCTTTCTCCTGACTTCAGGGCTGGTGCTCTTTTCACTGTGCCACCTAACCACCTCTCCACAACTCTCTAAAATACAGTTTGATTCTTGCCTATAGAGGAGTCACTTGTCTAATTGTTTTGCTCTTTTCAGAAAGGGGATATCAGTCTGTAATCATATCTATTTCTTCCCATAAATATTGCTAGTGTAGAGTGAATGATTGTCTGTTTTAGGTGTAAGCAACTTTCCTGGTTTCTATTCCTTAAAAAAGAGGTATCTAATATATTATCTGAAGGCCTGACCCCTTCCCACTAAAATTTAGCTATATAAGGGACCATTACAAGTTGCAAATGTCAAGGAATCCATTTATCCAAGCAGATAGCAAAGAGGAATCAAAACGAGTCACATGAATTTGTATATCCCCAAAAATACACAAAGTGAACAAGCTCTCCCCCCTTGCAATGCCAATTCAACCAAGATAGGGAGGGGAAAATTTCTCATTCTCAGTATGGGGAAATTCCCTGAACTCCCTAGGAATACAAGCTGAAAATTAGGAACAGATACCAGAGGGACCAGGCATGTCAATTTAGATAGATATAGACATATAGCTACATTGCTAGAGATATTGATATATAAGTTTGTTATAATTTACTATAGTTTCTCTTTTATATGTAAATATATTTTAAATTCAAATAATTATAAGCAGATACATAGTTTAACTTTGAAATAAAAACCTTTATCCTATTATTTCTATTTTCTTTTTCTTATGGATAAAAATATGGACTGAATCAATTTACTCAGCTTGTTCCTCTGAAGTATCCTTAAATTCCTGAAGATGTTTTCTTTCCAGATTTCTCCCAAAATCCATGTGTCTTCTCTCAGAGTAGAAAGAAGAATGTCTCTGCCCTCCAAAGCTCTCACACCAACTCTGCCCTTCACACCGATGTGCAGTTTTTAGTCAAAATTCTCTCCACCAATGAGAAGAATTTTATGAAAATGCTCCAGGCTTGAACCCAAGGTTATATGCCCCAAATGGAACCCATTACATTTCCCCCTGCATTCACCTCTCGGTCTATCTTCCCTATGTATTTCCAAGTCAGCAAACATTTATGAATCCAGGGTCCTACAATCCTTCAAGCCACCCAAATCATAGATTTGCAAGTGGAGCTATCCTTAAAAGTCATAAAATCCAATCCTCTCATTTTCCTGATGAAGAAAATTAAGCCAGTAGAAGGGAAACAAATAGTAAAGGATTGAGTTGGAATTCAAACCCAGATTCTCTGACTTCAAATCCAGCATTCTGTTCACTCTCAACAGACACTTTTTCATTATCAATCAGATCAGTGGTTCTCAACCTTCCTAAGGCCTCCACCCTTTAATACTCATATGTGGGCATGTCTGCATGTGGGAGGACAGGCCTGGAGATGGATAGAGGAGTGGTATCTTGATTCCTAAGACCATCAGAAATACGTTTTCCACTGGTCTTAGGCGACCCCTGTGAAATGGTCATTTGACCCCCAAAAGGGTTGTGACCCACAGGTTGAGAACTACTGAATTAGGTGCTTGATGATCTTAGAAAAATATGGATAGACTTGCACAGAATAATGAAGAGCAAAAGGAACAGAATCAAGAGAATGTATATAGAGTTATAGGCATACTGTTTTTAGAACTTTGAGTCAATAAGTCATTTTGACTATTATAAATAACCAAATTAACTGCAAAGGACCTAAGAAGGAAGAAATTATCTGCATGGAGGGTGGGGAGGAGAACCTGATAATAGAAATGTTTATAGAATAATGATGTGTGTGTGTGTGTGTGTGTGTGAGTCTAATGGTAGCCATCTTTAGGGTGCGGGGAGGGGGACAGAGATAAAGAAAAAAAGTTACATGATAACTTTATTATATTTAAAAGAATAGTCAGTAACATAATAGATGTGTAGTTTCACGTAGTCATCTTTTTTTCTATTCTATTATGTTATAAAAATACTTGTTTTATTTAAGTTCAGAATAAAATAAACAAAATTAGAAATAATTTTTGCTTTAAGTGAAAATACTCCCTAGATGTTTAAATTTATCATAGCTCACTGTGAATTCCTTCAATAAGCTAATCCTGAAGTAGGGAACCTGAGGCCTTTCGGCCACATGTGGCCCTCCAGGTCCTCAAGCATGGCCCTTTGACTGAATCCAAATTTCACTGAACAAATCTTCTTAATAAAAGAATTTGTACTTTTTTTTTTTACTCAGTCAGAAGGCCACACCCAAGGACCTAGACAATTACCTGTGGCCTTGAGGCTGCAAGTTCCCCATCCCTGAGCTAATCAAATAGTTTAACATCTAATTAAAAGCCCTTGCTATCAAGGTTTTCGTAGGTCTGGGGAGAAAGGGAGCTTTAACCTTGGCATTTGGAACTTTTCCAGGTGGAGAAGTCCTAGCAAGTGCATTAGATGGCAGAAAAACAGACAGCTTGAGGTGCCAGGGTAGTTTAAGAGATATAACTGAGAAGTGAAAGAGAGGATGGAAGCTACTGAAAACGCATTTGGGCAACTTTCGCCTAGAGCCAAGGTAGCTATTATAGCACACTCCTGAAAAGGATTGGGTACCAAATTAATCACAAGCCTTTATTGCCTCCTACAGACCAGGTACTGTTAAAGGTCTTGAAGATAAAAATACACACACACACACACACAAACACACTTTTCTTGTCATCAAGAAACCTATGTTCTATACAGGAAAAGAACACGTAGAACCAAAATGGGTATCATTGCTGGTAGTGCTATGTATGTACATAAATGAGTGAGTTGCATCATGAAGCATTTATTCATGTGAGGTAAAATTGGACTAATCCAGCAATTTCCTTTTCAGTGCTTCTTAATCTGTGGGTCTTGACCCCCTAAGAATTCATGAAAAAAAAATTGGCAGCAGTAAAAGTTTTCTGCATGCTCAATAACCAAAAATTAATTCAAAACTAAACGTGTAATGAATCCAAGGTGTTTCTGGGAGTGCTTGCCTGTGTCATATGGGCAAGGAGTACTTTGCACTGTGCGTGCCCTCAGGCTGCACAATGCAAAATAATGCAACCTTAAAAAGTGATCCTGAGGGAAAAATAGTTTAAGAATCTCTGAATAGAGAATTGTTGATGATGAAACTCCTGCTACCAGTACAAATGTATAACTGTCTCTGCGATTTACGGTCTTAGAGACTAGCTGCCCAGGGCACTGAAAGGGTAAGCAACTTGCCCAGGGTCACACAACCATCAGGTGTCAGAGGCAAAACATGAACCCATGTTTTTTTTTTTTTTAGCTCCAGAAAAGTTACTCTGTCCACTGTGTTATGTTACCTCTCCATTTATCTATCACTGTAATTTGAACTTCTTAACTGATGATCTAACTATCTTCACTGTGGAAGGTCTTGATCTTCAGTGAGGTCAAACTATATTGTTCTCTCTGCAAGAAGATTAGCAAAGGGTATGTTCCAGACCACCAGTCTGCCATGGTTGTCCCCCTCTTCCAGGTTCATATCGATTTTTTAATGTTATGTGGGGGTAACAAAAATCCTATTATGAAAGCCAGTAAGTCATTGCATATTAAGCACTATACTGTGGAAAAATACAAACTCTTTAAAAAGAAGATATCTAATGGCAGCAAAATCCACACTGTCATTTATGGGTTACTTCTTAAGTGGAATAGGAGACATAGAAAGGAAGAATTTGCTTCTTGAAACTATTTTGTATATGTATGTGTGTGTTCCTTTTGTTAAATAATAATAATTTTTTTAAAGCCCATATATTTCTCGGGTTTTTGATAGATGGCTTGGCTTTGATTCAAAGTTGGATAAGTGGTAAAACCTACAAAACCAAGCAAACAAATGTTATTGCTAAATGAGGTTATTTTTAAATGGATTTGAATCCAGACTGGTGAAATAGTTACATACCACTAAACTTAAAGAAAAATTATAATTCAGGGGCATATGAAGGAAATTTATACAATTGCTACACAATTATTTTTGGAATAATATCAGCTTTGGTGTCTAGGGACCTGGGTTTAATCTCATAGTTGGCTTTCCTTGGGGAAATCACTTAAACTCTCTGGGACTCAGCCTTTTCTACCAAATTTCTTGCTCTCCTGTCACAGCACTGTTCATACAGTGCCAAATCTCAACTCTAGATGTATCTATATTATACCTGATAGCTGATAAAGCACTTGCCCATAAATACCCCAGCAAATAGCTGCCCAACCTCTACTATGTACATGACACTGTTTACTACTCAAGTGTTGCATTGTTGTGTTTGTCCTTCATTTTCAAAGAGGACCATCAGGGAAATGATGACATGATTTGCAGTTTACTTTGATTCGAGTGAGGGAGGGCTGTGAAAGGTCGCCAGTCTCATGTTCTCCCCTAGAGACATTTGGATCCAGTGACCAGATATTCATTAGGATGACTGGATATGGCCCAGGATGCAATGGGAGACTCTGGCCCTTTCAGGTTAAGGCCTTTTCATGTACTCACTTAGAGTGAGGCAACACCCAGCCAATGAATAGGCAGGCCTCTTCAACAAGTGAGTCAAGGGGAGCAGCTAGGTGGCACAATGAATAGAGGACTGGCCCTGCAGTCAGGAGGACCTGAATTCAAATTTGACCCCAGATACTTGACATACTTACTCTTGTCTTCCCCCGTACAAAAAGAAAAAAAAAATGTGACTCAAGGGATAGTTGGTTTAGTTAGAAAAAAAAAGCTGGAAAGGGAAGACCAGGGTTGCTGTTCCAAAGAGAAAGTTACCACTGACATTCACTCTAAGGCAGGAGGGCCAGAAATGTGGCCATTAAGTGGAGCTTGGGTAGGGACCTATTGTGGTCAAATCTATGAGCTTCAGACTGAACTGGTATAGAAGTATTAAGTGCCTATTATGTATTGCTATAAATGTAGTGGATAGACATCTGGCCTCAAAGTCAACAAAGACCTCCCATTTTCAAGTTCTGCCTCTGGCACACTGACTGTGTGACCCTAAGCAGTCTCTTAGCTTCTCAGAGCTCGAGGCCAGTGGTTTTAAACTCTGATAGAAATGGGAGCAGAAATCCCTTAAGACAACACATTGACTTAGAAAACAACCTATTAGCATTGTCTTTGTTTTATTTTCTTTTTATTTATTTTGTTAAATATTTCTCAGTTACATTTTGACCTGGTTTTTGCTACATGTGGCCCACAGGCTTTGTGTCTGACATCTCTGCTTTGGAAAGCTCTCTAAGGCTGTTGTTACTCATCTTCATTTTCTAAGACAGTGATTCTCAACCTTCCTAATGCTGCAACCCTTTAATACAGTTCTTCATGTTGTGGTGACCCCCAAACATAAAATTATTTTCTTTGCTACTTCATAACTATAATTTTGCTACTGTTATGAATCATAATGTAATATCTGCTATGCAGGATGTATTTTCATTGTTACAGATTGAACATAACCCAGGTTGAGAACCGCTGCTCTAAGAGAACCAATGACTTCAGGAAGGTGATGTCTTGACTTGCAAATGAATTAGATTTAAGCAAGCCAGGGCTGTGCAGAGTCATCAGCCTCACTCTCTCCTCCAGAGCCATCAGGGTTCAGTGACAAGACATACTCAAGACAATTGACAAGACTCTAAGTGGCAGAGGAGATACCAAACAGAATTGAAAGAAGACATTTCTACCTGGCGTAACACCATACACTAGCAATTTCCCAAAAGAATGCTACTGTGAACAGCTTTTAAGGTTCTGATTACACAGTATAGTGAACGCTTCATTTATTCCATTACAAATCAAGGCAAACATTCACAACAAATCACAATAATTTAATATTCACAACATTACATCTTACTTATCACAGAAAATCACAATATAATGTTCACACAGCTTAACATTAAAATGGCCACATAGTTTTCACCAAAGTGGCCACAGTATTAAGAACAAAGAACAAAAGAATAATCATCTGATATCCCTAAGGAGATTTGCCTCCTCATTCAGTCATTCAGTCATCTCACAATAATCAATCTTCCACTCATGGGGCAATCATAAATTAACTTAATCAATTACTAAGTATCATTAACCACTAAATACAATCATTAGAAAATTACACAAACCCTCCACCAACAGTGTCGAGTAAACTTCAATTTCCTCAGGCATTCTATATCTGAGGTGAGGCCTTTTATTCATCTTGACTCAGGGTGGTCTCTCAGATTCCCTGGATCCCCTTCCACGGTCCCACTTCCTACTTGAATCCACTAAATGGTCACCTGGATTCAGAGGCAGACAGTTCCCAGGTTCTCCAGTCCTCTGGGCAGTTCTTGGTACACACTGAAGTTCACAGGGTCTAACACATCTCAAAACCTTCACCACTTCTATTGCCAGGAACTCAAAGATCAACCAAGCCACAAACAAAATCTTATCCCCGTCATGATTCTTCAGTCCTCCAGCAGTTCAGCTGGCCCTAGGACCCAGAAGAAATCTCAGCCTTCCAAGAGGCCTTCCAGGTAGCAACTTCAGTCTTCACCTGATTTTGGTCTCATAGAAAACTCCAACTCAGTTTTCAATCCAGCAGCCCAGCTTCCAGATGCTGTGAAAATTCTGCTCCCTTCACCAGGAACCACTAGGAGGAAAATTCTTGATTCTTTCTGCCTCTCTCTCAGGTTCTTCTTATACACACACACACACACACACACACACACACACACACACATACACCACACACATTGGCTTCCTGTCTCAGCCAACCCTTTCCTGTTATGTCAGCAACAGGAGACAGAGTTAACACCTTCTGTTTCTTTCACAGAAGTACTTAATCCTAAGGGCTAAGTACCTGCTAAATTGATTATCATTACACCTGGGAATTCTCTAAAACAACGCAACCACAGGTCCAAGTTCAGTGTGTGCATCTGTGTGAGTGCACATGCATGAAGCAATTCAAAGAAATTCAGAAAGGAAAGTGCTAGTGATATTAATTGGAAGGATAAAAATAAAGGATTTAATTATGGGGGAGGCAATTGAACTATACTTTGGACAAAGCTAGGGATTCTAAAAAACAGAGTCCAAGAGGCAGTACATTCTGAATATGGTGTCTCACTTATGCAAAGGTGCAGAGGTGAGAGATGGAACACATATTCAGAGAACAGTCAGGAGACCTATTTCCTCATTTGACACATCAAGGAACTTGAGGCTCATGGAGGTTAAAATATTTGTCTAAGATTATGGCTCCAATCCAAACATCTGATTCCTTTGCTTCCTTTCAGAATGTGGTTTTATATCTCCTCTTTGTCATCTATAGTCTTTAGCATACTCTAGTCTTGAATCCTTACTGAATTTTAATAAAATTTTGCAACTCACCTGGTCACATTTTGAGGAATAACTAACTGCCTCTTGGCTGGTAAAGATTTAATTACTTTCTGCATCAATGCTGTTTGAAATGATCAGTAATCTAAAAATCTATCAAGGAACAGTTCCTGAGTGTTAACCAACATTGCACCTAACCTCCTTAAGCTAAGTTAAATGCATAGCCATGTATTGCCATGCTGTGCCCCATGTTTCTCTTCTGTCTAGTCCATGTCAGAAAAAAAATAGATTCTATTTACTTTTTAGGACTGGTGGCTATTATCTCTTAGGCTTCACATGCTTTATTCATATCCACAGGCAGATATTTTTCTCCATAAGAAAACTGTAATGAGCTCTAAGACTTAGCCTTCAAGTGATGGATGAATTGAACTTCTGTCACTACTTTTTTCTTGCAACCCTTTGGCCCGTTCTCTATCTACTTTGAAATTCATGTTTCAGTGTCAATATATTTCTTTTTCCCAGACAAATAAACTCTGGGAGCAATGAGTTCCCCATTAAACCCATTTTCCATTTATTTTTTACTTCTCTACCTTTGCCCTGGGGAAACAAAAGGATTAATGGTAGAACATGTGTGGTTTTGCTGCTTCTCTTCCTCTGTCTCCATTAAATTTGATTTTAAATTGCTTATCTTCACCTTTAGATGATGACATACAGGTCTTTCCTACCAGCATAATGCAATGGTACCTGGTGATTATACCATTCAGTGGCCAGCCTCATGCTATGGCTTTCATTTTCAGCTAGTCAGGCTTTCCTAGACAGGCTTTTCTCATGATGGTGGCTGCTAATTTTCATTCCTGCACCAGAAATAAAGCAGTGAAGAAAAGGCAGAGACAACATTTTAATTCATTTCACTTGAACAGGAATTTATTGAGCATCTACCATGTGCAAATCAGCAGTTTAGTGGAAAGAGGCACACAGCTTAGGGGTTAGAAAGACCAGTCCTCAAGCCCTGCCTGATATGTGGTGGCCTTGGGACCCAAAGAAAGTCATTTAAGCTCTTAGTGTCCCAGGCAAATCCCTAAAACTGTAAATTACTCAAAAGTTGCAGACCAAATTGCTAGAGGGAATGTCCTTCACTGGAAGTTCCCCATATCAAATTAAATCACCAAGACCGTCTTAGTAAAGTTGGCTCAAGGAATACAAACATGGGACTAGAGTTAGAAAGATTTGCGTCCAGATTTTTTTCTCAGACACTTACTAGCTGTGTGACCTTAGACAAGTCATTTAACCTGTTTGCCTCAGTTTCTTCAATTATAAAATTAAGATAATAATAGTACCTTCCTCCCAGAACTGTTATTAGGTTTAGCACCATAAAAATGTTAGTTGCTATTATTATTGTTCTTACTACTACTACTACCACCACCATCACCACCACCACCACCACCACCACCACCACCACTACTACTACTACTACTACTACTACTACTACTACTACTACTACTACTGCTGCTGCTGCTGCTGCTGCTGCTGCTACTGCTACTACTATTACTGCTACTATTACTGCTGCTGCTGCTGCTGCTGCTACTCCTCCTCCTCCTCTTCCTCCTCCTCCTCCTACTTTTACTGGACTACTACTACTGTTACTACTAATATTCTTCCCCCACCCTTTCTAAAAAAGTATAATTTACAATGCCAGGCATAGGAGAAATAAGGGAAAAACAATTGTCCAACCTCAAGGAAGTTGTGTTGTAATGAAACATAACAGCAACACCATATGGTTAAGTAAATGGGGAAGAATGTTCTTTCCTCTGATGGGATGGTTATACCTGGGTTACACCATGAATCTAAACATATTTGACACAGAACTTCTAAAAAGCCCATTCATCACCTACAGCTGAGTTTTCCTAGCTACTTACATACATAAGAGGTCCAATTAGCACTTTTTTCATAGGGTAATAGATTAACAACTATAGGGGAACTTAGAGTTCATCTAATTCAGCTCCATCATTTTATAGATGAGGTCCACAGAGGTTGAGTGACTTACCCTTTTAGGTATTAGGTGAGAGAGAGGGGATTCAAACCTAGGTCTTCCCTTACACTGGCTTTCATTAACTCAAGAATTCATTCATTTGACAAGTATTTATTAAGTTCCTATTATGTGCAAGGCATTGTGCTAGATTCTGGGAATACAAAGAAAAAATGAAATAGTTCTTGCCCTGATACATTCTGTTATATCTACACTCTTGGTTATTTCCCAGTCCTGGCAACTATCTTGGTATAAGATTTATGAAAATCCAAGAGCCAAACAAGTAGAGAACAGAGTGCTAGACTAAAAGCCAAAAGAGCTGTATTTTTGTCTGGCTCTTCCATTTACTAGCTGTAGGATGGTCATCATGATATTCTATGTTAAACTGGGGAAAACAATGTTGTTATGATTTTTTTGGTAGCTTTTGATTTTATCGAAAATGCAGTTTAGAAAGAATTGTAGGCAGAGCCAAGATGAAAGAGTAAAAATAGGACCTCCATGTGGCTCTGGCTCCAGCCACTTCTATTACATGTAAAAAAAAATGACTCTAAACAAATTTTAGAGCTACAGAACCCAGAAAGTGACAGAGAGAAACAAATCTTCTGCTGAAGGCAGCATGACAGGCCGACAGAGAGAGTCTATCACATAAGACTGGGAGCCAAGCACAGTTCCAGATGAATCACACAGTTCTGGCCCTGGGACAGCCCTGACCAGACCAGCCTGAGCAGATTTCAGGAGAGTGAATCACGAGCAGCTGTGGTGGTTTCCAGATTTATCAACCCATAAATGCCAAAAAGACAATAAAAGGTCAGTCCGGAATTCTGTTGGATAGAGAAGAGCATGATCCAGATCCTACCCCCAGGCTGGAAGTGGCAGAGTCCTGGCAGCTGCAGCTGCTGCCAGTGTGGTGGCTGCCTCCAGAGTTCCTGGCCTGCAGATCATAGGGGGACCAAGCAAACATTCAGAGGGTAATCACTCTTGCTTTGACCTACTTAGATATGAATCATGGTCTTGGGTTGTGGTCCTGGGCTGTGTGGCCAGTGTGCCAGAGCTTGTGGGGGGATACAGAGAGGGCACCCCCTAATAGCTTCAGTGGCTACAAAAACCCCAGAAAGTTAGGACAAAGCTCTCTGCAATCTGGAAGCAGAGTTCTACTGTGCAAAAGAGCTCAAAAGTCAAGAAATTGATTGGCAACATGAGCAAGCAGAGAAAATACAATCCAACCATGGATTCCTTTTTGGGGGACAAAAAAAATTTGGTATGAGATTCCATACCAAAGCATACAGGAGAAAGATAATGAAGTCATAACTGCATCAACAGCTCCCAAGAAAAATATTAATTGACTACAGGCAATGGAGGAGCTCAAGAAGGATTTTGAGAATCAAGTGAGAGAAGTGGAGGAAAAATTGAGAAGAGAAGTGAGAATGGGGCAAGAAAATAATGAAAAGTGAGTCAACAGCCTGACTGAAGAAAATAACACCTTAAAAATAGACTAACTCAAATGGCAAAAGAGGACCAAAAAGCCAATGAGGAGAAGAATGCCTGAAAAAGCTGAATTTGCCAGTTGGAAAAGGAATTTCAAAAACTCTCTGAAGAGAATAACTCCTTCAAAATTAGATTGGAACCAATAGAAGCTAATGACTTTGTGAGAAATCAAGATACTATAAAAAAGTTCCAAAAATAGAAAAATAGAAGGCAATTTGAAATATCTCATTGGAAAAACCACAGACCTGGAAAATAGATCTAGGAGACATAATTTAAAAATTATTGGACTACGTGAAAGACATGATCAAAAAAGAGGCTAGACACCATTTTTTAAAAAAATTATCAAGCAAATTGCCCAGATATTCTAGAACCAGAGGGCAAAATAGAAATTGAAAGAATTCACCAATCACCTCTTGAAAAAAAATCCCAAAAAGAAAACTCCTAGGAATATTATAACCAAATTCCAGAGTTCCCAGCCCAAGAAGAAAATACTGCAAGCAGGAAGAAACAATTTGAGTATTGGGGAAACATAATCAGGATCACAAAAGACCTAGCAGCTTCTACATTAAAGGATCACAAAGGGCTTGGTATATGATATTCCAGAGGTCAAAGGAGCTAGGATTAAAACCAAGAATCACCTACCTTGCAAAACTAAGCATAACGCTTCAGGGAAAAATATGGTCATTCAATGAAATAAAGGATTTTCAAGCATTCTTGATGAAAAAATCAGAGCTGAACAGAAATTTGACTTTCAAATACAAGAAGCAAAAGAAGCATGAGAAGGAAAACAGGAAAAAGAAATCATAAGGAACTTATTAAAGTTGAACTATTTACATTCCTACATGGAAAAACAATAATTGTAATTCATGAGACTTTTGTCAGTATGAGAATAGTTGAAGAGAAAATATATGTGTGTGTATATATATACATATATGTGTACATATATATGTATGTGTAGGAGAGTGTGTCTATAAATGTGTATGTGTGTATAAATATGTGTATGCATATGTATGTACGTGTATACATAGAGAGAGGGCACAGGATGAGTTGAATATGAAGAGATGATATCTAAAAAATAAAAGTAAGAGGTAAGAGAGGAATGTATTGGCAGAAGGAGAAAGGGAGAGATAGATTAGGGTAAATTATATCACATGAAAGAGGCAAGAGAAAACGTTACAGTGGAGTGGAAGAAGAAGAAGGTGAAAGGGAATGGGTCAACCTTACTCTCATTGAATCTGGCTTAAGGAGGGAATAACATACACACTCAATTGGGTATCTCACCCTACAGGAAAATAAAGGGGAAGGGGATAAGTGATAAGTGGGGTGGTGATAGAATGGAGGGCAGATTGAGGGAGAGGGTAGTTAGAAGCAAACACTTTTGAAAAGGGACAGGGTTAAAGGAAAAAATAGAACAAGGGGGGTTCAGGATAGGATGGAGGGAATTATGGTTTGTATTTCACAATATAAGTACTATGGAAATGTTTTGCATAACTTGACACGTACAACCTATATTGAATTGCTTATCTTCCCATTGGAGGTGGGTGAGGAAGGAAGAAGGAAAAAAAATCTGGAACTCAAAGTTCTAAAAACAAATGTCTAAAAAAGTTTTTTTTACATGCAACTGGGAAATAAGTTACACAGGCACTGTGGTATAGAAATCCATCTTGCCCTGCTAGAAAGTTGGAGGGAGGGCGTATGGGGGAGGATATAAAAGAGAACATATTAGCAGAAGGGGTATTCCATAGGCTCGGTATTTTGGGATGGGGTTGGGGAAAGATGGGGAGAAAAATTTGTAACTCAAAATCTTGGTGAATGTTGAAATGAATGTTGAAAACTAAAAATAGATAATTTGGAGGGGAAAAAGATAGAATTGTAGTAACCTACTTAGGGGAATATTTTCAGCCTTGTTCACATGAATGATCAACATATTGGTGCAGCAGCAATATTCCATAGTTGTAACTGCTGTTCATGTTCATAAACAAGGAACTGGGGAAAAGTAGCTTCAGTTGGCTCTATAATAAAATTCATTTTGCCATCTCTGAGTTTCTCTTGTCTAGATCATTCAGGGAAAATAAAAAATGGTTATAAGGAAATGTTCAAATGTCTAAGTGTGAAGTTTAGGCTTTTCTCTATTGACAAGTAGACTGTACAAGCATTTTTCACACCATAACTCTGTAGAGTGTTTTAAATAAAGAATCTGTGAGGTTATCATAATAAAAACATTAGGTGCCATTACGAAGATAGAACGAGCATATAAGTCAGAAATTTCTTCTTCACACCAACAGAAAGGAACTTGAGGATCAGTGCATAAGTAATTGTTGAGCCAATCCAGTTCTTTAACCTTAATTGCACAACCTTTTGTTACCGTCAAGTTCCTGTTTAGGGCAACATTCTAATTCACACATAGGAGGTCTTCACCCACATCTGTGCAGTAAACAGTTTTTGCAACCATCGCTGTGATGATGCTGTTAATTCCAGCGCCAGCCCCAAGCTCAAGCACAGTGCAACTTTTGAACAGGTCACATTGGAACAGGTTGTAGCCTGCTAGAAGGAAAGAAAGTTCCTCGCCACACCTGTTTGCCAGTGTCTTCCAGAGGCCTTGCTGTGGTGTGCTCTATTTTAACCATATTGTGGTAGATATTTTCTTCCTCTTCATTGATATTTTCTTCTCCCTGGGTTAGAATTTTAGGATGCATCTTATTTTTTGATGGCTCTTTTTTTAATCTCAGAGAAAACCCATGGTCTTCTTACCACTTCCAAGTCATTACCTAATAAAGCTTGTATCCTCATACAAAGGCAAGTTTGAGTTTCATTCTTTTTCAGAAAATCTGTACCATTGCTATTCTTGTCCCAGGACTCCTGAATATTTCTGTCATCATGTACAATATTTTCTGTTTGAATGTCTTTTTGTTTTGTACCCTTAACTTGATTATCTTTCCAAGAATCTTTGTTCCACAGATGCTTGAATTGTGACAGAAAAACAGGTTGGCCAAGAGCATTCAGATACACCATGAGGTGCCTTTTCTTTGGGATATTTAGATGCACATCAGACAGCACAGTGTCACTTTTAAATGTAATTTCTTCCATAACTTCCTCCTCTTCTGGGTCCACCATTGTGCAGTGTTGCTATTAATTTATATAAGAGCATCCAGCTCCTGAGGAGAGGCTGAGTCTGAGGGGGCCTACAAACCTTCCAGCCTACTAGTCAGAGGAAGCCTGAGCTGCCTCCTCCCCTGCCATATTCAGCTCACAGGGCCCTGTTATGATTTATTTCATAGCTTTTTGTGAGAATCAAACGTGAATGTGTTTTATTACTATTACAAACCATATCATCATGTCACCTTTTTAAAATCATTACCCCACAACTAATTTTTAGTTTTTAAATGTTTACATTCGTCTAAATCCTTTTTCAGCTTTTTTGTATGTGCATGAAAAATACAGGGGAATCTGTATAGAGGGAGGGGGGAGGAACCTTTCCTTAACCAGATCATGTATGTGCTTTTTTTTTTTCTAGTAACAAGATATCAATTGCTATGTGATGGTCTGAGTTGAGTAATGGATTGAGGTTTTGCTTTGTTTTGTTTTGTTTTTATGTTTGCTTTAATTTCAACTCTGCTTTTGTGCTTGGTACCACAGTCAGGAAGCTGAACAAATGATCTTTGGACTAGGAAGGTAACAGCTATTGCCATCAACCAAGAAAAATTGAGCTTCCTGCCCTTTTCCCTTTTGGTACAAGCTGTGATTCATCTATAAAAGCAGAGGTTGACCAGGTTTCAGGACCTCTGTTTCTAAACTGGTCCTTATACTTCAAAAATAATTGTGCTATCAATAAGGAGGACAAGAACCAGCCAAGTAAGCAAGTGAAACATGGCATAGCACTTCTGAGGATTTCACTTACCCAGGTGCCTTTCCCTGGGTATCTATTCTAGTATTGTAAATCTGTCTCCAAAAAAGTCTCATGTATTACATTGTGTCCCTAGACTGTTTAAAATTTTAAAGCTTACCATCCATCAAAGGGTTGAGGCAATAGTTCTAGCTGCATTGTCGAGTACCTTCTGAGACCTTCCTTGTCTCTCTAGTACACTTATGTTATGGGTGGCAGGGCACTGGCAATAGCTTTGCTATAAATGGAACTGACCCCTTCCACTTGGTTGATAAATGAGCCTAATATCAACTTTTAAGATGCAGCTTAGATTTTAAGTGACCTATTCATCCCGATGTTAAGAAATGTAAATCAGATGCAGAATCTGGAATCATATGCCAACTCTTAGCACCATTGTTGCCAAGGAATGAGAATATTATTTAATTGTCTCTCAAAATCTCAAAAGTCTTTCACTATTAAAAAAATTGCAAGATGCGGCCATTCTAATGATCATCTGCCAGTTGAAACTTCAATTTTATATGAAGAAAGTTGAATTGAAAGTTAAAATTGAGACTATGTATGTGATAAAAGTGAGTTGTACTGATTATATATAAATGACTAAACAAATTGACATTTTAAAAATAGTTTTGCCTAAAAACTGTGTGAGTCAAATTTTTCAAAGTACATATGTATGCAGTTCCTTTTTTAGAGATTTAAGTTGGTAGCTGTCACATAAAACATAACATTTTCCTTAAATGAATTTTTCTCATCAACTAACTTCTCAGAGTAAAAATGAAAGTATTTTTTAAGTGACTTCAAAGTTAAGATCATCTAGTCAGAAAATTTCCTTTAGGGAAATTTTCATGGGTATTCTCATTTATTGTCCATCAAAGGATGTCAAATGGCCCCAAGATGGCATCATATCTTTGACACAGAGACAGGATTGGGATTAAATCTAGGGGCAGAGAGTAGTCATTGGGGGTTACAAAAAGCATTAAATCTCCAATTCTCAGGCCTCTTTTTACTTAGCACATACTAATAAAGGCAGACATTGTGATGTACTAGAAAAAAATGCTGGATTTGGAATAAGAAGACACTGAGATTCAAATCCAACCCCTCACATTTTACTAGCTATGTGAACATAGGAAGGTCATTAAATTTCCCTGAGAATATTTCCTCATCTATAAAATAGGAATAATAATTACCATTAGCTCCTACTATATAGGATTGTTTTCTGAGGTTTAAAGATAAAAGCACTTTGAAATGTTAAAATCCTACATAATTATCAACTATTATTGTTCATAAAATTGGCCATACCAACAGATGTAACATGGTTATGGTCATTAAAAATCTGGGGCAACTGTGTATAAGGTCTTGGTATTCAGTCAGTCAAGAGACTTTTTACTGGTAAATTCCTTTAAATGTCAAATATTGTTTTGAAACAAAGCAACCGCTTGTCTCAGGGATACAGTAGAATATTTGCATGCTTAAGGTCATAGGGTCATAAATTTAGAACTAGAAGTGACCTTAGAGGTCATCTAGTTGAACCTTCTTGATTTTTCAGATCACAGATGTCCAGGCTTGACATGAACTTTAGTAGTTTTCTTAGTAATTTCTACCCACTGCCTCAAGTTCTACTCTCTGAGACTAAAAAGAACAAGTCTAAGCCCTTGTGATGTCCCATGTGACAGTTCTTCAAATACATTATAGGACATCCAGTTGAAGATGTCTGAAAGTCAGATAAAGATATGAGATTGGAGGTCAGAAGAATATTTAGGAAAGGTAGACTTCAGAGTCATCAACAGAGATAGTAATTAAATGTATGGAAGCTGATAAGATCACCTAGCAAATTAGTATAAAGGGTGAAGAAAAGAAGGGCCAAGACAAAACCCTGCTCCTTATAGCTGAATGCTATGCCACTCTTAAGGGTACCCAAGATCATATTAACTTTTGACAGCCATATGATGCTCTTGATTTGTATTGGATTTGCAATCCACAAAAATTCATGAATACTTTTTTACAAATTGTCTTGTACTAATGAAGTTCAACTTCTGAAAGCTAGAAGACAGTACCACAGTAAAAAAAAAAGAGGCCATCTGTGATTAACTCTCTCTTTTTCCCAAATCTATACCTCATATGTCCTCAACCTCATTGCTCTTTATCTCCTCTTTTGCTCTTGTCTCTGAAGATCTGGTCTTCCTTTTTGCCAACACCAACCTGTGTACTTCTGTCCTTGATCCCATTCCCTCCGGTATCCTCCAGGAAGTTGTTTGTTTAACCCTAGACCCTCTGATTTTCAGTCTCTCCTTATCTACTGGATATTTCCTGATGCTTATAAAAATACAAATCTTAGCAGGTATGGTGCTACATGACCATACTCCCTGCTACTGGGGAGGTTAAAGTTGATGGAGCGCTTGAGTTTGAAAGTTCTGAACTTCAGTGAACCAATCTGGTATCTGCATCAAGTCTGGTATGAACTGACCCAAGTCAGAAATGGAGCAGGCCAAAATTGCAATGCTGATTCAGGTCTAGGAATGACTTCTGCCGTTCCAGGCTGGGAAAGATAAGGAAGGAGATAGTCTAAAAACAGACAAACAAACAAAATCATGGTCCTTATAGAAAACTAATATACTTAAAGCTTCATTTGACCTACCATTTCCTCTAACTCTTGCCCTATATCTCTCTTCTTATTCATAACTGAATTCATACTGTAATCATTGGCTGTGCTATCTTACCTTCCACTCACTTCTAAACCCCTCACAATGTGTTTTCTGACTTGAACAGTTATTTTCAGCTCTTGTCTCCAAGATCACCAATGATCTCTATTGGCAAACCCAACTGCCTATTCTCAGTTTTCATCCTCTCCATAGCATTTGACACTACTTCCTCTCTAATATTGTCTCTTCTCCTTGGGTTTTCATGAAATTGCTCCATCCTTATTTTCCAGCTTATCTTGTGATTGCTTCTTAGCCTTATTTTCTTAGCCTTATTTTCTGGATGTTCATCCCTGTTTCTCTCTCTATAAGTGAATATGCACCAGGTCTCTGTCCTATGCTGTCTTATCCTCTCAACACAGCTGGCAGAGACCTTAAGCATGACCTACTTTGATCTTCTCATTCTATGAGGACCAGAGATATTGTCACTTATCTAAGGTCACACAGAAAGTAATAACAGAGTCAGATATTAAAGCTAGGTCTTTGGAGTCCAAATTCCATGCCTTTTCCACTTTTCCACTGTTCCAAGTGGTCCCCTCTTGCTCAATGCAGCTTTTGATGTGACTCCTGGTGTATGTCTTCCTATGAGTTCAACACAGCAGATCCACTCAGCATATTGAGGACTTTCTTTGAATTCCTCCTGATAATCTGACTGTCCACAGCATATTCCTTGATATTTTTACATGACTAACCCATCTTCTCTTCCAATGATACAACTCTTGGCACAGTACCTGGCACATAGTAATTAGGTAATGATTGATTAATTACGCCTTTTACTCCTATTCCTCAAAATTCTTCATTGGCTATATATTACTGACCTGCACAAAGGCATCATAAGTCCTTCTATTACCCTCTATGTGATACTTATTTTTATTTCTTCATACAATATTGTATCCTAGGTTGTATTGCCAAATGGTGATACCCATTGAATACTATTATTTAAAAAGATGGGTCTTCACTTTCATGGGATGTTTGAGATCGTTAAAAGAGCTTCATAATTTAGCAAATGCTATATACCCACCCACTTCCTCTTATTAAACTATGAGCCTAATTGGACTCATGGTTCATCTCTAATATCCCAGACATACATGTTAATAGCTTATCTCTATAGAGGTTGCCCATTCAAGTGAATGTTGTAATGTTTGAAATAAGCATTTGTTTATCCACTTGGACTTTCCTGTGTATATGGGCAGGTCAAATCCTTTTACACAGACATACTTTGTATTAGGGCATGCAGTGTTCCAGTGTTTGATGCAATTAGCTCCATTTCATCTGAAAAGAGGAGCATCTGGAGGATTTCAACATTTACAAGTTATAGCATTTCTTTAACTTCAACTCTGTGCTGGCTTCCCTGTATCACAATAGCAAGCACACTTGGTGAGATTATTGCTTCTTTTCTTATGTCACACCTGATATTGTGATCAGAGTATTTTTGTTAAGCAGGTTGATTTATAGCAGTATATCTTTCGATGAATCTTGAATGATTCTAATACATGGATGGAAAATACCTTTTTGAAAAAGACTTACAAGGAGGATTTTTCTATGTAATCTACAAAAAAATAACCATTCCATAAAATACTTCTCTGATGCTTCAGCATGCTGGAGATGATATAAGAATAGCTTTGGCAAAAAACTTTCTATTTTTCAAGGACAGTGAGAGGTAAATGTGGATGAGCACATCACCAGTAGATTAGGTATTTGTTGGGTGATGAATTATTTGGCCATATCATTCTGTGAAATTAATAAAAATACAAAATTACTCTAAACCATGTTCTGATACTTCCACTTCTGCAGTGATTGTAGCAGAGTGGATAGAAAGAGAATGTAAAGAATTGTCTAGATTTTTAGACTGACTATAAACTTTAATTTGCTTATCAATGGGCAAAGTTTAAAATTCCTTGTCCAATGATCAGTGAGTAGACATACTACTAGAGAAGGGGAACTGTAGCAATTCTGACATTCTTGCTATTAAATAAAAAAGGACATAACTAAATTGAATAGCTAACAGATACTCCTTAAAGAGGCAAAGAAAGGATACATTAATGGGTTTTACGTGTCTAAAGGCAGCATATTATTTTATGGGACATTTTGTCATTGTCTCTTTCAATATTAATGGAAACTATTTGCAAAAAGACCACCGCAAAATTATTGCCCTTCATGTACCAACATTAATTACCAAGAATGAAGAAGAAAAAATTCTATGAACATCTTCATAAGACCTACCAAACTAGATCAACATTGACTATATTATTTGTTGGCTTCAGTGAAAAGGTAGAAAAAGATGAACATGGGTAAAATTATTTGGGGAGAAACATTTCAAGGAGAAGTCATCATAGATGTAGATTCCATTGAAATCCCATTACTCTCTATCATTATTTTCTTCAAGAAAAGAATTAATAGATATTGTACATGGTGAGCCCCAAATAACATCTCAAAAATGGATTGTATTTTAACAGGCAGGCAAAGACTTCTTAATGATGTTGGAGGTATCTCTAACCAGCTGTCTGAGTACAGCTCTATTGAGTGAGAGCTCAATTCAGAATTAGTAAGAAGACTAAGAAAAAGGTATAGTGTGCAATTTATAAAATATAACTTAAAAAACTCTTTTTTCTTGTTGTTGTCCTTAGCTTTTCTTACCAACTTTCCAACACTCCTCACTCTCTTCCAACAGTGTAGAGCCATACTTTTGCTTTTTTCCTGTTATCTGGATTTGTTTCTGTTCTTCATACTGATCTTTTTTTTAAATATCTCAGTTAGTAAATTCTCTATGCATCTCCACCATTCTTTTCAGATAACTCCCCTTTTATTCTCCTAATTGTAACTGATTGTCTTTGTGTATTCAGCATTTCATTGAGAGATTTCCATGCTACCTGAACTGACTTCCCCAGTGCAATTTACTCTCTGGCTTCCTATCTCTGTTTGTTTGTTTTCTGAGCAAAATATAATATTCTCTCACCAAATCTAGCTGTATATCCCACTATGCCTGAGTTTCTCATCATTCTCTATGTGAAGTTCTAAGGAGGAATTGCCACTATTTCTCCCCCAAATACCCTTCTTTTCCATTCTGGCAACCCTCAGATTTCCAGGATCAAATATAAATGTCTCTGGGTTTCAAAGACTTATAACCTATCACTTCCCCCCCACCCCCTTTCTAGTCTGTTTGCACATTATTCTTATTGTCATACTCTGTGACTCAGTGACCCTGGCCTCCTTGATACTCCTTGAACACAACATTTCATCTCCTAGCTCTTAATGATTTCATTGCTTGCACTCCATGTCCAAAATATTCCCCCTCCTCATCTTAATGATGTTGGAGTTATCTTTGAATCAGCTGTCTGAGTACAGCTCTACTGACTCAGAGCTCGATTCAGAATTAGTAAAAAGGAGAAAATGAAAAACCTCCTCTAGCACCTTTGACCTCTTTCAGTTTTCATCTAAAGATCCAAATTTAGCAAAATGTCTTTCCTCATCTTCATTAATGGAGTGCCTTGCTACTGAGATTATTCACAATTTACCCTCTATATTTTTTGAACATAATTGCTTGCATGTTGTTTCCCCAATTAGGTTGTGATCTCCTTGAGAGCAAGGACTAATTTTTGTATTCCCAGCCCTTAGTGCAATGCCTGGCACATAATGGGCATTTAATAAATGTTAATTAACTGACAAACTGATGAGAATAAGATTTTGAATAGCATTTGCTCTGATTGTTTCCTCCACATTCTGAAAAATGAAAGTATCATTAGGGCAAATCAAGACATTATTAGCTTTTCTGCTTTTGGCAGAGATAACTCTCACTGATGTTCACTTAATTGAAGTCTTCCATTGTTGCTACAAATGAGGAAACTGAGGCCCAGAGGGAATAAACCAATTTGGCCAACACTTCATATGTAGTATGTCTAAACTAGGACTTGAATCCAAATGACTCTTATCTCATTATCAATCCCAAAATCTTTCCATTGTCTTATGATGATTTCAGTATCTACATTATATGATATTACGATGATTGATCTGGAATTTGAAAGAACTTTGAAGATCAACTAGTTCAACCCCTTCATTTGGCAAATGTGGAAAAAGTCCCAGAGAACCTAAATGGCTACGCATGATCACAATAATAGTAACAGAACCAGGTGTCTAACTGAAGTCCTGTGACCACAAATCTGAAATTCTTACTCAATGACTCCTTAGATCCATTCCAATTCTGAGATGCTCTGGTATGGAATGGTTCTCTTAATGTCACACAAAACAGGAGTGCTGACTGTATGTATCCCTTAACAAAATAGATTTCCTAGGGGACAACTAAGGAGTGCAGTGAATAGAGTGCTGGCCCTGAAGTCAGGAGGACCCGAGTTCAAATGTGACCTCGGACACTTAACATTTATTAGCCATATGACCTTGGGCAAGTCACTTAACCCCAATTGCCTCTATGGGGAAAACAAAAAAAAAACACCACAAAGTAGTTTTCCTCTTCTTTCTTTCTTTGTTTTGTGTTTTGTTTTGTTTTGCTACTGAGTACTTATTGTCTGAATCAATATTATTTTCTTCCAATTTTGTTGAATTTGGAGGAAAATGTCAGGTTATGAATTCTCACATCTTACATTATATATTCCAACAATTATAACTGAAAGAATTGTCTTGTGCATTTCCACATGATTTTTTTAAGGAGAAAAAGAACAAAGTTCAATATCATTGTCTTCCCCCAAGACTTACTTCAGATACTTGCAAGAATCCTTAGTGTTCCTTCAGTAGACTATATACTCCATGAAAGTAAGACTATTTTCCTTTTGTCTTTTTATTCTTATTACCTTGTATGGTGACTTGAAAATAATGTGTATCTAACTGAATTTTTGTTGTTGCTTTTCAATCATTTCAGTTGTGTCCTACTGTTTGTGACTATTTGGGGTTCTCTTGACAAAGAAACTGGAGATGTTTGTCATTTCCTTCTCTAGCACAGATTATAGATGAGGCAACTGAGGGAAAAAGGGTTTAAATGATTTGCCCAGGGTCACACAGCTAGTAAATGTCTGAGATCGGGTGTGTACTCAGGAAGACAAGTCTTCCTGACTTCAGGCCTCACACTCTAACCACAGCACCTCCTAGTTAATTGGACTGAATCTAATTAAATTGGATTGAATCATATCCACTTGTTCTTTAGGAAAAGTTCTATAGAATAGCTGTGTATATCAGCCAAAATAGTTGAAGCCCAAACATTTCATATAATTTCATATTTCTTAATGGCTGACATGAATCCCACATACAGTGGTTTTGGTAGAAGCTACAAACATCTATTGTAAAGATAGTTGAAAGAAACAAAAAAAATCTCCAACCACAGGTGGCAATAATTGACTATCAAAAGATAAATTTTAGCATTCAGTTTAGTAGATTAATTTTTGATTAATATCTTTAGCCTTTGTCACATGACTCTTTGCTTCCTACCTCTGACTTGTCTATTTATTCAACTAGCATTTGAGTGCCTGCTGTCTTGAAGGCTGCTGTGCAGGCTGTTGAATGCACTCAATAACACATTGACTTTGCCCTGCTCCAAAGGGGGATGTAACAAGCACACAATCTGCTGAGCAATGTGTCTAGTTTTTAAAATGATCTTATAAATGTCAAAATTTATTATATGAGTGTTTTATACTTTACTATCATTTTCATTTACTTGCAGATGTTTCTTGTTGTATAATATCTGACCTTCTTATGATAGGTCTCTTGGTCTTTTAACTGTTTCCCTAGCATGCCTGGCAAGACATAACTCTTTTATACCAAAGTCTAGAGTCTAATGAAGGCAGAATGTTGGAATAAGCTTTTTTTTTCATCACTTGCATGTTGTAAGCTATGGGTTCCAACAGTTTACATTTATGGCATCAAAATAATAATGTTTCCCATGGGAACATGTATCACAGTTTTTCTGATAAATGATTGTTATATAATCTCTCCAATATTACAGAATCACTAATCACCTTGATTTTCTAACCCCAATCAATATTGGTATTTCACTTTTAACCATAGCAAACTTTAGGTTCAAGGCTCAAGTTTCTTTTGCAAGTTTTCCATAAGGGAATGTAATGTTTAAACTACTTGCCTTCAAAATTGGGTTGGGTTGTTATGGTGTAAAAGACGGAATTACCAGATAACATTTGTTAGAATCAATTTATTTTTGTGAGAAATGTTTTGGGTGGAAGGGGCAATAGAATAAGATTGTAGGAACTTGTATCATCTTTCCAGTAAATACCTCAAAAAAATGACCATCTGTTATTATAAATTGTGCTTCTTTTTCTGGAGACAAAACTTTGGTAACCCCATAACTGATCATCATCAGAAAGGATATGTTTGGTATCTAGCTGGCCCAGGGACTGAACTACTAGTGAACTTTGAACCATTATTCAGTTAGACCAGTCAGAAACAAATCATTTGATCTGTTTAACTTATTTTATGTCAGGATAAAAATGGTATTCCAGTCATGAATGAATAAATTGAATGTAAATATTACATGATATGCCTTTTGTCAGTGACATGTTCTTTCCTCCTTTCCATATTTCTTTCCCTTTCTTCCTTTCGTTCTCCTTTTCTTTTCTTTCCTTGTCTTCCTTTCTTTCCTTGTCTTCCTTCCTTCCTTCCTTCCTTCCTTCCTTCTTTCCATCCTTCCATTTTTTATTGATATGGGTAATTTATATTTCTTTCTAACTCCATAATTTAGGGTTAGATCACATTAACATGCTTTTTTATTTTTTCTTTTCTTTTCTTTTTTTCTTCATGATATATTTTTTATTTGTTTTCTTGTTTACATCATTCGTTTTCATGACATTTTTGAATTACAAATTTCCTCCCCGTCCTTCCCCCGCCCCAACCCTAAAACAGCAATCCCACTGTAAAGCCCCTCCCCTGTTCTACTCTCTTACTTTCTGGTAGTGCAGGGAGGGTATCCCTACCCCAGCCCCTGTATATCTTAATTCCCAGTTGCAGGTATTG
>CM053598.1:104439537-104459881 GCA_028646575.1 Pseudocheirus occidentalis | reverse complement strand
TATACAAGTCTCAGGATGAAAGGAGATGTCTACATTCAGAGAAAGATCCAGAAAGATCAGAGTTTGAAAGGAGACTGAAGCAATGCATGCTATCATTCTTTTCTATGTTTGGCTTTTGTTTCTCTTTTCTCATTGTTCACTCAATTGGCTATAACACCTATACAACCAGACTATTGTACAATGTGAAAGAGTTTGCAGATCTTATACATGATTCTATGCCACCATGGTGGGAGTGGGGGGTGAGGAGGAAGGGGAGAAAAAATCTGAAACTCAAGTGACTCTGGAACTGAATCTTGTAACCTAAAAGTAAACAAACCAGTCAATTAAAAAAAAAAGAATCTAAGCTCTCTGAATGAACTGTTCCACTATTGTCTTTGAAACCCTGACACCTGGCATAAAGTCTAACATATAAGAGGTGCTTAATAAACGCATGTTGATGGATTGATTCATTGAAGAAGTAGACCACTGGAATTGTGAAATTCCGTAAACACTTTAGACTGAACTCTATTAGTTTTTCTTCTTTAAGTGTATCTTTCTCACAAATGGGCAACTTCCTGTCAGAGTAGGGATGGGGAAAGTATGCAGAAATCATTGCAACAGAAGAATAAGAAGCATCAAACTTTTAAAAATGAGGATTACTTAAATGTGCTGACTTTATACATGAAGAAAATATATGGTAGGACTCTTTCAATGCTCTTTCCACAACTGGTCATTTACATGGAACCACCACTGATTCCATCTTTTATTCAGATCAAAGAAAATATTAGATGACATCAGCCACTAGCTGTGTGACTATGGATAAGTAGACAGCATACATAATAGATAGAATAGTTCCTGTGAACTGGGAAAACCTGAATTCAAATCCTACCTCAGGCACTTCTTGTATGATCATTTTACATTTACAAATCATTTTATATCTTTCTCCATCAAAGGTAGATAACAATAGCACCTGCTTCTCAGGGTTATTATGAGCATCAAAGAAAATGAGATGGACAAAGAGCTTTGAAGATATTATTACTATTACATGATGATGATGATGATGCTGATGATAATGATGATGATGATGCTGATGATGCTGATGATGATGATGATGCAACTGCCACCATGGAACATGAGTCTCCTAAGTGCAATCAATAACCACTAAAAATAGCTCGTCCTAGTTATCCACATAGGAACAAACAAATGAATACAGAATGCCTGTTGTATACACCCCAAATCAAATAGAAACAGGGCCACTAAAAAGCACATAAGGATCCTTTGAGCCTGCATGTTAACTTGGAAATCTGCACATTCACTTTATGTTCTATTGTATCCTTATTTATTTTGATAGTATTGTCCATTTCTATTTTAACCTGGTTCCTGTAGTCAGGAGTGTTGCAGGCCACAGCTGTGATAGGCATAACAGGGGTTTGTCAGCTCTGATACAGATTATTATAAGCAATTGGAGCAATAACCCATATAATTTATTCATCAATATATGCATTGTATTTCTTGGACAATAAGCCAGGGCCAGAATTTGCAGAAGGGTAGGCTGAATTATGTTTGAAAGTACACAGTTCTCTTAATGAATTAAAGATTGTACCTGCAATAGAGACCTAACTTTTAAACATCATTATTCTTCTATCAGTCTTGTTTGGCTTTAGTGTTGGATTATGATCATCTCAGAACATTTGAAGTTAAGGTCACTCAAAGGACAACAGAGCAGTACATGGTGGGCATCATCAGGGTATAACTGAAAAATTACTTTCAGAAAAGAGAATGCTATCACCAGAAACAAAAATATGGGTCCATCACGTGTCTGGAACAAGTAATAAACAATTAAAAAATAATGAGCATCATACGTGAACTATTGGTATAAATGAACAGTTAAGAGAAAGTGAGGAAGTTCCATATGATATTGGATAGACCATTTGTCAAGCATTTGTGAGATAACATAGCTAAAGAATGAACAGGTTATGCAGTCATGGATATGGCAGGAATAACCACATTCATTGATAAAATCATAGATCTATTGGAGTATTATTATATTATATAATTTACTTCTATTATACAAATCAGAATCCATGTATAAATGGAACTATGTAACTAGGAACTTGTGAAAAAGACTTATCAGTGATTTATGATGTCAAAAGTTGAGATTTCATTCAATCACAAACACTCTCTCTGTCTCTGTCTCTCTCTCATATATATATATATATATATATATATATATATATATATATATATATACATACACACACACACAGCCATGCATGTGTACCAGTTAAAAGTCAAGAAATAGTCTAGAAAAATAAGCAAACAACAACAACAACAAAAGAATCCAACCATAGACATTTACTACGGTGACAGAGAAGATCAAAACATAAACAAATAGGAAGAAAACAAAGTCAAAATTGCTACTTCCAAAGCCTCAAAGAAATATATTAATTGGTCTCAAGGCCAAAAAAAAAGTATTCCTTGAAGAACTCAAAAAGAACTTTAAAAATTAAATAAGAGAGATAGAGGAAATAGTAGGAAAAGAAGTGAGAGAGAGGATACTAGAAAATAATGGGGATACAGCTCAGTAAAGGAAATTTAAAAAATATTGAAGAAAATAACACTGAAAAGACCAAATAATTATGCCCAAAGGGATATAAAATTGTTCATACCCTTTAACCCAGCAATATTACCTTTAGGTCTGTATCCAAAAGAGATCTTAAAAATGGAGAAAGGATCCACATGTACAAAACACTTATAGCAACTCTTTTCACGGTGACCAAGAATTGGAAATTGAGGGGATGACCATCAATTGGGGAATGGCTGAACAAGTTGTGGTACATGAATGCAATGGAATATATAAAAATGATGAGCAAGAGGACTTCAGAAAAACTGGAAAGATTTACATGAACTGATGCTGAGTGAAATGAGCAGAGACAGGAGAATATTGTACACAGCAACAGCATCATTATGCAAAGACCAATTATGAAAAATTTAGTTCTTCACAGCAATGCAAGGACCTAAGACAATTCTAAAAGACTTTTGATGGAAAATGCTACCTACATACAGAGAAAGAACTATGGAGTCTGAAATCAGATTGAAGCACATTATTTTATCTTTTTTTGTTATTTTTTCTTTCATGTGTTTTTTTTCTGTTTGATTCTAATTCTTCTGTGACTAATGAGGAAATGTGTTTAATATGATTGTACATGCGTAGCCTATATCATATTGCCTGCCATCTTGAGGGTGGGGGGTAGAAGACTGAGGGGGAGAAAATTTAGAACTCAAAATCTTATAGAAGTGGATGTTGAAAACTAAAAATAAATAAATGCATTTTAAAAATTAAAAAAGACATAATAGATAAATGGGGCACAAAAAATCCACTAAAGAGAATAACTACTTAAAAAGTAAAATTGGCTGAATGGAAAATGAGGGTAAAAAAAAACTCACTGAAGAAAATAATTCTTTAAAAATTAAAATGGGACAAGAAGTTAATGACTCCTCGAGACACACATACACACACACACACACACACAAACCCACTAAAAATCAAAAGAATGAAAAAATAGAAGAGAATGTGAAATATCTCACTGGAAAAGCAACTGATCTGAAAAAAAGAGATCCAGAAGAGATGATTTTAAAATTATTGGACTACCTGAAGACCATGATCAAAAAAAGAGCCCAGACATCATCTTTCAAGAAATTGTCAAAGAGGGGCGGCTAGGTGGTGCAATGAGTAGAGCACCGGCCCTGGAGTCAGGAGTACCTGAGTTCAAATCCGGCCTCAGACACTTAACACAAAAAAAACTAGCCGTGTGACCTTGGGCAAGTCACTTAACCCCAACTGCCCTCCAAAAAAAAAAGCAAAAAAAAAAAGAAGAAGAAGAAGAAATTATCAAAGAAAACTGCTCTGATATTCCAGAACTAAAGAGTAAAATAGAAATAGGAAGCATCCACCAACAACCTCTGAAAAGAGATCACAAAATGAAATCTCCCAGGACTACTATAGCCAAATTCCTGAGCTCTCATCCCAGGGAGAAAATATTGCAAGCTGCCAGAAAGAAATACATAAAATATCATGGATAATGTAAGATTTAGCTGCTTCTACATTAAAGGATTGGAAGACTTGGAATATGATATTCCAGAGGGCCAAGGAGCTGAGCTTATAACCAGGAATCACCGAGAAAAATGTGAGTATAATTTTACAGAGGGGAAATGGACATTCAGTGAAACAGAAGACTTTCAAGCATAAAAAAATTTGACTTTCAAATACAAGAATAAAAAAATAACATACAAGGTAAACAGGAAAGAAAAAATGAGGTATTCAAGAGGGTTAATCTGTTTACATTCTTACATAAGAAGATGACATTTTTAACTCCTAAGAATTTTCTCATTGTTTGGGCTGTTAGAAAGAGAATGTGTAGACAGAGGACATAGATGTGAGTCCAATAAGATGGGATAATATCTGAAAGGAGAAAATTAAAGTGTGAGGAAAAGGAATGCACTGGGGGGGAAAAGGAAAGTGAGAAGTGGAATGGAGGTAAATTAATTCACATAAAGGACATTTAAGGAGCTTTTACACTGGAGGGAAAAGCGGGGGAGCAGAAGGCCAACTCTTGAACCTTATTCTCCTTGGAATCTGCTCAAAGAGGGAAAAACATACACACTCATTTGGTGTAGAAATCTATATTTCCCCAGAGGAAAGTAGGAGGGGAATGGGATAAGAGAATGTAGGAGACTGAAAGAAAGAAGGGTGGATTGGGGAAGGCAGTAGTCCGAAGCAAAACACTTTTGAGGACTGATAGAGTGAACGAGTAGAGTAGATAGGAGGAAAATAGAATTGAGAGAAATACATACTAATCATAACTGAAAATAATTACATCAAGTTTCTCTAAAAAAATCTCATTTCTCAAATATATAGAGAATAGTCAAACTTATAAAAAATAAGTCATTTCTCAATTGATACATGGTTAAAGGTTATGAACAGGCAGTTTTTAGATGAAATAATCAGAAAAATGATCTAAATAAATATTGATTAGAATAATGCAAATTAAAACAACTCTGAGGTACCACTCTACAACTATCAGATTGGTTAATATGACAGAAAAGTAAAATAACAAATGTTGTAGGGTGTGTGGGAAAACTGAGACACTAACATATTGTTGGTAGTTGTGAACTCATTCAAACATTCTGAAGAACAATTTGGAACAATGCCCAAAGAGCTATAAAATTATGCATATTCTTTGACCCTGTAATACCACTACTAGTTTTGTATCCCAAAGAGGAAAAATGGAAAAGTACCTACAGGTACACAAATATTTATAGCAGCTCTTTTCACGGTGGAAAAAATGGAAATTGGTGGGATGCTCATCAGTTGGGGAATGGCTGAACAAGTTGTGATATATTATTTTGATGGAATACTATTATGCTATAATAAATGGCAGGCTGGGTGCTCTTAGAAAAACCTGGAAAGATTTACATAAACTAATGCAAAGTGATATCAGCAGAAACAGAACCCTATTGGGGTTTTTTTAAGTATTTTATTTTTTTCCAATTATATCTAATGACAATTTTACACTCATTTCTTATAAAATTTTGAGTTCCAGTTTTTCTCCCTCCCACCTTTCTTTCCACCCTCCCTAAGATGGTAAACAATTTGATATATGTTATATATGTGCAATAATGTAAAACATTTCCACATTAGTTGCAGTTGTGAAAGAGGAAACTAAAAAAATTAGTTTGCGAAAAGAAAACCACACGCAAAAAAATTAAAATACTGTGTTTCAATCTGCATTCAAACTCCAGTTCTTTCTCAGGAGGAGGAGGAGAGCATTTTCCATCATGAGTCTTTTGGAATTATCTTAGATCATTGTATTTCTGAGAAGAGCTAAGTTAAACATAGTTGATCATGATACAACATTGCTGTTAGTGGGGACAGTATTCTCCTGGTTTTGCTCACTTCACTTCACATCATTTCATGTAAGTCTTTCAAGATTTTTCTGAAATCTGCCTGCTCATCATTTCTTACTGCACAATAATATTCCACATATACCACAACTTCTTCAGTCATTCCCCAATCAATGGACATCTCTCAATTTCCAATTTTTTGCCACCACAAAAAGAGGTACTCCAAGTATTTTTTTACCTGTAGGTCCTTTCCCCTTTTTAATTATTTCCTCAGGATACAGACCTAATGTGGCACTTCTAGATCTAAAGGTATATACAGTTTGTTTGCCCTTTGGGCATAGTTCCAAATTGTTCTCCAGAATAGTTGGATCCATTCACAATTTCACCAGTACTGCATCAGTGTCCCAATTTTCCCACATCTTCTCCAACATTTGTCATTTTCATTTTCTCTCATATTAAACACTCTGATAGGTATGAACTGGTCATTTTAATTTGCATTTCTCTAATTAGTAGTGATTTAGAGCATTTTTCATATGACTATAGATGGCTTTGATTTCTTCATCTGAAAACTACCTGTTCATATCTTTTGACCATTTATCAATTGGGAAACGACTTGTATTCTTATAACTCTGACTCAGTTCTCAATATATGTGAGAAATGGGGCCTTTATCAGAGACACTCCCTATAAATATTGTTTTGCAGATTTCTTCTTTCCTTCTAATCTTGCTTCCATTGGTTTTGTTTGTACAAAACCTTTTTAATTTACTATAATCAAAATTATCCATTTTACATCTTATAATGATCTGTATCCCTTGTTTGGTCATAAATTCTTCCCTTCTACCAGGTGAACATTGTACATAGTAACAGAAGTATTTTACAATGATCAATTGTGAATGACTTAGCTATTCTTAGCAATGATCCAAGACAATTCCAAAGGACTTATGATAAAAAAAAATCTGTCTCTCTCCAAATAAAGAACTGCTGGAGTGTAAATGCAGATCAAAGTAAACTTTTTTGAAACTTTCATTATTTTTCTTGTTTTTTTTCCTAATCTATATTTTCTTTCACAACATGACTAATATGGAAATAGGTTTTGCACAACTGCTCTCTGTATATCCTATATCAAATTGATTGTCTTCTCAATGGGGAGACAGGGACAGAGGTGAGAGAGGAAGGGAGAGAATTTGGAACTCAAAATTTAAAAAAATTGATATTAAAATTGCTTTATATATGATTGGGGAAAATAAAATGTTAATTTTTTTCAAATAGAATGTGTATTACCTCAATCTCTACTGAGATCATATTTGTCTGACTCATTATAATTTGGAGATAAACTTGGACTCACCCTAAAGCTTTGCTTGACTCTGGCAGATCCTAAAAAGCTTAAACTTTCTTGAGTATGAAGACGTGACAATTTTCTGTGTATCTTTCTTCTAAAGACCAGATTACTTGAATTTAGAGAGGTTCATCACGAAGCTAGTTGTACAATGGTGATTGTTTTTTCAGCCACAGTCACTTTCAAAGATCATCTACCAATTCATAGTGAGGTTTAACTAAGAGAACATTTATACTAAGAAGACTATAGAAAGTTGAAGAATTGGAGAAATAGTCACAACTTCTAAGATGAAGGAATTGGTTGGAATCTAGCAGCATCCACAAATATTTTTTTTCATATGTCCCTTTCTCCATCTACTTTCTCTACCAGATAAAATAAAAGGATCATAGAAGAATAATTTCATTATAACCTTTTATTTCTATTCCAAAAATAAAAACTTGGAAGTCTGGGTCAGTTGGTTGTATGACTTGACACAAAATCCCTAAAGGTATTGAATAGAGCACTGGCCTTGGAGTCAGGAGGACCTGAGTTCAAATCTGGCCTCAGATACTTGACACTTAGCTAGTTGTGTGACTGTGGACAAGTCACTTAACCCCAATTGCCTTGCCTTCCACCCTCAAAAAAAATTTGTAAAGGTAAGAAAGGATGATGTAACTGAGAGGTGCAAAAATGAGTATCTTTTTTTTAATTAGATAAAAGCACACTTTGAAGGACATTTGGACAAAGGTAGTCCCACTATAAATTCTCCTAGACTTTCTGGGGTCTGAATCATGGTTTAAGATTATACTGTTAATATGTGCTTTACAAATAGCACTGTATACATGCTAAAATTTGGGGATTCTTATGCTCTAGATCTTTTAAAAACCTCAGAAAAATCCATATAAGTGCAGTCTTTTGGAAGGATAGGGACAGAATATGGAATTCAGCACATCCTTTAGTAAGAAGCTTATGGTATAAGGTATTGCTTGGAAAGGACTTTAGTGTTGGCGGATTTTCCAGGGAGATCTTCCAGCAGCATGGCCCTATTTGCCTCCTTCAACAGGTCTTCAGCTGGCTCTATTAGTTCATCAACTTCAGACTTTGAATTGGCACTGCTACATTGTACAGATGGAGCAATCACATTTAGTGGCCTGGAACTAATTAAAAGTGGAATATTTTAGATCAGTCATAGTGAGTGTGGCCAGATTTACAGGGATAACATAAGTGAATTGAAGGAGCAGAGTGATCTACCTCTTTGGAAAAAAGAAAATGGTGTTACACTATTACTGATGCATGAACTTCAGACCATTCAAGCTATGTCCCAGCATGCCACCATGTACTTCATTACTTTTGGTGTACCAGACAGGTACTAAAGGCCTTCAGTAGCATTGGCTAAACTTTCAATATGTTATTTCTGAAAACCTGTCTGGTGAGACAGTGTTTTGTTTAAACTAAGTCAGGTTTGCCAAGGGTGTTAGCTTTAGTGAGACAACTCAAAATTGAGTGAGAATGGCAAAAGCCAGGGAAAGTTAAAGGAAAGTACAGGATAGGCTAACCCAGACTTCCACCAATGAACTTTCCATTGTGGTGTTAAGGAATGAAATAGTCGAGTGCTTAGAGGTACATGGAAAATAAAATTCTATCTTCATATTAGAAGCATTCTCAACTAAACTGTTTTCAAATTCTGTGATGCCAACATGGGCCCTCTTTCTAAACATGGCAGAATTAGATGTAATCAAATATTTTAGTTACCATAGGTAACTAAAGCTATCCTTCAAGCAAAACAATGAGCATTTCTGAATAACTACTGCTCATAGGTCCACATTTTAGGAGTATAGTACTTAAGACATGAGCAAAAGATTAAGAAATAAGTCATCTTTTTAGCAAGAGGAGCCTTCATCTGTGAAGGTAACTTGCATTTACACAACACCTGAAAGTTTACAAATTGCATTACTCTCAACACCTCTGTGAGGAAGGCAATAATATCATTCTCTGTATTTGACAGCTGAGGAATCTGAGGTCAAACAACTTTCCAGGGCCATAGAACTTCTATGTGAGAGAAGATATCTAAACCCGGGTCTCCACTGACTGCACATCGATCAAACTTTATATACTACAATTTCAGAGGTAAAGGGATATGTCAATAAAGTAATAAGTGGCATGTTGGAAATAACAATGAATAGTTCAAATTCCATAAATGCCACTGGAACCCCAGCATTCTCACAGTTTCCTCTATTACCTTAGCTTTTCAGGAAAAAGCTTGGTTTGAGGAGCTGGTTCAACTACCTTCTGTTTCTCCAATCTGGCTTTTATTCAGAATGTTTCCTATGTCTCAGCCTTCATCTGAAACTCACATTTTGGAAAAGTCTATGTCTCATTTCTGCTGGGTGCTGTGATTTATTTTCAGAGGGTGGAGGGAAGAATTAGTCATATTCACTCTTCTATTTCAGTCTGATGGAAGCATTGTGGCTAGGAATGGCAATAGTAGTTTATTAAGCATTTCTCTGAAAGTTTCCACTGTGGGATTTCTTGCTCCTCCAACTTTTCTCACTGTCTTTTGAACAACTTTGCAGCCATGCTGCAGCAGTGAAATCTAATATCTGAAGGGGAATCTCTTTGGGCTGAATTTTCATCATTGCAATAATTCCCATAGTGCCATTGGAAAGATGATGTCATCTGTTAGGCAGTTGAATGTGCTTTTCTAAACATCCTCTTCTCCCTCTCCATCCCCAAATTAAATGCACCATGGAGTACCCAGAAAATGTCAATCAATAATATTGAACACGAAAAGGAGAGTTCTATACATTATAAAGCATGATTGAGCTAAGCAATAATGACCTTGGGGTCAAGGATTTGCTAGCAGTTAATGAATGGTGAGATAGTGGATAGACCTTTAGTCAAACTGGTCATTATCTTGCTTAAAGTGTCTGACCCTGGAAGCCCTAATTGCTGCTACAAATAGGGAACACTGAAGAAAGCCTGAGTCTCATTTAGACAATGTGCTTGATTCAGATACAGTTTTCTGTGGTGACCTTGCATAGGAGTTCTGCACTGACATCCAAAGAGGAACTATCCTTCATTCTCAAGGATATATTCTTTTTATGAAGAAAGAAGGCACTTTGTTGGCTCTGAAAGCCAGAAATAAAAATGAATGATTCATATAGCAAAGAGTGTTATAGTCCAGGTAACTTACTATGCTCAAAAGTGATAACTTTGTTGAATTTAAAAGCATTCTAGCTGCATAAATAGTGATTTTCAACTTTCAATCAAGGGAAGATTTAATCTCTTCTGATCCTCCTTCCACCCCCCACATAGGTCACATTATGTGAAATGTCTTCGTCCAAAATGTTTTAAAAGGCTTTAAAAACCTAGACAATGGAAAGAAATCTAAAGGAGTTAGAGATACATATTCCAGAAGTTAGATGGGAGACTTTCAGAGGTATCTGTGGCATAATAGAAACAGCTTTGGGGTGTCTGACAAGATGGCTGAATGAGAGGTTGCGTCTGGCTCTTGTTTTACACTGTCCCACTGCCACTACTTCTTCAATGAAAAGGAATGCATTAAATAAAACAAAGAGGAAAGGATGAAGAAGAAAAGGAGAGGCGACACAATTCCCCAAAAAGGTAAAGATTGCTGAGATAAATAACGAAGGGTTGCACTGTAGTCTCATCGTGTAATGTCCACTGTTAATCACTCATCACCTGCACACGCCCCAATACCTTGAGTTCTGGACCATGTTCCAGCTGACTAGTATCTGTCTGTCTGTAATGGTTTCTCAAAGTCTCTAACTCCACTCTTCAGTAAGTAAGTGAAACAAGCTCCACTCTTGACTTCACCCTGCTTGGGTGGTCTGGATCAAGTTGGTGGCTGAGGCACACAGTTCAACTTAGCAGGTTAGGGCAACTCATAAAGTTTCCTAGAACAAAAGAAAAATATGCAACCAAGATGGGTAAGTAAAAAGTGGGAAATAAATAGCCCCAATACAGTTAAAAGGGGATTCAATTAAATGAAAGCGGGGAAAATATCAACAACAAAAGTAGGAGAAATGAAAGATCCTTTTGACTGATGGCTGAGGGAGAGCCTGTAGTAAGGTCCAATACTCTTATATCACCTCAAGGTAGCAAGCAATGGAATAAAGAGTAAAGGAACAATAATAAATGAGAAAGAGGGAAATTGGAGGGGGGCCTTATTACAATTTAATCATATTAAAATCAACAAAGAGATGATTAAAAAAGTGAAAATTATACCCAGACAATAAAAGGAGCCAATGACAATAGCAAATACATCAGAGACAAGGAAATACTTGAGAAAATGGAATGTGTGTAAATAAGACTGCAACCACTGCAAAAACTACTAAAATGATTCACAAGATCAATAAAGGAATTAAAAGAAGAAATGAAAGAATTAGGGTGGAAACTGGAGTTCTCAAGGAAGAAAGCAATAAAACAAATGAAAGTAGAGACTTAAAGGGAAAATGGAGAAACTTTCCAAATAGTATGTACATCCTTGGGGATTGGGTGAGTGGATAGCTAATTTTGAATAAAAAATTATGAAGGTGACATTAATAAAATATAATTTTTAAAACCCAAGACTTGAACAACATAAAAGATTTCTACACACTGAATTCTAAGATAAAACATAGAGTAACCAAATGTGTGACAGATACAAGAATAAAAACTATTCAGGTAATGACTCTATCTGAATACAATCACTGAGAAAACTAGAAAAATATTTGGAAGAATCTAGATTTAGAATACTACATTATTCATAATAAGCTTCAGATGGATATGTGACCTAAATATAAAATGACACAATATTGAAAAAAAACATTAGAGGCTAGATCCAAGGTTGAGAATTCAGATGACTAAAAGTATGTTACATACTCAAGAGAAATGGGGAGATTCAAAAGAAGAGGAGGTTTGAGAGAAAATGTGACGAATCCTGTTTTGGACATGTAGAGTTTGAGATACTGCATGTAGAATATATAGTCTGAAATATCGCATAAACAGTTTGTGATATGGCATTAAAATTCTGAGAGTAATTGGGGCTGGGTATACAGATGTGTTCATTTTCTGGAGAAAGATAATAATTAAGGATATGGAATTTGATGAGGTCACTCAGAAGGAAAAAGAAGATGGTCCAGAATCTCTGTAGGAAAACCCATAGTAAGCGGATATGGTATGAATATTGAGGCAGCAATTCAGAAATGTAGGAGAAGAACCAAAAATAATTGATATCATCAAAAAATAAAATAAAAAACAGGGAAAAGACATCTTGGAGAGAATGGAAAAGAGGGGTGATCAACAAAATAAAATGCAGCAGAGAAGTCAAGGAGAATGAATATTAGGAAACACCAAGATATTTGGCAATTAAGAAATCATTGGTAACCTTGGAGACAGTAGTTTCAATTGAGTACTAAGATTGGGCTACAGATGACAAAGAGTTAAGGGGTGAGTCAGAACAGGGAAAATAGAGGAAATGAGTATAGAAGATTTTTTTCTTGGAATTTGGTTGGGAATGGAAAGAGAAAGATAAATTGATAGATTGAGATGTGGTACAGTAAAATAAGGGGGGTTTTGGTTTGTTTTTTTTAAAAATGGGTGAGATATGGTTATATTTGGAGGTAATAGAGAAGGAAACTAATATACAGAGAGAGAAAGAATAAAGATTAGACAGAAGGGGAGATATTTGAATGCATATTCTAGTAGAAAAGACAGGAAGATATGGGATTAAGAGCATATATAAGGGGCGGCTAGGTGGTGCAGTGAGTAGAGCACCGGCCCTGGAGTCGGGAGGACCTGAGTTCGAATTCGGCCTCAGACACTTGACACACTAACTAGCCGTGTGACTTTGGGCAAGTCACTTAACCTCAACTGCCCTCCAAAAAAAAAAAAGAGCATATATAGAGGACAATGAGAAAGGCCACTTCATTATCAAGGAGAGAGTAAGAGTACCCACTCAAGGAAATCTTTTTTTTTTCTTTGCTTTTTGGAGGGCAGTTGGGGTTAAGTGACTTGCCCAAGGTCACACAGGTAGTTTTTGTGTTAAGTGTCTGAGGCCGGATTTGAACTCAGGTCCTCCTGACTCCAGGGCCAGTGCTCTATTCACTGCACCACCTAGCTGCCCCCCACTCAAGGGAATCTTAAAGAGCTTTCAGATGAAAAGAAATGGAGAAGAGGGAACTCAAGATGAGGAGTGTTTTCTTAGTAAAGAAGCAAAGTCCTAAGCTAAAAAGATTGGATTGTGGCATCTGTGGGAAGATTGAAGGGGAAAAAAGACAAGGTTTGGAAATTTCCATAGGGAATAAGATAGGAAATCAATAAGGGAGGCGCAAAAGCATTGTCTTGCTTTAGTGAGAGCCCACTAGAGGTTAGATAACATTAATATACATTCTTCCCAGTCATTGCTTTTATGAATTTTCCCCAGTTCTATTTAGCACATGAATAGGACTATGAGGCAGATGGTGGAAATGAGAGAGGATTAGGATTTGGCAAAGAATGAGAGGCTTTAGGACAAGAAAGCAAGAGAATTAGTTAACTATATGGTCCTGATCAAGAAAAGATGAAAGTGACTTCAGGGCAGGGGCAATGACTTGGAAAAGTATTGAAGAATAGTAGGGTCAGAGGTTGTGCTAATTACAAAGAACAAGTTTAGGATGGGTGATGGAGAAGAGGATTGATAGAAGGTTATAGTGAGATAGAGAAATGAAGATGTAGTCAAATAGAAGAAATACCTACAGGTTCCTTATAATCTAATTGGGGAGATTAGTAAAATACTTATAAAATGTTTTCTTGATGACATGGTCTCTAGGAGCAATCATTACTCTACTGTTGCCTATGATTGTAATGTTGACTTGTCAACATTTTTGTGGGAAGAGTTCTTACTTTAAAGGGTGATAGAAAAGTGTGTTATTATTATTTTAATTGCCACCTACCTCCATTTTTAACTCTTTCAAAGAATTATTATAAAAAAGCAATCTATAATCTTTGAAGAACTATATATAGGCAGTATTATAGAGTAAATACTTGGAGAATTACATGCTTTTCTGACAATCAAGACAACTAAACTAAAGAGGAAGAAGATAACAGACTGGGTTGAAAAGTTTGTGATGTCCAGAACTTTGAATGGAAGATATTACAGGAACCAGCAAGAATAAGACCACAATTCAGGAGGCACAAATGAGCATAGGTATGAAACATAGTCATGAAACCCAGTGAGAAGGCTGACCAAAATGGAATGGAGACTGTATAGATGCAAATAAAGCTGAAATGACAGGGCAGGGTCAGAAAAGCAATGACTGAATGTAGGGCTTGGAGATAAATGAATTATTTTACTTACATTAAGAAAAACACAAGAGAACATGTGTTGTGCTTTTTTAGATGGTTCCAGGCTTTGCAGCTTTTGTTATCATTAAAATGATTTAACTGTAATCTATGCTTAAAAGTGTTCTAGGTGACAGGTTCATGATCTGCTCTGTGTCCAAAAAAGACTATCTCCAGTCACTGAATAAACAATTTCAAGGCACAATTCGCAGAGAATTTATTATATATAACCTGCTTTCATTTTCATGAGGGCTGTCCAAGTTTTACATGTTACTGAGCACATAAAAAATGTTTTGTTTCAACCTGGGGAGCAGAGGAGATGGAGCATAGGCAGAGTGAATATTCACGATATACAAGAGATCATAGGATCATCAATTTAGAGAGATATGTTTGGGGTGGCTAGGTGGCATAGCTCTATTCATGCACCTGCCTTGGAGTCAGGAGGACCTGAGTTCAAATCTGGCCTCAGACAGTTAACACTAGCTGTGTGACCTTGGGCAAGTCACTTAACCCCAACTGCCCTGCCTTCCCCCCTCCGAAAAGCAAAAATTAAAAAATATATTAAAGAAATGTGACCTTAAATATCACACAACTAAATCTCTTCATTTTGTAGGTGAGAAAATTGAGGCCCAGAGAGAAGGTAGCAAGAGATTATAAGATCTAAGCTTTAATGGATTTTGGAGATCTTTTAACATAGTCTGTGATTTTATAGATAAGAAACATAATTCACAGAAAGTTTTTTACGTTACTAGATAATACAGACATCAAGCAACCTAGGTTGTCAGAGTCCCTTCTTTTCATTATCAAATACTGGGAATCTAGTTCTATAACATTTGAAATATTGCACCTTGAAACAACAGTTACATCTTTGCTCAGTGAATTCTTCAGGGTGAGTTGTTAAAAAACATAATCAAGTCTAACACTTAAATACTCTCCCCTGACAAGAATGGCCCGAGTACACAAAGTACCCATCTCACTTTTCTGGTTTATTGTCTCTAGTTAGACAGTCTGGAAATCTAAATATCTTACATCTGCTCAAAAAAGTGATGGAAAAGGAGCCCAGAAGACCTGGTTTCAAATCCTACCTCAAATATTTACTAGCCACAAAATTCTTTGCAAATCATTAAACCCACTCTCCATCTCAGTTTCTGCATCAATAAAACATGTAATATAGTACCAACCTTACAGGGTTTTGAGAATAAAATTAAAGATTATTTAAGTATTTTGCAGGCCTTAAATGTCAATTATTGTTGTTACTGTTGTTGTTAAAACACAAATAGTTATTAGTTATATACTAATGGAAATAAAGATTTCTCAACCACAAATCAGAACTGTATAATCTCAATGAGTTCAGAGATATACTGGGTAGGGTTAGAGGTATTTGATAGTTGGATAGTATCCTTCATGCCACTGACATTACTTCAGATCTTTGATTTAGCATATTTGAACTGTATATTTCACAAGAACTTTCAAATGCATGCTGAGTTAAGATAAAGTTAAAACAACACTCATATACCCCAACCCTTACACAGGAGTATGGATGATGTACATCCAGGGTCTGTGGTACTAACAGAAGCCTTTTTGCATTCAGGGACAAGGGAGAGATGTCAATGTGGACATTCTGCAGCAGAAATGCTTTAGACGTGAGAGAGTGGTGTAAGAGAAGAAGGGGCAATTAGTAATACAAAACTGGGAACAGAAAGAGTCAGGTAGTTGTCTTGTCTGTAGAAAAAGTCAAATTTGATAACCAGGCTTGTCAATTGCAGATCTCAAAGGACCAGAGGTAATAGTGGTTCCTAGAATGAAATTTCCATCAAAACCAGGAGCATGCCCAAGTCCGGGAGAAATTGTCAATCAGTCGATTAAAATTCATTAACCTCATATTATATACCAGGGATTGTTAAAACCCTTGAGAATACAAGGAAAGATTTTTTTAAAAATCAATCCTTGTTCTCAAGGAGCTCATGGTCTAATGAGGAAACAACATCCAAGCAACTATGTACAAACAAAATACATACAGAATAAATTGAGGGTAGACTCAGAGGGAAGATGTTAAAACTTGGAAAGCTTTCTGGCAGAAGATGGCAGTTTCACTGAAACTTTAAGAAAACAAGGGAAGCCAGAAGGCAGAGATGAGTAAGGAGAGCATTCCAGGGTTGGGGGACAGCCAGTGAAAATTTCTGGAGTCTTGTTCAGGAAGAGCAAAGAGGCCAGTGTCACTGAATCACAAGTATGTGGAGCAAAGGGCCATTTTATGAAGGGCTTTAAATGCCAAACAGAGGATTTTATTTGATTCTAAAGGTTATAGGGTGCCACTAGAGTTGATTGAATAAGGTAGGAGGAAGGGCAATGATATGGTCAGATATGTACTTCTGGAAGATCAGTTTGGCAGCTGAGTGGAGGATAGATGAGAGAAACTTGAGACAAAGCCCAGGATTCATTAACCAAGGATTCAATACCAGGTACAATAGAGACTTTTGAGCTTAGACAAGTAAAATTCCAATGTATTATAAGTTCTCTGCAATCAAATGTAAGGTTTTAACACCAGTCTTGTAAATAAGCCTGGTACCCCTCTTTTCCCTACAGTTTCTCCTCTAATCCATTGAGCTATAGAGCTCCCAAAACTGATACCAGCTGTTACCATCTTCTATGTAATTTCTTTCATAGCATTCAAGAATTTATCCAGTGGTGGAAATTCTTCAAAATAATTTGTACACATTTTGTCATAATACTCTTGTTTCCTTGAAGATCATTGAATTTTTAAGCCATAATAGATCTTAAACTTAGGTTAATGCAAGCCCCTCATTTTAGAAATGAGGAAGACAGTTGTCCTGGTCCAGGTTACTACTTCTAGTTTAGTTGATCACTTGAATCCAGAGGTTTCAGATAAAACCATTTAGAAACTAACAGGTAAAAGTAGCCCTGAAAAACAGTAAAAATCTATCAATAAGTCAGAAGGCAAAATCAGGTAAAAGACACTGTCAAAGGAGATGAAAAACAGCCACCAGGGCAGAGCCAAGATGGCAGAGTAAAAGCAGGAACTTGCTTGAGTCTTTGCTCCAACCTTCTCCAATACCCACAAAAATGACTCTAAACAAATTTTAGGGCAACTGAACTCACAAAGTGACAGAGAGAAACAAATCTCGCGCTGAAGGCAGCATGACAGGCCGACAGGAAGGGACTATCACACTGGTCTGAGAGCAGTGCTCAGGCCCACATAGACCATGCCAGACCCATGGCACAGACCACCCAGAGCAGACTTCAGGAGACTGAACCAAAGGTAGCTGTGGCATCTCAACCTATAAATGCCAAAAAGAAAGTAAAAGGTCACTGGAGGAAACTCTGTTGACCCTGGGTAAGAGAAGAGGATGGTCAGGCCCCAGTGATAGGGTCTGCAGATGCTGTGGTGGCTGCCTCCTGAACTCCAGGGCCCCACACATCATAGAGGGAACTAACCAACTATCCAGAAAGTAATTGCAGGATTCTCTTGCTTTTCCTTGCATTTTTCTGGGTCGCAGACTTGGGTGATGTTCCTGGCGTGAGGAGCTCTGGTGCGGCAGAGCTTGTTGTGATTGTGGAGAGGCAGTCCTCCTCACAGTTCTGAGGTGGGTGCTTAGAATAAGCTCTGACAACAGCTGTGCAAAAACCCCAGAAGTTTGGGACATAGCCCTTACCACTCTGGAAGCACAGAACTCAAAAGTCAAATAATTGACTGGCAAGATGAGCAAACAGAGTAAGTCAAATCAAACTATAGAATTGGTTTTTGGTGACAGGGACTATCAAAACAGAGAACCTTAAAGAGACAACAAAATCAAAACTACTGCTTCAAAAGTCTCCAAGAAAAATATGAACTGGTTGCAGGCCAGGAAGGAGCTCAAGAAGCATTTTGAAAATCAAGTAAGAGAAGTAGAGGAAAAACTAGGAAGAGAAATGAGAATAATACAAGAAAATAATGAAAAACGAGTCAACGGCCTGCTAAAGGACATCCCACAAATACTGAAGAAAATAATACCTTAACAAATAGATTAACTTTGAGTTTGGCAAAAGGCCCAAAAAGCTTACTTTGAAATTCCTTTGGAAAAGGAATTTCAAAAGCTTACTGAAGAAAATAATTCCTTTAAAATTAGATTGGAGCAAAAGAAAGCTAATAACTTTATGAGAAATCAAGATACTATCAAACAGATCCAAAAAATTTAAAAAAAATAGAAGACTGTGAAATATCTCATTGGAAAAGCCACTGACCTGGATAATAGATCCAGGAGAGATCATTTAAAAATTATTGGACTCTCTGAAAGGCATGATCAAAAAATAGCCTTTTTTTTATCATAATCAAGAATTTATCAAGGAAAACTGCCCCGATATTTTAGAACAAGAGGGAAAAATAAAAATGGATATAATTCACCAATTACCTCTTGAAAATGGTCCCCCACCAACAAAAACCCACTCCCACAAATATCATAGGCAAATTCCAAAGTTCATAGGTAAAGGAGAAATTATTACAAATAATCAGAAAAAACAATTTGAGTATTGCAGAAACACAATTAGAATAACAATCAGGGAAAGAAGATCTAGCGGTTTCTACATTAAGGAATTGAAGGGCTTGAAATATGATATTCTGGAGGTCAAAAGAGCTAGGATTCAAATCAAGAATCACCTACCCAGCAAAACTGAGTATAATACTTCGGGGGAAACTATGAATATTTGAAGAAATAGAGGACTTTCAAGCATTCTTGATGAAAAGACCAGAGCTGAACAGAAAGTTTGACTTTCAAATACAAGAAGCAAGAGAAGCATGAAAATGTAAGCAGGAAAGAGAAATCACAAGGAAATTATTAAATTTGAACTATTTACATTCCTACATGGAAAGGCTATATTTGTAACTTATGAGACTTTTTCTCAATATGAGGATAGTTGAATAGAACACATATGTGTATATATGTGTGTGTGTGAGTGTGTGTATGTATACACATATATATGCTATATGAGTGTATATGTGTATATATGTATGTGTATGTGTGTGCATGGATACATAGAGGGCACAAAGTGAGTTGAATATGAAGGGATGATGTCTAAAAATAAAATTAAGAGGTGAGAGAGGAGTATATTAGGAAAAGGAGAAAGGGAGAGATAGAATAGGGTAAATTATATCACATAAAAGAGGCAAAAAAAGGCTGTTACAATGGAGGAGAAGAGCAGGAAGGTGAAAGGGAATGAGTTAACCTTACTCTCTTTGGATTTGGCTTAAGGAGGAAATAGCATACACTCTCAATTGGGTATATTATCCTACAGGAAAGTAGTGGGGGAAAGGGATAAAAGGGGGGAAAAATAGAAGTGAGGGGAGATTGGGGGAAAGGGTAGTTAGAAGCACACACTTTTGAAAAGGGGCAGGGAAAATAGAATAAATGAGGGGTGGAATAGGACGGAGAGAAATATAGTCTTTCACAATATGACTACCATGGAAATATTTTATATAACTACACATGTATAACCTGTATTGAATTGCTTGTCTTTCCATTGGGGATGGGTGAAAAGGGAAAAAGAGAGAGAATCTGGAACTCAGTTTTAAAAATAAATGTTAAAAAAATTGTTTTTACATGCAACCAGGAAATAATATATACAGGCAATGGGATATAGAAATCCATCTTGCCCTACAAGAAAGTAAGGGGGTGGGGAGTATATAAGAGAAGGCAGATTGGAGGAAGAGGTATTCAGTATACTTGCCTTTTTGGGGGTGGGGGTAGAGGAGAGATGGGAAGAAAATTTGTAACTCAAAATCTTGTGGAAATGAATGTTGAAAACTAAAAATAAATAAATAAACAGATT
>CM053598.1:104419890-104439037 GCA_028646575.1 Pseudocheirus occidentalis | reverse complement strand
CCCACACTTCAGGAAGAATCCAATTTATTTCTGAGTTCCTGATTCTAGGAGTTACCTATGGCATGCAATCTATTATCTGCCTCACCTGTTACCCTTCTTTGACACTCAGGAGTCCCCAGCTAGGGGCCAGGGACATAGGCCAAGCATTTGAAAGGAAAGGCATATTTCTAAAGAGTGAAGAAAACTCTTAACCCACTTACTTTTAGAATTCTGGTTTCCATGACAACTTGATGCAGCAAAGAAAATGACTCTCTCCTCTGCACATCATTGTTTAACTTTTAGTTGCTGCAGCAACTGAATATAGCACAATCAGCCAGCCTCTATTGGGCTCTTTCTTCTTTCTCAGTCACACTTTTGTGGGGGCCTCCTTCATGCCAACATTACTTTGTCTTCAGTTCTAGAAGTTCATGTGAAAAAAGGATGGGTAAAATGTCAGGCATTGTTAGGAAAACTTGGAGTTATAGGTGGGAAGATTCAGTGACAACTTAACAAAGAAGATTGAGGCAAGAAATCCCCTAATGCTTAGTCCCTTCTACCATTGCAGTCGAAACTCAGTCTCTCACTCAATGTTTGGGGGTATGAGTTGTTATTTTATTTCTCTAAGTGATGAGTCAAATTAATCTGACAAAAAAATGTAAGACTTGTAGACCTAGGAAACTGATCAGGCAATAGAAGTCTCAGTGGAGTGTGCCAAGGAAGTTAAGACAGCTTGTTCAGTTTCAGTTTCTGACTCTTTATGACCCATTTGAGATTTGCTTGGCAAAGATACTGAAGTGGTTTGCCATTTCCTTCTTAAGCTCATTTTACAGATGAGGAAACTGAGGCAAGCAGGGTTAAGTGACTTGCTCAGGGTCACACAGCTAGTAAGCATCTGAATTTAGATTTGAACTCAGGTTTTCCTGCCTTCAGGGCCAGCGCTCTATTCACTAGCTGCCCCTTCAGGTAGCATAGGCTATTCTTAAAAAAAAATCCCACTGAATAACTTTGTAATATGCTTTTTTACCCAGATTGATTCTAAAGCACTTTGGATCACACATTTTATGCTGTTGCTTGGATACAGGCAGACTTTGAGAATTTTTAGTCTTCCAGTGTTTTCAATGACCCTTTCCTAGCTTATAAATGTCAAAGTTACTACATACTTTTCAGCTGGAAACTCTGGCAGTTGAAAGAAGTCACAGAGATAACTCACATTTAAATGTTTACTCAAGTCCTCACTTACCTCAGTCTTATTTCTTTTTGACCCATTCTAATATCTTTTCAATCTTTGTGGTGTCATGCTAAGGTATAGTTCACATACAGAATCTTAACCTGGGGTTCATTGATACTTTCCTCATTCATGGATAGGTTTTAAGAAGTTTGTGAACTTGGAGGAGAAAGACAATCTTTATTTTCACTAACCTTGAAGTGAAACTTTTGTCATTTTCTTAAATTATTAAAAAAATAATATTCTGAGAAGGGATACATAGGCTTTACTAAATTTGCAGAAGAGACAATGATGCCAAGAAAGTGAAGAATTCTTGATCTCTAGAAACCACCTTCCACCATTTGACATTTATGGAAACATATTGGGTATTGTACCAGACATGGACCATTTACCTTCTTTGTGACTTTGGGCAAGTAATTTTCCCTTTGTAGGTCCCAGTGTCCTTAATTCTGGAAAATGAGAGTGTTGGATTAGATGATGCCTAAAATCCCTTCTATATCTAGTCTATGGTCCTATGGGGGAAATTCTGAACATGTCTACTCTGCTAATAGTTCAAACCTACCAACAAGATAATAAATTATGAAGTATTGGTAATAGACTAATTTTGTTTCTTTTTTGAAGCTTTTATTTATATCTTTTGGTTTTTATATCAACTTAATTTTCCCCCTGTATCCCTCCATGTTCCAGAGAGACATCCCATATAACAAATGGTATTTTTTAAAAATTTAATTTAATTTAATTTTTTGCTTTTTGAAGGGCAATTGGGGTTAAGTGACTTGCCCAAAGTCACACAGCTAGTAAGTGTGTCAAGTGTCTGAGGCTGGATTTGAACTCAGGTCCTCCTCACTCCAGGGCTAGTGCTCTACTCACTGCACTACCTAGCTACCCCTACAAATGATATTTTTTTTAAAGACAAAAAAGGAAGTGGAAAAAAATCAGTATAACTGATTAATGGATTGAAAAAGTCTGAAAATATGTGCACTATGCAACAGTTATGGACCTCTCCTTTTTTACAAAGATGTGGGTTAGGAATTTCTTTTCATATCTCTTCTTTTAAGGGCCATACTTGTTCCTTATAATTTTGCAACATTTACTTTTGATCTTTTTCTCTCTGTGTGTATGTATGTTTGGTCTTTCCATTTACATAATTGTAGTTATTGTCTTTTATTGCTTTCTTGACTCTGCTTACTTTACTCTGCATTAGTTAATGCCTATCTTTCTATGCTTCTCTGTTTTCATCACATTTCATCATTTTACAGTACTACTCCATTGCATTCATGCACCAGAGTCTGTTTAGTGGGCTATTCTCTAATCAATGGCATCTACTTTGTTTCCAATTCTTTGCCACCACAAAAAAGTCTGCTATAAATATTTTGATATGTGTGAGTATCAGTATTAGTTTTTATTTCTTTCCTGGCATTAGAAGGGCCATAAATGGGAACCATATTGTCACTTACCTCACAGGGTTATGGTGAGGATCAAATGAGGTTAAATGTAAAGCATTTAGCAAAGTGCCAGGCATATAGTAGGTGCTTAAAATATGCATTTCTTTTCTCTCTGCCGTCCCCTACCTTTGGCTGCAAAAATGATTAGAAATTTCCCTCATCTGGGTTGGTGCTTGGTGTGACTTCTTGCCATGGCACAGAGGGTGGTGGGGAGGAATGTTTGGACTTCTATTAGGCCAAGGACAGCAAGGCAAAGTTTATGTACAGAGAGTGCCCTGGAATCATTCATGCCCATGCAGAGCAGACAGGCAGTGGATTTCAAAACAAGCTGGCTCTTCCAGAAGACCCCACACAGTGAACTTCATAGCAGTCCACAAATCTCCCCCAGAGAAGATGGAAAGCTTGTTTGAATCTTCCAGGATGTAAACCTGTGGTTCTGCCAAGCCTAACCAGATGCTGGAATAGAACCTGAGCAGTCAACCTGATGCCCAGGGCCACCAAGTCACCCTTTCAGTTGGGCAGCTCAGAGAAAGCAGCCAAAGGCAAAAACAACATAATACCCAAAGCTCAAATAAATGATGTCTGTGCCTTGAAAAGGATCACTGCACATTGCAGGACTGAGGCCCCTTATTTATTTAATTCTCTCCATGCCAGCAACAGAAATAATTGCCTACATGGTCAGGGCAGGAAATCCTGACAGAGGGAACTCAACACGGTAGCTCCACATTTTTTTTCCTTTGAGCATATTTTAAGGAAAGAATGTGGTATTTAGTTAACACCAGTCCCAAGAGAAATATCTGTCATTTTGTAGCTGAAGATTAGTGTCTATCATCAATGTAATCCCTCAATTTGGTGACATAAAAAGATATTTCTGCTTCACGGACACTCAGGTCTGATTTTGACAGGGTCTTCCCCTTGGGAATAGTTCTGTCTGTCTCCAGACCTGCTACTAGAACCATTTTCTTCAGAATAAATATTTAGTTGTTAGCAGTGAGATGCCAAAGAGGACAAAAGCATACCATTTTGAGCCTGAAATTTTTAACCAACAGTTTATGAATTGCATCCAATGATAAGAAACGATATAGGAAGATCTGATGAGGTGAGACTCGGAACTCAAGACAATTCACAGTGGGTCACAATTTGCAAAACAGGCCACCTTAAAGTGTGTGTTATTTTCAAAGGGCCTCTCTTTTAGACTCTATTATAGTTTTAAGAATGTTTTCATTTTTTTCTTTTCCCTTTTTTTTCTTTTTATTCCCACAGTCATATTCTTAGAGGTATCTGAGTGGTACAGTTCTTTCCTAATCCACCCTTAAACAATGCCCCTCCACCAAATCTCTGATCATTCAATCACTTCCTAGTGCCCCATAAATTCAATGACCCTGTTCTCATCTTGTTCTCTTCTCTAGCTTTTCCTTTCGACTTGGGAAGCCTGTCTCACTGCTCTTCTGTGCTGCTATGCTTCTCAGATTGCTTATTTATACTTATCACCATCTTTTCATGGTTTTAATTAGTCCTTCATGGCTCCCTTTGAAGTTCATCCATTCTTTTCCTTTTTGACACCTTTTGAATTCTCAGGTTCTCTCCTCACCAGCTTCCTCCCAAGTATTTCCTTCTCTCCTGTGCTTATTGTCTTCCTGACTGTTAGATGTCCTGCCTCCCCCTCTTTTCCTTCTCTCTGCATTTCTTAGAAAAGAACTTTTTTCCTCTGAAGGCAGCCAACCCAATTCCTTTCCTCTGTAGGAGCCATCTTTCCCCTGCTGCTTTTTTACTGCACCTATTGTTCATTCTGAGTTATTTTGTTTGCCTTAGTCTTTTTTATTTTTTAATCACCTACCACCTCCTGAAATCCATCTTTTTTTCCTCCACTGATTTCTTCTTGAAATCTTCTTTTAGAGACCCACAACCTCCCTTATGGCTCTGGAGTACTGTGGGTAGATGCTGGTAACTCAGCTGTTTTGTTTTTGCTTATATTCCTGACTTTGGAAAATGGTCAAGATATGACAGCTTCCCTATTACTGTGAAGTAACATTATGCAGCTTGTGTGCATGTGCCCTTCTTTGTTATGGAGGCACAGTTGATAGAGTTTGGGACCTGGGCTTGGGAAGATCCAATTTCAAATCCTGCCTTAGACATTTCCTAGCTGTGTGTCCTTGAGCAAATCACCGAATATTTCTTAACTTTAGTTTCCTTGTACGAAAAATGGGGATCCTATGTCATAGGATCCTATTTCAGAGGAACAAATGTAAAGCAACTTGCAAACCTTTAAGATAAGAATAATCAATGATGGCTCCTGTTATCATTTGTAAGTAGGAATTCTCATACTTACGACAACTACAATGTGCTGGTAGTCATTGGGAAGGCAGTCTGATCACAGAGAGGATCATGTTGAGAGAAAAGAGGTTCATCTCCCCAAAGTCTGCACATTACTACTGCTTTATGGGGGTGGTGGTGCAAGGGGTACCATAGTAATATGACCCTGGGGTTAGTAACTGACATAGGAATGAAGTACACATTCTCAGAGAAGAAACATTGGCCCTCTCAGAATTTGGCTGTCAGGAGAAGGGCTCAGTCAGTTTCCCTCATACTAGTTACAGCTCCACAGAGGAATTATGCCTTTTTACAGGAGGTAATCCTATTTTGTCTTTCACATTAGAAAGTTGTTCTTAATTTGTACGTCATACTAATGAGTACATAGATGATTCTTGTAGCTTTGCCTTTAGGGTATTGTTGGTTGTCCCCATATCAGCAAAAACCCTAAGTGAAAAAAAACAACCGGACATCTGATGAGCTATGCCTCCTTGCCACAGGCCTATGTCACACTTGTATTCTCCGTTCCAGTCCCCAAACCAGTCTGCCATTTTTTCTGGGACTATTGATGTCTCACAGTGTTTTCTTGTGCTACAATTTCCTTCCTTAAGAAAATGAAATTTGGACTTCATCTACTCAGTGGAATCACTACACATTTTCTCAAGCCCTAGTCTTTTTTTCTTGTGATATATTATTCAAAGTGAGTCTATTTTTTCTGTTGATCTGAAACTCAAATGAAATTCTTTTCTCCCAGGAATTTAAATAGGTCCCTTGGATTTATTCCAATTGAATGGACAGTCAGATCCCCACCACCTACTGTCTTACAAGCTGCTCTATCCATGTGTGGACCCTGTCTACATATCTTCCTTTGAAAAGAGTGTCCCATCATTTCCCTTCCCTCATAGAAAATACATGTACTCTCTTGTCTCTTCTTCAATCAATACCAAGGGAAAATAGATGGGTAAAATGTGGAATCATAGAATTTTAGAGTTGGAAGGGACATTGGAGTCTGTAAAGTCTACTTTCCTCAGCTTATAGATGAAGAAATTGAAGATGCAGGAAGTTAACTTGTTCAAGATCACAGAACTAGCCTGTGGCAGAGCCAGGAATAGTACTCATATCTTCCAGATCCCAGAGATACTTATATGACACAATGCTGCCTTCCTGGGTTTTAAAATTAATTTCACATTTCCACCCTCAATTTATTTCTACCAAACTGCCCTTCTTGCTATTGCTTGTTAAAAAAACCAAACCATTGTATTTATTTTGCTCTAAACTTCAGAAATAAAACAATTTGTACAACACAAAATGGAAAAAAAGATGATTGTACACGAAACTGCAAATTTATTATGTACAACCTGATATTCCTTTCGAACATATATTAAAGCTATTTCGTGACTTTCTTTTTTCCTCTTTTTTTCTTCCCTTTCCTCCTTCCCACTTTACAGATGGCTACCATTAGACATAAATATGTATATAATATGTAAAAATCATTCTGTGCATCTATTTATCAGTTTGTTCTCAAGATGAAGATAGCTTCTTCTTTTATTGGTTCTTTGGTATTGCTTATTCAAAACATTCTATCTCTTGCTTTGCCAAGCTATCTGTCCCTCATGCCTTTCGTGCTCTCACTACCCACTGCCACCTCTTGGGATCCATAGCTCCCTTCAACACTGAGCTCGAGTGCCACCTCCTGCATAAGACCTCTCCCCATCCCCTCCCGTCATTAATGTTTCCTTTCTCTACCCCCATCACCAGCTGACACAATCACTTATATTTACTTATCTGTGTACATGTTGTTTTCCATTAGTAGAAAGAAGACAGGGTTATTATTTTTTTTAAATATCCTCAATCTCTGATGCATAGTAGGTGCTCAGTAAACATTTGTTGAATTGAAAAGAGAAATTTAAAGGAGTTTTCATCCACACTTGACAAGTGAGAAAACTGAAGCTCAGTGTTCAAGTGATTGCCCCTGCTCACACAGATAGTAAATGATGGAGGTAGGATTTGAACACAGCATTCCCCAAGTAGGTCCATCACTCTATGATGCAATCCTGTCTTTTAGGCAAGCTAGTACTGCCTGAGAGTTGGCTCCTAGGTTCAACTACCTCAATTGACTCCACTTTGCCCGTAGTCTTTCTTTCTTCCACTTTCCAAACTCGAGGTTCTTTCAGTGGGTCTATGTGGTAAAAATTTGGCATAGTACTTGTTCAGTCATATCTGAATCTTCATTACCTCATTTAGGATTTTCTTTGCAAAGATATTGAAGTGATTTGCCATTTCCTTCTCCATGTAATTTTATAGATGAGGAAAGTGAGGCAAACAAGGTTAAGTGACTTGTCCAGGGTCACATAGCTAGTGAGTGTCAGGCTAGATTTGAACTTGGGAAGGTTAGTTTTCTTGACCCCAGTCTTGATGCTCTATTCACTGCACCACCTAGCCATCTGACATAATGCTACTGAGGTATCATTTGCCTCTCAAAATTATACCTATGAGCATTTTGAGGCATAACACTATAAACATTTATTTGCCTATTGGAATACTTCTCCTTTTTGCAGCTGCATATCAGTGTAAGGCCAGATTTTCTTTATACACTTCAACCAAAACACTACCAAAATTGATTGAATGAAGTAGATATGAGAACCTAGCTTCTACTAAGTCAGATATTACTGAAATTTGCAAAAAATGTGTAAAATTATGTCACTTTTATAACTTTTATCCAGATTTTTTGTTCTGGAAAAGAGTTATTTTTCATAAACATGCTAATTATTATATAATATATTTATTATAATTAAAAATATGTAATAAATAGTTAAAAATTTATGAGTTTTCATTTTTTATGGTAAACATAGATATAACACACAAAACAAAAGCTCTTTGATGTCAACAATTTTTAAAAGAGTAAAGAAATCTTGTCCCATGCACATAACATAAACCCTTCCTACCTCTCCCTGCTCCCTACATAATCAAAAAACATCTATTTGAACTTTTCTGAATTCATTGTAAGGAGAAGGAAATAAACTCAACAAGAAATAAAGGGACTATTTTCTCTTAGTTTACATGAGTGTTATGAAGTTCTGTAGTTATAATTAAACACATTTGAGATGGTTCTGATAAATTACCAAAAGTTGAAACTTATCTTGGCTATATTATGACTGCTCAAGAACAAAAGTCAGGCAGACTCTCTTAGGGGTACTCAAAGGAGCCATATCATTCAGGAATTAGAATTCCCTTCTGTTCAGTTGACTCTTTATGGGGGCTCTGTGGGCAGAATGAGCCTGTAACTGACGGATTTAGGGCTTCTTAGATGAATTGTATTATTCAATAGGCAGGGAAGTGTGGGTCAAAACCATTAAGGAAAACCTCTTGCCCTTTACAGGAAGTACCACAGAGTCTTGAATGAAGGTTCAGAGTGACAATGCTATATCTGTTGGGACTCATCTCAGATACCCATGGAACAAATGGTAAATTATTACCCTTCATCCCAGGGAAACATAATAATATATGATATATACTATTACATAACACATATTTACATAGCACTTTAAAGTTTGCAGAGAACTTCAGTTTACTATCTTCCTTGAGCCTTGCAGCAAACCTATCAAATAGGTACTACAGGTATTACTACCCCCATTTTGCAAATTAGGAAATTGAGGCTCAGAGAGGTAAAGGGACTTACTCAGGGTCACATAGCCAGTGCTAGGTATTCCTGAGATTCAAAGTCAAGTATTTCTGATTTCAAGTTCAGCATGCTCTGTACACAGCTTCCTTTAGGGGAGAAACCATATTGGTTTTCTATTCCTAACAACCAGTTCAGTGCCCTTTACACAGTACCTACTTAATTAATATTTTCTGAATGGAATAATTTAAGTACTTTAGTTATTTGCTCCAAATTTACTGAAACTTTTCTCTATGTCTTTGCTCCTTTTCTCATTGGGCCAAGTGAACCATTTTTGAAAGAATGAATCTATTCATTATATGCTGGCAAATGTAAGATAAACTGGCCACTCTCCTTTGGGGACAAGGAAGAGGCCTTCTATGGTCTAACTCTAATCCTGGAAGACCATTAAGAGAGGCCCCTAATAATCCAAACTCCTCTTGGCCTGAGCATGCATTCTGACTTATTCTATTTGCAAGCCCCTAACCAGTGAAGCATGCATATTTTTGCAGTAGGGTTTTGGTTTAACTGTTACACCCTTACTACCCACAAAATACACAGAATTCAAGTTAACAAATAGACTTACCCAAAAGTCTACACAATGTCTGCCGCAAGTATGCAATAAGAACTCTGGAAGCTAGGCTTTCTGGTATTCAGAGCTACTGTTGCTAACTATGGGGAAATAATTTGTCCTTTCAGTTCCCCTCCCCCCCCCACACACTGTGGTTCAGATGTGGTTTGGGTGGCTATAAAATTGGATTTCAGCTGGCTCTGCCCTGACTTTATACTTGTGTATCAGAGTTCCTATTTACCTTAGTCTTAGTGTTACATTCCTAGGACACCATTGCCCATGTGTGTAAGGAATTTGACCAGCTGTGTCTTGTTGGGACAACAAGCCCTGGGGGTGAGAGGCAGATGGCTTTTTTTTTGAGGCCTCATGGATTTGTGCACCTTGAAACAAGGACCTTATTCCCACTGTGTAACCACCATATTAAGTTGATAATCCTGATTTCATTCATGCCAGAAATAGCACGGAAGGTTTGAGGTTTGTGTTTGGCCTGGGGAGTTAGATTGAGATCATCTGACAATGTATGGCATTTGGGTTGGGCCTCCAACACCTGGATTCGCTGCCTGGAAAGTTTAGCCCATGTGTTTAGGGCCTAAACTAGGACCCCTGAGGTTATGTGGGTCCTGAATTTACAGCATATTACTGTTTTTGTAGAGCACTAGATTGTTTGCAAGATGTATCTAGAAGTAACTGTGAGATTAATAAGTTCTGGTTCCCTTTCCCCATGTTCTCCTTATCCACTGCAAGAGGATAAAAAGGTAATGGAAAGTCTTTGACCTGATCGCTGTCACACAGATGGGTCCTATGAAAGGCAGAAAAGGAGAATGTGGATATAGACAGAGGAATACTCACTTTAGATTCTCTGTGGAGACACACTCAGGCTTTTCAAAATGATGTCTCCTTTCATTTGCAACTAAAGATTGCTCCGTGAGATGCCATACACAAAATATGAGTATAACACAAAGGGATAGCCAACTGATTTTCTACACAATAGAGTAAATCTGGATTAAGGGGGAATCTAGGAGGAAGGAAAGGGAAACTCTTCTCATTTCTACAATTAGGAAATATGTCTTCTCTTGAACAAAAAAGAGGAATACATGGACTAATTCAACATTTTAAAGGATGTCTCTTTCTGTAAAACCAACCTTTCTAAGTTAGGTATTGTATTATATTTTTGTTTATATTCTTCCATGCCTGAAATTTCTATCCCTTCCCCCACCCTCTGTCTCTTTGCAGAATGACTTTCTATTTGTCTTTTACAATCAACTCAAATGTTGATGAAGTCTTAATGGATATTTCTTGTTATAAACAATATTTTTACCATCAAATCTCATTAGCCCTTTGCTTCCATTCTTCTAATATATCCATTGTGTAGTTCTGTTTGAGAACTTGAAGGAACTATGATTCTTACCTATCTGTCTGTCTGTCTATCTATCTATCTATCTATCTATCTGTCTTATATCTAATTACTCCATCTATCTACCTATAAGCATTCCTATGAAACAGATCACAGCAGTTCCAAGCTTTTTTATACTATGAAATTCTTGTCCATACCTTGCTATAAATTTATTCCCTATTCTATTTCTTCTCTCAGTGAGGCTAACCATTCATGAGTTGTGAAGAAACCCTTGGGAGTGGCTATAGGTCCTGATGGGCAAAAATAGTAGATTGTCCCTGATATTGCTTTCATCTCCCAAGAAAAGTTCAGGTCAGTAGTCTCTCTGTCTTTCGATTGGTATCTGGGATAAAGTTGGACAATATGTGAGCAAGGACTCTCAATATAAAAGAAGGGAAGACATGGGAGTATATTCTTTTTCATTTCGACAGAATGTCCCTAATTAGAGCCTGGACAAAGATCTATGACTGAAGACTACTTGTAGCTTTTTCATTTTAGAACTCTATCTAGTTTACACTACTCTTGTTTGAATCAAGCTAGGGCCTAGGTAGATGATGTAGCTTTTGAAAATCTTTCAGGCTATGTGGAATATTATCTGTATATTCTCAAGAAAATGTCCCCTATAGCAGAGATAAGATACACCTGATTTGCAATAAGCAAGATAAAATGCTTTAAAACAAATGGAAATTTGTACGTTACTGGAAGACTGATCAATATTTTGTGTAAGAAGACACCTTTCTGTGCTCAATGTGTTTGCAATAAAAACATTTCTTTGCATCTCAAAAAATAAAGATGATAGAAGACTTAGCCATAGGCGATCTATCCATGGTACTGAAGTTCTTCTGGTTCTTTGGATCATTTTGTGCAGTACCCGAACTGTTCTCTCTTGCTACATTATTGTCACGTTTCCATTTTCAGTCATACATAGCCTTGCTTTTATCTTTCACTGCTTCTGACATGCACATTATCATTGGTAACATTCTACACCTTGCTTACCCATTACATACATCTTTCCACATTGTTTGTTTCTCTTGCAATTTTGGTTAATTTGAGATTGTGGTGTTCTTTAAATTATATCCAGATAGTATCACTAAGAAACTGCCTGTGGTAAAAAGATGGGCTTTGGTGGCAGTGGAAGCAAATAGGTTTCAATTTCTTAAATGCAATCCAGCCTAATCTTTTTCTATTCAATTCTATGTCTAGATTATTGTCCATTTGCAACACCTCTCCAAGATATATACAAGCACACAGCAGTGGATTAATTTTTCATCCAATTTTGACTAATAGCAAGGTCTTGGCCAATTATTTTAAAATAATCTCTCAAAGAATCCTAATGCTTGTCTGAGGCTTGGTGTCATCAACTTAATGTCATTTATAATAAGAGAATTTGGAGAATTTCATAATCTCTAGAAAATCCCTTTACTATTTGAACTCTGCTCAGGGCATTCTCTTTTTACCTTTGGTGAAGATGTATGTTCCTTTTAATGCCTTGCTTAATGTTAGTCCTCAGAAGATGATTTAGGAAAGTTAGCTGTTATATCTACATTTGGATGAACGTCATTTAATTTAAGCAAGGCGATGCCCTTTTTGAGGCTATGAACAGAATAAAAATATTCTTGGAAAGTAATAGAGTAGAAATGGTGGGATCTTGTATTCTCTGAACCTTTCATTCACTTGTCTGTGATAATATAATCTAACGTAGAAAATTAACTGCTAAAGCTTAATATTTCTCTTCTGTATTTATCAGGGATGCTTTCAGTGCTCTTCAACCAACTGCAGGGGCTTCTTATGGTTTTGAGATTACAGATTTATATTCCTCTATTTATCTTTTAATATACTATTCAATGTGACTCCATCATATCTTTCCAACCTCAAGCAACTTACTCTTCCCCCTGAATGTTGTAGAACATCCAAACTGTCCTCCTCTCTACTCCTTACACATGGCACTGGAGTATATGGAGTATTTAGGAAGGACTAGCACCTTCGGTATGAAGGCTTATTGGGCTCTTTTCAGTGCTGCCCATCCACCTTTGGTATTCACCTTCACCCAACTTTTACCTGTGGTTCTAAGAAGCTGTAGCATGTGTTGCAAGTGGTTAAACTGTCTTGGTGGACAGGCTAAAGCAGGTTGAGGGTAACTGACAGGTCTCAAACCCAGGTGAGTTAGGGGGATGTCTACCCTGAAGCATATAAAGACTTCCCCTGGCAGAATAAGTAGATGGGAACAACTTTTTCCAAAGGCCACAAATGCAGTTGAATCAGCAGGTGCTATGGAACACTGAAAGCTTGGTATGACATCAAAGGCATTGGGATCATCCACTGTATCCTGGGCCACCACCAGTTGTATTGATTTTTGTTTTCTCACTAGATTTTGATGACTCTGGAAGAGAGATCAGATAAGGCTGATGATTCTGTACGGCTTTGCCTCATTTAAATCCAATTCACATGCAAGTCAAGACATCACTTGTGATGGCATTGGTCTTCTTAAAAAATGAATGATGAACAACAACACATGACATTCCAGCTCCTATCTCCATGTCTCTGTATCAGCTGTTATGTCTGAAATACACTCTCTTCCTTACCTCTTCCTGATCAAGTCCCTTTTTTCCATAGAAAGCAGGTCAAGCACCTCAATGTAGAAGAAGCCTTTTCTGATACCCTCAATTTTCTCACCTAACTGTTAATACTCTCCCTCCCCAAAACCTCACATTTAACTACTACATATATTTGTATTTATTAATGCTATATTTATGTTGTATATATTTCTGTAGGTTTTTTGTTTCCTGATTGAAATGTAAGTTCATTGTGAACAGAGGTCATTTGAGTCTTTGTACTTGTGTCCCAGTGCCTAGAATAGAACCTGGCATACAGTAGACACTTAAATACTTGTTGAATAATTTGATTCTTTTGTAGATTTTGTAAAGAAAAAATATATAGACATGCCTCCTTAGTGCTATAGTCTTCTTTGTGCCTTTTTTAGATAAAAGGTTCACTTCTGATTTTTTCTAATTTTTACTTTTGAAATCTTCCCTTCTTTGAGATATCTTGAATAATCATATAGTGCCTTTAAAATTGTCTTACCTCTTGCATGAATTTCTTCTCTATGCGTCTTGTCACATATTCTCAACTTCACTTTCTTATTGTTCAGTAGATTCCAAATGTTTTCTTTATCTTTGTTACTGATAAAAATAGATTGTTATATAAACACCATAAGATCTGTTCCATTTCATGTCTATTTGTTGTCTTTCCAGACAAGTGGTCTTATGGTGATTCATTTTTCTGGGTCTTATATAAAACTTTCTGTAGGTGTATTTTCCTCTCAATTTCTTTTATGATATTGTAAAGTGATTCCATATGTAGTTTTGCTTCAGCCTCCTCTGTACTGTTTTGTTACTAAGTTTGTGACTCCAAGGACTTCCATGTCTCTTTGTTAGCCAAAGCAGTTAATTCTTTGCTGGCTGAGGTAAATTTAATGGTCCTTAATACTTGTTTTTTGTGAAGATTATTTAGCAGAGATATGACTTTTCTAAGATGTAATTTCTATTGAAAGGTTATGTCTTTGCTTTCATCATTTTCTATCTTTTCAGATTCATTAGCTTGTTTAAATCAGTTGGTTTGGAGCTATTACAAAAGCACTATTTCCCCACTGATCTTCTAATACATATTTTTAATCTTTATTCTATACAGACTGTTATCTGACTTAACACAGAGTTGATTCTGAACTTATTGCCATATTAGTGACTAGTTGTTCTCTCTCTTATAACACTAATTTGTGTGTGTGTGATATCACTTGATACATTACTCTTTTCTTGAAAAAATATTCATGATATATAGATATTTGATTTCTGAATATAATATAAATTTTTATATCTCTTTAGTTTTTGGTGTCATATTTTCCACCCTCTTATATGTCTACTTTTACAGTGAAGTCACTGAATATCATGGTACATGGGTTGCTTTGGCTTGGAAGACATCATCAAGTTGTTTATAATTTCTCCCCCTCTCCCTTACTTTTGAATAGTCTTGATTTATGGTGAAGATATCATCAATATAGTTGTGGCTCAGGCACTCAAGTAGTAAGTCCTCTTCTCAGTAATTGGACAAAAGTCAAGCATTAAAAGGTACTGATAATTAAATCAGTGTTTATAGATGGTCTAAGGACAGCGATTCTTTGAACTTTCTGCCAGTTTTTTCCATATTCTGCTATTGTGACTAAAGAAGTGGAAGGAGGTTGTTGAGGACTGAGAGCTAGTTTGATTTTTAAAAATTATGTATTGTTATATATTCTAATCATTTTCATTTTATATTAAAGTTATTCATATCATATTAAATGTCATGTCATATTAAAATACTTTCTTCACCATAAAGCTTCATGAAGGCAAGGGCCATATCTTATGTAAACATTGCATGTCTTCTAACATCCTTAACACAGTGCCCTTCACACAGTAAGAAAAATCATACATATTTGCTTTACTTAATCAAATTACTAACTTGGAAAAATCTCATCTAGTTGATGAGTAACAAGGCATCTGTTCTTTTGGTATACTCTGATATAGCACCATCATTCTCTAGAGTTCTGAGATTTCTTGGAGTCTTGTTCATTTCCTTTTTGATTTCAGATCTTATAGTGCTTTGGAGGTCAAAGCTGCCATTGCCATGATTTGCCCCACATGGCTAGAAGGCCTTAGTGATATGTGATTTAACAAAACTACTGAAGAAGATAGCCCTCTTACACCAAAAATTATTTGTACAATTTATAATGACTGATTAAAGTATTAATTCTTATTAAAGGAAAAGTTGTATATAATTTGGGACTTTATTTTGCTATACAATTCTATTCCATGTTTCAAAAGTTTTTCTTTTCATAGAAAAAATGTTTGGAGGAAAGTTTCAAAACCTTATATTTTACTTTCCTGGATTTGCCTCTGAGCTTCTGAATGAAGGAAATCATCTTTTAATTTCTCTCTTATAAAGCTAATATGTAGAAATGTGTTTTTAAGGGACTTATAGTAGAAAAGGTTTTTTTGGGATATGGGTTTTATAATAGAGTCAGAAAGATCTGTCTCTGTCTCTTATCACTGGTGTCAACTTGGGCAAGTCATTTAACCTCTATGGATCTCAGGAAAATTTCTAGGAGTCTTTTTAATGGGTTGTGATCTACCTTGGTGGAGGGAGTTCCCACAACCAGAGTTCCCTACAAGATCAGAGATCCTTCATAGATTTGTGTAAGGTTTCACAAGTCTCTCTATTGTTTTCCCCTACTGATAGTTTGAAATTGTAGATAGCGTTTCTAGTCTTTCTCCATGGCCACTCTATATCCCAAGTCTTGAGCATCCATGAGAAAGAATGGATCAGTAGAGACCAGGGCCGGCATTCAAAAATCCAGTGCAGGAATGAGACTTAAGAAGGAAAAGAAGCTAAATCTTAGCACTGGTTACCTTGGAGGGTTAAAACCAAACACAGTAAGTGGGTTGGAGTCTGGATAGGGAAACTGGGGAAGTTATGTCAAAAGGAAGGTGCTTTCCTTGAAGGAGCAGAATCATGATATGTCTGCAGATCCCAGGATGATGCATCCCCTGCCTTGATTGTGTGGTTAAATAAGACTTAGAATATATGTCTTGTTCCTCAAAATGAAGTAAATCTTTTAAGGTGTTTGTAATAGAATTATGAAGACTCACCAGAAGACCCAAACCTTTGTGGCTAATGGTCAGCATCCTCAAAGCAGGAATCAATCAGACAGGCGATTCCTTTTTTATGCTGTGCAGTGATGTATCAAGTCTAAATATTTCTTTCCCTCCTGAAATAATCCTTGTCTCTATCTCCCCTACTTTCAAGTATTCTCTAATCCCTATAAATGAAAGTACTCAAAGGTTCTTGAAACTGTTTTTTCTGTTTCTGAGTCCCATCTTTGCCATCATCAACGTATGTTTGTCTGCCTATGGGTTGTGAAGAAAGGACTCTCTGGAATGTCGATCAACTTGTGGATTTTTTTTTTTACCTAGCTAATACACCATGATTCAATGTTCAGCTTTTGGTCTTGCTGTGGTTTTCATGACGGGGTATTCTTGGTAGTTTCTCTAATTAATTGGTTTAATGTGCTTTTGCTTTGCTAACGTCCTGGCTTACACTGATAACTGGACACGTGGTGAGCTCTCAATAGAATCTGCAGTCATTAGTCTCAATATTCTGGGACTGTTGCCAATTCATGATGGCTATAATACCATTTGAATCTGACAGTGAAGTATTTTAAAGTGAAACATACTAATCTCTCTTGGGAAAAAAAGTCTGCTTATTTTATTGGCTCCAAATGGGTAATAACTTAGACAGCAACATTGATAAATTACAGTGCCTTTCTTTATAATTCTATGACTGGGCAATAGGACAAACACATAGGTTATTGGATGGCTGTATTATGCCAGGTCTTTATTATAAAGTGTAATGTCTTAAGGGGCATAAGATTATCGCAAAACATGCTATATACCATTTCTGAATCTTTTCCACAGTAAGAAGACAAGCTAAATAGAATTAAGTCTAACTTTTCATCTTTTTTGAAAAAGGTATCAGGTAGAAAGTCTGACTTTCTGAAGCTTTAGTATTCCCTTTTTAGAGAAAGAGATAAAATGAAATCTAAATTAGCCAGAACTATGGTCAAAATCATAATTTGTTAAGAGAAGCTCTGAGGAAATTGAAGAGGTGACAGGGTTAAGAGGGATTAGTTTTATTTTTGATTGGCTTTAGAACAATTAGAAAAGTAGGTGAGATTTGCAGGGAGCTGGATTTGGGTTTGATGTAAGGAAAAACAATTAGACTTACCCAAGAGTGGAAAAGACTGCCTAGAGAGATAGCGGGTTCTCCCTCCATGGATATCTTCAAGTAAAATAATGTGTCAAGTGGATTTTAGAGGAAATATTTCTTACAGTGCAGGGTAGAAGAGGTGGCCTGAGTTCTTTTCTGACTCTGACATTCTGTTTTTCTGTTTGTGATGCACTAGTGAAAGAAGCCCCAGAGTTTTAACTGACTGACCCTGAGTTCCAGGGTTGAGACAATTTAAGTATAGTCTGCTTAAGCTGACATCTGTGGTCTGTCTTAGAGAAAATTTCTACATTCAAGTGGGAAGTTAGATGACAGCAAAGGCCTTAGAGAAAATTTCTGCATTCAAGTGGGAAGTTAGATGACATGCAAAGACCCTTCAAATTGTGTGATGCTATGCAAATCTAGTTTTAATTGTTCACATTTACCCTTTACTTTCCCTCTAATGAAATGAAATTCAATTGAACAAACATTAGTTTACTAGATTCTATGTTCAAGACACTGATATCCTTAGGCATCTCTCTCTCTCTCTCTCTCTCTCTCTCTCTCTCTCTCTCTGTCTCTTCATTCATTCATCCATTCATTCATCTATCACATATCAATGGTACATAAGTCCCTGCTTTTATAAGACCTTATGTTCTACTGGAAATTATTTGGACCTCACAGTATGTAGGAATGATATGCCCTCATATTTACCCCGATTTTTAAGCTTTAAGGAGCTGGAAAACATCTGAACTATTTGAATAAGTTCAAGTGCACATTCTTTAGACTCACAGAAAACTCAGAAACTTTTCATTTTCTTTTCTTATTTTTGTTTTCAAATATAAGTCTTTTCTTTTGTTCCTAATATTTGTGGTAATTTAGTGTATTAACATTTTGTAATTAGCCATGGTAAGCCTGCATCATTAGCACCATTTTTAGATTAGTAGGGAGTTTCCCTTTAATTAAGGTAGTAGTTGACTCTTTGCATTCCCTTCAAATTCTCCTTTTTCCTTTGGAGGGGGTTGGGGACAGTGAGTGAGGGAAGGAAGGAAGGAGTTTATTTCAAATTGCCAACAGAGGCTCTATTCTTCTAACAATAGCACCTTGCATCCTGCTTTAAGAATTTTCTTTTGCAGCTGCAAACAGGATTTAAAAGCTTTGAGGATTTCTATTGCAGTTAATAACTCCCAGATCCTTCCAAATCCATTTTCTGCTTGTTTCCATGCTCAAATCTGGACATTATTATTAAGGTCAGTGCAATCTCTGTCAGAATGGGGTAGATAAGGGGTATTCCATATGAAACTTTGTCTATCTTTGTCTTCCCCTTCTCCCCAGTCCCAGTATACTAAAGGGACTTCTAGGAATCATTTTTTTTTTACCTTATAATTAGTCTTTGTTATGTATCTTATATTTATATTGGTTCTTATATGTCAAATTGTCTATTAGGTTCAGGTTGTATTTTTTAAAAAATAAAGTCTTGAAAATCTGAGAGTTTACCAAATGTCCATTTTTTTTGTTTAAGATAATAGTTAACTTTGTAAGGCATGATATTTTTGGTCAGAGCCCCAATTCTTTTGCTCTTCAATATATTCTATTCTAAGACCTGTGGTCCTTTATTGTCTCTTCTGCTAGGTCTTGTGTAATTCTAATTGTGGCACCATCACATTTAAATTGTTTTAATGTTGATGTTTCTAATAGCTTTTCCCTGAGCTGGCGACTTCAGAGTTTGACTATGATATTCCCATGAGTTTTCCTCATAGGATCTCTTTTAAGT
>CM053598.1:104403637-104419390 GCA_028646575.1 Pseudocheirus occidentalis | reverse complement strand
ATGATGTATCTGTGACTGTGTACCAATTTTTCCTGGTTCTGCTCTTCTCACTCATCATCAATTCATATAAGCCTCTCCAGGTAAGTATGAAGTCCATCTCCTTCCCATTTCTTATCGCACAATAATATTCCATCACATTCATATACCATAACTTGTTCGGCCATTCCCCAATTGATGGGCATCCCTTAAATTTCCAGTTTTTTTGCCACCACAAAGAGAGCTGCAATAAATACTTTTGTATGTATGGGACCCTTTCCCACTTCTGTGATCTCTTTGGGATACAGCCCCAAAAGTGGTATTACTGGGTCAAAGGGTCTGCTGATAGATTAAAGTTGTCTCAGGAGTCATTTTTCTGGGGAGAAACCATAGTAACCTCTCTTCAGGGGAAACTCTAGCAAAGGCCTACAGTGTTCTTCCTCAAATCCCAGAGGACTACCAGGGTCCGAGTCTCCTTCCCAAAGCATTCTGAAAGACACCCAGACTCTAGTAATGACCTTCATCAAACTTCCCTCTAAATCTTGTGCTCTGTGCTGCATGTGAGTGGCCATAAACATACTTGAATTCCCTCAGCTGAAAGGAATTGAGTTGCTCCAAGTAGAAGTAGGTAGACTAACTATGTCCCTTGTCTCCCTCTTCTGTATTAACAGCTAGTCCTCTAAACATCACCTTGGTCCCACTTGTCAATATTCTTTTTTAAATGTGGCATTCATAACTGAATATAGTACTCCAGATTTTATCTACACCAGGCTAGAGTACAAGGGAATAATCACCTCTTATATTCTAGAAACCAGGCTTTTTTCTAACACAGCTCAAGATTAAACCAACCTTTGTGGATACCATGCCACCTTAAGTTGTGACTTATAATGACTTTATAGCCCACCAAAGTCACCAGCTATTTTATTGTATTTTATTTTTTTTTCACCAGCTATTTTTTAACATGAGCTATTGCCTAGTAGATGTTATTTTCATCCAAATATGTTTGGGTGCTTTACCTCTATTTCCATTAAAATATCATCTTATGAGACTTGCCCCTCCATCCTATGGTTTTCAGATTTTCTAGAACCTGATTGCCTCCTTCAGTGAATTAGTGATCCCTTCTAACTTCTTATTATGTTCAAATTTGACAAGCATTTCCAATTTTCCCTCATTCAAGTAACTGATAATGAAGTTGACCGGCATGGATTCAAGGACAGATCCCTGGATTGCTCTACTAGACTCTTCCCTTGAAGTGAACAAGCTCCTAATCAGTACTTGTCAGTATTATCTGGTCATATTTTCATCTTGTATACAAAAATATTTTTGTAAGATATATTGTCAAAACCTTTGCTAAAATCTACTAGTCTGTAAAATTCCTTTGATTTCTCAGAATATAGTGAACTTGTCAGAAATGGAAATAAGGTTGGTCTAGTGTGGCCTATACTTGATAAAACCATGTTGGTTCTTAATGATTCTGATTCTTTTAACTGCCTTTTCTAGAAGTTGATGCCAAGTCCACAAGAACTAGAGATCTTAATCCTTCTTTTTGAAATTAGGAAATCTGGGGCAGCTGGGTGACGCAGTGAGTAGAGCACCAGCCATGTAGTTGGGGGGGACCTGGCTTCAGATGTGGTCTGAGACACTTGACATACTTGCTAGCCATGTGGCTTTGGGCAAGCCACTTAACCCCAATTGCCCTCAAAAAAAGTTAGGAAATATTATACCTATCTAAACATATGATAATTTTCAGATTTTGTTTTTGTTCAATGATTTCAATTGTATCTAACTCTTTGTGACCTCATTTGGGGGTTTTCTTTGCAAAGATACTGTAGTGGTTTGCCATCTCCTCTCCAGTTCATTTTACAGATGAGGAACTAAGGCAAACAAGGTTAAGTGACTTGCCCAGGGTCAAAAAGCTACTAAATGTCTGAGACTGGATTTGAACTCACAAAGATGTCTTCCTGGCCTGGTACCCTATCCACTATACCACCTAGCTGCCCTAATTCACAGATTACAGAATTGTGAATTGTTCATTTATTCCAACTCATACTTGGAAACAAATCCCTTCTTTAATGTACCTGATAAGTTGTTATCTAGTCTTTGTTTGAAGCTATCAGGGGAGTCTGGGTTCTTTTTAACAGGTCTCATTGTTAGGAAGATTTTTCTTACCTCAGATCTAAATTTACTTCTTTATGGTTTCTACTCATGCCGTCCAAGCAGCATCCCATCCCCCTTCTGTGTGAAAGTCCTTCATAGCTTGCAAATAGCTTAGCTATTTACATAGCTTCATAAATGTAATTTCCCCTCTTAAATCTTCTCTTGATGGACATAACGAGGTTCTTCAGCCCTTCCACATATGGAATAAATTTTTATACCTTTCGCTACTTCTCTGCACATTTTCTAGCTTGTAAATGTTCTTTCTGGAAGTGGTACCAAGAACTGAACACAATAATGCAGAACACAATAATGGAATGGTATATCATCAATAACCATTTTATTCCTGTGTCCTATTCTCTTTATGTAGCCTAAGATCATATTAACTGTCACATCACACCATTGATTCACAGTGATTTTGCAGTCTTCCAATAAACTCCTAGAGATTAAAAAAAAATAATTTGCTAACTAGACACATCTCCTATCTTGTGCTTAGTGGAATTGGCTTTTTTTTTTTTTTTTGCTTTTTGGAGGGCGATTGGGGTTAAGTGACTTACTCAAGAAGGTCACATGTCTAGTAAGTGTGTCAAGTGTCTGAAGCCAGATTTGAACTCATGTCCTCCTGACTCAAGGCCCAGTGTTCTACTCACTGCACCACCTAGCCACCCCTGAAATTGGCTTTCTTGAAGACAAATTAAAAACTGTATGTCCCCTATTAAAATTCATCTTTTTTTTTTTTGCTTTTTTTTTTGGAGGGCAGTTGGGGTTAAGTGACTTGCCCAAGGTCACACAGCTAGTTTTTTGTGTTAAGTGTCTGAGGTTGGATTTGAACTCAGGTACTCCTGACTCCAGGGCTGGTGCTCTATTCACTGCGCCACCTAGCCGCCCCTTATTAAAATTCATCTTACTTGGTTTGACCCAATGTTCTAGAATGACAGAGATCTTTTTGAATTCTGACTTGACTTCATCTTATTTAAAAATTTGATAAGCTTGCCACATGTATCTTTATCTAAGTCATTGATAACAATGTTAACCCACACAAAGAACAGTGCAGATCCCTAGGGTACTCCATTCAAGGTCTTTTAAATTGATGCTAAATCATTAATCAGCTCAATTGCCTCCTTCTGTTAGAATCTTGAATTCATTTCCAGTTTTATAAATTTTTTTTCCTGTTTGCTATAATTCTTTGGAGATTATCAACAGTGATTCAACAATTTATGCCCACAAATTCTTGAATATAGTTCAGCTAGGTCTGGTTAAAGCAGTTCCTTTAAAGCAGGCATGAGTTTCTTTCTTACCAAAGATCCTCAGTAATTATGGGTATTAATTCCCTATTCACTGTTATTGTGCGGTGTTTTCTAGAGTGATAGTGAATGAAGTTCTCCTATGTAGAAAAAAATCCACAGAAGCCAAATAAGAATTGAATATTTTTGTCTTCTTTCGGTTTCCTGTTAGCATTATCATAGGCACCCTCTCTATTCTTTACTCTTCCTTTTAGCCATAATAAAGCCAAATTTTGTTTGTCACCACTCATGTTAATTCAGCGTATATTTAGTCTGAACTTTACCATTCCTGACAGTGGTCTTAAGAGAATACATAATTTTTTTGAGCTCAGTCTCTATTACTCACACATGCTTCCATCTTTTGAACATATATTTTACACATCCAAGTTCTTCAGGGAATGACTTGTGCATTTAAATTGATATCTTTTCTTGCAACTTGCTGGCCCTACTTGTTAGTGTTGTAAAGACTGAAGATCATACAAGCCAGTATGGTGTTTTGTGTTAGACCCAAAATGTACTCCTTTGAAATGAGTCCAAACAGTATCTGTGTGAATTCTATACCATCTCGGAAGCTTGTTATCACTCCAGAGGGAACAAAAACATTGGAAAACCCAAATGAATGGCGAAGAGTCTTTGTGGATGTTCCTTTGAAAACAACTCATTTCTTTCTGTGAAGGCTGCCCTAACATTCAGAGATAACCATGACTATTTTATCTAATTTAAAACTTTGCAGAATGATGAATGGGAGGGCATCTAATTGTACCTTTAGAGATGAATGGGGGCTTTTTGTGGCTGAAAAAGGAAGACAGAAAAGAACATCCTAGAGGATGGGAGAGTTAAAGTCCCTTCAAGGTGCAAAAAATCCTGGCCTTCATTCCAAATGAGGTTAAAAGTGGGGGGCATATAAGCTGTAATTATTTCTTTGGAAAGTCTTCTATTTTAAGACTTTAAACAAAAACTTCAAGAAAGTAGTCTCCTAGACTGGAAGAAATTGCCCATGGCTTTAAAAGGTGTGGGGGGTGGGGAAGGGGAACAAGCAAGCAAGAAAAAGAAAGCAATTACTAGTTAACAATGGTATATTAAGAGCTATTATTCTTTCTCTAGATTGAGGCTATTCTACAGGTCTGCCAAAGACTGCCTGGTGATCTGTCTCCAGATCTTGATAAATGACAGAGATGGGGATAGGGAAAGGGAAGGGTTCAAATGAGAGGAGACGAGAGGACTTTTACATAAGTGATGGAGAAGAGGACTGAGGCAGTAATAAACCAATCAATGCAAGTATTATTATTATTATTTTTCCTGCTAAACAATATAACTTCGCTGGTGAATTTCACACTCCTCTGATTGCATTTCATTCCCTCTAGCATTTTACTCCCAAACATTGATGTGTGCTTTAGAATTTCAGGATTGTTTCCCTTTTAACTAAGAATGAAACACAAGTCAACTTTCCAGTTTTTAATTTGTTTGCCTTCCAATTGTACCCTGCTATTTTCGTATTCAGTGGGACATTTCCATCCATTTCTTTTCCCCTTGAGTTATGCTGCCTGCCATTCCCTAACCAATGAATTAGTCTATAATCGTTCTGCAAATCAACATAAGTCACACTAAAACTGTTCTTCAACCCACCCATTCACATTCAGTGATGTCAGGTTAGCAAGATGAAGGGCAGTCCCTTTCCCCAGGGAGAGAGAGAGGGAGATTTGCCTGATAAAACAATATAAGCTGTATCCTTGGCTTCCTGAAGGTCATAAAGAGATCTTACCGACCTTTCCCTTCATGTGTTTGTGTGTATATGTATGTATTCTATTTTGCAAGTCAGCTGAGAACTCTTCCATTTTCATAGTGACTTTCTCATGGTAGAAACTATTTTCATGCATCAACCTGGAGCTGGTTTTTTTTCCTGATTAATATCACATTCTCAGATTGCAAACACAGAAAACACATTTTATGTCCTTTCTGTATCATCTTGAGGCTTAATAGAGGGAAAAAAAATTAATGGGGAACCTCATGACCAACAGGCATGCAAGAGATCTCTGAAAAAATCGCCAAGATTTGTTAAAAGTGGGCACAAAATCTAGGCTTATTGGACTTCACATTTCCTGAAAGTAGCAAAGAGTCCAAAGCCAGCACTATTTCTTAGAAAGCAGCTAGTTAATCCTGAGAGGGTCCCTTATTTTAGTTGTTTGTATATGTGTGCACAAATGTCACGCACACACACACAAACACACACTGGAGCACAATGCCTTACTTGCTTACAATTTTAGTGCCTTGATAAGAGGGAGCTTTATAAGTATCGATCCTAGCTATCCTGCCTTCCCACTTCAAGTAAATCACAGTTGTCATGATTTTCCATTTAAAAATTGGCTATAAATAGAGACTTCACACCCAGATGAGGACAAAGATGCTCTCTTGGCTTCTAAAATAATCCATACCAGTTAGTAGAAGGCAAATTTGAATTGTGCAATTTTCAGAACTTTGGTAACCATTTGGGAGCTATATTTTAGTCTCTTAATGGGTATTCTGAGAATATGGACCCAGAAAACATGTTCCATATTCTATCTGAATCAGCCCATATTCTTTGAGAGTCATTGAATTCAGATAGAATTTTAAAGCTGAAAGTGGCCTTAGTGTACTTCATGTAGTAAACCCCTTCCTGTTATAGATGAGGAAACTGAATCACCCCAAAGAGATAAAAGGATTTGCTGAAGGTTGGACAGCAGGGGAGGTATTTGACATCTTGGCATTTGGCAAGCCATCATTTATTAAAGTGGCTCTAGAACTGAACAAGGGACAACAGCAGGCTGTGGACTTTGGGAAATTGTTATTTTAGTGTCTCCAAGCAAAAGCTTATTTAAAACAAATTAGCACCAATATTCTTCCAGTGATACTATATGACTTCTAGTTATGGAATAGCACCATCTCTAAAGAATTCAAGTTAAGGTTTTCCTAAAGGCCAATGGAGAACAGCATGGCGGATGTGAACAAGCCTGATTACATTACAGAAGACGAATTGTACAGAAAGAGAATGTCATCATCATTCAGATGAATGGCTGGAAAAAACACAGACTGGTTATGTAATACAAGCTATTGATAATTAAGAGAGAGTCCATGTGCTCCATTGGTATCTGCACAATGTCAAGAAAAAGTAAGGGGATGTCCCCAGCATATTGGGTGGACATCCTGGGGTAGATTTCTGGGAGGGATGGGCAGCAGTTGTACTAGATGGGCAGGCATAACCTTTATGAGATTGATACAGTTGGAGGGAGTTATGCACATTAATGAAATCATAGAGCTGGGAAAACTCAAAATACATTGAAATAATATTCGTTGAACTGAGGTAAAATCCAATGGTAATGCTGTATTATGGAGGCTTATGGGAGAAAAGTGCAGTGAGTGTATATTAAAAAAGAATTTATTATTGTTCTATGAGAACAGAGAGGTTCTGAGCTATGAACATACAATTTGTAAGAGACTCCTGTAAGAGGTCTTGGTTACCTCTGTGCTTTACTTTATGCCCTGCCAGAATACTTATAAACCCTCCCCTTAGACACTAGTAACTTCAAAGGCATTTTATACTCCAACTCTATAGGTTAAAACACTTGAGTGCATAATTTACATGTTTTTCTAACTGGTCTGACCTCTGTAATGAAAGAAGGTCAGAGGCCAGGCAGGGATTCTCTGCTGTTTTCCAGTCAAAGAGCTGTTGTTGTAGGTTTTTCATGAGGAACTAGATAGAGGAAAAGGTATTACAGGCATGGCATTCAACAAGGTGGGGTTAGGATGCCTCAGGGAATTTCTGTATCTCTCTCTGAACTAAAATCTAACAAAGGGAAAAACACTGACCTCTGGTACACCTAGGGGTCCCTTGGCTTCAGTGAACCATTAAAGAGTTCATACAGAATAATCTCTGTAAACTATTATTTCCATATCTAGTTATCCTTTGAGGACCCCCAATGGTCATCCAAGGTCATTATTTCCGAAATGTGAATTTGTAGAATGGGAACTTAAGATTCCGATGAATTGGGTTCAAATCCCAGCTATCCAACTTGCTAGCTGTGTAACTTTTGGCAATACCTCTTACTTTTTTGATATTAATTTTCCATATCTGCAAAATGCAGATAGTAGTTTTACTACCTTATAGGGTTTCTTTTTGAGAATCAAATGATATATTCCATATAAAATGCCATGGTAATGTAGACCACTATGCTTTTTAGATGGCAGAACAAGAGGAATGGTTTATGACAGGGGTGGGGAACCTATGACCTTGAGGCCACATGTGACCCTCTAGATCCTCAAGTGCAGCCCTTTAACTGTTTCAGAGGACTGCACTTGAGGACCTAGTGATTCCCCACCCCTCGTCTGTGACCATGGATTATGGTAAAGCTGTTTAACTCATCTGGGATATGGTCCAAAACTTGGACCTCATCATTATGCAAAACTAATTGAGTTAGCACATTGTAGGGTTGGTAGCAAGAAAACAAATATAAATGAAATATGGAATACAGAGAATAAAGCTGTGGGATTTCCATTTGTAAGCCATGTGGAATGAGGGAAAAAAGTTGTGAGTTTTCCCCTTTTCAAACTGGGGAGGCTTTGCAGAAAAGGTCTATAAAGATCTGTTAGGGAATTTTCAGAGTGTTGAGAAACACTAGCAAAAGAAGGATATGACTGAGAAGGATATTTCTATGCCAACAAAATAATGAATTTATGTATCACCTTTCATTTTTAAAACATTTACAGATCTTACATCTCATACAAGGAAATCTCTTAACCCAACTATGACATACAGGAATGGGAGAGAAGGAAGAATGGGATGAATTGTCTTATTATTCAGATTAATTGCAAGACTAGTAAATCTGAGGGCTTTTGTTATTGCTTGGGCTCTTCAGATGCTAGAGAAAACTTTCCTATACCAGTAGCATTGCTGGTACTTATCAATGATTCTTCACATGGCACTCACCTAAAGGCCCATTACATTTATTCCTTTTTTTGATTGGGATTGAAGTCCTAATAGTTTTCCAACCCTTTTGCTGTTGCTACATTGTAGGGTTCTTTGCCTGGCATTATATTTAATTCTCTCTTTCATTAAGTGAAGCTGAGCTTATTTTATAGGGACATTCAGAGGATAAGGGGTGCTTGAATCAAGGGAGGAAATTAAGTGACTTTGTGACTCTTTTGTGTGTTTCTGGGCTGTGCAGGGTACAGTACACTAGAGGTAAGGAAATGCCTGCCTGTAGCTTAACTCAGATGACTGTATTTCATCTGACATGTAACAACTGGCTTCTTCAAGGAATACTATTTAGGATATATTAATTATCCTCTGCTTACCAACAGCAACTTGAGCTGAGGGAAGAAATATATTACCTATATGACCATTATTGTAAAATGGGGGAGAATGCTTAGGGGATGAAAGTGGGAGGGAATGAAGGAATAGAGATGGAGGAGGAAAAGGAGAGAGGAAGGAGGGAGAAAGAATGGGAATGAGAGAAAGGGAGAATGAAAGAGAAGAATCAAGAGAAGAATGAGGGAGAGGGGAACATGTGATGTTAGCATGGTTGGGTAGTGTGTGTGTGTGTGTGTGTGTGTGTGTGTGTGTGTGTGTGTGTGTTGCCTAGGAGGGCCTTGGGTCTGAAGGGGAGAGAATAAAGCCCTATCTGTTATACTTTATAATCCTGGGAATGTACCATCTGTATAGCAGGCAGGAGAATATCCAATGTACCAGTGTATAAAATTCCTAGTTTATGCTTCTTAATACCAGTCTGTAAAAATAACCATCCAACTGGATGAGATCATAAGACAGATCATAAGGGGCCATATGCTACACACTCGGTTTGGGGCCTGTAAGCATTTGGAGGACTTGAGCTCTGGGACCTGACTGGTTTGGGAAGGGGAGGGAAACCAGAAGAGAATGAACAAGAGAGAATGAGCCAGAACTCTGAGTGCTAGTCACTGGTTTTCTGAGCAGCAGGTAAAAGTATCAACTGTTAAATTGGTTTATGTCCCCAAAAGGACCGTTTTAATGGTAAGAGAACACTAAGCATGAAAGGGAAAAAATAAAATTGAACTGGGATCACGTAGTTGTGTTGGTATGAAAGCAGGGGGAAAGCTGGTGACCACTGGCAGTCTTTTTTCTACCCATAGTGAAGCTTTGTGACAGTGAATGAACTGTAAGAAGAGCGGAAGAGACTGATCAGGGAAGATGAGGAAGAGGTCTTTGTTATTTTTAAGATTTTCCTTTGTAACGTGTGACCCTGACTACCCACCACTTCAGGGACATTCTTCCTCTGGACTCAGGATGCCTTTTTGCTAATTAATCAGAAGGATATATGTCCAAGGTTCTATACCAAGAATAGACTCAGGCTCATTGCATTATGGGGATGTGAGTAAGGAGAGTTTCTGCCTCCTCAATTTAAAATGAGTCTTTTCTTTAGATGTGGCATCAATACGGATTCCCTTCAGACAATTCTAGGTACAACACACTCCAGCTCATTTGACACCCTTTTTTAAATAGGTGAGATAAAACTGAAGTCTTGACCGGCATTTCTTCTCTTAGTAAACTAACTTCAGAATCCGAAGATTACATGGACTTTTATTAATTTATTTTGAATTTTCAAAATTTCCAGTTTCTAAAGACAAAAGTTGTTCAGCAAAATTAAAGTAAAAGTGGCCATCAAGCTAGGAAAAAGAATAAAACAAAACTAATAGAACCAAATAGGGATCAGAAACCAAAACACACATAAAAATGAGAAACCTAATTAGGACTCAGTCCAAACACAAAAGCAGGTGCTAGCTTAACATTTCTCACAGTACCACAGTACTATGTATAGTAGAGAAAGAGCTGAACTTGGAGTCAGGAAGAACTGAGTTCAAATTCTGCATCAGATACTTACAAGCCTTATGACCTTGGGCAACAGTGCAGGTGTAGGTGTGGGGAACCTGCAGACTCCAGGCCATATGTGGCTCTCTAGGTCCTCAAGAGTGGCCCTTTGGATCCAAACTTTACAGAACAAATCCCCTTAAAAAAGATTTGTTCTGTAAAACTTGGATTCAAAGGACCATTTATGACCTAGAGGGCCACATGTGGCCTTGAAGCCACGGATTCCCATCCTTGGTGTGCTGCATAGGAGGTGTTTAATAAATGTCTATTGATTGTTTGCTTGAAATCGCTATCAACTAGAAAGTAGCAATAAAATTAGCACCTACTTCACAAGGTTGCTATGAGGATTAAATGATATACTATAGGTCAAGTGCTTTGTGAACCTTAAAGCATTATACAAATACTGTTATTATAAAGCAACTTAGTAAGTACTTTTTAATGTTAGATAATAGCAAAATAGAATGCCTTATGTTGATATAAAGCATTTCTTTGTAATCAATCAAACTATTTCCACATATTTCTCTTTTCAAAAGTTTTTTTTTAATCAGGTAGATATTAGAGACAGATTTTAAAAAAAAAATGCCCTATTTTATGTAAGGAGAGCATAAGGCACAGGTAGATTGGGCGATCTGCCCCAGGGAGTGAGCAGAACAACTAAGGATCCCAATGTATCCTGAGCTTAGTGAGTTTAGATTTTTCCCCTATCACCGTAGAAGCAAATAATCTGGTGCTCAAAGGCCTTCATAACCTGATCCCATCCTGTCTTTCCAAACTTCTCTTATTTTACTTCTCCCTATATATCAGTGACAGTGGTTTTCTTCTTGTTCCTCATGCATTTCCAGAGTCAGTGCATTTTCACTGGTTGTCCACTATGCCTGGAATTGTCCCCTTCCTCATTTTCATTTCTTCACTTCTTTGGCTTTCATCAAGTCTCAGCTAAATTTAGTCCCACTACGACAGAAGCCTTTCCCAATTTTCTTCAATGCTAGTACCTTTCCTTTGTTGTTTCCAATTTATCTTGGGTATATCTTGTTTTCACATAGTTGTGTGTATGTAGTTTCTCCCATGACCCATGGGAACAGAAACTGGGTTTAAAAATTTTTTTTTCTGTTCCTAGAGCTTAGTACAGTGTCTGACAGTGTAGATGCTAAATAAAATCTTGTGACAACTTAACTTTTGAGTCTAAAGTAGAGAATCTACTAATCAAATCAAATCTGAGAGTTTTGTAGAGAAAAGTTTTCTTACTCAACTTCAATGTGATAGTCCTAGTTGAATTCCAACTAAACCAGAATTCATGCTCCTAAAAATCTCCTAATATTGTTGGATCCTTTGTCATCAAATGAAGAATTGAGGACTTGGCCATTTTGGAAGGGAAGAAACTTATTTAGATGGTGTTAACACAGTCAACTAAAAAGTAAAAGATACCATTATTTGGCTATATTGCAATACAATGTATTAGATTTTTTTCCCCCCTTTTACTGAACCAATTTGTTGATTCGAGTTCTTCATTTAGCTCTCCTTTCAATTTCTGGTCATTCTAAAGTATAGCATGGTACAACGGAAAGAGCACTAGATTTGGAATCAGAAGACCTGGGTCCTAATCTTGTCACTTACATGTATAATCTTACATAAGTCATTTAACCTCCTTGGTACTCAATTTCCTCATTTTTATTGTTTAAAATTATTTAAAATTTTTATTTTGAAATGAGTTAAGTCCTCAAGTCTTTTTCAACTTTAACCTAGGAGCCTATGATTATATTAACATGAAGGGGTTGATCACTTTCTAGATTTTGTTTTGTTTTGTTTTCCGTGATATAGGGAACATCTTAGCATAAACGGTTTAGAAGTTGGAACAGGTCATCCATGATAAGAGGAGTAAGACCACTATGGGTTCTTGCTCTGGTCAGACTCTTGGAAATTCTCCTTCTCTTCAGCGAATACATTGTACCTCTAGAACATTTGACTCATGAGGCCCAGGGAAAACTTAATTTCTCTGTGTCTCAGTTTTCTCATTTGTGAAATGAGGATTTTGCTTTAGTCGGTCTCCAAGATCTTTTTGAATTCTAAGTATACGATTCGTATACAAAATCTAATCTTGCTTGAGGCCATCCCATGAAATACTTCCCCAAATTTGTGATGCTATAGAAAGACACCTGTTAATAGTTGTAAAATATTCTTGTCTAGCCTTTGACCACCACCCTCAATTGCCTACTTTTTAGTTAGTTTGAAAGTGAGAGGAAGGCCCCCTGCAGCCGTCAGCATGTGTGGGGTATCTGGTTTTAATGAGGGACGCAGGTTGTATTTGTTTCTAGCTGAGTGGTATAGGGGATTTTTAATGGAACTATGTAGTTGAGGTGCTACAATGTCATTTCTATATAAATCAGAAATAAAGAATATGTTTTGTCCTTTATGAAGCACAGCTGGTCCCCTATACATCTAATCTAAGAGAAAGTCACTGAGGTGTTAAGCTCATTATGCAAATTAGAATTTTTTTTTTTTGAAATAAAAAGTCTATTGTATCACATCTAACCCATCTTCTGGGAATCACTGAAACATATTCTTTGTTTTTCCATTGTAACTTTAAATAACTTTGCCACTTCCCTTAGAAGATGATTCCCTTGGAAAATACTTCCCTCTACTTCTTAACCTATTATTGGTTGATCACAGCCGGAGGACAACATTCTATTTCCAGCTGCTGTTAGGAGTGGTTGCTTTAGTAGTTAACCCATTCAAGACCCACAGAAACAAAAGGATGGGAAGAGTATTTTTTTACATTTCTCAGATTCCTGTTAAGGACTCAGAAAATCAGAAGCACATTTAGGATAGGAAGATTTAGGGTTGGAAAAGGTCTTAGAAGTGATCTAGTCCAAATCCCTTCATTTTGCAGATGGGGAAAAAGATCCAGAGAGGTCAAATAAAGTCTTATGTTCTCTATGCTGGCTCATCTCCCTGAACAATTTCCGTAAACGATCAGCTGTTGAATTTTATTGTTATTCAATAATATCTCTTGCATCCACCTCTCTTTTTTCAGAAGGCCTAATCCGGTTCATCTTCACTTTTCTGATAGACCACTAAAATACCCTTGTGAATTATCTCCCTCTATCCTCCCTTTTCTTTCTACCAATTCATCTTTGAAATAGTTGCCATATTGATATTGTTAAATATCATAGTCTGCCCATGTCACTGCCCTATTTAAGAAACTTCAGTGACTCCTTTTTCCCTCGAGTATAAAAATATAAATGAACCTGTTTGGCATTTAAAACCCCTTTATAATCTAATTCCAATTTATTTTGTCTAGACTGATTATACATTGTGTCCCTCACCATCTACATAATGTGTTATCCATCTAAATCAGACTATTATGTACACAATGTTCAATTTCCCACCTTTGTGTCTTTAAAGAGGCTGTTCCTAATGTCTATGGAATGTTTTTTCTTCTCATCTATGGCTTTTACAATCCCTAATTTCCTTTGAGGATAATTTCAAATGCTACCTCTTACAAGATGCATTTGCCTGACTATTACAGTGGTTGGCATCTCCACCTTGAAAACTTCTTTGTATGTATGTTGTGTGCGTATGTGTGTATGTCCCTCTGTGTGTCTGTATAAACACACACACAATTTTAATAAGTGCCAAATCAGATTCCATCACCCAGGGATAGGCAGCATCTTTGGAAGGAAAGGAGAGGAAAAAGGAGAAAGGAAAGAAAAGGGGGCATTTATTAATTTCCTCCCACGCGACAGGCATTGTGCTGAATTCTGGGGATTTGTATTTCCAGAAAGGCAAAAGCCAGTTTCGTTTCCAAGGAGCTCACAATCTAATGGGGAAAAGAATGTGCAAACAACTATGTACATACAAGATCCATATGAGATAAAGCAGAGATAATCTGGGGGGGGTGGAGGGAGGCATTAAGATTAAGGAGGATTGGAAGAGGTTTTCTTGTAGATGGTGGAACTTTAGCTGAGACTTAAAGGGAGTCAGGAGACAGAGGTAAGGAGGGGGAGTTCCAGGTATGGAGGACTGCCAGTGAAAATGCCAATGCTTCTGTGACACTTACATTTTCAAAGGGCTATATATGCATGATCTCATTTGAACTTTGTGGCACCCCTGTGACTTAGGTGCTATGAGTATTGTTATCCCTACTCTTCAGAGGAAGAAATTTATGCTCAGAGGTTAAATGATTTTGCCCTGGATGTCGTGACCATTAAGTGTCAGAGTAGTATTCAAATGTTGACTTTAAGTCCAGCTCTGTTATGCTACCCTTCTGATGGATAGTCAATACCAAAGATCAATTAAATGTAATCTAATGTCTAGCTATGTTCTCCACTCAGAATAACACAGAGAAGAGCAAGCAATAGTATGATACTTGCATTCACTGCCAGTAACACAGTAAGGAAGGGGATGGGGCACTGCTGCTGCCTGGCTTCAGAAAAACACAAAACTTCAGAGTGATGTAGAATCACCCCATATCAAATAGTTGAAAGGCTGGGTAATTCTCCAGCACAGAAAATAGCTCTGGAGAATGGTAGGGAACTATAAAAAAAAAATAATACATAACAAACACCTGTTTCTCGTAAGGTGGTAGGAGATTAGTCTGATTGATGGATTGGACAGTTGTGAAGAAGCAGGCTTCAAGAAGTGACCACCCATTAGTTGTGTATGGACAGTTGATGCTCTAGACCATGGTCAAGCTCTGAAAGAAGAGAAAGCAGCAACCCTTAGAGTTTTCAGTTGCTAATTTGAGGTAGTTTAAAGAATGTTTTAAAAATACTGATTTATTATTTTTAAGCACCTATAATAATATTTAACATGTGCATGGAAACTATCTTGTTGGAGGAGAATTGTATTCCCAGTTCCTGACAGCCATCATTTAAGATAGGCTTGTGAATAGATTGATTGAACCCCAGAAAACTATCTACCTTCAACAAGATCCATAGTTACATAAAGAGCATGAGTTGGCAATCTATACAGGAAAAACCAAGTGGATTAAGTATGTCTATTAGCCAGGTTATGATATGAAGTTGGATAAGAAGGTCATTTAGTTATTCTACCTGTAACAAATCAGCCAATATTTAAGCATTGCCTATGTACCAGGCACTGTTTTAGGAGCTGGGAATAAGAATACAAAGAATGAAACAATTCTTGCTCCCAAAGAGTGAACATTCTATTGGGAGAGAATTTGTGTGTGTACATATGTTTAGTCATGTAGAATAAATATATATTGAATAAATGCAAATTATATACATGGCATTAAATACAAGATAGAGAGGGTAGGCACTAGTAGTAGAGTGGAGGGGGATGAGGAAAGGTTTCATGTAGAAGTTGGTTACGTTGTAGATGGACAATGAGTTGTCCTAGGAATTGAGCAGGAGGCAGCAAGCAGGTTGGGTTGCATCTGGAAAACTAGCAAACGCTTTCAGCAATCCTAGTGCTCCCTGCCGCCTAAAGGTCTATGCTTAAAAA